>CM062814.1:683835499-684435499 GCA_031772625.1 Pinus tabuliformis | reverse complement strand
GAGCATAATGTTCAGGTTGACACCCTTTCTAAAGGTGGCCTACTATTGAAGAAAAATCAAATGATTGAAGAAGAATATTAGTGGGAGCTTTACTCTCCTCTAAGTTTGTTACTGTTTTTAGAGCATATTTTTTTGGGATGTTTGCGTGAATGAGTGAGCTTTAATTTATTTTTTTGCTCATTTTTTTTTCTTTAGACTTTCATTGAATTACTCGATATTGTTTCGATGAAATGCAATGTAAGTCCTTGCAACATGTTTATTTCAAGATTATCCTCCTGTTGAATGGTGGGTAGAATTATAAGTAGTTTAGTGATATGTACTAACTTTAGTATAACTTTGAATTATGTGAAACATGCACTATATGGAATTTATTTTTGATTATCCTTGAATGCAAAAAACTTGTATTTTTTTTTTAAATAAAATACTTTTGTATGTCCCTTGGTCTTAACTGCATATATAAATATAAAGACCAAAATTCCATTACATTGAACTTATCATTCTAGAAAAAAAAAAAAAAAACTCCCTTTTAAATCTTTATTATCATGCATGTTAATGATAATTTCCATATTGACCCAAACTAGATCAATATACTATTTTTCATCTATCTTGATACTTTATGGGTGGAAAAATTGGAGGAATCAACTTGGAAAATTGGGGTCTAGAACCTTTTGGGGCCATTTTCAAGAATCAAACAATGGTTTTTAGGGTTGCAAGTTCCAAAACATGTGTCCATGTCCCTAACATTGATCTATACATGAAAACATTTCCAATTGTGTAAAAATCAACTTAGTCAAAGATTATATGCCAAAGTTATGCCTCCTGGAATTTGACCTACCTTGTAGACCACTAAGGTACAAGTGGATGCCACAGCAAGCCCTATCATTAGAGAAATTTTGAGGTAAAAAATGGGCCTCAAAACAAAAATGTGCAACAAAAATCAACTTGATAAGATCCAATAGGACTAAATATGATGATGTCAACCATGGAAGATGATTCACTATTTTTGGAGAAAAAAGGTAAAAAGATAAAAATAAAAAATAAATAAAAAACTATTTTTTCGCCTCATATTTTCAACTTATCTCCTTATGGTTTTTACTCAAATTTTGAGTGGGAGCACTTGTTGGATGAAGAATTTAATTTTGCATCTAAGGAGTACCCATGTTTCATATTTTCAATGGATCCTACTACATGAAAAATGTGAAATACATGAAAAACGGTGATTGCAATCACATTTTTTCATGTATTTCAAATTTTTCATGTAGTAGGATCCATTGAATATATGCAACATGGGTACTCAGATGAAAAATTAAATTTTTCATCCAACGAGTGCTCTCACTTGAAATTTGAGTAAAATCATAGGGAGATAAGTTGAAAACACGAGCTGAGAAAGTAGTTTTTTCTTTTTTCCTTCTAAAACTTGATGAGGTAATCAAATATTATTTTATTATTTCCACTATTATTTTATAATATTCCTTAGGAGACCCATTTTAGACCTCAAAATTTCTTTAATTTATTTAAACATGTAGGGCTAGCCACTTGTGGAATTTCAAGAATATTTTAGAAAGTGAAAACCTTGTCACCATTGAGGGTTGAAGAAGTCAACAACCTATCGATCGATTGCTATCAGGGAATGTTAAATATTAAACTGCTAGAAGGAGAATGGGTTCCTTTCTATTATATTATAATTTTTCCATAGTTATAGAGAATACATGATATTAGTATTGTTAGAGAATAACAAAGTAGGAGGAGGAGGATCATATAGTAGTTGTTCAAGCCATAGTGTCAAAAGGTAACTCCATAGGAGTTCTCAATCCTATGTATGTGTGTTTTTATAAGTAAATAAAATAGAGAAGATGATATGCCTCACATTTTAGCTATTTTTTCTCCCATATTGGATTTCTGAAGGTAAACATTTTATTCAATTATATAGATGGTTTTTTTAATGTCTATTGTTTCCATTTTTTGTTCCATTTATTTCATAAATTCAACAAGCTAGTAAATAATTAATCTAGAATCTAAGAAAATAAAATATTAAAATATATGTTATGATGAATCGATTTGGTAGAATATCCATGAAAATTTATAGATCATATCAGTATCAAAGCAATTTTCTTCTAAGTATTTGTGGGAAATTATAGGATCTAGAAATTCGCTTAAGAAAAAAGTGACAAAACCTTAGCCATGATAGATGAGTCTTTTCACAACAACCCTTGAGATCCAACATAGCAGATATTTGTGAGGCTGGAAGAGAAATTCACTAATATCTCTTGTAATATGGCCCTCCTCATCGCAGTTTGCAAGTAAGATTAAACCATCCAAGGAGGCTGGATACTCTAACTCAGAGACAAAACTAGAGTGGAAATATATAGATCACAAATACCTAGAAAGAGAAAATCAAATAGCCTAAGAAAGTGCATCCATTTCCTAGCACAATTATCCATTCATAATGATTATTTTAGATGATAGTGAAAGTGGATCTCAAGCCATACCAAAGTGAGATTGATGCATTAAATTTGAATCACTATTTGCAATAGTTGTAGGTCCATTTCAATTTCCACTATATAGAAGAAGAGAAAGATTTATTTTTCTATACTAATATTAGAGGAAAATGGTGTTGAAGTTTAGTATCTCAAGAGGCATTAGAGGATATTTCAGCCTAGAAGTTCCCATTAAATTTTCATGTAATTTCCTTGTCATAATATGTAAACCAATTAAAATATTTTAAATCTAAAAAGAGGCACATGTAAATATTTTGGAGGGAAAAGAAAAAAAATATTTTTTTAATTGTATTTTTTATTTATCTCCTTATAGGTTTACTCAAATTTCATGTGTAGATGATTTCTAGATGCGGAATTAAACTCCACATAAAACGAGTACCCATTATGCATACTTTCAAGAAGACCCAGATTGATAAAAATTGAAGATATATTAAAAAACATGTTGAACATGTTTTCTTCTTGTATCTTCGATTTTTATCAATGTGAGTCATCTCAAAAATATGCATAATGGGTACTCATTACATGTGGAATTTAATTCCACATTCAACGAATGTCCACACGTGAAATTTGAGTAAACCTATAAGGAGATAAGCCAAAAATGCAATTAAAAAAAAATTAGTTTCCTTCTTATCCCTCAAAAATTCATAACTCTGATTTTATTATTTTAACTATTATTTTATTATTTTTCCTTAAGAGGCCATTTTTAGGCTAAATTTTCCTCTAATGTATTTCTAGTTTGTAAATCCCTACGGGTTTTAATGTTTTGTGTTTCGGATTTTCACCCAAAGACGGGGTTTTGGACCCAAATGAGTGGTCTTAGAACCCAAGGAAAATCACTTATATTCTAATTTAATGAAAAGGTTGTGTTGGAGGTGCCTTGATGGATATAAGCACTTCCTAAATGACCTAAGAGACAACTATAAATATAGTGGCTAGTGGAGATGCTAAATTACAAGAAGACGATGGACTATTATTCTTGTGTGAAGGCTAAAAGGACATAGACAAGGCAACAAAAGGAAGTCAATACCTGCAACTAGGGAAACAATGGTTTTGGATCTATAATTTCTATGTTGATAAGGGTCTTGGTTTTGGTATTATGGTTGCTAATTGAAGGGAAAGGGGACAAAGTGTATTGCAAGGCCTGGAAAGAAAGATTGTTGGTATGTTATGTGTGCTTGAGGGGTTGTTGAAGGTAGAGTGAGGCCAAGAGGAGGCTTGAAAGGTAGGTCATAGGAGGCCCATAGGCAAGCCACAGGGGTCATACGTTATAGGGAAAAAAGCCACAGGGTTGGGAGTCTTGGACAAGGGAATAAAAATCAGTCTAAGGGTTGTTGAAAGTTTGTCATAACAAATGGGTTGGACATTGATGGTTATAGGTTATTCAAGAGAGGGACAATTTAAACCTTGTTTGGGGAAATGTTACCTAAGGAGAAGTATGCCAAAGGGAGGTTTTGTAGCGGCTACAACCATCCTCCAAAATTTTTCCTTAGCTTCGTTTTGGAGCCTCCCTGCCAACCATCCTTAACAACATGTCTTGCACTGTCAAGTCCATAGGCTTTAGCTGAGTTTTAGTGGCCTACCGGCTTGTGCATGTCAGCTTGTTTGTCTCCCTCCCATAGGTTGGAATTCTGAACTTAGACTATTAGCTGGTTGATAGACTCCCCCATAAAATTACACAATTATTGGAGAGGAACCAACCTTCCCTCTAGAAATTGGGCAAATCAGTTGGGCAGCCTGTTGGGCTCCAAAATTGCACAAAATAGTCAGGAAGTCCTCCTTCAGAAAAGTGCATAATCTGATCCAGCAGTAGGTCTTATCCCATAAAGTGCACAATTTTGGGAGGTAATGACCTGCTCATCCTAGACATTACATAATTCCTGACAAGTAGCCAACTCTTCTCAGCCCAGAAAATGTACAAATTTTCATCCCAGGCTCGTAAATCGATGCATGTGTCTTCAAGTTGAACGATTTCCTTCGGGACTAGAAAAACAGATTTGCATGCATGTGCTACTTTTCCCAAAATAGAAAAAGGAAGTATGCAAAAGGCATCCCTAGATTTTAGGGATCTATTTTCAGAAGTTGGAGGTTACATGCAAGGATCATTTTAGAAACCTCTCGCTAAGTGTCGTTTTTTCCTAGATTTGTGGCATGCATGTCGTAACCTTGATCTTATCAAAACTTATGAACCA
This sequence comes from Pinus tabuliformis, assembly GCA_031772625.1. Classification (NCBI taxonomy): domain Eukaryota; kingdom Viridiplantae; phylum Streptophyta; class Pinopsida; order Pinales; family Pinaceae; genus Pinus; species Pinus tabuliformis. Next base: position 684,430,812 of record CM062814.1, on the reverse strand, counting down.
AATGATCTAGAACTCATTCATCAAATCGATCTTGTAGCTCTCACATCCCACTTTGCATGAAGGAGTCTTCAGCACTTTCATCTTAGTTGTTTCAAGGTAACTTTACTTTTCGTGTCTTACGCTGCATTTCTGTCGCTTTTTTTGTTTCACTTTGTGTGAGTGTTTTCTACTTGATTTCAATGAGCGTGTCCAGTTGTTTTAATCTATGTTAGCTTGTAGAAGCATCGCTTCAGTTTTCGTTTGCATCTCACTATTGTCACATGCATGACATTATTTTTGCATTGATTGTTATTGTTGTGGTGACCCACTTCACACACATGCATGTTTTCCCATTTTCTAAATCCCACACTTACAGTTTTCATGTATGATCATTCACTTTTTTTTACACTCAATATCACCATGCATTCAGACTTCTCATGTTTTCAGTCGCCCGTCAACAGGCCTGGGCTGCCTTGGCCCAGACCTTGCATTGCCTGGCTAGCATTGCACATTCATAGAAGTAAAGGCTCTACATTCCCTCTAGAAATTGTGCAACTATTGCCCAACGCTGACCTCCAGACTTGCATTACACAATTCTAGGAGGCAGTGCCTTGTTGGCCCCAAAAACCACCCAATACAGTTTGTTGATTTGCATGTCACTGCTGATTGAAATTGCGCATTGCACAGTTTCAGTCCTCAACAAGCTAGGCTATATTGTGCATCGCACAGTTCCAGTAGTCAGTCAGCCTCCTGGTAGCCCGAAAAGTGCCTTGCACAGTTTTGGCAGTCAGTCTCCTAGCCTCCTAGTGAAAATTGTGCAATCTTCACAGATAGTCACACAAGTATGTTGCATGTCATTACTCCAGTTTGCTTTGGTTTTCAACTGACAAATTTCTTTCCATGAGTGTTGTTATGTCTCCAGGTATTACAGGTGTTCATCTACATCTCAATAGCACAAGTACAATGGCTTCCAAGAGAGCAGAGTCAAAAACACCATTGAGAGCATAACTAGGGATGCATTCAATCATGTGTCTATGGACTTGCCTATCTATGAAGACATTAAGTTGTTCATAGACCAGGATATCAAGATGAAATGGCAGTGGAATCATAATGAAAAACACCATCAGTAGTAGAAGAAGGTAGTAGACCAACGTGTGACAAATACAAGAGGAAGGTTGTTGATAGCACAGAGGCAAAGCAAAGTTGCAATTTCAAATAGATCCACTTGTGATGAAAGAAACTTTGGATATTGAGGCTATGAGGTGACAGCGTGACAAGAGGATCATAGGAATAACAGGAGCTCCCCAGACAAGAGAAGGAGTTACAGTAGGAACAGGTACAACAAGAGGCGCAACATGCACAAACTAACTAAATTGTGCCCATACACAGAGCCAGCCCAGCAGCCGGCACAGAGCAAGCAAGGTGAGCAGTTCCATCGATCACTTGAAAGGTTGTTTAGGACCATGGATGTCATTATATGCACACTTGTAATCCCACCCATTGGCACACTCACTGAGGTGAAGACAAGAACCAAGTCTGACCAGAGCTAAACATGTATTTCGACACGTTGATGTGCATAGTCACCAACGCACACTTGGAGATTAACACAGAAACTATGATGATGATGCACATGTTATCAAATGAGTTGGATAGAGGAGCCATATCGGTGTACCCAGATGCAACAGAGGCAAGATTTCACTTTCAACAGGATGTCACCATTGAGCGTGCGGACACCATCACGGACAACCAAGATTGGCATCAGTTATCCACCATCGATCATTGCGATGATGTCAAAGAGTTGGTCTTACCACAATTGTATGAGTCTTAGTGATAGCTTGCATGGCTTGCTCAAGCCTATTTTGTCTCACATGGGTACATGTGCAAATTGTATGTAACATCTTGTAAAGTGAAATTCCAAGTGTCGATAGTTGAATGTAATAGTCATGTATTAGATGAAGAGTCATGAGGGTAGGTGAAGAGTCACAAAGGGGAATGTTAAGGGTCACTCCACGTATTGATATTTATAGAACCTCATAACTCACTCTAAGGGATTTTGGGCAGCCAAGCTTATGATAGGAGTTTCTTAGAGAAATCTTGGAGAGTATTGTAACGAGCCTTGGCTTCTCCACAGTGCAAAGCTAGTACATCTATTTGGAGGAGCAGGTGGTAGTGATTGTAACATTCCGTTTTCGGGACTAGTTTTTAGTCATGGTTGTATTGTATGATTGGAACTTTCACTTCTTAAGATAATAGAGCCAACATGTTTCATGCATATGTTGTTATTGTATTTCAGTTAACTTGGTTACTCTAATGATATATGTATATGTTTTCTTATGCATGTATGTATATACTCTTTATGTATATGTATGTATGAATCTTATTGAGATGTGTTGTTGGTTTAACCATCACATTGGATTTTTGGTTCGCTTTCTTTCCAGTTCATGCTACATATTTGCTCGTGTGTTCCCTTCCATGCTACGTGTTTCCACGGGTTTCCAAGGGGTGCACTCACTTCACCTTCCATGTGTTAGAACCATTCATGCACCTTCCTTGGCTTGCTAGGCATGTCACACCTCTACTACCAACGAGGACATATTACTTTCCTCTGCGCGCAACCGTGGTCAAGGTGATACCATACGACCAACTGCTGGGACTCCTACACCAAACAGTCTAAGGTCTAACTGGGACTTCTTACTGGGGAGATCCCCTAAAATGTTGGCAGGTCCAACACCATCAAAATTTAAGCGCTGGAAGGAGGGCTAGATGACAAGATGAGTCCTCGCAATTTGTTTTGAATCTTCATACATCTATCATGGATTTTGTTATAGTTCACCCTCTGAAATGTTCCAATGGGCATATCTTTCACATCGAGAGGGAGTTATGGGATCACTTGTCACGAATCACGTATGATGGTGAAAGAAAAGTGGCCTATCCTGAGCACTTAGATGACTTCCATGCACTCATGGAGAATGTGGAAGATTTTAATGAAACAAAGTTATGTTCACTACTCGCACACACCCTTCGCAAACACCCATTGTGATGGTGTGGCACACTGCCTCATATTAACTCTGTGCACTCATTCAAGAAGTTCAGTGATCTAATTGAATCTATTTTTCACCATTTTGATACTAAAACACTTGATAAAAAAATGTTAAAACAACAGAAGGCCCCACACGAATCACCTATGGGTTTTTCGGAGCGCTTCCGTCTATTCATGTTTGAAGCTCCAAAAAGTCAGATGAAATTCCTGTATCTCAAGGAAATATTTGAATATTATCTTACCAAATTTGTCAATCCCAAGAATAAGTTCAAGCTCAAACCACGCTCAGCATACTTCGGTGATGAAGCTGTGCAATCACAGATAAACACAGTCATTATCATAAGTGATTGTCCGTCGTCCCCTCATCAAACAACTTCACCACCACAGAGTGATGTGGGATAACATGCACATGTGTCGATTCAATTGCCACATCCTCCCAAAATCATTTCCCTCAATTTTTGTGCAAATTTGGTTGCGAAGCCCATGGGTTTTCACATGCATGTCTTACCTCAACCTTCGTCTTCGTGTTTTGTTGATCCTCCGGATTGCATTATCTTGTGTTCTTCCATTCTAGACTCTAAACCTATGGTGAATGAGGATCAAGCTATTGACGGAGTTGGTGTTGCACAACCAACTTGTGATGTCATTCATGAAGAGTATGACTGAGAGCCTGAGCAACAACCCATGGCGAAGGATGATTCCCTTTTGTTTGTGACTCCTCCATTCTTCCCTGACATCTTTGGTGATTATGACATCCCTAATTTTTCTCATGTATCACCATCTATAGATGTACCTATTGTTGATCACTCACAGAACACACTGAATGTCAATCCATCATTCGACATTAGAGATGACAAATCATTCACTGAACATCCACTTAATTCATCATCTGCTTTTTTCGGAAATGCAAAGGGTGAACATTCTTGCTTCTCATCTACCCCTCTGCATGATTCATCAAATCATGAGGATGCCGATGAACATCCCAAATTTCCTGATCATGACCGTCATGATATCTATACTTCTTGATTTGATCACAATGTTGATTCATTCACTACTAATCCGTCTAAGCCACTGGTCTCCAAGGATATACCTATCGACGAAGTCAAAACCCCCCAAGCTATCGAGGCTCTTCAGCCTGAGCTCATGGTTATGTTAGGCCCTCGCTGTCGTGAGGTTGGTTTCACTTCTGATCAATAAATTTTTGAAACATGCAAGGCTCCGCATCACTCATATGTATGCACTAAATACCAATCTAACACTCAGATTTCGCTTCCTCCACTCGAACTACATGATCCCATCGCTCATTCATTGGAGGAATATTACACAACAAGCACACTTGTGCAATGTAAGTGGTCTACCTTTCTCACATTTTATTTCATGTCACATTCAAGAGAATGTGCATACTTAACATCTGCATGCAATATAGCTCAACATCGTGGCAAATCCATAGAGTGCATGTCATGCGCTTTCACTCACTTCTTTTCTGTGGATGCACTTAAATCCGAAGTGTGTTTGGCTTCACTGTTATATCTTTCATTTTTGCTGGTTCACACAGTTGTACTATTCATGAACCATGCCTTCACCAACATGGGTCAACCAATGCACTGGTAGCTACATTAGAAATATCACTTTACATAAGCAGACCCATGCAGCATTGCTTAGGAGTAAGAGTAGTGTTTTCTTTTGGTTTGTTTCCTTGCATGCATGTTTTCTTCTTACTTTGCATGTTTGTTTGTTTGCCTATTGGTTTTCTTACTCGCTCTGCTTACGCATTTACTTCTGATTTTTCTTTGTTTTCTTATTTTCTTGTTTGTTTATGTCGTAGGTTAGTTTCACATGAAACCTTGTGCAACTCTTAAAACAATCTTGGTAAGGTACAAGAGGACTTTTGCAGTTATCAATACTTGGTTATTTGTCATTCTGCCTCTGTATGAAGAAATTGTTGTCCTTAGTCCATGGTACATCAATGGAAAATACATTTTGATCGAAGTGAGCCTTGGTAAAAACACAACACTTACGTGCTAACTAGTGTCACCTACTCTAGTAGGTTATTTTGGGTTAACCCTTGTCAACTCAGTCAAGTAGAGTAAGGTGACAGGGAAAACCTTAACAAGCACATCAGAGGTATATATAAAATACTTATCTGAAGGAACAACCTCTTTTTCTCTCATTAAATTGGGATCCCTCTTCTGCCTTTGAAATGAATAAGTGCTATGCACATTTATCAAAATGAAAAATGAAAAGTTAAAAGGGTGAAATTTTTTTGAAAAAATGAAAATGAATAAGGTGAAAGAAGAGAAAGGCTTCCTGTGTAGAGAGGTGATGCAAGTAACTCTGCCATGTTGGAAATAATACTGAGAGGGGGGGTGAATCAGTATTATCTGATTAATCAAACTTTTTAAATGCTCAGAAACATATACGCTACTTCAGTTAAGTGAACCAGCGTGTACACGCTACTGTGACGAAGTAAAACAGCGTATAGGAAGAAAACTCACAATTTAGTTAGCTTATTCTTCAATTAAGTGCATCAGGACATTATTCATCACATTAACAGTAAACATGTGCAGTAAAACAGAACAGATAAAAAGCCACACACATGAACACCAAGATATAAGGTGGAAACCCAATGTGGGTGAAAACCACCTGCTGCAAGTTGTCTCTATCTTTCTTTAATATGAAACTTCAGTTTACAATCTTTTGTACTGGTGCAGCCTTATACCAGTACGCAGGCTACAACCTGCAGAAGGCTTCAACCTTCTCTCGTTCTCCAAACTTCCTTGGAAGGGAGCTCCAACCCCCTTTGTTCTTGTACTAGCCAAGATACTAGTACGTAGGTGCTGACCTACAATCTTCCTTCTTTCAGACTTGGATATTCCTGAAGCACAACATTACAATCTGAAGACCACAAATCATTCAATTTCCACAACAGATCATTGAAGCATAAAACAACCAAACTTTGAATCACTGAACCACTGAACCCTGCCAATCACCAGTTACCAGAACACAGAGCAGACTACAGAACTCTGCAATAACAGTCAGACCCCACTGTAAACCCAAAATCAGGCTTCAAAAGATATATGCTACTTCAATGAGCAAAACCCGCGTATACACGCTCTTTTACCGAAGCCAACCTGCGTATAGATCTAAAAATAAACTTTCTCAACTTGCAGCTGTACCAGACATTAGTTAGATCCAAAAAGTAACATTGCGACAATATGCAGATCTAGAAATACGCATAATCAACCATATCATGATAGTGCATTTCAAACCATTAGATCCCGATCTATCCTTAGATCTAGTCTTCCATCAACCGATGTGATCTCTCCTTGGCTTAGATCAAGCAACCCAGAACCTGCATATCAGATCTCTTTCTCTCTTAGATATTCAAGCCTTGTCGAAAGATGATCTTGCCTAATGATCTTCTTCTCCTTATATAGTCTTAGGCCTAACTCAATACCAAGAGCCAAAACCATAGTAACACAATACCATCAACTTCAAAACTAGGGATCGACACGCCCGTCGAGACACAATGGTCCGAAATCATAAGCACAACTTCCAAGGACTAACCACCATGGACCAAAGGAACCTTTCCACATACACGCGCTTTTTATGAATCGAACTTGCGTGTACACGCGACTTGGGCTTAACGAAACGGCGTGTATGAGCTTCCTTGGTATGCTGTACTGAGATCTGTCTTCTGATTAAGTTGCCATCACCTATACCAACCTCTGAGCACCTGTACCATCCTCTGAGTGAGTTGCCATCAAGGACAACACTTGAATCATAATGCCAACAATCTCCCCCTTTGGACTTGATGGCAACCATCACACCAAGTCACTCTCCCCCTTTGACATCAAGGGCAAAGGGCTGTGCTCCCCCTGAGGACATGCTGATATCTCTGTTTGGCTGTGCTGACTTGTGCTCCCCCTGACCGAAGGCCAGATCTGCAAAAGATGTTCTTCAACAAGAACCAAGACTTATACACCATAAGGGACCTTCCTATCACCAAAAGACTCAATACATACATCCATACTCCCTACCAAGAGGGGACATAACAGAAACAACCAATTATATTACAGCAATCATCCCAGGCATATTGGGGAAACCAACAAAGGCCGTTACATGACCTTGATACCATAAAAGAGATATGACAAGAGAGATACATGACATAGAGACAACAGATCTAGACCAAGACTTAGGAAAGACACCAGCAGCATCTGATAAACATCTTGTTAGATCAGCAACCAGAATTTCTTTCTGAGCTCCTTCTCCTGAAACCAACAACCAAAACATCTGAATGCCAACAATGCTTTATGAGACTTTTGAGCTGCTCCCCCTGAACCTGTGCCTGTTGCACTCCCTGAAACTGTGCCTGAAGAATTCTGACATTCCTATTGCTGTTCAGAACTTCAGAGTTTTCCCTTGCTGTTCAGAACTTCATATACGCGTTTTATCCTGTACAAAATAGCGTATGTACGCGGATATTCTTTCTGCAACAAGCGTCCAGCATACACGCGACTTACCCATCATTAAACCGCGTGTATACGCACATATCCCTTCCGTAACCTGCGTATACCAATTTTTCTGTAGAACAAACAAACTTCAACAACAGGATGAAGCATCAACTACTCCCAGCTTTTGTCTGAGATATTCAAAAGTTTCCCTGGGCAGTGGTTTTGTGAGAATATCAGCAACTTGCTCTTTAGAAGGAACATACTCCAACTTGACCTTTGCATAACCAAGGCAAAGTTTGACTCATGGTCTCTTCATTGCTGCCAAAAATAATATCATCTACATAAACAACAAGAATTAGCAATTTGTTATTTTCAACTTTTATATAGAGATTGCTATCTGCTGATCCTTTTGAAAAGCCTTGTTGGTGAAGATATTTGTCCAACCGATAGTACCAAGCCCTTGGAGCTTGTTTGAGCCCATAGAGTGCCTTTTTCAATCTGCATACAAGGTTTGGATCATTTCCAAGAATGAACCCATCTGGCTGCTCAATATATACTTCTTCTTCTAAGTCTCCATTCAGGAAGGCTGATTTCACGTCCATTTGAAATACCTTGAAGTTTTGAAAGCTTGAGAGAGCAAGGAACATTCGGATGGCCTCTAGTCTTGCCACAGGAGCAAAGGTCTCTTCAAAATCTATTCCTTCTTGCTGTGCATACCCTTTACAAACAAGTCTGGCCTTGTTTCTAATTACTTCTCCATTTTCATTTAACTTATTCTTGAAGACCCATTTTGTTCCTATTACATTCTTATCTTTTGGTCTAGGAACTAATTCCCAAGTGTTGTTCCTTTCGATTTGCTCAAGTTCTTCATCCATTGCTTTGACCCAACATTCATCTTTGCATGCTTCTTTCACATTTTGTGGTTCAATGGAGGAGAGTAGAGCCAAGTAGCTTGATGCTTCTGCAAGTGTCCTTCTTGTTTGTACTCCTGCTTCTTTCTGCCCCACAATCTGAGTTTCTGGATGATTCTTTTGGACATATCTGGATGGAGTCTTCTCTTCTATTCTTGTCTGCTCCACTGGTTCTTCTTGAGATTCTTCTTCTTCTTGAGGTTCTTCTTCTTCATCATTTCGCCTTTGAGAGTAACCTTCATCTTCTTCAATGTCTTCATGATGAACTTGCCTAGGAATATATCCCTTCTCATCAACCACTATATCAATACTGTCAACAATTCTGCCAAGTCTTTTATTGTAGCACTTGTATGCTTTGCTATGTGGAGAATAACCAAGAAGAATGCCCTCATCTGCTCTAGGTTCAAGTTTGCCAAGTTGCTCATCAGTGTTCTTAATATAACATTTGCTCCCAAAGATTTTGAAATGCTTCACGGAAGGAGTTTTACCACTCCAAAGCTCATGAGGTGTTTGAGTGCTGTTTACTCGGACATTTGTTTTGTTAAGAATGATAACAACAGCATGTGCAGCTTCACCCCAGAAGGTTGCAGGAGTACCTGATTCATCGAGCATAGCACGAGCCATTTGTTGGATAGTTCTGTTCATTCTTTCCACAACCCCATTTTGCTGAGGAGTTCTAGCTGTAGAGAATTCTCTTCTTATCCCATGTTCATCGCAGAAATCGAAAAATTCATTTGATGTGAACTCCCCACCTCTGTCAGATCTGAGGCACTTAATTTTGTGTCCTGATTCATTTTCAGCCAATGCTTTGAAGGATTTGAATTTTTCGAATGCTTCATCTTTGTGCTTCATAAGCCCTAACCAAACAAACCTTGAGAAATCATCAATGAATAATATCAGATATTCTTCTCCTCGAGGTGTCCTTTTCCTAAATGGACCACATACATCTGTATGGACTAGCTCAAGAGGCAAGCTAGCTGATCCTTCCTTCTCTGGAAAGTTAGTTCTGGTTTGCTTTCCAAACTGACAAGATTTGCATATGGTGTTGTCTGGAATTTTGATATCTGGAAGATCGCGAACTGCCTGATATTTGCATGCTTTCCTTATTTGTGAGAAGCTTAGATGTCCCAACCTTCGATGCCATAACCAGTGCTCTTCATCCTTGCTAAGATAGCATTGTTGTTGTCCTTCTTCAAATATGTACAGATTATTTGGAGTTCTTTTGCCTTTGAGAACTGTTTTACCTGTATCAAGATCACGAACAAGACATCCATTCGATCTGAAAATAACCTCGGTTTTTTGATCACACATCTGGCTGACACTTAGAAGATTATGCTTCAATCCATCAACATACAAAACATTTCCAGCCTTAACCTTTTCTTTCAAAGGAGCAATACCTTTTCCTTTTATAGTTGCAGGAGTATCATTTCCAAAAGAAACTTTCTTTCCCTTTTCTAAAGTAGAATAAGATTCGAGTTTTTCTTTATCACCTGTCATATGTTTCGAACATCCACTGTCAATGTACCATAGATTTTCCTGTCCTTCTGCATAAAACGCTATCCCACATCTTTCTGTCTGAGGTTCTTTTATTCTCCATTTTTTGGTGCTCGTGGTTTGTTCCTTTTTCTCCTGAAACCTGCTCCTGCATTCAGACTCTTTATGACCAAAATTATTGCAAATAGAACATTCAACTTCATTTTCAAGAACTGAAAAGTTGTTATAGGTCCTCTTTGTAATCCCTGTCATACTTCTTTGTTTTTGAGCTTCCCTAGTCATGATTGTTTTATATGCAACACATTGAGCTGCTGTGTGACCAAAGTTATGGCAAGAAAAGCATTGTCCATTGAAGAAGCTTCTGCGGTTATTGAATCTACCAGCCAACTGATTGTAATTTCTATTTTCATCTATTCTTGTGCCAAACTGAGAAGATTTTACCTGTGGTTGGTTGTAGCTTTTGTTCACCCTTAAGAAGGATTGTCCCTGATAGTTTCTGTTTGTAATTCGTCCCTGTTTTACCTGATTATCTTCATTGTTCTTCTGCTCATTTCTTCTTGCTGCATCAAGATAACTTTTTGAGGTGGATGCTTGAGAGGTTTCTCCATTATAGCCCAAACCTGTCTTGTTTAGAGGAGACCGCTGCACATTGATAATCTCATCCAAAGTTTCAGATCCTTTGACAAACTTAAGATTAATAGTTTTTGTTTTCTCAATTTCTTTTCTGAGACCAACAATTTCACCTTCTAGTTTTTCAAGATGTTTTTCCTTTTCATCAATTTGAAATTGCAAAGTATCAATGATCACACTCTTTTCTTCTATGCATCTCTTGAGTCTAGTAATTTCATTATAGAGATTATCCACATCTACAGCATCCTCATAATCATCATCTTCAAATGCCATTAATAGCTTATATTTATTACCTTGTTCATCTTCATCACTGTTTGATAAGCCATCACTATCTTCATGGGTGTAGTAGCTTTTCTTATTTGCACTTTGTTTCTTATTCCATCTAGCAGGTTCTTTTCCTTTATCCTTATTAGGACATTTTGCAGCATAATGACCTACTCTTCCACAAGCAAAGCATTTGAAAGGTAGCTTACCTCTGAACCTTCCAGCACCCCTTTGAAGATTTCTGACAAAGTTTGATTCTTCTTCCTCTTCTTCTGGAACATGGCCTGCTTCATAGTAATCTTCTTTTCTTGATGCCTTAAAAGCAGCTTCCCTTCTGTCTGATGGACCTCCCTTTCTCATTTCATAAGCAGTTAGAATTCCATGTAGCTGAGACATAGTGAGAACTTTGAGATTTTCCTTTTCTTCTATTGCAGATACTTTAGATTCAAACTTGGGGGATAATGATCTTAGAATCTTTTGAACTACTATAGTCTCTTTTATTTCTTCACCCAGATTTTTCATACAATTAACAATCTCATCTACCCGAAGAAAATAATTAGCCACACTTTCATCATTATACATCTTGAGGGTCTCATATTGAATCCTGAGAGTTTGAAGTTTAGCTTGCTTTACCTGTTCATCTCCTTCATAGCTAGTGATCATTTTGTCCCATATCTCTTTTGCTGATTTGAAGTGCATGACCTTCATGAATTCTGTTTGAGATATACTTCCTAATAGAGTACTGACTGCTTTTGCATTTGTTTCATATGCCTTTTTCTCAGCTGGATCTGTAGGAGTAGCTGAAGGAAAAGCATAGCCTGTTTCTACAATGTCCCAAACTTCTGTACCAAGAGATTGAAGATATGGAGTAACTCTTACCTTCCAATAATTGAAATTTGTTCCATCAAAAACCGGTGGCCTGATTGATGCTTCTTTCTCGTAGTTGCTCATGATGAATGATCTTCCTTCAAGCGATCAAGCTTCTCTGAAGGACCTGCTCTGATACCAATTGTTGGAAATAATACTGAGAGGGGGGGTGAATCAGTATTATCTGATTAATCAAACTTTTTAAATGCTCAGAAACATATACGCTACTTCAGTTAAGTGAACCAGCGTGTACACGCTACTGTGACGAAGTAAAACAGCGTATAGGAAGAAAACTCACAATTTAGTTAGCTTATTCTTCAATTAAGTGCATCAGGACATTATTCATCACATTAACAGTAAACATGTGCAGTAAAACAGAACAGATAAAAAGCCACACACATGAACACCAAGATATAAGGTGGAAACCCAATGTGGGTGAAAACCACCTGCTGCAAGTTGTCTCTATCTTTCTTTAATATGAAACTTCAGTTTACAATCTTTTGTACTGGTGCAGCCTTATACCAGTACGCAGGCTACAACCTGCAGAAGGCTTCAACCTTCTCTCGTTCTCCAAACTTCCTTGGAAGGGAGCTCCAACCCCCTTTGTTCTTATACTAGCCAAGATACTAGTACGTAGGTGCTGACCTACAATCTTCCTTCTTTCAGACTTGGATATTCCTGAAGCACAACATTACAATCTGAAGACCACAAATCATTCAATTTCCACAACAGATCATTGAAGCATAAAACAACCAAACTTTGAATCACTGAACCACTGAACCCTGCCAATCACCAGTTACCAGAACACAGAGCAGACTACAGAACTCTGCAATAACAGTCAGACCCCACTGTAAACCCAAAATCAGGCTTCAAAAGATATACGCTACTTCAATGAGCAAAACCCGCGTATACACGCTCTTTTACCGAAGCCAACCTGCGTATAGATCTAAAAATAAACTTTCTCAACTTGCAGCTGTACCAGACATTAGTTAGATCCAAAACGTAACATTGCGACAATATGCAGATCTAGAAATACGCATAATCAACCATATCATGATAGTGCATTTCAAACCATTAGATCCCGATCTATCCTTAGATCTAGTCTTCCATCAACCGATGTGATCTCTCCTTGGCTTAGATCAAGCAACCCAGAACCTGCATATCAGATCTCTTTCTCTCTTAGATATTCAAGCCTTGTCGAAAGATGATCTTGCCTAATGATCTTCTTCTCCTTATATAGTCTTAGGCCTAACTCAATACCAAGAGCCAAAACCATAGTAACACAATACCATCAACTTCAAAACTAGGGATCGACACGCCCGTCGAGACACAATGGTCCGAAATCATAAGCACAACTTCCAAGGACTAACCACCATGGACCAAAGGAACCTTTCCACATACACGCGCTTTTTATGAATCGAACTTGCGTGTACACGCGACTTGGGCTTAACGAAACGGCGTGTATGAGCTTCCTTGGTATGCTGTACTGAGATCTGTCTTCTGATTAAGTTACCATCACCTGTACCAACCTCTGAGCACCTGTACCATCCTCTGAGTGAGTTGCCATCAAGGACAACACTTGAATCATAATGCCAACATGCCAGGGTATTGACTAGGCTTGCTAGCAGTGAAGTGATGCTTGTGTTCCTACGTGACTCTATCGGGGTACTGTCCAGGCCTGCTCGCATCGAAGCAACACCAGAGATGAAAACTTAAAGTCTGACTATCAAATGGCTTATGCACTAATATAACCCTCATCCCAATCGAAAAAACTTTTTTCGCATGGCTTGGAATATGTTCCAACTGATCAAGAGCATGGTAGATGCTACATCTTATAATCAAGCAAATGTGGAAGTTGAGACGATCAGAGAACTGAACAATACTTCAAGAGGTGTTAGACTTGATTTTCATGAACAAGGTCCATGCAGAGAGCTGGAGATCTACCAGTGTGTCATCAAGTGTTGTAGACCCTCCAAAATTTTTTCTTATCTTTGTTTTAGAGCCTCCCTACCAACCATCCATAGCAGCATTTCTTGCACTGTCAAGTCCATAGGCTTCAGTTGAGTTTTAGTGGCCTACCAGCTTGTGCATGTCAACTTGTTTGTCTCCCTCCCATAGGTCGGCATTCCGGAATTAGACTATTTGCTGGCTAAAAGACTCCCCCGAAAAATTGTGCAATTCTAGAGGGGAACCATCCTTCCCTCCAGAAATTGTGCAAATCAGCTAGGTAGCCTGCTAGGCTACAGAATTGCGCAGAACAGTCAGGCAGTCCTCCTTCAAAAAAATACGCAATCTGACCCAGCACTGGGCCTCAACCCAGAAATTGCAAAATTCTAGGACGTAGTCACCTCCTAAGCCCATAAATTGTGTAATGCCTGATAGGCAACCAGCTCTGATCAACCCAGAAACTACACAATTTCTCATCCCAGGCTCGCGGATTGATTCATGTGCCTTCAGGTTGACCGGTTCCCTCCGGGACCGAGCAAAACCGATGTGCATGCATGGGATTCATTTCCTGAAATAGAAAAAGGTGACATGCAAAAGGCATCCCCGGATTTGAGGAATCTATTTTTAGCAGTTGGAGGTTACATGCAAGGATCATTTTAGAAACCTCTCACCAAGTGTCGCTTTTTCCTAGATTTGTGGCACGCGCATCATAACCTCGATCTTATCAAACCTTATGAATTGGACACTACAAAGCTCATTCCTCAAATTGATCTTGCAACTCGCACATCCCACATCACATCTAGTAGTCTTCGCCACTTTCAACTTAGCTATTTCAGGGTAAGTCTGCTTTTTGTGTATTGCATTGTGTTTTTGTCGCTTTTTGTGTTTCTCTTTGTGTGAGTGTTTTCTGCTTGATTTCAATGAGCTCTTGTTTTCATTTTAATGTATGTTAGATTGTATAAGAACCATTTCAGTTTTCGTTTGCATCTCACTATTGTCGCATGCATGACACTATTTTTTCACCAACACTCGCCTTTGCGATGACCCGCTTCACAGAGATGCATGTTTTCCCATTTTCTGAATCTTGCACTTATTATTTACATGAATGATCATTCACTCTTGTTTACATGCAGTATCATCATGCATTCAAGCTTCTCATGTTTTCAGTCACCCGTTGGTAGGTTTGGGCTACCTTGGCCTGGACCTTGCCTTGCCTGGCTACCATTGCGCATTTTTGGAAGTGAAGCCTTTTCCTTCCCCCCATAAATTGCACAAGTTTTTCCTAGGACTGACCCCTAATATTGCATTGTGCAATTTTGGGAGGTAGTGCCTTGCTGGCCCTAGAAACTGCGCAATGTAGTTTGCTGGTTTGCATGTTAGTGCTAACAGAAATTGTGCATTGCGCAGTTTCAGTCATCAGCAGGCTAGGATGGAATGTGCATCTCGCAGTTCCAGTAGTCAGGCAACCTCCTGGAAGCTCAAACTATTCCTTGCACAGTTTTAGTAGTCAATCTCCCAGCCTGCCGGTGAAAATTGTGCAATCTTCATAGACAGTCACACAGTTATGTTGCATGTCAGTCATCCAGTTTGTTTTGGTTTTCAACTAAAATATTACCTTCCATGAGTGTTTATATGTCTCTAGGTGTTACAGGTTTCTATGTACCTCTCAGCAGGACAGGTACAATGGCTTCCACGAGAGCAGATTCAAAAACATCGTTGAGAGCACAACTGGGGCTGCAGTTGATCAAGTGTCTATGAACTTTCCTATCTATGAATACATCAAGTTGTTCATAGACTAGGATATCAAGATGAAATGGCAGCGGCATCATAGCAAGGAACCATCAATAGTAGTAGAAGGTAGCACACCCGCATGCGATAAATGCAAGAGGAATGTTGTTGATAGTGCAGAGGCAGAGCAAAGTTGCAAGTTCAAATAGAGCCACTTGTGATGAAAACATCTTTGGAGATTAAGGCTATGAGGTGACAGCGCGACAAGAGAAACATAGGAAGAATAGGAGCTGCACATATGAAGGAAGGATTTGTAGTAGGAGTAATTGCAACAGAAGGTGCAACATGCATACACTGATGAAACTATGCACCATATAGGTTATAGACCTAGCCCAACAGCTAGCACGAAGCAGACAGGGTGAGAAATGTCATCTATCACATGCAAGGTGATCAATAGCATGGATGTCATTATATCCATGCATGTGATCCCACCCATTGGCACACTCACTGAGGTGAATACAAGAACCAAGTCAGATCGAAGCTGAATGTGTATTTCGACAGGTTGATGTGCATAGTCACTAGCACACACTTGCCAATCAACACAGACATTCTGCATCAGTATGTTGCTGGTCCAGCTACACTCAAGACGATGATGCACATGTTATCAAATGAGTTGGACAAAGAAGCCATATCGGTGTACTCGAATGCAACGAAGGTGAGATTTCTCTTTCAACATGATGTCACCATTGAGCCCGCAGACACCATCGAGGACGACCAAGCTTGGAATTAATTTGCCACCATCGGTCATCGCAATAATGTCGAAGGGTTGGTCTTACCACAAATGTTTGAGTCTTAGTGGTAGCTTGCATGGCTTGCTCAAGCCTATTTTGTCTCACATGGGTACATGTGTAGATTGTATGTAACATCTTGTAAAGTGAAAGTCCAAGTGTCAATAGTCAAATGTAATAGTCATGTAGTAGTTGAAGAGTCATGAGGGTAGGTGAAGAGTCACAAATGGGAATGTTAAGGGTAACCCAACCCATTTCTATTTATAGAACCTCATAACTCATTGTAAGGGCTTTTGGGCATCCAAGATTCCGATAGGATTTTCTTAGATAAAGCTTGGAGAGTATTGTAACGAGCCTTAGCTTCTCCACAGCGCAAAGAAAGTACATCTCTTTGGAGGAGAAGGTGGCAGTGACTGTAACGTTCCATTATTGGGACTAGTGGTTGGTCATGGTTGTACTGTATGCTTGGAACTTTCCCTTCTTAATATAACAGAGCCTGTTATGAAACCAGCTCAAGAAAAGATAGAAAAGATAGATCAACGCCTTAGAATTCAGCCTCTTCGAGGGGGCAACCTCCTTTACATTACATAAATGAACAATTCTTGGATGATACAAATGACAAAACCTCCTTTCTATATATAGGAGTCTAAGGAGTCACAATATAATCCAGCCGACCTAACAATAATAATATAAAGCCACAAAAATAACAATAGAGGGATTCTATGGGGCACAGAAATAACAATATGGGGGTAATAGGGGCACAACAATATAAATAAGGGGTATAACTACAATAGTAATGGGGTAATCACTAGTATTATAGGGACCCAACATGCCCCTCTCCTTCAAAAAAGTGTTGTCCTCAACGCTTGAGTAGTTCTGGATACTTCTGCATAAAATTCTCATCCTCCCATGTGGAATCTTCAGCGGATAAGTTCTTCCACTTGATAAGATACTCTGAAATTGATCGATTTCGTAGCTGTCGAGTTCTTGTTTCTGTGACTGCTTCCGGTTCCAATATAATTTTTCCTTCCTCGTCAAGTTCTGGCAATATTGTTTGAATTGGGAGCTTGTCACCTATAACCTTCTTTAAACATGAAACATGGAAAACTGGGTGCAATCGAGAAGCTGCAGGAAGCTCCAATTTGTATGCCATAGTACCAATCTTTTGCAACACCTTGTACGGACCATAATACTTTGGTGATAATTTATTATCCTTCTTAGCTTGCTTTAGGGACATTTGCTTATATGGTTGTAGCCGTAGGAATACCCAATCACCTACATCAAAACTTCTTTCACTGCGATGTTGATCTGCCTGTTGTTTCATTCTATTTTGTGCCAACACGAGGTTATCCTTTAAGAGTTGGAGGACTTGTTGTTGATGTTCGATGTGATGTTCCACTGCCTGAACCTTAGAATTTTCTCTTAAATATGATGTGATGGATGGTGGTTGATACCCATAAAGTGCCATAAATGGGGTCATTTTTGTTGCTGTATGGAAGGAAGTGTTATACCACCATTCAGCCAGAGGCAACCATTTGACCCATTGTGTCTGTTTATCAGATACAAAGCAACGAAGATATCCTTCCAAACATTTGTTTACTATCTCAGTTTGCCCATCAGATTGAGGATGATAAGATGAGCTATGAGCTAACTGAGTACCAAGACAAGAAAATAATTCTGTCCAAAAATTTCCAGTGAAAATGGGATCTCTGTCACTTACAATAATCTTTGGGTTTCCATGTAGCTTTTGAACTGTTTCCATAAATGCAGTAGAAACTGTACTGGCTTTAAATGGATGTGATAATGCACAAAAGTGTGCATACTTGGTAAGTCTGTCAACTACCACCATGATGACACTCTTTCCCTCAGACTTGGGTAAACCTGTGATAAAATCCATTGAAACCTCCTCCCAACGTTGGCTTGGAATGGATAAAGGTTGTAATAGACCCGGTGTCTTAATTGTTTCAACTTTATTTTGTTGGCAAACCAAACATTCCGCCACAAACTTTTGAATATCTGATTTAAGGCCATCCCAAAAAAATTCCTTCTTAACCCTGTGGTAAGTTTTTAAAAATCCTGAGTGCCCTCCTAAGGGAGAAGTGTGCAATTCCATAAGAATCTTTTGTTTTAGCTGGGAATTCTTACAGAGGTATAAGCGATCTTTGTACCATAACGAATCATTTTGCCAGCTAAATGTATCAGAAGTACTGGAATCTTGTTGTAGCTTTCGAATAAGTGCCCACACTTCTTCGTCATTCTTCCATTCCTCCCTTGCTTCGTTTATCCAATCTGGTTGGATAATAGAAATGGCACACAACAATGCTTCCACATCCTCATCCTTTCTTGAGAGTGCATCTGCCACCACATTTTGCTTCCCTTTTTTGTAGATGATTTCAAAGTCATAACCCAACATCTTTGTGACCCACTTTTGTTGCTCTTCAGAGGATAATCTTTGTTCTAAAAAGTATTTAAGGCTATCATGATCCGTTTTTACCTTGAAGTGTCTTCCCATTAGGTAGGGTCGCCATTTCTTAAGTGCATGGAGTATTGCCAACATTTCCTTCTCATAAATAGCTTTGCTTAAAAACTTTCCCTTGATTGGACGACTTTCAAAAGCAATGGGTCTTTCATCTTGCATTAGAACAGCACCAATTCCATTTCCTGAAGCATCACATTCCACAATAAAGGTTTTTGTGAAGTCCGGTGTAGCTAAGACCGGTGCTTGGCACATTGCCTCTTTAAGATGTTCAAAGGCCTTTGTTGCTTTCGGAGTCCATGAAAATGAATCTTTCTTCAATAATGTTGTTAGAGGTGCTGCTATTCTCCCATAATTCTTAACAAACTTGCGATAATACCCTGTCAACCCAAGAAATCCTCGCAGATGCTTTATGGATGTGGGGATTTTCCATTCCTTAATGGCTTTAATTTTGCTAGGGTCTACCTTAACTCCTTCATGAGATACAATATGACCCAAATATTCCACCTCCTGGACTCCAAAGAAACATTTGGATCTTTTTGCATATAATTGTTTCTCCTCCAATAGTTGTAGCACCCTGTCAACATGTTCAACATGATCCTTCCAAGACTTGCTGTAGATTAGTATATCATCAAAAAATACTAACACAAATTTTCTAAGGAATGGTTTGAAAATTGAATTCATCAAACCTTGAAATGTTGAAGGTGCATTGGTAAGGCCAAAAGGCATGACCAAAAATTCATAATGACCCTCATGAGTTCTAAATGTTGTTTTCGGAATGTCTTCAATCTTCATTCTGATTTGATGATATCCCGAACGAAGATCCAACTTGGTGAAGTAAATTGATCCATGCAATTCATCCAGTAATTCATCAATGACAGGAATGGGGAACTTATCTTTAATAGTGAGCTTGTTGAGCTCCCTATAATCTGGACACATGCGCCATGATCCATCCTTCTTGTGCACCAATACTACTGGAGCTGAGAAAGAACTTTGACTCGGTTGAATTATACCAGCCTCTAGCATTTCTGCAACCATACGTTCAATTTCACTTTTTTGGACATAGGGATATCTGTACGGCCTGATGTTTGGAGGAACACTTCCTGGAATCAGATGAATAGCATGATCATGATCACGCATAGGTGGGAGACCTTTGGGAGTCTCAAATACCTTGGAATGATTGTCCAAGACTTTTTGGAGATCTGGAGAAATAGATGATTCCAATGTGGAAACATCTAGCGAACATAATTGTGCAATTACACCTCTTTGCTCCTTTTTTAGAAGCTTTGTCATGCCATTAGAGCTGATTATCTTTCCTGGTTTCCCTGCAATACCCCTTAATTCAACTTCCTTTCCTTCCATAGAAAATTTGATGAAAAGTTCTTGAAAATTAAAAGCTATTGTACCCAAGGATTGTAGCCATTGGACTCCTAGTACAACATCAGCACCTCCCATTGGAATGGAAAGCATTGGGCTAGTCAATACATATTCTCCCATGGATAGCTTGATATTATGGCACTTTCCAGAGCAATTTATTGTTCCTCCATTTGCAATCATCACTTGACACTCTGGTGCTGGATATAGGAAGCAATTCAATTCTTTTGCTACCCTACAATGAATAAAATTGTGGGTGCTTCCTGAATCAATCAACACTATTACCTTTTTCTTCTTGATTTGTCCTTCTATCTTGATGGTTTGAGGAGTGGTAATTCCCGCCAATGCATTACAAGATATGGTCGGATTTATTTGTTCTTCATCTAGGCTTTGTTCCTGGAGTATATCCTCTTCTTTTGACCTTTCTTGCTCCTTTTCTTCTTCCTCTTCACAATCTATGTAGAATAATTTCTTCTCAGCACACTTATGACCTTTAGTGTATTTGCTATCACAACTGTAACAAAGCCCTTTTGCTCTTTTTTCTTCCAATTGTTGTGGTGTCAACCTTATAGGTTGTGGAAGACTAGGGGCAACAACACTTCCGTCTTTATAGTTGTGAGTGGTATGCTTCCTGGTTGCCATAATTTTGCTTTCCATTTTTCTTGCTAACCTGAATGCCTTCTCTAATGAATCAGGTTCCCAAAGGCGAACATCATGTTGGATATTATCCTTTAAAGACCCTATGAACACATCAATCCTATGCTCCTCTGGAATATCTTTTACCCTTATGTTCAATTTTTGGAACTCCTCAATGTGCTCCATTATTGAACCCTTTTGTTTGAGACTTATCAATTGGCTAAAAAAAGTGTTGCTTTTTGTATCCTCATAATGTGCTATCAATTCTTCCGTAAAAATTGCCCAAGTGATAAATTGTTTACGAGAGCAAAGCCATTGATACCATACAAACTGATTTGGTTCCAAATATACAGTTGCCATACGTACCTTTTGTGCGTTTTGCACATTATTGAGATCGAAGAATTGCTCCATCTGTAATATCCATGTGGCGGGATCCTTGCCATCAAACTTCCTCATATCGATTTTTGGAATATGGTGAGTTTTCGATCCAACATTAGCGTCTATGGAATCATGATTAACATTTCTTTTGTTCTCATCATGAGTTTCCTTTACTACCTTTTCACCATTAGTGACCCTTTCTTGTAGCAACTTCTTCAATTCTTCCATGTCTGTCTTCAAATCTGCCATCGAATCCTCCATCTTAGCTTCCATGCCCTTTATCTTAGATTCCACGCCATTTATCTTAGATTCCACGCCACTTATCTTAGCTTCTGTTAGCTTTTGTGAGCGTGACATTTGTTGCACTTGTTCTTGTAATTTTGATATATCATGTAGCATTTCTTCCTCTTCTTCATGAGTCATGCTAGAGCTTTCAGGTTCCTTACTAGGTGTTTGCATTTTCTTTCCTCGGGGCATCAGTTACCGATAATAATGCTTTACTATGCCCTTTGAATTCCGTTAAACCAAGCTTACACAAAAATTAAAAAAAAACTACACACCTTTTTTCACTTTATAGAAGCCTGATATTGAATCTGATGTATCTCTGTAATTTTGGATCATCCAGTTCTGAAATTGCTACCTGTAGTAGCCTTCTGTGTCCTCTTTCCAATGCCACAAGTCTGAGCCAAATTGGATTCTCCAAAGAAGAGTTATGTGAAATCTCCCACAGTGACTTGCTTTTAGACTGGTTCAGTAGAGCGAACTTGTACGACGTGCCACGAGTCACTGTTTCAACCTTTGAATCTGAAACACACACACAAGAAACTACAGTCTGTCCTCTTTCTGTACCTTTTACGAAATTTCAATCCGATCCCCAGAGAGAAAGTTATGACGATTTTCCCCAGGTCACCTGTTTTGAATGTAATTCAGGAGTCTGCAAAAAGACCAACTTCCTCAGATCATATCTCTATAAATATCGCGCGAAAAGCTCTGAAATTCGGACCCAAGGTTCAGCACAATTTCTTCTCAAATGGGTTTTTTTTACGACTTCTGAAACGTCACAGAAAAAATTTATAGCGAAAATGTCACGATGACCTGTTTGGAGCAGCGAAACCCTAGAATCCAAAGCTCTGATACCAAATGTTATGAAACCAGCTCAAGAAAAGATAGATCAACGCCTTAGAATTCAGCCTCTTCGAGGGGGAAACCTCCTTTACATTACATAAATGAACAATTCTTGGATGATACAAATGACAAAACCTCCTTTCTATATATAGGAGTCTAAGGAGTCACAATATAATCCAGCTGACCTAACAATAATAATATAAAGCCACAAAAATAACAATAGAGGGATTCTATGGGGCACAGAAATAACAATATGGGGGTAATAGGGGCACAACAATATAAATAAGGGGTATAACTACAATAGTAATGGGGTAATCACTAGTATTATAGGGACCCAACAGAGCCAACACGTTTCATGCATATGTTGTTATTGTATTTCAGTTAACTCGGTTACTGTAATTATATATGTATCTATTTGCTTATGCATGTACGTATAGACTCTTTTTGTATATGTATGTATGAATCTTACTGAGATGTGTTGTTGGTTTAACCATCACTTTAGATTGTTGGTTCCACTGCCTTCTAGTTCATGATGCATCTTTGCTCGTGTGTTCCCTTCCAAGTTGCATGTTTCCACAGGTTTCCAAGGGGTTCACTCACTCCACCTTCCATGTGTTAGAACCATTCATGCACCTTCCTTGGCTTGCTGTGCATGTCACACCCTTGTTACCAACAAGGACATCTTACTTGCCTGTGTGCACAACTGTGGTCAAGACGATATCTTACTACCCACTACTATGAATCATATGCCAAATGGTCTGACGTCTAGCTGGGACTTTTACCAAGGAGATCCCCTGACATGTTGGCGGGTCTAGCACCATCAACAAGAGGCTATAAGCCTAGTATTGTATTCAAGGCTTGGATAGTTTCTCAGGAATTTTATTGATGGCCCAAAAAAGGTGTGTTTAGGGCAAGCCATAATATTGAAGAGATTGGTTGATGGTTAGAATGATAAGTATAAAGTTAATGTCAATTTCTAGAAATATGTTGTGTGCATGTTTATTGGACCCCAATAAAAATGCACACAACATAATTTTAGAAATTGACATCAAAAAAATGATTACAAGTTGTGGAAATGTACAATCTTAAGTAAAAAGTTGTTAAGGTGTAAAGGAGCAACAATTGGTGTCAATTGTTGATTTTTCTAGGGATGCTTGGAGGATAGACCCAAGTCTAGACTTGTGAAGGAAGACAAGGAGAGATAGGCTTCTATGTTGGTAGAGGACTTTCTATGGGTCCAAAGGAGAAGGATAATGCTGATAAAAACTTCAGGAGGATAATTACAAAGGACAAAAGGCTGGCCAGGTAAGTTGATTTTTTATATAGGTGTTGTATTTGGGAAGATGAGAGCCTAATGTTAAATTTGGTATCCATGGAGAAATTCCCTAATCTGTTGGATTGAATATAGAATAACATCATTATATCGGCTACAATTGATTGGAGGGAAGAAATATTAATTTTGAAAATAAATGATTATTTGAATTATTATATTTCCTGTTTAAGTTTAAGGTTTACCTATCATAGGTCATATCAGCTTCCTCCAAGGGTTGCGACCCTTCATTAAGTAACAAAACCTATATAAACCCCATTAACTTGATCACAAAAGGAAATTCATATGGACATATTAGTCTAAGGTTTTCATCTCTCTCTCTCTCACATTGGCTTAGGACATATTAGTCACATTACTATGATGATATCCTCTCTCTCTTCCAGGTATGAAGCTACAATATTAGTACATCTATAGTTCCTTTTCTCTCTCTCGAAGGAGTTATGCTACTGGACATTTGTAATGGTCTCATTTTAACTCACATTGGCTTTAGAAGGTCTCACTCTTAATCTCTCTCCGACTGTAATGGCTCATGATCGCTATCAGTATGGTCAGTGTGACTGAACTATGTTCTTGCATGGGTGTATGGTCTCAGCTCACCTGTATGATATGTATGATCTTATATCTTTGCATTTTGTATGGAACCCCTATGCGTGTTATGGATATGGCATGGTTCTTATGTGCTACAACATCCTCTGCGTTATATTATATGAATCACATTGGATATGGAAGTTGATGGGTCTCAATGATTTACATGTACTATGGTTTCGACACAATGTATGGATGGACTTAGCACTTTGTATGCACAGTGGTCTTGGAACAATGTATGGTTGATATCTACACTTTATATATAGCCTCAGCATACATATATATATGGGTTCTTGGCACAGTTGTCTTGACTTAGAAATTTCTATGGTCTCGGCACAATAGTATGGTATATGTTGTCTCTGCAAAGTGGTATATTTCATAGTAGTATATCATATATGTTTGAGCATTAGTAGCATCTCCAAGAGAAACCCTATTCTCTATATATGTAGAGATGAGATAGCATTGGTATGGCTCACCATATTGATTTGACATTATATATATGCATCATAGTAGTATGGTTGGACTTGAAACTATTGTAGTATGGTTAGATGTATGTATGGAATTGTTACAGTCTAGAAGCAGTGATGTTGTTTATATGGTGCAACCTTATTCGTAAGTTATTGATGATTGTATTGTATGACAGTATTGGTGATGAAAATTGTTCACAAACAAAGTTGTGAACAAGCTATGTATAGGCTCTTAGAAACCTGATGATATTTGTATCTTGTACCTCTCAGCTAAAAAATTGATGAAATCTAATAGAAGAAGAAGAATTGATTTCGGTTTTTCCCCCTTGTGGGGTTTTTCCCTAGTCTCCAACAAAATTTTGGTGTCCCATTTTAAGCATGTTTTTCTTCTGATGTTCCTTTTATTATTTTGTTTCATTGTTGGCGATGTTGTTATTTCTATATAATTCCTAATAATGTCATGATTGGGTGAATTCATATGCATACAATGAAAAATGCAAATATCAAAAGAAAAGAACAATATAGCCCTATGAAAAGTAACATCTAAAGGAATTGGCCTTGGCCCTAGGATTTGGTCAAAGGATTGAACTTGTATATTAGGCATTATATAGGGATTGTAAAGGGTCATGATCACTAGTATAAGGGTTCTCTTTTCATTCTTATTAATGGAATTATAAGAAACAAGTTTGGTCAATAAAATCTAGTGTATCGTGCATGATCTAATTGTTGGTGTATATTCCATAGTGTGAAATTTGTTTTAAAGTTAGAAAACTTCATTGTGTTTATGTTTCCTAGATAAGGCATAGACTATACCATAGGTGCATGGAGTTATAACATGGTATTAGAGCTACATTTAAGGGAATTTGGATCTAAGATGGTGTTAGCTCTGAGAGGAAGTTGTGGGACTATTGTAGGAAGCAATAGCGTTTCCAACAAGGTTGACTATACATGGAGTAGAATGTATAGACAAGGAGTTGTGGATTATTTCAGATTGGCGTGGAAGAATGGAAGTTTTGGTGGATTGGTGAACTCAATGAAAAATAGTATGTTGAGTGGAAAGTTGTCGATACAGTTGATGGAATATTGTTGACTTGTCAAAGTAAGTTGATACAGCTCAGGCACCTTGGCAAGGAGTTCTTTGGCATGGATGAGGTAGCTTCATATGGATTACATTTTAATATTTTTTGTGATATAGTATCTTCATTGGGTTGTAGAGTTGCACATATGTTGGTGGATCCATGTGCATATGATGTGTTTAACTCGGGAGGGTGAGGACACTTGTAAAGTTGAGTTGTGGTGGTCTAAATTTAACTAGGCCAAGTATTCAACCATAGCTCAGGACTAACCTTGAAAGGACACAAGTTCAATAGTTGTAATTTCTAGGAGGAAAAGAAGGGTGAGCTAAGGGATGGATGCATAGGCTCAAATGGAGCTTGGCTTCGAAGGGATACTTCAAACTCAAAAGGAGAGTCAACATCTCAGTGGAATTCTAACGTTCAGGTTCAAGGAAGAGAGTGGAGTCTTCCAGGTCGTGTAAGGAAAGTCACGAACCATGTAAAGAAATTAATGGTGCATGCAAGTAAAGTCATAAAACATGCAAGTCATCGTGCACACAAGAAAAATTCATTATACATGCAAGGAAGTTATGAACCATTTAAGGAAATTCATGGTCATGCAAGAAAAACACAACACATGCAAGGAAGTCATGGCTATGCAAGGAAAAGTCATGTCGCATGTAAGGATGTCATGGAGCTGGACATTTCTCAGAACATGGAAATTCATGGTTTGGATGTCCATGCTAGATGTTCTAAAGCAGGAGGCTTCTAGGAGCATGGTATCTTCAAAGATCCAAGTCTTGTAGAAGGATGTGGTTAAGGATAATTTTCATAGGTAGGGCCACTTCCAAGTGGTGGAGGAAATTCCTTCCTTGCTAAGATGGAGTATTGAAATTTTGTAGCTCAGAAGGTATTTTTGGTTGGAAAATCCTGGGCACTTTAAGGTTTTGTGTTTGGGCTTTACACCCAAAGATAGGGTTTTGGACCCAAAGGAGTGGGCTTGGAACCCAAGGAAAAAAAATTATATTCTAATTTAATGAAAGGGTTGTGTTGGAGATGACTTGATGGAAATAAGGGGTTCCTAAGTGACCTAAAAGACCTAAGAGACACGTATAAATATAGTGGTCAATGGAGAGTCTAAAGGACAAGATTATGATGGAATATTCTTCTTGTATGGAGACTAAAAGTACTTATCCAAAGCAAAAAAAGGAACTCGCGGACCTACAATTAGGGAAACAAGGGTTTTTGAAATATTTTCTATGGTGATAAGGGTCTTTATTTTCGTTTTATGGTTGTTTATTGCAAGCAAAGGAGACTAAAGATAGCACAATGCTTAGATAGCTAGGCCACTAGTTTATCTTTTATTCTTGAGGGGTCGCTAAAGGTTAGATGCAACTGATATGAGGCTTGGAAGGTAGGCTATGGGAGGGCCACAGGAAAGTCATAAGTGTTGTAAGATACAATGTTGGGAGGCATGGCTAAGGGGTTGAACAATATTCTAAGGGTTGTTGAAAGGTGGATGCAATAAATGGGTTGGTTGTTAGTTGTTACAATTTGTCTAGGAGAAGGTCAAACCTCTATTTCGGGAAATTTTTCCTAAGAAGAAGGATTCCAAGGGGAAGCCACAAGTTTAGTATTAAAGATTAGGGCTGGATAGTTTCTCAAGAACTTGACTGAGGGCTAGGACAAGGTGTTGTTACAAAAATCCATAATATTGAATAGGTTTGTTGAGGGTTACAACAAGAAGTAAAAGGTTTCTAAGGTGTAAAGGAGTAGCATCTAGTGACAACTGTGGATTTGTCGAGGGTTTCAAGTGGGATTATCTAAGAGACTTATCAAGGAAAATAAGGAAAACAAGGCTTCCAGGTGGGCAAAGGATTTGTTAGGGGCCTAAAAGACTAAGTCAGTGTTGATAGAAGGATTTAGGAGGCTAACTATAAAGGACAACAAGTTGGACATGTAAGATGATTTGTTATCTAGGTATTTTATTTAGGTAGATGAGAGACTAAAGGAATTGGAATCATCCCTAGGATTTGGTCAAAGGATTCACCTTGTATATTAGAAATTGTATAGGGATTGTAATGGACTATGATCCATAGTATGGGAGCCCTATGTGTATTATTATTAGTGAAATTGTAAGAAAAGGGCTTGGGAAATAAAGGCTTGTGCATTGTGCATGATCTAATTGTTTTGTATATTTTGTTGTGAAAAAATTGTTTGAAAGTTAGGAATATTCAATGTGTTTATGTTTCCTAGCTAAGAAATATACCAAACTTGAGGCCTGTGGAATTCTAACACATGCATTAACTTAGTGGGAATTTCAAATGGATACACTTAGGGTGGAGGTTGATCTATCAATAACTAAGTGGAAGGATTTGAAAGCCCTTCTTTAAGTCCCAATTCTACCCTATTGGGTATGTAGAGAACAAGTGGACCCATTGGCATTAATTCAAGGAAAGGAAAGGGTATAGTTTATAAGAGTACCCCACTAAATTAGAAAAAGGGATATCATGTTGGGTATCTCTCCTAAGAACCTAGATGTACTCCTTAAGTATTTGGGGGGTATACACAAGCATTTATGAAAGAAAGTGATGTTCTTCAAGTCTAGGAAAATTGATAAGGTGTAGTACAAGCATCATATTTGGAAAATGTAAGCCATTAAAAAGGTATTCAAGTGATTCCAAATATAAAGAGAACCTATACAATTCCAAGAAGTGAAAGAATAAATGTAAAGTGAAAGACAAGAATACAATAGCCACTGCAGATCCTGCAATGATCCAAGTAATCATTGCAACCATTACAATATTGATGGTCAGGTTGAAGAAAAGTATTGGAAACTACATCCAAAAATGAATCCTAATAATGCTAAGAAGGATGTAAAGAAGAAGAACCTTGTAACCCCAAACTAAAGGAATAAGTTAGAAAGTAAATCATTTGTAGATGAGAAGATTGTATACACTTGGATGCAGAAGGAAGTCAATATGAGTAGCCTTCATCAAAGGGAATAAGGAGATGAAAAAAGCCTTCCATATTAATATCTAGGTCAAGAATACCAAGATATATGCCCTATTTGAATATAGTTCACAAGCTAATATCATAGAAATTAACATAGTCAATAAGCTTGGGTCAAAGGCTCATAAATATCGAATCTCGTGCTTATTGGGTTGGGTCAACAAAGTTGAATAAATCCGGGTCAAGAAATGGTGCAAGATAATTTTTTCTATTAGTGCAAATTTTATTGATAAATTTGAGTTAGATGTAGTACCCCTCGATGTGTATGGTATATTTTTTGGAATCTACTACATGTATATGATGGATCTAATCTTCATGAGAAGTTATAACAATCATGACCTAATAAATGATGGGAATTCTTATTTAATTAATGTAAACAAAGGTAAATTGAGATCTCACTAGTATGTGTCAACCAAGCAAATAAGTTTATTATTTTACTAAGAAATATGTTTTGGCTTTATTGAGAGAGGATAAACTAGGAGATGAATTAATAAAGGAAAAGTTCTATAAAGAGTGATGCACTAAAGGCATATAGAGGTGTGTTCCAAGAGCCTAAGGGGATCCCACCTAAGAGGGAACTAAAGTACAAGATAGATTTATTTCCTAGTTCCTCATTACCATATAATGGATTGTATAGAAAATGTATTCTGAGAGAAAATGAAGTGAAAAAGTAGCTTCGACAACTACTAGAGCAGGTAGTGATTTAGCAAAGCACCTCATCTTGTGGGTTTCCTATAATAATAATACCCAAAAAGGATGGGACTTATAGGATGTGTATCAACTGCAAGGCTTTGCAAAATAAGGTTACATTAAATAATCAATGCTACACTGAAGATTACTTCAATATATGGAAGAATCCTTCACTTAACGATTGCCTAATTTAGTGGATAGTAGTATCCTCTTTAATTAGAGCATAGTGAACAAAAGTTTTGAATCTAATACCATGAAACATTCAATAGAAGAACAAATCGCATTCACTAGTTTATAAATTAAAATGCATTGGCTTCAATATATAGCTATGTGGAAACGTTTACAAACTATTATCCATGGTACCAAATTATTCCTAGATTAACAATATTCCAAGTATATAATAACAATTTCAATTTTAATTAAACATGTAAACAAACTCTTATTATTAATGTAATTATTAAACATCAAATTAATCTAATATAATATAAATAAGGAACCACCACCCATGTCAATTAGGATTATCTCAGGTGGTTGCGAGGAAGTAATGAAATCCTCCCCACCCAGGTTCAATTCCCACAAATGACATGACAAATGTTGAGAATATTGACAATATATGTATAAGGAATCACCATCCATATAAAAAATATACGAATAAATAATAATGAATAATCTTACTATTTATAGCTAAAACAGTACCTTCTTTAGAGTACCTTCTTCAATAGATGGATCCAAAAATCATGACTAAGAATACTTATTTATGCTTTTATGAAATGTAAAAAAAATATTGTAGAAATTCTGGGGGAATATATAGGAGCCAAGATAAATCTAATCTCCACCATCTTTTGGGAGAAAGTAATTGTGTAAGGCTTAGTATATCCGCCAACACCCACATAAGAATGGTTCACCATTTCACTTTTAGATCAAATGGTGGGGTTATAATAGTGTAGACTAATTATTATAATATAAAGCATATGAGCACATTATAAATTCTTAACTTAGTAATAGATTATTATAATATAATATCTAGTAAATACTAAGTTGAGAAATAATAAATATAATCATCTTACATAAAAAGACAATTTATATTTAAACATAGGATAAGGAATTCAACAATACTTATAAATAATAATACATTCAATTACAAGGAAGATACAAACGCAATTAATAAACAAAGGCTATTAAATCCTCATTCTAAAATGGAAAATATAAACTCTTAGAAATGGAACCAAATCTAACTGAGATGAGCATGGACCCTTCAATGTGAATGTTTCTTCAAGATAAGATTATGATTTGATGCTTAAATACATTGAAATGGAAAATCTCCTTGAAAAGGAACCCAATACAACCTATATGAGCATGGACCCTTGAATTCAAATGTTTCGTCAAGATAATATTATGATCAAATGCTTAAATACATTGTTATGTTACTACTTTGCCTAATGATGCTAGAATTGACACAGTTGTAGGTCCTTTACATAAGTGTGGCATGGGGGGGGTTGAGAAATTATCCAATTAATATTATTATGTTTCATTGTGTGGATATTTCTTATGTGTAGCTTTTACCATGCAGAGGACGGGGTAGGTGTGGGAGAACGTGTTAAAAAAATTGTCGTAAGAAAGGTTTCAATTTGACTGTAGCCTTAGTCAAATTGAGTAAATTGAATTTCCACATCAACAGGACAACATGGAGGTGGTTAACTAGTGTGACATGGCTCTTTTCACTAAGTTAGCTCAGTAAATTTGAGTTATGAGCCTTGAGTTTAGTTATGCATGTGTTGATTGCTAAATTTTAGTAATCTAGATCAGTTATTTTCAATCGTATTCAGTTAAATAACCTCTAAATATTGATAGAGTTTCTTGAAGGTTAGTTGAGTTGTGGGACAACACTCTAACTCAGAGATATGTCATTTAACTGATCAATCAACACAAAATAGGCAATGGATGCATGGAATTCGAATTTCTCAGCTAAGGTGGAAGAGACAAGGCCAGTGTAACATGAGTTGTATACTAGTTTGAGTGTACAATTGTTGCATGCAATCAAGAGATCCATCCTTGGGAATTGTGCAAGAAAATAGGAGGAAATTCATATCTTTTAGGAGCTAATTTCCTCAAGTGTTTCACAAGGAAATAGGAGGCTGGAGGAGTAGATAATTGGCTAAGGGTTGGCTAGAGCTTCTCATTCAATAGAGAATAATTATTCTTTTACAGGTTGTGCTCAGAGCTAGAGCAAGCAATTGTAATAGTCTCTCTATTAAATAATTAATGCAAAGAGGCTTCAAGGGTTTTTCCTTGTTGGATTCCCCTACAAATCATTGTGAAATTGTTGTTTATCTTGTTGGATGTTTATGAATGTTCTTCTAAATTGTGATTTCCCTTCCACATATTAGTAGAGTAGAATTGTGTCTTTTGTTTTTCAGTATGAAATCTTAAGCAGTTGCAATTTATATCAAATTTATACATGGTATAGGAGCCCTGAAATGACATTATAACCACTATTTCTAACTTTTCCCTCAAGAATTTCAAATTTGCAGCTTCAATGCAACAATTTTTCTTCGGGGTTAGGAGAATGTCTTTCAACAGACTAAGATTGGATTATGCCCTGGAGGATAGCTCAAATTTCATAGCCTGGAAGGATTGAATGGAAGTAGTTCTTGATGATAATGGTGTGTTATAATATGTGAAAACTAATATTGCAGAACCTCCACGGTCAGATGCACAATAGCTAACTCATTAGAAGAAGGATGTTGCAAATTCCAAGAGAATTCTTTTGCAAGGTGTGAGAGACCATGTGATCTCAAATCTCCATAGGAAAGAGACACCTTGCTATGTGGAAGACACAGATTGAGCTATTCGAAAATCGCCATGACCATAGAAAATTGGCCCTGAAAGAAAAACCTCGAAACATTAGGATGAATAAAAATGATATTATTCCACAATATCTCTTTAGGTTTACACAAGTTTGAGATGATCCTAGAGGGGTTTTGGTGAATGTTATAGAAGATGACCTAGTGAGCCTAGCTCTTCTAGGCCTTCCAAAATCTTGGAACAACTACCATGACTTTGTGAATGGAAGGGGAAAATTATCAAATTGGGAAAGTTTGTGGTTTGATTTGGTTCAAGAAGAGTTTAGGAGAAATACCAAAGATGGAACTTCATCTAGAGAAAAGGATGAAGATAATTTTGCCTTCGTTGGAAAGGGGGAGAAGGGGAATGAAATAAGACCCAAAGAAAACATAAATCTATCCAAAATAATGGGAAGAAGAAAGACTAGAGTGAGATAAAATGTTTCCACTACCACAAATATGGGTACTATGCAACTAAATGTCCACACAATAATTCTAGCAAGAATTTTGGAGGAATAGGAGGTGAAGCAATGGCTTCACAATTCGAATTATAATTCACCCTAATAACATGAATGACCAGCACTGTTATAGGGAGTGTGTGGTACCTTGATTCTGGTGCCTCATTCCATACGACAGGGTGCAAGGACCTTTTCAGTAGCCTGGAGGAGAAGGATCTTCATATGTATATCGAATTTGGGGATGACAGGAGGTACAATTCTATAAGATTTGGTACTATCACCTTTGAGAGGGATAAATCCTCCCCTCTTTGCCTCAAAGATGTTATGTTTGTGTCTGGGTTAAAGAAGAACTTGATCTCCATAGCATATTGGAGGATAAAGGCTATGATGTTATTTCCAGTAAAAGGAAATATTTTCTAAGACACATAGCTACCAAGAAAGTGAAGCAGATTGGAGTTCAAGTCAAGAACCTATACAAACTTTAAGTGGGAGAATGTGTTGCATTGAGTAGCAAGGCAGAAAAGGTGCAGAGTCGAGATGTTAGAGAACTCTGGCATAGGAGATTGGGTCATCTACACCATGGTGCCTTAAAAATCATGCAGCAAATTACCACTATCTCCCTAAAGGCTCCTTTGACCAGTAGGATGTCTACAAGGGTTACACATTGGCAAAATATGTTAAATCCACATTCCATGGCCGAGATAGCAAAGAATATGAAATCTTGGATAAATTCCACTCTAATGTTTGTGGACCCTTTTCTACAGCCTCCACAGCAAAACATAAGTATTATGTTATTTTTATTGATTATTTCTCTAGAAAATGATAGATCTTCTTCATGTGGAAGAAGGATGAACTTTTCTCAAAATTTATTCAATTCAAGGCATTGGTTGAGAAGGAGACTGGGAAGAAGGTGATGGCTCTCAAGAGTGACAATGGAGGTGATGGCCTTCAAGTATTTTCTATGCCAAAGAAGATATTCAAAGAGAAATAATAGCACCCCATAACCCACAAGAAAATGGGATAGCTGAGAGGAAGAACAAGATCGTAATAGGAGCAACATGAGCCATGTTGCATGATCACGGGCTAACATTGCATCTATGGGTAGAATCATGCAACATGATTGTCTACTTGTAGAACCAAAGTTCTCATAGAATACTTGGCATGATCAAACTGAAGGAAGCTTTCTCTGGGAGAAAGCTTGATGTGTCTCATTTCAAAATTTTTGGAACTTCAGTTTATTTTCATGTCTCCAAGGATTCAAGGAATAAAATTGAGCCTACAACAGAGTTGGGAGTTTTGTAGGATACATCAAAAATCCAAACAATTACTAGGTATATTTACCTTCACTGAGCATGAAAATTGTGAGAAGAGATGTAAAGTTCGATGAGGAGAAGGCTACGAGATGCTCTCTAGAATGAGAGTTGAGAATCCCACTGGACCAAGATATTCTAGCTCCAAAGAAGGAGCCTAAGTTTGAGCTTCAAGAGGTTGTGGAGCAGCCACACGCAGTGGAGCAGATAGGAGGCAAAGTGGAGATACCCACTCAACCAAAATCTTCTAGAGAGGGGAGGAAGAGAACCATAGAAGTTGATAGATTTTTTCAGGATGCTAGGGAGAATGTGGGAGCCCCTACATTAGTATGCAGGCAGAGGAGGTCACCTGGGAGGTACATTGGTTACATGGCTCTCATGGAAGAACTCATTGAGATGGATCCTTCTTCATTTGAGGAAGAAGTTTCTCAACCTATTTGGGTTTATGCCATGGTGGAATAATATGAATCCATCACAAAGAACATTGTATGGGAGGTGGTGCTGAGTCCACAGGGGAAATCAATGATTGGTTCCAGACATATTTACAAAGTGAAGCATGCAGCTGGAGGGAGCATCGAGAAGTACAATGCTATAATTGTGGCCAACAGATTCTCTTGGGTAGAGGGAGTAGACTATAAGGAAAACATTCCACCCATTGCAAGATATTACTCAGTTAGATCAATTATATCATTGGCTACGTAGATGGGGTGGAAAATACACCACATTGATGTGAATATTGCCTTTCTCAATGGTGTTGTTGAGGAGGAAATTTACATAGAGCATCCAAAATGATTTGAGACATATGATCGCGAGTCACACATGTGCATACTTAGGAGAGCATTGTATGGTCTCAAAGAGGCACCTTGAGCATGGTACACCCAGGTTGATAGTTATCTCAGTGGATTGGGCTTCACCAAAAGTGAAGCAGATGTGAACCTCTATCGCGTTGTGGTAGATGGTAAGTTGGTTATTCATGGTTTGTATGTTTATGATTTAATATTGAAAAGTGATGAGTAGTTGATCTACTCTTGCAAGGGAAGTTGAGATGAAAGACAAGGGCTCAATGCATTACTTCCTTGGGTTAGAATTATGGTAAGGAGATGGTGAATTTTTTTTGTCTCATGGGAAGTATGCCTCTAAAATACTTCAGATATTTCATATGGAGAATTATAAGCCTGTGGACACATCTTTAGCCACAAAGTGGAGGAAGGAGAAGACCACTTCAGGTGAAGAGGTTGATTCTACCATTCACAAGAAACTTTTGGGGTCTTTGATGTATCTTATGAAAACAAGACCTGACATGTGCTATAGAGAAAACAACTTAGTCAAGTTGTGGTGAGGCCTACAAAGTTGTATTGGATGGAATAAAAACATGTGTTATAGTATCTTAGAGGCACTACTGAGTATGGATTATGGTACAAGAGGATAGAGGGAGAGAAGCTCCAAGGATTCATTAATGTATATTAGGCAGGGAGTCCTTCATATAGGAAACGTATTTTAGGTGCTATCTTTAGTTTTGGGTTTGCAGCTATTTCCTGGTACAGTAGGAAGCATAGGTCTATGGCACTTAGCTCAACAAAGGCTGAATACATGGTTTCAACTCAAGCAACATATGAGGCCATATCGATGAGGAAAATACTTGTGGGTCTTTTCAGTCAGAATATGGATCTAACAATGATTTACTATGATAATTAGATTTTCATTAAGCTCTCTAAGAATTTGGTATTTCGTGACAGGTCCGAGCACATTTATATCTATTATAATCATTTACAGGATTGTGCAGAGCAGAAATATGTTGTTATAGTACATTCCAACTGAGGAGAAAGATGTTGAAATCTTGATAAAGTCATTTGCAAGAGGTAAATTTGAATTCCACAAGTTCAGGATAGGGGTGGTGAAAAATCACTTTCTTGCAAAGAATGAGTGTTAAAAAAAATGTAGCAAGAAAGGCTCAATTTGACTTTAGCCTTAGTAAAATTGAGTAAATAAAATTTCCATATCAACAAAACAACATGGAGGTAGTTAACTAGTGGGACATGGCTCTTGTCACTTAGTTAGCCCAATAAATTCAAGTTAGGGGCTTGGAGTTCAGTTATGCATGTGGTTATTGCTAAATTTTAGCAATCTAGCTGAGTTATTTTAACTTGTATTTGGTTAATTGGCCTTTATCTATTGATAGATTCGGTTGAAGGTTAGTTGAGCAGTAGGATAGCAGTCTAACTCAGGGATATATTAGTTAACTGATCACTCAACCCAAAATAGCTAATGCATTCATGGAATTCGAATTTCTCTGTTGAGGTGGAAGAGACAAGGCCATAGTAACATGAGTTGTATACTAGTTTGAGTGTATAGTTGTTGCATGTAGACATGAGATCCATACTTGGGAATTGTGCAAGAAAACAAGAGGAAATTACTATATTTTAGGAGCTAATATTCTCAATGAATGTGTAGGGAAGTAGGAGGCTAGAGGAGTATATGATTGGCTAAGTGTTGGCCATAGTTTTGCATTCGAAAAAGAGAACAATTATTCTTTTGTAGATTGTGCTCAGAGCTACAGCAAGAAATTGTAATAGTTTCTCTATTCAAATGATTAATGAAAAGAGGCTTGAGGGGTTTTTCCTAGCTAGGTTCCCCTAGAGATCACTATGCACTTGTGGTTTTTCTTGTTCCATGTCTATGCATGTTGTTCTAAATTATGATTTCCATTCAACAAATCAATAGAGTAGAATTGTATCTCTTGTTTTTCAGTTTGAAATCTTGAGCAGCTGCAATTTCTATCAAATTTCTACAGAATGGGGGTGCAGAGGGGACTATTGCAAATAGAAGAAATTAATTTTAAACTCGTTTTCATTTAAAACTTTTACATATTTAAATGTGTGGAAGAGAAGTTACGTGGAGCTATGAATATTTGTGGAATGAAGGATGTGAAAAGAACGAGTTATGTGTGGGAGAACAAGGGTGCAGAGGGAAATTTATTCCGTAGATGCATAATTAATTTAACTATGAACAGAAACTTTAATTCATAATGTAATAGACATAACTAGAAAGAGTGGTTTTAAAGTAGACGTAACGAATATTTCTCATTTTCTTATTACATATATTATAAGCTATCTTAGACTTAATATACACATTGATTAAGGTAGGGATGTTTTGGTTTCATTTTGTACAATAAAAATTTTGATTTTTCTTTCATACTCCACATAATGTAAATGTTCATTGTCCTTTCACATTTCATACAACTAAAAGTGTATCCTTAATGTGGTAAAAACATTAATTATTGAACATGCATGGCAAGCTACTTGCAGTATTTAGGACAAAGAACTAATTCATTTGTCAAGTTCATTGAACATGATATATAGGGAAATTATATCTTAATACTTAAACTGTATGATTATCTACCTAATTAAGGTATATATAAAGCAAGAACGTATGCTACTACAAATATAAAACTCTATCGTACACAGTTTCCCCGCACACCCTTTCTCCCACACATTGTTTCTCCATCATCTGCATATTAAAAAATTAGTCCCTATTATTGGGAGAATGAGTACAAACACGAAATTAATTTTAAACTCTTTTCAATTTGGAACTTTTATAGATTTATCTATGCAGGAGAGAAGTTGCATAGAGATATGAATCTATGCAAAATGAAGGATGTGCGGAGGATGGGGTTTGTGCAGTAGAACGGGGTATTTCTGGTGCGTTTTTCTTTTATTATTTCATTTTAAGTTGTTTTCCTTTTAAAAATTTTACATATTCAATCCCTTTTCTTTTATCTTCATATGGTCTTCTTTATCACATGATGGATCTTTGTGTTTTCTTCTCTCTCCCTCTAGCAATAGATCTATGTGTGGGAGAATGGGGGTACGAAGAGGAATTTATCTTTTACATATGTCTGAGAGAGAAGTTTCATAGAGCTGTGAATCTATGTGGAGGATGGGGTATGTGTAGGGGAAAAGGGGTGCGAAGGGAACTTTATTCTGTAGACACAAAATTAATTTAACTAGGAACAAAATCTTTAATATGGAATATAGTTGACATAACTAGAAATATCACATTGTAATATACAAATAATGAATCTATGTATTTAAGATTTCACTTTGTGAGTGGTCATTCCATCGATGAGTGCTCTAACATTGATATGGAAAGAATTCTCTAACAAAGTCCTTTATGGGGTAGGGGGGTGTTTCTTTAAAGCTCTTTTCTATTTAAAATTTTTACATATTTAATTGCATGGGAGAGTAGTTGCATAGAGATATGAATCTATGTAGAATGAAGGATGTGTAGAGAACAAGGTATGTGTGGGAGAATGGGGGTCTAGAGGTGACTTTATTCCGCAAACACAAAATCAAGTTTAAAATATTTTCCATTTAAAACTTTTATAGACTTACCTGTGCAGAAGAGAGGTTGCATGGAGCTATGAATCTATGTGAAATGAAGGGTGTGTAGAGGACAGGGTATGTGTAGGAGAACAGGGGTGCAGAGGGAACTTTATTCCAT
This sequence comes from Pinus tabuliformis, assembly GCA_031772625.1. Classification (NCBI taxonomy): domain Eukaryota; kingdom Viridiplantae; phylum Streptophyta; class Pinopsida; order Pinales; family Pinaceae; genus Pinus; species Pinus tabuliformis. The sequence goes on along the minus strand of CM062814.1, from coordinate 684,392,471 downwards.
AGACGCTAAATTAGTTTAACTAGGAACAAAATCTTTAGTCTGAAATGTAATAGGGAAAACTAGAAAGAGTGGTTTGTAAACTAGAAATAACAAATATTTTATGGATTAAATACTTATTATTATTATGCGATATTATATTAAGTGTCTTTTAAATTTGTGGGAACAAGTAGTGTTATGCAGGAGAACGGATGTGTGGAATAAGGATAAGGACAGTTGATACATTGTGGCTGTCTCATTTTATCTGTGCATTGATACATTGAATGAGGATGTGCACATCTTCGTAGTCAATGAATTGAATGTTGAAAGGATTGATATTTACCCACAACATTTTTTCTATTAATCAGAGGATAGAAATTAGAATGATGAAAAATATGGATGGTAGCTTTATCTCAAATACAATATTTTATAACATGTTTCAGACCCAAAGTAGTAACAGGTGGTGATTTCTAGGTAAACGAGTCAATGAGCATTTAAAATGGCTAGTATAGTGAGGAAAATTGTTATTTGTAGTTATAGAAATAGCCCATTTTCTTATATCTATAGGAACTTTGTCTAATCGATTATGTATTTTGAATAACAGAATGTGTAACATTTTCAATTTGCAGAATATTTCAGAATACTATGTGAATTTGGGATTTCACATTTGTGGATTAAATACTTATTATTATTATGAAATATTAAATTAGTCATATTTTTAATGTGTGTGAATAGTCATTGTTGTGTCGGAGAACAGGTGTGTGAAGCAAGGAACATAAACTTTAATCCATAGTGTAACTAAAACTTTCATCCGTAATGTTGTAGCCTTACGCATAAATTTCTCATACACAAATTTCTTTTGCACATATTTTCTGACTTATTACATTTTTGAATTATATTAATTATCAAATATTCAATTAAATGCATTTTTAACATGTGAGAGGAGCATTATTGTTATTGAACCAATAGTAATGCAATTTCATAAGTTTTGGAATCATTGAATAGAGAAATAACATAATACATGATGAGGAGGACTGATATTTACTAGTGGCAGTGTTTTCTATTAATCGGAGGACAAACATTTGGATGATAAAAAAAATATGGATGCCATATTTCTCTCTGATATAGAGATTTTGTGACATGTGTCAGATGCAAAGAGTAATAGGTGGTGACTTCTAGGGAAAGGAATCAACAAGAATCAGAGATTTCATGATGTTTCAAATGAAAAATAATAATAGATGGTGACTTCTAAGGAAATTAGTTTGAAGCATTTGAAATCATTAGTGGACAAAGGAAAGAATACATTTGTAGTGATAGAAATAACTCACTAACTTATATCAATAGGAGCTTTTACTAATTGACTATGTATTTCAAATAAGAGAGAATGTAACGTTCTCTTTGCAGATTGCTTTTGAAAGCTGAGAGTGTTGTCCAAGCTTTTATTTCCTTTCATAAACAATTATATCCAAAGCTAAGCTTCCATAAAATCACATTCTCGACTTCATAGGTGTCTAAATGGTGTCTAAATATATTGGAATCAATTAATAATTCATGGTTGGTGGAAGTAGTCTAGAAATACAAAATATCAAACAATACTCTTAGATTTTAAATGGATTCGCCTTGGACAATTTTCTATTCACAGTTATTATTGACAGTTTCATGAGCCACATATATCTTAAACATATGTATACTCATGGTGTCCTATATCTTCATCCATATATGTTCTATTTTTATGTATGTTGTTATATTTATTATATGTTCATGATCAATTCTTATACTAATTGATTACATATTCGAAATAGAAAAGTGTGAAATGTTTTCTCTTTGCAGAATGCATTTAAAAGATAGGAGTATTGTTGGATATTTTGTTGCTTTACGTAGTGTTACAGGGAAAACTGTCTATGCAGAACTGCTAATCCCACTAAGGCTGGTAGCTACCTTAGAAACAAACAAAGTAAAAACTACTTTCGTTTTCCTTTATGAAAGATAGATGAGAGAAGAATAAAGGAGACCAACCTCGGTCTTGCGCTTGGTTCCTTGCTTGATTCCTCTCTCTTCCGATAGTCCTTTGCTACTTTCTTTCTTGTATACCTAGCTTCACAAAGTACCTGTAGAATCAAAGCATCATAAAACTATACGAGAACATGGATCTATTATCATAAACAATCTAGGATCATATGTAAATTGACCATACAAATGCATAAAACATAAATCACACAAGAGTATGGAGGAAAACTTGAATAGCTTTATTGATAATCAAGAAAGAGCCAAGAGAGTTACAACCAGTTGTTCTGACCCAGCATCATCCTCTCAGCAAGTGAGCCCTTCTTCACCTCATGAAAAGCTTAGATCACCCAACACTATGATATTGCCTCAAGAAACCAACAATTCCTTACAAGATGCAAAATTCCAGCCTCTGGATCTCTGGGATGAGGGATCCATATATAGATGTCTGCAAGGGGGATGAGTCAGCTTGTGATTTGATTAGTGTCTTCCCTCTGATATTTCTTGCTTCCACTTGGAGATTGATGATCTCTTACTCATCCCTGGTCGAATTCAGAAAGGCAAGTGTCACAGGAGAAGTTTCTGGAAGATTCCATGCTTCTCCACCTCGCGGATTGACACTGCCATTTGTCCCTTCTCGCCCATCACACCCCATAGAAGGGATTTTTGAAATGCAATGCACCTGTTGTGTGTATTTAGGTGATATGCAACGCACTTTGCCTATGTAGCAGGTGAAATGGTCTAGTTTTGACCAGTTCTGAGTAGTTTTTCATGGAGAACTTCTGGGAGAAGCTGTAATCAGTCGACCTTGTTCTTTTAGGGGTTGGAACAACACCTTTAGGGACTTAGGAGCCCTTGGTTTATGGACATTTTATGCTTGGGGTTGCAGTGCCCAAAAATGTCTATAACAGTTGCCCCCTAAAGCATGAGGTCGTTAATCTTTTTTGATGTCGGGTGAAATGCTTTATCATGAGGATCCGAAGTTCTTTCAAGTTGGAAGGGGACCTGTAATAAGATACAATACAATACATTATCTTCATAATATTTTCATGATCTAGCTGAGGTGGGCATTCCCATGTTCAGCTTTATAAATTCATTTTCATGTACATAGGACAGACAATCATCTGAGTGTAGACTGATGATTCTGGTAGAGCCATCATCCCTTAGATTGGATGATTATCTATGCAGCAATGATGTACAATTGATGTCTTTATTTTCCTGAATGTATATCACAGCCCGGATGGATGAAACTAGATCTGGGGTCTTCAATCTCGTTCGATCTTCACTCAAAGTACAAGTCGATCCATGTGAGAGATGTTCTGGAGTCGAACATGGAAAGACATCGCCTGACTACCAGCCAATGATGTAAGTTGTTAACAGGCATGAGAGGAATCACCGATAATGATAATGATCCTCAAGGTTGTTGTGGGGAAAAATGCCTATGCAGGACGATCCTATCCACCTAAGGTGTGACAGTGCCTTAGCAACAAACAGAGACAGCTATTCTAGTTTTCTTCCTTTATGAAATGAGAAAGAAGAGAGATAAATGGACTTACTGGTGTCTTCCGTTTGTCCTTCGATCCGGTCTCTCTTCTCTTTGGGAGTTCACAGCTACTTGTCTTCTTGTTCGCCCAGCTTCAACAGGTTCCTACAAGATCACAAGAGAACAGCTACTTGCGACAAGAGAAGAACTCTACACAAAGACAGATATTCACATTCATAACTAGTTTAGGATTAGAAATAAACCAAATACACTAATGCAATCATACATCAAAGACACATCAATATATAGGAGAAACCAAGATAGTTGTATTGATGAATAACAAGGTTCAGGAAGAGATACAACCCAGAGGGCTCCAATCCAGCATCTCCTTCCCAGCAAATGGAATTCCTATCTTCACCCCCTTCAAAGCATTAAGCACCCAATGATTCCAGTCTCAAACCAACAGAAATTCTTTGCAATAACAAAATTCCAGCCTCCAGATCTCATGGAGGAGAGATCCATATATAGATGTTTGGAGAGAGGATGAGTCAGCTTGAGATCTAACTAGTGTCCTCTCCCTCTGTCAGTTCTTGATTCCACTTGGAGGTTCTTGCTTCCACTTGGAGATTTGGAACCTCTTACTCATCACCAGTCGAATTCCCTGAGGCAAGTGTCATTTTGGAAGCTTCCTGGGTTTTGACACCTTGAGAAATGAGCCTGCCACATGTCCACTCTCGTTCAACGTAGGTAGCCAGTGTTCCCTTTGACATTCAACGTAGGTAGCCAGTGTTGGCTTTGACATTCAGCGCAAACAGCTAGTGTAGCCACTGAAATGATCCTGAATTGACTTGTTTTTGAGCAGTTTCTGGTGGAGAACTTCTGTGAATTGCTGTGGTTTGTTAGCCTTGTTCCTCTAGGGGTAGGAACAACATGTTTAGGGACTTTGGATCCCTTAGATTATGGATGTTTCATGCTAAATGTTGTAAGGCACAAAAATGTCTATAACAGTTGCCCCCTAAAGTATGAGGCTGTTTATCGGGCGAAATGCTTTATCAGGGGGATCCGAAGTTCATCCAATGCTGAGAGGAGACCTGTAATAAGATACAATACAATACATTATTTTTCATACTGCTTTCATGATCTAGCTGAGGCGGGCATTCCCATGCTCAGCTTTATAAATTCATTTTTCTGTACATAGAACAGACAATCGTCTGATGGTAGACTGATAATTTTGATGGAATTATCATCCTTTGAGTAGGATGATTATCTGCTGCAATGATGTACATGTCAATGTCTTTATCTTTCCTGAATATATATCACAGCCCAGATGGATGAAACTAGATCTGAGGTCTTCAGACTCGTTCGATCTTCACTCTAAGTACAAGTCAATCCATGTGAGAAATGTTCTGAAGTCGAACATGGAAAGACATCACTTGATTACTGGTCAATGATGTAAACCGTTAACAAGCGCGAGAGGAATCACCGATAATGATAATGACCCTCAAGGTACTGCAGTACAATTCACGTGGTGTGAATAAAGGACTTGGCGTCGAACACCATGCAAAATCTTTCGGTCGAAGGTCATTGATGTATACCTGTCACCGGAAGTGAGAAACTTGCCATTGAGGCATGCAAGCTTCAAAGTACTGAAGGGGTTGTTCCTAGATCAACTTCTTGGATAATGAGCTGATGTCGACAAGAAGTGATCCGTCAAAGGAGGGCCTTAATGAATCCCACATCAGTGACACCGAACGGAGCTAATGATTTTAATGGAGGTGAAAATGATCTGTGACATATGATTCAGGGTGGCGGTCATGAAAGGATGAAGGATAATCTATGGCAGTGGATGGGACACGGTTGACTTTTCTGAACGACTTCTCTTGAACATATGGCGACACTGATGCGATGGATTGGTAGCATTACCCCAAATATGGATGGTATGGCGAGACCATGGATGTGACTGGTGAATGAAACAACCCAACCCGATTGAGGTACAGAGGAAAAGTGTCATGTTCAAGAGCGACTTGCTACCATCAAAGTTTTCTTGAGTTTCTCCCAATTTTTCCCCAGTCATTGCTGACCAGTACCTCTTTATTTTTGTCAAGCTTGAGGAGGATAACATATGCTTGTTCTATAACCTTCCCTTCGGGCAAGCCCATCGCTATATTTTAACGAGCCTAGCGATAGTGAAACTCGTTCTCATCTAAAGACAAGTTTGTCGCTATTTAGTGATTTTAACGAGTCTAACGACAAAGATAACTCGGTCCTTTTCATTTTTAGAGAGTCTGAAAGGGTACATAAAGTTAACTCCAAAAGTCCTTTTTCGTTATCTAATCCCTTAAGTCCGAAAAAGTATAAAACAATACAAAAGGGATGAGTTTTCGATAGTTTTAACGAGCCGAATAAAACAAGCGCTCGATCTTTTTGTGCAATAATCCCTCAGGTCCAAAAAGATTAAAATCTAGAGGAGGGATAGCACTTCCTGTCCCTTTAACGAGCTGGAAGGCCAAGCACTCGGCAATCTTTTCATATTTTACGAGTCAGATGAAAAGAGCTTAAAGAAGACTCGTCTTTTGAGGAACGAGTGATAAACAGGGTTAGCAGTTGATTCCAGGTACAGGTTGGAATTTTCCAATCACGGCAGTGTCACAAGGATGGCTAGTGAAATCACTCTTCGTAGCTGTTCCTCAAAATGGGTAAACAAACATATGGAGGTGAACGATCGGCCAATGAAAAGTGGAGGTGATGGGCAAACACGACCAAGGCTTTAATGGCTGATGATATTACATTCACAGTGGTTATTTACCGGGATAGTTCCCTTTTTAACGAGCTTAAATGCGGGTGGAAACATTTGCTCGATCTTATGTTTATTTTTTAACGAGCATGAGCTATGTGCTAAAACTGCTCGGTATTATACGGTCAAATTTTTGATTTTTATCATGACTAGCTTTGCCTTTTTCAAAGATAGTACTGTATCCTCAATTGCTGCATCAAACTAGTTAGAAATGAATAACATTTGCTTGAAAATGAGATTAGAACCCTAATATTTTGCTTTGAACTACGTAAAAAGCCATTAAAAGGTGTTTTTACCTCTCATTTTACCATTTCATTTAAACTTGGTTTGTTGGAGCTTTGGAGGTGCCTCTTCCCCCTTGATTTTCATCAGCTGATTCCGGGAGATTCTGCGGACGATTTTCGGCGCCATCTGGACCAGGTAGGAGCTAAACCCTAGCTCTTTCTTTTCATGGTTTCCTTTTTCCATTCTGTGCCTGTTTTCCTGTTCTCCTGAGCCCCTGGGGTTTTGTTAGGGCGCTCTGCCATCAGCGCAGGCAGTCCATTCGAAACCTGTGTTGAATGTCAAGCTGCATGAAGGCAGTTTGACCTTCAATGCAGGTGGGACACTAGCCAGTTGCGTTGAGCATAGAAAAAATAGTTCTGTTGCACAGTTTTTGATGAAAATTTTTCCAGTTTCTCATCAAATCCAGGATCTTACTCTTTCTCTTGTTTGTTTTGTAGGGACTTTTGAGAAAAATGACCCTTACATGGCGAGAACGAGAACATGAAGAAGAGGACATGATTTCCCTCTATGATCCTGTCACGGTGAACGCGCTGCGGAACTGTGGCCTGCTGAAGTTCTTTCGTATCTCTAGTATGAGAGCACAGATCTCCTTACTGCAGTATATGCTTGATGCTTGGGATCCTATCAACCAAGTATTTCAGATCAGGAGCAAATCCATCCCTTTGACCGTGGTAGACATTTACTTCTTGACTGGTTTGTTGAGGCGGGGTGCCCCCATTTCTTTGTCAGGTTCAGCCCGAGGGAATGACTCCATGAGAGATTATGTCCGTCAGTATTGCAGGGAAGGATTCCAGCCGAGTAGAGACGGCAAGGTTGTTATCCGTGAGATTACTGACAGGTCTCTCAGGTCCATTCTGTATACTATCGGTAGGATGGCCGGTAGCGCATCTCTTCATGTTGCCAACAGATCTTATGTGCAGCACGCCTTGGAGTGTCTCCAACCGAAAATATTCACCTGGTGTGATGTAGTACTTCTTCAGATGAAAAGCCAGTTGAACAAGGTAAAGGACGGGAAGCTGAAGAACTTTGGATTTGGTTCTATTCTGACTGCCTTTGCCTTGGAGAAAATACCACTGATGCAGCCTCAGTATATCGCACTCGACTTGCCTTCTCCTACCGAGCCACGCATGCAGAGATGGGTTGATCACATGTCTAGGCATGCTGGTCAATCTCAGATTTCTTTCACTGATACCTTCTTCAGGTGGTTTGAGCATCAGGAGATGGTCTATTCCGAGTATCCATATGTTGGTATGGATTTCCGAGGTGACCCGGACTTGGTACTACCGGATGGCAATCAGTGGGGCGCTATTGGTAAGATCTTCGACCATATTACTATTTACTGTTCTTATTTATAATGTCCTTGTGCTTTATTCTATCAAGACTTTAATCGAACTCATGTGTGCATGCAGATGTTGGTCCTGTTCATCCAGCAGTTCGCCCGAGAGCGCCAGTTGCTGCCCAGCAGGGGAGACTGCTGGGAGGGTTATTCTCCGCGACCTTGACGTGACCGAGACCCTTACAGCTGTGTAGGAGCAGGTTGAGAGCCTTACTCTCGGCATTCCCGATGTGAGGATTGATGAGTTACCTTTACAGTTGCAGCGGCATACTACTGGTGTGCCTAGACGATGGACTCGTCTCTTGCGCATGATTGCACAGGCCGTGACGTGCTATCATGAGCATCACTAGGCTAGGGTGCCCCCTAGCATTTTTGAGTTTTTGGGTCATGCGACCGATTTTTGTCTTGGTTACAGAACATTATGTATGAACGATAAACAACTTATATATATATTTTGATTTTCGGGGTTTATTCTGGTTGAGTTATATGATCCATATGTACAACATTGATGATGTGTCTCTTTTTATAAATGTCGCAAATGTCTATCTAACACATAGTTTTCTAATGAGTCGGTTAATGTGTTTAAGTTTCTGGAAATATGCTGGTATTGAATTAAATCAAACTGTCTTTCCAAAATCTTAACCCTTAGGAACATGCGATAAATAGCTGGGTTGCGGACGGAATATATACCATTGAGTTGTAGTATTACGAGTTGTGAGTCTAGCCTGACGATTAGTCGGCGTATACCATGGGTGATGGCATCAAAGAGTAGCTCTATCAACGCGCTATACTCAGCGATGTTATTCGTTGATTGCCCAATACATACACCTCTGAAACTTACTAACTCACCGCTTGGATCAAAAATGGCCCAGGCTGCGGAGGACAGGTTCTGCGAACTACGACTCGCTCCGTCGGCATATCCAACACATGTCTCTAGAAGGTTTGACATCTACAATAAATGTAAAAAGGTGGATTACTCGACCAAAACAAACACTTTAGCGAAAACAAAATACAACAAAAGCATACAGGTTACTATTTAAGCATAGTAACACTTGAGGTACAACCCATTACGGGGTTGCGCCAGTGGAATTCCGTCATAATCCATTAACTCGTAGGCTCCTTTTGCTAACACTCGTTTAACAATATAGGGGCCCATCCATAAAGAATTAAATTTGCCTGCTTCCAATTTATCGGATTCTTGGTCATAAAGCAAGACCAAGTCACCTTCTGAGAAGACACGGGGTTTGACATTTTTGTCGAACTGCGCCTTGACTCGTTTCTTATGGGCTTCGTTAGCCAAAGCAGCATCACGACAGGTTTCATCCAATTGGATTAATTCCAAGAAACGAGCCTCTTCTTCTGAAGTTCCGGGGAGGAGATCAATTGCGAGTTTAAGCGACGAAATTTCACACTGGATTGGCAAGACTGCTTCCAGGCCATACACCAGTTGGAAAGGTGTGAACCCGGTCGCATTCCTTACCGATGTCCGGTAGGCCCACAAGGCTGAGTACAGGATTAGGTGCCACCTTCTTTTGTGAACTCCGATCATCCTTTGCAACATACGCTTCAGGACCTTGTTGATTGCTTCAACTTGTCCGTTGGCTTGCGGATAATACGGGGTAGAGCTGTTGTGAGATAGCCCTAGCTTGGCAGCTAATTCAACCATCATGTGATTGCGAAAATGTGACCCATGATCTATAACTATAGCCTGTGGTACGCCGAACCTGGCGACTACATTATTGAAAAGGAAAAGGGCAGCTGTTTCACCAGTGTTATCTAATGTAGGCATCGCCTCGGCCCATTTGGTAAAATAGTCAACGGCGACTATAATATACCCATGCCCCCCGGTCGAGGTGGGGTTACATGTCATGAAATAGATGCCCCATTTGGCGAAAGGCCCAACAGCAACTATTGGCTGTAAAGGTGCGGGTGGTCTTCTGGTTTTGCTATCAAAAATTTGACAATCATGGCAACTTCTGACTGCGGTTATGCAATCTTTGAACATGGTTGGCCAGAAGTATCCTGCTCGTAAGATTTTCTGTGCTGTAGCATATCCAGATTGATGCCCCCCACACGCGCCTGAATGACACTCATTCAGGGCTTTTTCGGTCTCCTCATGGGTAAGGCACCTTCTCAGAACTGTATCGATACCACGACGGTAAAGCGTATCACCGACAATCATGTAGTCTTTTGCCTGGTATCGTATACGTTTCTGTTCTGAGTGAGAGGTGTTAGGCCTGAATTTTTGGGTTTGGAGATAGATTATTATATCTCCATACCACTCATTGCTTGTAGATATCAGAAACAAACTTTCGTCCACGATTGATTCTTCGGATGTTTCATCGTTGGACGACGATGGGAGATCGCACAATAATTCTGCGAAAACTAAAGCTTTCTTTGATTTGGATTTTACAAATTCCAGATCAAACTCTTGAAGGATCGCTATCCATTTTGAATATTTGCCCCCCAGCAACTGTCGCGACAATATATAAGTCATGGGGTTGCAATCTGATAGAATGGTAGTTTTCCGAAAGAGGACATAATGTCAAAATCTTTGTATCGCTTGAACAGCAGCGAGTGCTAGCTTTTCAACATAAGAATATTTGCTTTCTGTATCATTCAAGTTTTTACTTAAATAATATATTGGATGTTCGATTCCATCGACTTCTTGAACTAAAACCATCGCAATGGTCGTATCTGCTGCAGCCAGATACAGGTTAAAATCTCTTTGATAGTCCGGGGCATACATTAATGATGCTTTTACTAGAGAATCTTTCAGAGCATCAAAGGAAGCTTGCGCCACCTGATCCCAGACAAAAGGTATATCCTTTTTCAAAAGATGAGTATAACCTTTAGCAAGTTCTGCGTAATTTGGAATGAACCTCCTCAGAAAGTTTGCTTTCCCTTGGAGTTTCTGAATCTGAAGCAAATTTGAAGGTGGAGGCAAATTAATGATTGCCTGAACCTTGCAAGGGTCGAGACGAATCCCATCCTTAGAGACTACAAAGCCAAGTAAACGACCAGAACCGACGCAAAACACACATTTGTGTGGATTGAGTCTTATCTTGTAGTGTCGGCAACGTAGAAATATCGCTCTTAAATGCTGCGGATGATCAGTCCGTTTTCGTGAATGAGCCGGAAGGTCGTCGAGATAAGGTTGAATGATGTTCTTGATGTCATGGAAGGCATAATTCATTGCCCTCTGAAACGTCGCCCCTGCGTTCTTTAAACCAAAGGGTAATTTTCGATAAGCGAATGTGCCCCACGGACAGATGAATGCAGTCTTTGACTGGTCCTGCGGGCGGATATTTATTTGATTATACCCCGAAAATCCATCCATAAATGAAAAGATTTCACATCCGGCGCATTCATCAATTATCTGGTCGATGAAGGGTGTAGGGTAGTTGTCTTTTGGACAAGCTTGGTTTACATCCCTATAATCGACACACACTCTAATTGTCCCTTGTTTCTTCATAACAGGGACAATATTCGATACCCAATCGGTTAGAGGAACCGGGTAGATGAAACCAGCATGGAGAAGTTTTTCAACTTCTGCTTTAATGGCAGCGGCTTTCTTGGGGTGCACCTGCCGAAGCTGTTGTCTTACTGGTTTGACATCAGGATACATCTTAATTTCATGTTCAACGATACTCGAGTCAATGCCTGGCATTTCATCATATGACCAAGCAAAGACATCTCTGAACTCGCGAAAAAGAGCGTTATATATTTCCAGTTCTGAAGGAGAACAACCTTTGCCAACATAAATATTCTCTACAATATTTGTCTTAGTCGAGATATTTATGGCTATAGTCTCTTCAATATTGGATAAGTTTCGCTCGGAATCCACCGTATTTACAGTATTTGATAGGAATTCAAAAACTAAAGGGTGGTAAAGGTCATGCTGAGTATCTTCTTCATATTCTGGAAGAAGGGAACGATGGTGGCAATCATTCCATGGTGCCCCCTCAATCAACATTGATTGTAGGATTCCTTCGTCAGTCCCATGTACTTTCGACCAAGGATCTAACGGGGTACCGTATTCTCTAGACCTATCTACCCAAACGCTTGATGAGCGTGGACTTGGGTTCGCCTCCCATGCCCGAAACATTGATTGCTACAATATTTCTATAGGGCTTGGGGGCAAAACCATTGCATGATCCATGTCAACATCGTCTTCTGAGATCTTCGTTGAAGATATCATGTTACAGGCTCTTACCAATGCTACTTCTCCTATATAGATTGGAGGTGGAAGTGCAAAAGTTCCCATCAATGTGGGGTCTTTTAGTAGGCCTACTCCAATATCTTGAAGCGAATTTTTGCTCCCATGGATCATGGGAATGCTTCCCGTAACTTGTGAACCATTAGGGAGGAAGTCTTTTTGGTCGACGATCGTAATCCCTCCTTGAAAAGGGAATGCGATCTTCCTAAAATAAGTCGACACTACAGCTACCATGGCATATATCCACGGTCTTCCCAGTAGGATGTTGTAGTCAAGATTCCCATCGATGACCTCAACATCTATTTCTACTGTTTTTCCCCCTAGTTCAACTTTCAAGTTATTAAGGATACCGTACGGGGTATAGGTCCTTCCGTCGAATGCTTTCAATGTTGTCGAAGATCGCGACAAGGTCGGAGACCCTAAAGTTTTCCAGCAACTCATCGACATAATACATGTAGATGCCCCCTCATCAATGATTGTTCGGTGAACAGTTTTGTTGAGGGCTTTCACTTGAATAAGGAAAGCTAGTTGAGATGGTAACTGAGGATCGTATCCTTTGTGGTCGAAGGATACAAGATTGGAATCCTTAGGATCAACCCCACCAATAGCTGATAACAAAGCCTGCCTTTGGGATGGACAATTTTGTAGTACTTCAAGAGTCGACATAGCGGATGGCGATTGGGCCAAATCTTCCACTATGTTATAATGCTGCGCCGCTCTGGCGCGAGGATTAAATGTCGACTTGTGTACTACTCCCTTTGGCGGTTTTATTGTTAATTCAGGAATGATGGGCGGTACAACTTCTGTCGAATTTATTGTCGAACTACTTGGTTGATCTTTATCCTTGCCGTTCGACAGCTGCGGATTCCCGTAATCTTTGTTCCTTGTCGAAATCAAAGCATCATTCTGCTGTTTTGAAACCGACAACATAAGCACTTGTGACGGGGAAGCATTTCCACTATCAACCAGATTTTGACCTGGATTTGGGAACGGATCAGTTAACACAGCTGAGGTTTGCGAACTTTTGAAGAACCTCTTAAGCTCAGCTCTGTATGGACAATTTTGTGTCCAATGATCCTCATCACATATAAAACATGGATTTTTTGGTTTCCCTTTCCCAGGAGGGTTTGAAGAAGTTTTCTCAGGGGATGACTCTCCCTGTTTCTTCTTCTTCCCTTTGTTTTGCTTCTTCTTGCTTCCTGGTTGATTGGTTTCTTTGCCCTTATCTGCTGATACGGCATTTACTTCCGAAGAAAGAATTTCTTCTTTTGCATTTTGATCCGAATTCTTACGGGCTTTCTTAGACGAAGCCTTTGTCGATTTCGTGTTTGCCGTGCCAATCACACCATCGCCGGCATGAGAGTCACTATTTGATTTAGGAGGAGGAGGAATTGAGAATTCCGATCTAGGGGCGTCAGGTATTTTGTCGTAGAGTGTGCCAGACTGAGTATAGACTAAGTCTAGATATTGTGCACAAGCAATAACTTGCTCCTCTGTTACAACTCCCCCCTTTGCCACATCTTCTGTTATAGCAGGAAGTAACGACTTTATAAACCATTCAGCTAACAGCTAATCGGGAATGTATGTTTTCACCATCTTATGACAACGAGGCCACTCATGTATATGATCGGATATATGAGTGGCAGTTGTCTGCTTGAAGTTGGTTAAAATTTCGGTTCCCGTTTCATACCTTATCGGTAATTGAAAATGGGTTAAGAAAGTCGTGGCTAGGGAGCTGAAATTGTCGAACGAGGCTCTAGGTAATTCAATATACCATTTAGCCGCTGGACCCGTTAACGTCCTTTGAAAGAGGCGAAGCCTTATCGAATCATCATTTAGGGTGTTTGATGAACACCACAGATGAAAAGTCATCACGTGATTCGATGGGTCTTCACCTAGATTTCCATTAAATTTAGGAATGTCCGAAGGAAGTTTGTGAGGAATCGCTGGCCACCAAGGGGCGTAAGCAATCGGATCGTTGGTTAACCGGTGTAAATCGGGTAACTCTAAAGTTGCCACGAATGGTAACTATTGATTCAGGTTAGGTGAAGCATACCCAGGGTACGATGGAATCGCTTGAGCAGTGGGCCTTTGCATACCAGCATAATGTAATTGATGTTGGTATGACTGATACGGTTGGTGGACTTGACCACTGTAAAGCGGTTGGTTTTGACCATTTTGAATGTACGGTTGTCCACTGTTCGCAAAGATCTGCTGCTCAGAACCTTGGTACACTTGCTGGAATTGTGGTTGTTGGTATTGCACCAGCCATGGTTGTGAAGCCATGTTCTGTTGTGCTATACTAATTGTTGGACCAAGGTGTGGGGTAATTGTACCCGTTTGGACCTGTGTCGCCCCACCAGTTGGCGATTGTGGTTGTGTCACAGGGTCAAGGGGTTGTTGCATTACAACTTGAGAAATCTGAGGTTGACATACAACAGGCAACGTTTGAACTTGCGACACTGTCACAATAGCCGGTGTGGTCGGGATGTTCGACATAGGTACACACTGTTGCATAGAATATACAACCCTTGGTTGTTGAGGTAGCATAGGTACCCAACCACTTGATGTAATTCCAGTATAACCTGAATACTGTTGTGAACTCCCGTATGGATACCCTCCCGGAGGGGGTAATGAAAGGGCATACTACCCCCCATACGGTAGCAATCCGGAACTCAAGGGGATTGTTTGTCCTTGGGGACTGGATTGCCCAAATTGACCTCCAAATGGATCAATCTGGCGAGTCTCAACATAAGAGTTGCCGGATATTATTCCGGATGAACAAACTGGAACAGACCACACTGTCGAAATAGTCCCTTGGTGGACTCCTTCTAGCGGTTGTGAGCTAGTCGGGATAGATGGTATGCCGACAAACATTGTCGGAGTGACGGCAGGGGCTTTTGCTGTCGCTGTGTCGTTCGACACAGTCCTAGATGTTGACGGTTGTTCAGACATTTTGAGTCTATCCAATAGATTACCTAGCGATTCTACAGGAACTTCCACTCGTGGTAGACTAACTTCTGATGAAGGAAATAGAGTGACCCCTACTCCAAAATGAGTTGGAGTACTTGCTTGCGGATCCTCTACAATTTCCTCTATCGCAATCAAACCAGGTGGAAGAGGAAGACCGTCAGGTCCGTAAAATATTTCTGGTGCCGAAGAAGGGGTTGAATCGACAACGACAGTTGTTTGAGGAGCAAGACTCTCTGAACCGGTTACAGATGGAACTGGTTCAGTAACGCAAGTATTTGCTCCCAGACTAGGATCAGTGTTACTGTCCCTCTGTGGCTGTTGAACTTCTTCTATAGAGGCAGGGATTCCAAAAATGTTTGGAGTAACCGGAATCTCAGATGTTGTTGGAACACTTGTTCTAACATTGATAGGAGATTTCGAACCGGTTAAATGAGTTCGCTTTGTCCGTACTGTTTTCGATTCTGGAGACAAAGACGGTTGACTCGTAAGCCTCCACGAATGACGGGGTTTCGATTGACTTTCTTCCACGATTGTGGATTACTCGATCAACCAAAATACAAAAAGGGGAAAGTGTGTTTCCGAATTGAATGAATTTTTAGAGGCTTTTAGACACAACCTGCTTTTTCACTTTTAAAGAGTCGAGAAAAAGCTAAAGATGACTCTAGTCTCCTTCGATGTTTTAACGAACCTAAAGTGACAAATGCTCGGATGGACTTTTTCCGTTATAGAGTCTAAAAAAGGCCAAAAGGAACTGCTCTGGAGTTCTAGGCAGAGGGTGTGCCAAACTTTTCGCAAAACCGCAGAATACTTTTTAGGGTACGGGCGGTCGATCTTCCTGAATGCTGTGTTCAGTGCATTGCGATCAATAGGGCGGCCGACACGGCTTCCTAAGGATAAAGGTTTTATGCCTATAGGGGTCTCCCAATATATACGCGACGGTACGTGGGAGCACAATCCGTATTGGTGCTATCGTCCCTCAGGAGGAATCACCCACCATCCACGAGATTGACAGTCACCAGGCTTTATGACGTCGGAACACGTCTCTAGCCTAGACCTCTATGTTGTGCGTTATGTTGCAAAGCGTTGTTAAGTTCATTCAATTTATTTTAGGTTGATCTTTTTAAATTTTGCCTTTCAAGGTTCACCACGAGATGTATGATACAATTCCTAAATGCAGTCTAAAGATGATAAGCAAGCTTTATATCTTTTCAACTTTGAAAATCCTAGCTACTAAGGGAAAAGAAAGACACCATCTTTTCTCAAAGAGCAATCAGCACACTCTAATGCACTTTTCCTAAATCAGACATGCAAACTATCAAATGCAAATGCACAATGCAGGTGTTTGTTTTCCTCTTTCTTAGTATTGATGCCTACAAAGAAAGCTTTTTGTACAACTTTGAATTTGCTTTCAAATGACAAATACAAACAAGTTTACTTTTTCGAAATCAGAGAGGGTAGAAGAGATTACAACACTTAACGATTTCCGAAATGAAGACTTTTTTTGACACTTAAAAAAGACAAACTCAAACCAATAAGCAAAAGAAAATGTATAATCAACTGTAAACAGCCAATGAACTCTCTCCTAAGATCACAATCAACAGATCTGAATCAAGGGCTACAGGATGACTATTTCACTCATGCAAAGGAAAACTGTAAATGATGCCACAAACACATAAAAACACTCACAGTCTGGCGGAATCTAAGCAGAGAAAAGGAGTTATCAGACTGGTACCTATGCTGGTTACAGGCTGCAAAAATCAGAGATCAAAACAAGGCAAAATAGAGCAGAGAACCCCAGCTGCACAAGGCCAAATTGGTTCAGCGCAACCTCAACACAGGGGTTTTGACATTCAACGCAGGTAGCCTTCATGGGAACTGCGTTGAAATGCAGAATCCCTTCACTGGGTCTGTGCTGAAGGAGAAACTCTCATTTCCCACAGGTTCTGGGTCACAGATTGCTATTTAATTCACTGTTTCAGGCCAAATAAAAGCAACAAGCAAGGTACAATTAAAGGGATGCTTTGAGGGGGTACTAAGATCTATCACAAAGGATCATCAAATCATTTGTGAGTCCATTGTTCAAATCATAGACAAGTCCAGTGATTGGATCAAGGCAGCAACTGTCTACTTTGCATCCGGGAATAGCAGATGCAGTTCAATTGTTGCTGTCAAGTCTATGAAACAAACAATGATAGAAACACAAATAAAATGACTAAACAAATCTTCCCCAGCGGAGTCGCCAATTTGTTGTGGGGAAAAATGCCTATGCAGGACGATCCTATCCACCTAAGGTGTGACAGTGCCTTAGCAACAAAAAGAGACAGCTATTCTAGTTTTCTTCCTTTATGAAATGAGAAAGAAGAGAGATAAATGGACTTACCGGTGTCTTCCGTTTGTCCTTCGATCCAGTCTCTCTTCTCTTTGGGAGTTCACAGCTACTTGTCTTCTTGTTCGCCCAGCTTCAACAGGTTCCTACAAGATCACAAGAGAACAGCTACTTGCGACAAGAGAAGAACTCTACACAAAGACAGATATTCACATTCATAACTAGTTTAGGATTAGAAATAAACCAAATACACTAATGCAATCATACATCAAAGACACATTAGTATATAGGAGAAACCAAGATAGTTGTATTGATGAATAACAAGGTTCAAGAAGAGATACAACCCAGAGGGCTCCAATCCAGCATCTCCTTCCCAGCAAATGGAATTCCTATCTTCACCCCCTTCAAAGCATTAAGCACCCAATGATTCCAGTCTCAAACCAACAGAAATTCTTTGCAATAACAAAATTCCAGCCTCCAGATCTCATGGAGGAGAGATCCATATATAGATGTTTGGAGAGAGGATGAGTCAGCTTGAGATCTGACTAGTGTCCTCTCCCTCTGTCAGTTCTTGATTCCACTTGGAGGTTCTTGCTTCCACTTGGAGATTTGGAACCTCTTACTCATCACCAGTCGAATTCCCTGAGGCAAGTGTCATTTTGGAAGCTTCCTGGGTTTTGACACCTTGAGAAATGAGCCTGCCACATGTTCACTCTCGTTCAGCGTAGGTAGCCAATGTTCCCTTTGACATTCAACGCAGGTAGCCAGTGTTGGCTTTGACATTCAGCGCAAACAGCTAGTGTAGCCACTGAAATGATCCTGAATTGACTTGTTTTTGAGCAGTTTCTGGTGGAGAACTTCTGTGAATTGCTGTGGTTTGTTAGCCTTGTTCCTCTAGGGGTAGGAACAACATGTTTAGGGACTTTGGATCCCTTAGATTATGGACGTTTCATGCTCAATGCTGTAAGGCACAAAAATGTCTATAACAAAGGTACTGCAATACAATTCACGTGGTGTGAATAAAGGACTTTGCGTCGAACACCACGCAAAATCTTTCAGTCGAAGGTCATTGATGTAAACCTGTCGCCGGAAGTGAGAAACTTGCCATTGAGGCATGCAAGCTTCAAAGTACTGAAAGGGGTCTTCCTAGATCGACTTCTTGGATAATGAGCTGATGTCGACAAGAAGCGATCCATGATAGGAGGGCCTTAATGAATCCCACATCAATGACACGGAACGGAGCAAATGATTTTAATGGAGGTGAAAACGATCTGGTGATATAAGGTTCAGGGTGGCGGTCATGAAAGAATGGAGCGTAAATGTATTGCAGCGGGTGAGACACAGGTGAATTCTCTAAGTGACTTCTCTTGAACATATTGGCGACACTGACATGATGGATTGGTAGCATTAACCCCAAATGTGGATGGTGTGATGTGACCATGGTGATGTGACCGGTGAATGAAACAGCCCAACCCGACTTGGATGTGGAGTGAAAGTGTCATGTTCAAGGGCGACTTGCTACCAACAAAGTTTCTTCAAGTTTTCTTCCCAAATTTTCCCCAGTCATTGCTGACCAGTACCTCTTTATTTTTTTCAAGCTTGAGGAGGGTAACATATGCTTGTTCTATAATTTGCCCTTCGGGCAAACCCATCACTATGTTTTAACGAGCCTAGTGATAGTGAAACTCATTCTTGTCTGCTATGGACAAGTTTGTTGCTATTAGGTTTTAACGAGTTTAACGACAAAGATAACTCGGTCCTTTTCAATTTTAGAGAGTCTGAAAAGGGACGTAAAGGAAACTCCAAAAATCCTTTTTCGTCATCTAATCCCTTAGGTCCGAAAAATTATAAAACAATACAGAAGGGATGAATTTTTGGTACTTTTAACGAGCTAAACAAAACAAGCACTCGATCTTTTTGTGTAATAATCCCTCAGGTCCAAAAAGATTAAAATCTAAAGGAGGGATAGCACTTCTGGTCACTTTAACGAGTTGGAGAGGCCAATGGCTCGGCAATCTTTTCGTATTTCACGAGTCAGTTGAAAAGAGCTTAAAGGAGACTCGTCTTTGAGGAATGAGTGATAAATTTGGGTAGCAGCTGATTCCAGGTAAGGTTTGGAATTTTCCAATCACGGCAGTGTTACAAGGATGGCTAACAGGATCACTCTTCGCAGCTGTTCCTCAAAAGGGGTAAACAATCAAATGGAGGTGAATGATCGGCCAATACAAAGTGGAGGTGATTATGAGAACACGACCAAGGCTTTAAAGGCTAAAGTACTACATTCATGACGGTTATTTACCGGAAATTGGTTCATTTTTTAATGAGCTTAAATGTTGGGGGAAACATTTGCTCATTACATATGTTTATTTTTTAACGAGCATGAAGTCCGCGTTAAAACTGCTCGATTAATCCAGTCGCATAATAAGGATGTCTCATATATAAAAACGGCAATTTTTCAAAGCTTTTCCCCACATCCTTTCTTTATGCAAGTTAGGAAACGACTAATCCTACGAGTTTAAAGGGTTAGAGGACCTACAAATTTAAAAAAAATAAATGGTCGCTCTTCACTCGCACGCCAAAAGGTTCGTATGCCCCCAGGTATAAAATAGAGTTTCAAGGTCACCCCTCAATCTACTGACAAAACATTTGTTTTATCAGGAAAGGCTTACCTCTTTGAGGTTACCAAAGATTGTTCTATCTGCACCGCAAACAAAACACTTCTTCGGCGATGTCTACCGAAATAGACAAAGGCGAGTGGCGCGAACGCCTCTACTCACATGACTTTGACGAGGGAATCTTATTCCAGTCTAACCCCCTCTTCTAATCACGGATGGGAGTGTTAGACTAGTCATATATCCCTCGCGGAAACCTACCCTATACCTAAAGTTTTCCTGCCGAAGCAGACCAGGGTGCATGCCCCCTAGGTTTCAGTCATGTCCCCCGAATCACTTGCGCTCATCAGGAGGACAGACTGGGGATTGATGAGACATTCCTTGTGTGAAAAGACCATTCAGGGCTGGTGTATGACTATTTTCTATGTGTGAACCGGGAAATGAAAGCTGGTCTACGAGCTTGACCACTCTTCCTTCGTGCAGAAAACACATTACTCTAAAGAGTGATGAGACAATGGCTCCCATGCAATAAATATAGTCTCATCCAAGGAGTAGATTATAATCCAGGGGTCCTTGGACTACCATTATGTTCATTTGAATGGTTTTCCCTCTCAATGGTATGGGCACATTGGGAAGGATCCCTAACGGCCGACTGGTTCCTTTGTCAAAGCTTGTTAGATTTCTCATCTCAAGCAAAAGCGATGGCGAACCAAGCGCTTTCCAAGCAGTCGAGGAAAGGATACTCACATAAGCCCCTTCATCTATGATGGTACCGGCCATGACCATTCTATATTTGAGTAATGATTCGGAATGGTACACTAGCCAGTAAACGGGGTCTGCCTAGTTGATTCCAGTCGAAGGAGACAACCAGGTTGCTTGGAGGTGGGACTGAATAGATGACCAGATATGACTCTGATGAACTTCCTTCCTACGGTAAAGGAATAGGTAGACTGCTCCCATGTTCTTCGGAGTCTGTGCTTACGAAAAGAATTTGGACGGTGTCATCCTTGTTCTGTTCGATGACTGTATCATCTGAAGATGGAACCTCTGAAGGCAAGACCGGGTCAATTGCCGCTTTGACCTTTTGAATTTCATCTGGTATGGGTTCAGATGGTTTATCTTCAATGATAGACGCTTCGGCCGACCACAAGGGCGGGTTAGCCGGATTTTCAACTAGTGACGGACTCGGCAAGAGTTTCTTATATCCAGGAGGAAGTCGTAACGGTGAAACTGAACGATCGTCCAAAACTCTTTTAGCCTCATCTAAGAAGGGACAATGGTGTATGGTGTGATCGCCTTCACACAGTTTACAAGGAAATTTGCACTTTCCTTTTTGTCCAAGGGCTTCACTTTCACTAGTCGACAGTGTGTTTTCAACATGATCATCAGAGGTTGACGACACCAGGTTGTGCAAACAAGGAGACCAGTCCCTTAAGATCCGAGGGATGCAAGGACAATCTCTATGATAGTGGTCTCCTTTGCAAATGACACATGGAAATTTAGGCCTGGTCGGTGCAGTGTGTGGATTTTCGCTAGACGACACTTGGTTGCCCCTTTTTGCCTTTGGCTCCTTCTTCTTCTTCTCTTTCTTCTTCTTTTCCTTCTTCTTCTCAGGTACTTTATTTTTGGCTTTACCAGCCCCATCAAGCGAAGAGGAAGGAGGAGAGGAAGAATTGGACGAAGTAGAGGGTTGGCGGGTAACTCTAGAATTGTCTAGTTGCTGACTCGATTGTTCAGGAATTGCAGTGTTCTGAACGACGAAGGTTGAGAAAAACCATATGGGTAATCAGATTGTCAATCCTAGAAGCGACAATGTGGCCATATGGGGTGCACCAACATCTCCCCAAGAGGAGAAGGGACTAGGATTTCCTCCAAGGGGAACTCCTTGGTTGGTGGACTCCATTTTCTCAACCTAAGACCAACGTAGGAAAGGTGATGATTATTTCATTTAAAATAAATTTTAGACGCTTTGACACAACTTGTTTTTTCAATTTTAAAGAGTCGAGAAAAAACAAAAGATGACTCTAGTCGCCTTCGATTTTTAATGAGCCTGAAGTGATAAGTGCTCAGATGGACCTTTTCCATTAAGGAGTCTAAAAAGGAACGAAAGAGACTGCTCTGGAAATCTAGGTAGAGGGATTACCAAACCAGTCGCAAAACTGCAGAATACTTTTTACGGTACGGCAGTCAATCTTCCTGAATGCTGTGTTCAGTGCATTGCGATTGGTAGGGCGACAGACACGGCTTCCTATGGATAAAGGATTAAGCCTATTGCGGTCTCCCAAAATATACTCGACGGTACGTGGGAGCACAAGTCCGTACTGGCACTTATCATCTCAAAGTGGAGGAATCACCCAACCAACAATGAAAACAACAGTTACCAAGCTTTACGACGCCGGAATACGTCTCTAGCCTAGACTTCTAGATGTTGTGCGTTAAGTTCCAATGCGTTACTAGATTCATTAAATTTATTTTATAGTTGATCTTGCTTAAGAAATGTGCCTTTCAGGTTCACCGCATGATGTAGATGTACAATTCCCAAAATGAAATCTAAGATGACAAACAATCATTTTATCTTCTTTATGCAATGAAAATCCTAGCTACTAAGGAAAGAGAAACAGTATTCTTTCAACAAAGAGCAAACAGCACACACTATATGCACTGTCCTAAATCAAACCAATCAAACAGTCTAAATGCAAATGCACATGCATATATTTGTTTTCAGCCTTCTTAATATGTGAATGATAAAAGGAAAGCTAATGCGCAAATCCGAATTACTTTTCAAAGCGACAATTACTAACAAGTTTATTTTCAAAATCAAAATGAAGACAATGACGACACTTTGCGATTTGGAAATGAAAACTTGCTTTTGACACTATAAAAACTACTAATTCAGATCGAATGCAATAGTAACAGGGTAATCGACCATCAAGAACAATCAGATTCTCTTCTATGACTGAAAACGACACTTGCGACACTTTCAAATCAGGAAACGACAGTACAACTACGTTACTTCTTTGTAAAGGAGAATCGAAAATGACTTAACAAATACATAAAAACATTTACAATTCTTTTCACAATGGAGGCGGAATATCAGCAAGGAAAGGGGTTTCAAACAGAGGTGTACTGACTACAGGTAGCAAAACTCTTGAATAGATCTGAAAAGTGTGAACACAGAAACCAAAATTTAGGAACAATGCCTAGTCTGATCAGCGCACCTGTAACACAGTGAATTTGAAATGCAACGCACCTTATACACTTAGGAAGTGTGCTGAATTTGAGATTCACAGAACAGACAGTGCGCTAGACCAGGGACGAGACTTTGATTGGGTTCCAGGTCACAGTTTGCAGTTCAGTTCAGGGATTTTGGCCGAGCAAGTGGTAATTAGTAAATCAATCACAGGGGTAGATCTAAGGAGGTTACTAGAGCCACCACGAGGGCAATTAGAAAGTTTGTAAATCAGTTGTTTAAATCATAAACAAAACCCAGAGATTGACTGAAGCAGCGTTGATCTACTTTGCACTTGCATAGCAAATGCAGTTCGAAGGCTAGCTGGCTTGACTTCAGGCTCCGTCTGTAAGTTTATAAAGTAAACAAATGTAGATAAACAATCAATCTATTCGCTCCCCAGCAGAGTCGCCATTTTGTTACAGGGAAAAATGTCTATGTAGAACTGGTAATCCCACTAATGCTGGTAGCTACCTTAGAAACAAACAAAGTAAAAACTACTTTCGTTTTCCTTTATGAAAGATAGATGAGAGAAGAATAAAGGAGACCAACCTTAGTCTTGCACTTCGTTCCTTGCTTGATTCCTCTATCTTCCGATAGTCCTTTGCTACTTGCTTTCTTGTATACCCAGCTTCACAGAGTACCTATAGAATCAAAGCAACATAACACTATACGAGAACATGGATCTATTATCATAAACAATCTAGGATCAGATGTAAATTGACCATACAAATGCATAAAACATAAATCACACAAGAGTATGGAGGAAAACTTGAATAGCTTTATTGATAATCAAGAAAGAGCCAAGAGAGTTACAACCATTTTTTCTGACCCAGCATCATCCTCTTAGCAAGTGAGCCCTTCTTCACCTCATGAAAAGCTTAGTTCACCCAACACTATGATATTGCCTCAAGAAACCAACAGCAATTCCTTACAAGATGCAAAATTCCAGCCTCTGGATCTCTGGGATGAGGGATCTATATATAGATGTCTATAAGGGGGATGAGTCAGCTTGTGATTTGATTAGTGTCTTCCCTCTAATAGTTCTTTCTTCCACTTGGAGATTGATGATCTCTTACTCATCCCTGGTCGAATTCAGAAAGGCAAGTGTCACAGGAGAAGTTTCTGGAAGATATGCTTCTCCACCTCGCGGATTGACACCGCCATTTGTCCCTTCTCTCCCATCGCACCCCATAGAAGGGCTTTTTGAAATGAAATGGACCTACTGTGTGTATTTAGGTGAGATGCAATGCACTTTGCCTATGGAGCAGGTGAAATGGTCCATTTTTCACCAGTTCTGAGTAGTTTTTCATGGAGAACTTCTGGGAGAAGCTGTAATCAGTCAACCTTATTCTTTTAGGGGTTGGAACAACACCTTTAGGGACTTAGGAGCCCTTGGTTTATGGACATTTTATGCTTGGGGTTGCAATGCCCAAAAATGTCTATAACACATAGACTATTAGGTAAAAGCATGGATTTAGGTTACACTTTTTGGCAAGGGAGGTCATGTTTGGGTGAAAAAATGAGGGCTCAATCGAGCACTTTAAGTGCTTGATCGAGCCATTTTTAAGTGCTTGATCGAGCTCCTTGAGCACTAAAAAAATAGCTTGATCAAGGGTTTAAAACAAACCTTCGATTAAGCAATATGACTCATTCGAGCTCTAATCCTCGAATGAGATTTATGGCTCAATCGAGCTCTACTACTCGGTCAAAATTTAGGCCTCGATTGAGCTCTAATGCACCATCAAGCTTTACATATCGATCGACCATTAAAGCTTGGTCAAACCCTTATTTTCTATTAAAACGAGTGGTCATGATTTGTGCGTGTCATTTTTTCACAGACTATGGGATAAACAGGATCTCAACTAAGTTATTGAACCTCAATCGAGCAATTAGACCATGGAGCTATTGAAGAAAGTGTAACTAGGTTTGGTCTTCATAAATGTACTTTTTACATTTGTATTTATTCAAGAAAAGAAATATTATTTTTATATTATTTGTCAATGAGTTTCTTGCTCATTGAAGTAGGTCAAGCGCATGGTTAAGTGCTTCTTGGAAGTCAACAAGGTCAAGGTATTTATACAAGACCCTTAGAGGGCATGTTACACTATGTATAAGGTCAAAGGAATACCTCCAAGACAAGTGCAAGTCCTCTCCATGCAGCAACATCCTCCAAAAGAAGCAAAATAAAGAAAATAATGAAGAAATAGTCAAGTTGGCCTAAGGACAACAAGTCAGCTTCAAGTCAGCCTAAAGGAGGGACAATCCTCTATATATAGAGGTTGTCCACTCCCTCTCAACATCATCAATCAAGCTCTGAAATCAGCGAAGGTAGAAGCCAAGGAAAGTGAAGGTAGAAGGCAAGTCTAAGGGTCTCCAAGACAAGCGAAGAAAGGAGGAAGAAGGCTAAAGTGTAGAGGATTGTTTCTAGGGCTAGAAGCAATCACACATGTGAAGAAAAGGAAGGAAAGTATGTGGCATAATAACAGTTAGAAAAAAATTCATGAATTATCATTGCTTGTGTGAGAAAATAAGTCTACAAGGCCTCCCAAGCCTAGTGAAGCAGTCTCTCTCTATAGCGAAGTAAAAGAGCACTAATTCTCTAGGGTTCCTATCACATGTG
The DNA here is from genome assembly GCA_031772625.1 of Pinus tabuliformis. NCBI lineage: Eukaryota > Viridiplantae > Streptophyta > Pinopsida > Pinales > Pinaceae > Pinus > Pinus tabuliformis. Next base: position 684,366,611 of record CM062814.1, on the reverse strand, counting down.
GCGAAACTGGGGTTTATGTTAAGTTACATCAGTTAGAAAACCTATCTAAAGAAGAACATCATTGGATCAAGGGAAGAGTATCTTCATAAGTGAAGATCATCTCTAAGTAAAGAAGAAGCATATTTCATTAGCAAGTACTATCTCTAGACAAAGATCAAAGAAGGAGGAAAAAGTTTTGGGAAGCAAAGTGTCGAAAGGAGGAAGGACAAATTGTTGAATAGAGGAACGACTTGACTTGTGCTTGGAGGACATCTGATTAAAGGGTATAGGATTTGGCATTAATCAATAAGAAGCTTCAATAAGGGAAACTTATCAAAGGGTTTTCCTCTCTAATAGAGAGAGATTTTGGCCCTAGTAGAGAGCCAACATTTTTATTCTTATCTTCATGTTTTTGGTAGCAGTTTGATGAAACACACACACTAATAATAAGAAGAAGATCAATCTAAGATAATTGTAAAAGTGATTCACAAATTGTTATCTAGTCAAGAAGAATCACAGTACACCTAATTGCCCTAGATTCTTCAACAGGAGCAACCCAACCAACCTCACCAGCAACCCCAACAACATCATAGAGGCTCAAACCAAGGTACGTTTCCTATCATTTTTGTCTCTTTTATTTATTTTTTATTTCAAAATTAAATAAATTAATTTGGAAAATAAAACTTACCATACAAAAACTATGAAAAATACAAAAATACACCAAAAGAACCCTTTAAAAAACTAAAAACAACTTAGAAAACCACAAAAACCCACCAAAAGAGCCATGTAAACAACTAAAAACAACTTAAAGAACCACAAAAACGACCCTAGAAAACCACAAAAACAACCTAAAAAAGCACAAAAACCAACATATAAAACCACAAAAACCCGCCAATAAAACGTTTCGAAAACACCAAAAGAATGATAATTTAGGTTTTAAATTTGTTTCTTTCTTGCAATTTTGTTAGGTCCCTATAACACTAGTGATTCCCCCATTACTATTGTTGTTGTATCCTTTATTGTTATTGTTGTGCCTCTTTTGTCCCCATATTGTTATTATTGTGCCACATAGAATCCCATTATTGTTATTTTTGTGCCTTTATATTATTATTGTTAGGTCAACTTTAGTTATATTGTGACCCCTTAGACTCCTATATATAGAAAGGAGGTTTTTTCATTTGAATAATCAAAGAATTTTTAATTTGTGTAATGTAAAGGAGGTTTCCCCCTCGAAAAGGCTTATTTCTAAGGCATTGATCTATATTTTCTATCTTTTGTGAGTTGGTTTCATAACATTTGGTATCATAGCTTTAGATTCTAGGGTTTCGCTACTCCAAATAGGTCATCCTGGCATTTTTGCTATAACGTTTTTGTCACAAAGTTTGAGAAACTAAAAAAAAAACTCATTTGAGATGGAATCGGTCTGAACCTCAGGCCTGAATTTCAAATCTTGTCTCGCTATATTTTCGAAGATATAATCTAAGGAAGTTAGGGTTTTTGTAGACCCCTGAATTACGTTCCAAAGAGGTGACCTTGGGAAAATCATCATAACTTTCGCTCTGATTATCAGATTGAATTTTCGTAAGAAGTTAAAGAAAGATGTAGAAGCTAAGATGTATGGCATGGAAGCTATGATGGATGGTTTAAAGAAAGGTGTAGAAGCTAAGATGAATGACGTGGAAGCTAAGATGGACAAAATCGAAGCTAAGATGGATGGCATGGAAGCTAATATGGATGATTTAAAGAAAGGCATGGAAGATTTGAAGATAGATTTGAAGACATATTTGACAAAGTTTCTATAAGAAATGCTTACTAATGGCGAAAGGGTAGTAAAATAAACTCATGATGAGAATAAAATCAATGTTAATCATGATTTCATAGACTCTAACATTGGATTGAAGAACCACCATGTTCCAAAGATCGATATGAGGAAGTTTGATGGCAAGGATCCTGGAACATGGATACTACAGATGGAGCAATTTTTTGATCTCCATAATGTGCAAAACACACAAAAGGTACGCATTGCAACTTTATATTTGGAACCAAATCAGTTTGTATGGTATCGATGGCTTTGCTCTCGTAAAAAAATTGTCACTTGGGCTATTTTTACGGATGAAATGATAGCACATTATGAGGATACAAAAAGAAACACTTTTTTAGCCAATTGATAAATCTCAAACAAAAGGGTTCAATGATGGAGCACATTGAGGACTTCCAAAAATTGAATATAAGGGTAAAAGATATTCCAGAGGAGCATAGGATTGATGTGTTCATAGGGACTTTAAAAGATAACATCCAACATGAGGTTCACCTTTGGGAATGACATTCATTGGAGAAGGCATTCAGGTTGGCAAGAAAAATGGAAAGCAAAATTATGGCAACAAGGAAGCCTACCACTCGCAATCATAAAGATGGAGGTGTTGCTACCCCTAGCCATCCACAACCTACAAGGTCGAAACCACAACAATTGGAAGAAAAAAGATAAAACGGGCTTTGTTACAGTTGCGATAGAAAATACACTAAAGGTCATGAGTGTGTCGAGAAGAAATTAGTTTACATAGATTGTAAAGAGGAGGAAGAAAAGGAACAAGAAATTTCAAAAGAAGAGGATATACACCAGGAACAAACCCTAGAAAAAGAATAAATGAATTCAACCATATCTTGTAATGCATTGGCTGGAATTACAACTCCTCAAACTATCAAGATAGAAGGGCATATTAAGAAGAAAAAGGTAGTAGTATTGATTGATTCAGGAAGTACCCATAATTTTATTCATTGTAAGATAGCCAAGGAATTGAATTGCTTCCTTTATCTAGCACCATAGTGTCAAGTGATGGTTGCAAGTGGAGGAACCATAAATTGCTTAGGAAAGTTCCTTAATATCAAGCTATCAATGGGAGAATATGTATTGAATAGCCCAATTCTTTCCATTCCAATGGGTGGTGCTGATGTTGTACTAGGAGTCTAATGGCTACAATCCTTGGGTACAATAGCTTTTAATTTTTAAGAACTTTTCATGAAATTATCTTCAGAAGGAAAGGAAGTTGAATTAAGGGGTATCGCAGGGAAACCGGGAAATATAATCAGCTCTAATGGAACACCAAAGCTTCTAAATAAAGAACAATGAGGCATAATTGCACAATTATGCTCACTAGAGGTTCCCACATCGAAATCAACCATTTCTCCATGTCTCCAAAAATTCTTGGACAATCATTCCAAGGTATTTGAGACTCCCGAAGTCCTCCCACCTGTTCATGATCATTACCATGCTACTAATTTGATTCCAGGAAGTGTTCCTCCAAACATCAGGCCTTACAGATATCCCTATGTCCAAAAGAGTGAAATGGAACGTATGGTTGCAGAAATGCTAGAGGCTAGTATAATTCAACCTACTAAAAGTTCTTTCTCTGCTCTAGTAGTATTGGTTCACAAGAAGGATGGATCATGGCACATGTGTCTAGATTATAGGGAGTTCAACAAGCTCACTATTAACAATAAATTTCCCATTCCTGTCATTGATGAATTATTGGATGAATTTCATGGATCAATTTACTTCACCAAGTTGGATCTTCATTCAAGATATCATCAAATCAGAATGAAGACTAAAGACATTCCAAAAACAACATTTAGAACTCATGAGAGTCATTATGAATTTTTAGTCATGCCTTTCCGCCTTACTAATTCACCTTTTACATTTCAAGTTTTGATGAATTCCATTTTCAAACCCACCCTTAGAAAATTTGTGTTAGTATTTTTTTATGATATACTAATCTACAGCAAGTCTGGGAAGGATCATGTCCAACATGTTGACATGGTGCTCAAACTATTGGAGGAGAAACAATTATATGCAAAAAGATCCAAATGTTTCTTTGGAGTACAAGAGGTGGAATATCTGGGTCATATTGTATCTCGTGAAGGAGTTAAGGTAGACCCTAGAAAAATTAAAGCCATTAAGGAATGGAAAATCCCCACATCCATAAAGCATCTGCGAGGATTTCTCAGGTTGATAGGGTATTATCGCAAGTTTGTTAAGAATTATGGGAGAATAGCAGCACCTCTAACAACATTATTGAAGAAAGATGCATTTTCATGGACTCCAGAAGCAACGAAGGCATTTGAACATCTTAAAGAGGCAATGTGCCAAGCATTGGTCTTAGCTACACCAGACTTCACAAAAACCTTTTTTGTGGAATGTGATGCCTTAGGAAATGGAATTGGTGTTGTTTTAATGCAAGAAGAAAGACCCATTACTTTCGAAAGTTGTCCAATCAAAGGAAAGTATTTACACAAAGCTATTTATGAGAAGGAAATGTTGGAAATACTACATCAACTTAACAAATGGTGACCCTACCTAATGGGAAGACACTTCAAGGTAAAAACAGATCATGATAGTCTTAAATACTTTTTAGAACAAAGATTATATTCATAAGAGAAGCAAAAATGGGTCACAAAGATGTTGGGTTATGACTTTGAAATCATCTACAAAAAAGGGAAGAATGACAAGGAAGTGTGGGAACTCATTCAAAAGATACAACAAGATCCCAGTACATCTAATACATTTAGCTGGAAAAATGATTCATTATGGTACAAGGATCGGTTATACCTATGTAAGAATTCCCAACTCAAACAAAATATTCTTAGGGAATTGCACACCTCTCCCTTAGTAGGGAACTCAGGAATACAGGGTTAAGAAGGATTTTTTTTGGGATGGCCTTAAATCAAATATTCAAAAGTTTGTGGCAGAATGTTTGGTTTGCCAACAAAATAAAGTTGAAACAATCAAGACCCCAGGACTATTACAACCTTTATCCATTCCAAGCTAATGTTGGGAGGAGGTTTCAATGGATTTTATCATAGGTTTACCCAAGTCAGAAGGAAGGAGTGTTATCATGGTGGTAGTTGATAGACTTACCAAGTATGCACACTTTTGTGCATTATCTCATCCGTTTAAAATGAGTACAATTTCTACTGCATTTATGGAAACAATTCAAAAGCTACATGGAAACCCAAAGACTATTGTAAGTGATAGAGATCCCATTTTCATTGGAAATTTTTGGACAGAATTATTTTCTTGTCTTGTTACTCAGTTAGCTCATAGCTCATCTTATCATCCTCAATCTGATGGGCAAACTGAGATAGTAAACAAATGTTTGGAAGGATATCTTTGTTTCTTTGTATTTGATAAACAAACACAATGGGTCAAATAGTTGCCTCTGGCTAAATGGTGGTATAACACTTCCTTCCATACTACAACAAAAATGACCCCATCTATGGCACTTTATGGATATCATCCACCATCCATCACATCATATTTAAAAGAAAATTCTAAGGTTCAAGCAGTGGAAGATCACATTGAGCATCAACAACAATTTCTCCAACTCTTAAAGGATAACCTTACCTTGGTGCAGAATAGAATGAAACAGTAGGTAGATCAACATCGCAGCAAAAGAAGTTTTGATGTAGATGATTGGGTATTCCTACAGCTACAACCATATAAACAAATGTCCCTCATGAAAGCTAATAAGGATAATAAATTATCACCAAAGTATTATGGTCTGTACAAGGTGTTGCAAAAGATAGGTACTATGGCATACAAATTGGAGTTTCCTGCAGCTTCCTGAGTGCACCTAGTTTTCCAAGTTTCATGCTTAAAGAAGGTTATAGATGACAAGCTTCCAGTTCAAAGAATATTGCCAAAGCTTGATGAGGAGGGAAAAATCATATTAGAACCTGAAGCAGTCAAAGAAACAAGAACTCGACAACTACAAAATCGATCAATTTTAGAGTATCTCATTAAGTGGAAGAACTTACCTGTTGAAGATTCCACATGGGAGGATGAGAATTTTATACATAAGCATCCATAACTACTCAAACGTTGAGGATAACACTTTTTTCAAGGAGAGGGGCATGTTAGGTCCCTATAATACTAGTGATTCCCCCATTACTATTGTCATTGTATCCCCTGTTGTTATTGTTGTGCCCCTATTGTCCCCATATTGTTATTATTGTGCCCCGTAGAATCCCACTATTGTTATTTTTGTGCCTTTATATTATTAGTGTTAGGTCGGCTTTGGTTATATTGTGACCCCTTAGACTCCTATATATAGAAAGGAGGCTTTGTCATTTGAATCATCAAAGAATTGTTCATTTGTGTAATGTAGAGGTTGCCCCCTCGAAGAGGGTTATTTCTAAAGAGTTGATCTATCTTTTCTATCTTTTTTGTGACCTGGTTTTAGAACAAATTTGGTAGCATTTTTATTATGAATATTTTTCTGATTGTTAATGGTAAAAACATTATTTTCTAATCATTTTAGGATTTAAAGTTTTTGTTAGCAATTTAGTGAAATAAATTTTCAAAAAAAAAAAAAAAATATTTAAAATGCATTTTAAATTTCGAACAAATTTGATCGAAAATGCACCCGAAAAAACTCAAACAAAAAACAACCAAATTATAACCAATAATTAAATAAATTAGGAGTTTGAGATTGACATGATGAATAGTTTGAGATTGATATTATGAATATCGTTGCTCATGGTGAACCTCTATTTATCAAATAAGAAATTTTATTTTATTTTATTATTTTAAATTTAAATTAATTTATATTTTAAATATTTTTTAATAATAAATATAGTACGATTAATTTTTAAAAATTAATTACTTAAATAAAATATTAATCTTTAAAGTTGAAAATTCCAAAAAAAAATCTTAGTTAATTAAATTTTAATATATATATATATATATATATATATATATATATATATATATATATATATATATATCTATCTATATATATATATATATATATATATATATATATATATATATATATATAGATATATATATAGATATATATATTTCAAAATTAAATAAATATATAAATATATATATTTAACAGTTATAAAGTTATAACATCACATAGCTATATATTATAGTTCTATATATATAACATAACATAATTTTATAACTATTTAACATATATATATATATATATATATATATATATATATATATATATATATATATATAGTTATAAAATTATATATACATATATACATATACATACCATAGTGTGTGTTCAAGCTTCAGTAATGCATCATTGATACATACATTAAATCCATAATGAAAAGTGCATTTCACATGAATAAAAGAATTTTGATACTTTTCTAATTTGTACCATATTGTTCCATTATGTAGTGTGTTGTACAAGAAACATGATCTTCATGTGCTTGCACCTAGTACATGTTTGGTGTCAAAGTCAAACATTATAAGAACTTAAAGTCTATTGGAGTATTTGGTTGGCATGAAATTTTATTAGTTTTGCAAATAGATTTATTTCAATTTTTTACATATATATTTACATATTTATGCCAACGAGTAAAATGAATTATTTAGAAATGGGAAAAAGTGTGAAAGTAGATTTGATCACTTATTTTGATTATGTTTACATGAAACTCATTGCTTTGGCTGATAAATTAGTATAAAATGGACTTTAAAGTTTAGGGCTTCAGGCTAGATTATTCTACTTGAGTTTAGAAATGGTTTTCTTGTCAACATTCTTTCTAAGTCAACATTTTTTTCTTGGATTAGTTTATATGTATTATATGTAATAGTTTTGTATTATATGTAATAGTTTAGTCAACATTTTTTTCTTGGATTAGTTTATATGTATTATATGTAATCTTCTATACATAGTTGATTTTTTAATAGAGCATATGGCCCACCCAGAGTGCGTGTTCCACTCATAGATCATGCCTCTAATGCCAGTTAGAGTCGCAGAGGTAGTTTTTTTGTCTCTATTAAAAATCATGCTATTGATAGTGGACCTTCTCCACCTATTTTAGGTACAACTCCTGCATTTTTAAATCCTCTTTAAACTTTATGTGTTTATGTCTTGAAATTGTCTTTAAGTTTTAAAGTGTCTTCAACTAATGTGTTTTAATTTAATGTATGTTTAATTATGTTTAATATTTGTAGACCCTTAGCAAGGCGAAGTTCAGGATCAGAGTGTCACGTCGATCCCTTTGTGGGATGATGCTATAGCTAGTATCACATTGGAGGATGTTACGACCCAACATATGTGGATCACATAAGAGATTCATAACATCCCTACTAGTTCACCTACTAGTCATAGTTTATCTTTGATGTTGGAAAGCATCAATAGGTTGATCAAGACATACCAAAGGTCAGGCCCATAGAGCCACCTCCTACATTCCATATAGAGATTTAGGATGCATGTGGTCAAAGGCCCATATACTTGGGAGGTGGTGAAAGAGGCCACCAAGAATAATGATGTTTGTGGGGAGTTGTTCAACATCCTTTCGGATCACCCTATTAGGCATAAAGGTCCAATTCCACTCAAATATTTTAAGAATTTTGATGAAACCCCTTTTATGGATGATCGATTCATTTGAGCTTGGGGCCAGTTCCCCCACCATGACCTAATATCCCTTTATTTTGCTAAGCATATATATGCAGAGTTCATGCTACATATGAGGCCATATTACACTGATATTGGATCTCATTATTATGGATCTGGATTGGGAAGTACATATGATCATGAGGGGGATCATAGGGACCTTTGGCATGTACCACCACCTCCAATATTGTTTCCACTATCATCTCAAAGCATGGTATTGCCAAAAGAGCTAGAGGAGCCATCACAACTCGGTGTTGAGACCAGGGATACCATTGTAGATAACATATGGATGTCTTTAGTCAATACACATGTTGCATTGCGTGGAGAGATTAGCAGACCACCACCATTGCCTCGTGAGTTGCGAGTTCTTTTATATGATGATTAATTTCTCACACGTTTATGTGTTGACCAACTTTTTTCATATGCATGTAGGTGTCGTGATGCCATCCGTGATACTTGGAGGGTGTATGACCAATGTGACACATACCAGGTACATATATATACACAATACTTTTGACTTTTATCGTCAAATTATGCATAATTATTTATATTAATTTAGTTTGTATTAGATTGAATTTATATTAATAAGTTCATGATAACATGTTGACACATCCCAGCTACATGGATCAACTTATGAGGTCATCTGAGGCGGAAGTTGATCATCCAGGCAATCCTCCACTAGTGCATTTTTCCCTGGATTCTCTTCTACCTCCACCTCCACCTCATAACACTCATGTGGAGTAGAGTCACTATGTACAACCACATGGACCAGTAGTTTAGGTAAGAAAATTATTCATAAGATTTCAATATTTTCTTTTTTGTAAGTTATATGCATGCTAATCAATTCATAGAATAATTATAATGTGTCCTTTCCATTGTGTACACATGCTGATATGTAGAGCATTGTCAATGACACAGTTATGTGGACACATGACTGAGATGTTGGGTATAGAGGCATTAATAATATGGGTCCATCAGTATAGGCCTCAATCTTTGAGCCATAGATAGGAGAGCGCCAAACCCAGATTCATTAGACTCCCATCCTATCTGAATTGCATTTGGAATCGAGTAAGGTTAGTAGATTCATATATGTAATTAAAAATTTGGTTTGAAATAATTTATTTCCATATTTTTTATTTTGTACAAATAATGATATAAATAGTTTCAATTAGAATGTGTTATATTGTCGTACTAAATTATGGGCACTTACTTTACATCGCATAACTCACATAGGAGTTCTAGTGGTACTTATAATGGATAGTTTGTATAATTTTAGACCCATTTCATAGCGCACATTCACATGTGATACTGACTTTGCATATTTTCATACATGGACATTTTATGGATGTACATGAACATTATTTCATTTTATGGATCCTTATTATTTCAGTTTATGGATATGTTAAAATTATTTTGTTAGTTTAAATATATATATATATATACAAAAACTTTTATTAAAAAATATAACAATTTTAATTTCTAGTTTCATAGGCTAATCAAATAAGGGCAATCTTAACTTATGATGCAAGTCACTTCGATACTTAAAATGAACTAAAATATATGATGGTCGAATTAAAAAACACAAATAGGATTTAAATAAGATTTAAATTCAATTTTAAAAGATGTTTGGTAAACAACAAATAAGTTTTATTCAATTTTATTTATTTTGAGGTCATCTACAAGAGCTTAGTCATAACATGATATTTAAGTCATATGTATTGGAATTTAATATACCAAAAAATAATTAATGATATATGTTTCTATAATTTTATATATAATTAAATATAAACTTTCCTAAATTTACTTGGCTATCTCAAGGTTCAATTAAAAAACACAAATGAAATTGGAATAAGTTTTATTCAATTTTAAAACATGTGGAGATGTAAAACTTACAAATAAGTTTTATTTGATTATATTTAATTTGAGGTTATCTACAAGAGCTTCATTAGAAAGTGCTTATTCTCATTTTCCATGCTTCATATTCAATTGTAAAAATTGCAACAAATAGTATATATATATATATATATATATATATAAGCAAACATTTCAATTAAGTGACATTTTATTTGAGATGAAAATTCAAGTATTATATTTATGGTTGAATTACTATAACATAGAAATAAATGCATGTCATCAATAATTTTTTTGTGCTTGCACTGAAATCAATGCATAATGTTAATCTAATTACCTTGAAATTAATGTACACCATACATCTATTTACATCAAATAAGAAATCAACATCTTCATTTAAATCAATGCATCTAATTCAAGTAATCAAATAGGATGAGAAATAAATATCTACACTGAAATCAATGCATCTAATGTAAACAATCAAATAGGATTAGAAATAAACATCTACATTGAAATCAATTCATCTAGTGCTAACAATGAAATATGATTAGGAATCAATGTCTACATTGGAATCAATGCATTAAAATCAATGCATATAATGTACGAAATCAAACAAGATTAGAAATTAAAATATAAGTTAATGAAATCAACACATCTAATGCAAGAAAAATAAAATGAGAAATCAACATCTACATAGAAATATATGCATTTAATGCAAGAAATCAAATAGGTATATAAATCAGTATCTACATTGAAATTAATGCATATAGTGCAAGAAATTTTCTTCCCTTTCACTCCCCCTTCATATATATCTATACCTCCCTCCATCTCTCATTTTTTGTCTCTATATCTCACCCCCCAAACACACATGCTCTCTCCCTCCCTCTCTCTATCTCTCCCTCGCTCCCTCCCTCTCTTTATCTCTCTCTTCCTCCCTCTCCCCCCCTTATATCTATATCTCTATATCCCTCTGTCTCTTGTTCTTCATATCTCTATACAACCCCTCAAACATAAACATTTTTTCTCCATATTTATTTATATATCCCTCCCTCTCCCTCTCCCTCTATCTCTCTCTTCCCCTTCTCTCTCTCTCTCTCTCTCTCTCTCTCTTCATCTCCCCTTCTATCTCTCATGCCTCCTACTCTCCTCTCTCCCTCTCTCTCCATATCCATTGTCACTCCCTCTCACTTCCTTTCTCTCCCTATGTATTTCTTCTTACCTCCCTCTTCCTCCCCTCCAACTCCATCTATCTCTCTCCCTCCCTCTCATGTCCTTTCTCTCTGCCCTCATCTCTCTCCCTTTATATCCCACCTCCCTCTGACTCTTCCCCTCATCACTCACTCTCTCTCTCTCTCTCTCTCTCTTCATCCTCCAACTCTATCATTTATCACCCTTCCTCTCTCATTCTCTCTCCTCCTTCTCTCCATATCTCCATCTTTGTCTTTCTATCTCACCCCCAAACATACACACTCTCTCTCCATCTCTCCCTTGTCACTCCCCCTCTCTCTCTCCATATTTCTCTCTCTATATGGCTTTCTTCTTCCATCCCTATCTTTTCCTCCAACTCCATCTCTCCATATTTGTGTCCTCCTCTCTCTCTTACCCTTCTCTCTCCATCTCTCTCTCCTCTACTTCTCTCTTTCTTCATCCCTTATCTTCTATCTCCCACACTTTACCTCCATCTCTCCCCCCATACTAGGTTGTAGAATGTGCCTCTCGACGCAATAACATAAAAAAAATTCTAATGTTGTTCATAACCTAGATCCATTTGAATTCTATTTTTTAGTAAAATAATATCATATAAACTTGGTTAAATTATTAATGGATTAAATTTTAGATATTTATTGAGTCTAAAATCTAAATTATGGGATTATGGGATTCACATAAGGATTTGAGTTTTTTTATATAGAGGCTCGATTGAGCCCTTGGTTAACCACGTAAATGGATCGATCGAGGGTTTATAAAACTTGCAATCAAGATATTTTGATTTAAAATTCAAGCACTTGATCAGGCATTTTAAGTGTTCATTCGAGCTTCTAAGGTCCTAAAAACCACAATTTTAGCACCCCTTCTACAATTTTTTCTGCAACATCATTTTGTACCCTGGCTAACTTAGGGAAAACTTTTTCCTTAGGTGGTGTAGTTGATCATCATGGATTCATGAAGGAATACTCTATCCAATGGCATATGAGTTTGAAATTTTCAAATTCATATGATATTTTCCATCTAATTTATTTTAACATAATGCTTGAAATTTTTTTGGACAATTTCAAAGAGGTTAAATAAAAAAAATTCAAAAAATATCAATATCTTCGTTTACAAGTCCTCTTCAAAAGGGCACTCTTGGTTTTTCAATTTATTTAAATAATTGTAAAAACCTTATGTGAACACATGTGTCTAGAAAATGTAATTGAAGTATTACTTTGCAAACTTCAAAAAATAATAAAAAATATAATTTTACATAAAAAAGCAAAAACAAAAAAAAAAATTAATATTAAAAACTTAGTTCTCTCTATGTATATCATTCTCATATATATATATATATATATATATATATATATATATATATATATATATATATATATTATAATAATTTATACTACGCGAACACACACATACATCTTAAGATGTGAAAAAATTTGCAAGGACAAGTATTTCATTTAATTGAAAATTGACATACTATATGACATTAAAAAAAATTGAAAAATATATCATTAGGACAAAAACATAATTTTCCACAAATTCTCTTTTTACTCCAAATCAAAATCCACAATACTTATATGAATTTTGAGGGCTTCAATTCAATAAAAGAGTAAAATTTTGAAATGTTATCACCACATTTCACCCAAAAGTGTAACCCATATTCATGCATTTACCCTGTTATTTTTGAAGCTGATAACTCAATTGGAAATCGATATGTGATTTTATGTGATCCCAACTTTAGCATAAACTATTAATCCATCATTGGTGGCGTTAGTCAAGGAATACTTTAGTGTATGGCATAAGCTTTTTTGTCCAATATTTCCTATTATTTCATATTTTATTCAAAAATTAATTAATTGGAGTAATGCGTGCAGAGGTACAGAGTATTCTGAATGAGAGTTTATGTTCCTTGACGTGTGCAGCTCGCTTGAATTCATTGGTTCATTTATTTTGAACAAATTGTAATGTTGATTTCTCTTTGCATTGAAATTTTTGAGATTTATTGTGTATGATTTCAGCATTTCTATTACCAAAATCAACTGAATTGAAGGCATTTAACATAAAGCTACTAGAATGAACTATTAATTCATGGGAATGAAATGAACATAACTTTATTGGCATAAATTATTAATTCGTGGTTGGTGCCATTAGTCTGAGAATACTTTCATGTATCGCAATAGTTTTTTGTCCAGTATTTTCTATTATGATTAGAGCCAATCCTTGTCTATGTTCAAATATTTTTATTTAGTATTATGCAGGAGGTAGGTACACGAACAAAATGTGCGGGGGAATATATGCGACTCTATCTAGATGGATTTAACTTGTTTTGATAGTTATCTTTGCACCGTAGTGTTCAAAACCATGTGTCAATTCATTCTTAAATCAAATTTGGTTTGGTTTTACATAGTGGTGGGGACCAAATATCAAGTTGATTTTTTGCAGAAGGTAGTTGAAGATGTATATGTATAATATTTATTTATGAATGTCCTTGGATAGTTTACTATTTACAACTATTATTGACAGTTTCTTAGTTAATTTTCATGATCATGGAAAATTCATTTTAATTTTATATCATAAATTTGTGATTATTATGACATGTATATCAATGATCTTGAAGTAGGAGAAAAGTGTGGAGTAAATGGACTGGAGACTTTTGGAATTTATTTCCATTACTTTCTGTAAACATTGGCTTTGGAATACTTAATTTCTATTTATTTTCAAAGTGCCAAGTGTATCAAATTTCACACGAGTAATAGTAATAACTAGTGGCTATGAAGATAATGGAGCATTGTAAAGTTAAACAAAATCTAAATACGTTATTCATTAATAGGGTATTTTTTAGTGCAATGCAAAAATGGGTAGTGGAGGAAGGAAAGAGGTTATTTGCAGTGATACAATTAACGCATTTTCTCATGTTGATGAGAACTTTGATTGGTCGATGAGTTATGAGTAATATGTGAATCTTTCAATAGAAGAGTAAAAGGAAACAATATTTCGAGTAGCGGATTAGTGAAAGCTGGGTGCGTTCCAAAAGTCTTTGAATTTAGAGAAAACTTTTATCTATATGAAAATAATTTCGATTCAAAAATAAGAAAAAGTATCATAGGAGATTTGAAGTTTCCTTTGAATCCCAAGGAATTGATATGGTTACTCAAGTTACCAAAACCGAACAAGTGTTTAAATTTTTTTGATGCAAATAGCTTCCTGAAGATAAACAAGAGGGATTGACATAATTCGAGAATTCATTTTCCCAAATTTTAAGGTTCCTTCCAATATTTTTGTGATAGATATTTCTCTGTTTAGAAAATCATGTAGGGACTTCTGTTGGCACTTTTCCCATGTGATGGGATGAGAAACTACAAAAAAAGTTCCAAAATGCATTTTCTATGTGCTTTATTAGTCATACAAAAATAATTGTATTTTTGACTGGGATAATATCATTTCCAATGAATTAGATTTTCAGTTAGTTAGATTATCCAAGAGAAATAGATTCTTTAAGATGGCATATCTGATAACAGCCCTCGTTTCAAGCCATGTGTTTGACGATTTACCCTATAATACTAAATTCAATTTTGACAAGGAACAAATTCAATTATGGTATCCTATATTAGGGAAGCATATAACTTTAATTTTTTTTTAATTCAAGGTGTGTTTGTAAAGAAATTATATTGCATGCTAACTGGACAAGAGGCTCCTCAAATATCTATAGAGGCTCAAGCTTTCCTATGTGGCAAAGGGGAGAATGAGGAAATATAAAGCAATACAATAATTTGAACTTACTTTTTTGAAGATAAGCCATTGTTGTTTCTAAATTTTTCTCTATATAGGTATTTTTTTCTTGAAATCTGCAGGAAATATCGTCATTGGCTAGTTACATTTGAATAGAAAAAAGAAAAAACAATTTATTTATTTTTTGCGTAATGTTGGAAAAGTCACTGTGAAGAATACAAATCGTACTATTGATCTTGCAAATTATTTAGTTGCTTTTAACTTAGGTGAAATTGAAGCTATTGAATTCTTTGATACATAACATTTTTTCACAGAACACCTAGAGTCTATTATGTATGGGAACTTGTTTCCAAGAACTAGAGAGCAAAGTGAGGAAATTCATAGTGCACCAACAAAAAATCAATAATTTCTAATAGGTGCTAAGGAGATCATTGAAAAATATATCATTGGCATGGGAGGAAGACACAAGAAGAGAGCCACAAATCCTACGGGACAATCTCAAACTTGCACACGTAGTGCTAGCCTAATTCATCTATCACTCAAAAAGGGAAAAAAATTGTTGCAAGTAAAAAAATGGTTCACGGTGGGCTATCAGATGGTGGATATGATGAATATCCTCTTCGTAGAGTAACTCTAGAAAGAGTGGACATGGTTGAGTTGGATAGATCCAAGATTTTATCTAAACCAAGTGGCATTGAAGAGGTTATGGGAATGGAAGTTGATAACACTATCTTACCTTATTGGGTTAGTGTTTGCAAGAAACTCAAAAAATGATTGAGCAAATTTCTGAAGAGTTCATTACTTTTGATTACCACCATGTCACATTGCAAGATGCAAATTATGACAAGGGCAGTAAAAGATTGAGGATTGAAAGTACAGGTTTTCAACAAAAAGATTATTGATTGAGTATAAATGAATATTGATCTATTTAGGGTTGCAATGCCAGGGCTTATGAAATTTCATCAATCTATTGGTGACGTGCTTGTGGAGATTGTTAGCCAATGAGAAGCCAAAAAATAAAGTTGAAGGAAAGAATAAAAGAGAGAAGATTCTCTAAGCTCGATTCCTCTATTGATGACTCCACTGGAAATACATGAATCGCCATTGGAAATTTCTACTCCTAAAACATCTTATAGATTTGATAAACCTTTGTAACACCCTAATTGTTGTAAATACTTGTTTATTTACTATCATTTAATTTTACTATATAAGACCTAATAACTTATAGGCTTAGTGAAAATCTTGGTGAAACTTTAATGTTTAAAATATCATTTTAATCTTGACAGGAAATTATGGTAGGTCTTGGAATTCATGGGAAAAGACCCTAAATGAAATTTCAACTTCCAAATAGTTAGAGATAGTTACCCTCTCTCTCCCTAGAGATAAAACATCTCGTTATCTCTTCGTAATTTCCCTAGGATGAAAATAGAAACTCAAAGGTAACCACAAACCAATTGGAAGCTTAAAATCTAGCCCTTCCAGCTTCAGAGAGGACTATCTCTATCTAAAACTTTAGTCCATTAGATTTTAGGCTATAAATGGTTTTCATAAAGGAATATACTTTAAGGTTTTCTAGAAGGGGAGAAGATAGATCCATTGGGAAATACAGTCATATAAGTTGATTATTTTCTAGTGATAGGATGAAGAGAAAGAGGGATCTTCTACAGGGGAAAGGTAGGTAGTATTTTTGGATTTTTTCAGTAAAATTCATTGTAGGAGAGTGAGAAGAAGATAGGTGGAAAATGAAATATAGAGCATCAAACAACAGGATGAATTGTAAATTCCATTCAAGTAGAAAACGTAAATGTTTAGTAAACTGAAACAGAGCAATTTTTGAAGCAAATTTTGAGACAAATATTTGTTCAACTAAATAAGAAGACACATTTCAAAGCATGATTGATAACAAAATATAACTTACAAAACTAAGAATCACATCTCCAAAGAAACTAACACATGAATCCCTATAAAATTAAGCCTTTTTCTTTTCATTCACTGAAAAATATATCAAAAGGAGTTCAGTACACAATGTCTCTTCTTTGAACCTGACCAACCAACCTTTTGCACACTAAAATTCATGAAATATATACAATTATCTCATCCCTAAACTTAGGGTTTCGAGCTCAACCATTTCCCCAAAGATAGAATCGATTGCATTAAATTTGGGACTGCCTGCTAGGAATAGGGACCGAATTTCTAGAAAATAGGTGTCAAAGATTAGATCATATCTCTAAAATCATGATATTTGTTACAAAAAAGGATTTTTTGTATATGATATTGTTCTTTAGAGAAATATCTCTCATATTTTGAAAATTCTTCTCTATATCCTCGGAATCCATGCCCAAATCTCATGACTAAAACAGGAAATAACAAATATTAAAAATAAGTTGTAATGATTCATTCTAATCTTATAATATATGACACCTGTTAGAAAACTCAAGGAGGTTATTGTAGCATAGCTTTTTTTTGACAAAAACCTCTTTCACTTTTTAAAAATTCATCTCCATTTGGTCAAAAGCTGATTTTGAAAATCATGAGAAAAAAAAGTAAAAAAATGTAGCAACCTCCTTTGACTATGTGAAAGCGTTATGAATGCATTGCATTTCTCCAAAAGCGCAGCGAATCCATGGTTCTCATACTTCTAGCCATTTCTTGGATTTATAAAAGTGCCGATTAGGTAGAAGAAATCCTCTACAATGTTAGGAACCTATTTAAATACTTGTGCTTAAGCTACAAACCTTTGTCCTTGAAAGTTACCCCTCACAGCAAAAGCGCAATGTCAAAGCGCAACAAATTTCCACTTGCAAGCATTTGACTGGATGTTTTCATATCTGACTGAGAAAAATAGTTATATGATGATGGTCAAAACTTAACTGAATGAAGTTTGTTTCAATGATGAGAAGACAAGACTCACTATGACCTCACTCATGATCTTGTATGAGACATCGACCCTAGACTTACTTGACTCAATCTTTAGGGAATCTATAACTATTTTTACATCATCTTTCACACACTCTAACATAATTACATCAATAATGAAATCTTACATTCTTTACAAATACTAATAAATTGATCTTTAAGAGACCAAGGCCTAACCTTTACATGTTTTCCAAATAATTTTAAAGACAAAACTTGTTTTCTGACTACTATAACTATAGAATACTAACATTGGCTCTAATGGGGATGGAATCCTCCCTATGAGGTGCCAAGAACACTATAGAGTAGTAGCTTGATCCATTGGGCTTCTCCTAATCCTACAACATGTTCCTACTCCGCAAGCCTAAGAACCAAAACTGAAATCCAAACTGAATTGTACACTACAATGTACATATTGCAAACTAAAATTTGAAACTGCTTAAAACTAAAACTAAAACCTTCTACAAAACATGTTAAGAGTGTTGAGCTTATTGGCACATCATTTTCCACTCTAACCTACTGAAGAACTATTAAAATCAAGTGATACAAAAATGTTAGTGAAGCCATTCAAGTAGTTGTTGAAATAAGTAGAGTGCTTGATTGTGCTTGCACCATATGAAAATTAGACAGTGTAATGGTGGTGGCAACTCATGATGCATCCATTTTCCATATTGAAAACATATGCTTAAGAAATATTCCATATAATAAGCTACAAGATCATAAAAGACATGATTTGTTCAATGATCCTCAAGGTATTCAATAACTAGCTTTTCATGGCAAAATTTTTCAGATGTATTCACTATTTCAAACCATAACTTCAATTGTGCATTGTCAAACTTGTGTTCAAAATTAGAACATTCATCAATCTAAAAATCATAGGACAACACTACCTCGTATCGTTTCGGATGGAAAAGTTTCTCAAAGGACTGATTTTGAGATTGGGAATTGTGGACTAGAATTTGAATCTCTAAGGCTTCAATATCTTTCTCAATTTTTTCAACAAATGATTTTAAAAAATAGTTCTTCTCCTTAAAACATTTTCTTAATCTTAAATACCTAGGTAAAAAAACTGAGAAAGCTTCTTCCACTTGATCATCATCAAACATATCAAAATACTCTCTAAAACCTTCAATAGACAAAGGATCTTCAACATACCCTATCATCTTGTTTGGCTAGGCAACTCGATATGCACTTTAAACTCTAAATTTTTTTGATAGTGGAGTCACCATAGATGCTCTGAACTTTGGACTGTTTGGAAATGGATTTTCCTGGTGAATAATGCACAACCTTCTTATGTTTGATCATTTTTCACCATCAGTAATCAAATATGAAACTTGATGGTTCCTTCCCAGGGAAGATGGAACCTTTCGCTCCTCGATAATGGTGCCAGAATGTTAGGTCTCTATAATTTCCCTAGGTGGAAAACAGAAACTCAGAGGTAGCCACAAACCACTTGGAATCTTGAAATCTAGACCTTCCAGCTTTAGAGAAGGCTCTCTCTGTCTAAACCTTTATTCACTTAGATTTTAGGCTAGGTATGGTGCTTAGAAAGGAATATATATTAAAGGTTTGTTGGCAAGGGAGAAGATAGATCCATTGGGCAATACAGTCATATAAGTTGACTCTTTTCCAGTGATAGGAAGAAGAGAAAGAGGGATCTTCTACAAGGGAAAGGTAAGTAGTATTTTTGGATTTTTTCAGTCAAATTTGTTGTAGGAGGGTGAGTAGAACATAGGTGGAAAATGACATATAGATCATTAAATAATATGATGAATTTTAAATGTCATTCAAGTGGAAAACATAAATGTTTAGTAAACTAAAACATAACACTTTTTGAAGTGAATTCTGAGACAAATATTTGTTCTACTAAACATAAAGAAACATTTCAAAGCATGATTGATAATATAAGACAACTTACAAAACTTAGAAGGACATCTCCAAAGAAACTAACACATGAATCCTTGTAAAATTAAGACTTTGTCCTTTCATTCACTAAAAAATATATCAAAAAGAGTGTAGTACACAATGTCTCTTCTTTGAACCTAAACACCCAAACTTTTTCACACTAAAATTCATGAAATATATACAACTATCTCATCCCTGGGCTTAGGGGGTCGAGCTCAACCATTTTATCAAAGATAGAATCAGTTACATTAAATTTGGAACTGCCTACTAGGAACAGGGACTGAATTTCTAGAAAATAAGGGTCAAAGATCATATCATATATCTTGAATCATTATATATGTTACAAAAATGAAGGAGGTTTTTGTATACTATATTCTTGAGATTAAAATCTCGCAGTTTTCAAAAATTCTTCTCCATTTCCTTGGAATCTATGCCCAAATATCATGAATAAAACAAGAAATAACAAAATCTGAAAAATAAGTTGTAATGATTCATTTGAATATTCCAATATTCTAATATTATATGACACCTGTTACAAAACTGAAGGAGATTATTGTAATTTATCTCTTTTTTGAAAAAAACCTCTTTCACTTTTTCAAAATTCATCTCCATTTGTTCAAAAATAGATTTTGAAAATGATGACAAAAACAGTCAAAAAATGCAGCAACTTCCTTTCACTATGTGAAAGCACGGCAAATGCACTGTGTTTCTCCAAAATCACAACGAATCGATGGTTCTAATACTTCTATCCATTCCCTAAATTTCTGAAAGTGTTGAGTAGGTAGAAGACATTCTCTACAATGTTAGGAACCTGTTTAAAGACATGTTCTCAAACTACAAACCTTTGTCCTTGAAAGTTACCCCTCACAGCAGAAGCGTAATGAAATTACACCTGCATATGTTTGACTAGATGTTGGCATCTCTGACCGATGAAAATAGTTATTTGATTATTTTGAAAAACTAAATGAATGAACTAACCCCACTACTTTGTGCCAATAATGAGAAGACAAGACTCACTATGACCTCACTCATGATCTTGTATGAGACATCAACCCTAGACTTACTTGACTCAATATTTAGGGAATCCATAACTATTTTTACGTCATATTTCACACACTCTAACATAATTACATCAATAATGAAATCTTACATTCTTTAAAAATACCAATAGCTTGATCTCTAAGAGATGAAAGCCTAACCTTTAAACATTTTCCAAATAATTTGAAAGACAAAACTTGTTTTTAGACTACTATGACTATAGAATACTAACACATTTCAATGGGAAAAATATGTGGATGGCATGATCAGGTTGGAGGTAATGGGAGCAAAGAGAGAAGAAGATTGGAAGACTGGAACCTTACATAGGATGTTGTTAAGCTTGGGAAAGACACTGCCATATTAATGTGTTCTTGAGTTGGACAAAGAGTTAGCGGAACCCTTAGGAACAAAATCTTGAGTCTAAGAGTTCTGGGTTGGAGTAGTGTGGTCATGAGATCCAAGAATAGATCATCTTAAGATACAGTCTATAAAAAATTTCTAGAAGGTGGAAAGGTCGGGGGGAGATTAGACATACATTCTCATGGTTGGGAGGAGTGGTTTTTTTCCTCAGTGAATTCCTCGACAGTCCAAAATCTAAACAAATAAGTAAATTTAATTCTCTATTTGTTTTCTTTCATAACAGAATGCAGTAGACACTTATTACAAAAATGGAATTTTTCTTGTAGGGGATTATAAAAGAAAAGAAAAGAAGAAATATTATTGACTAGAAGGAAAATTCCTTGGTTCTTTTGTGAATGAAACAAGATAGAAAATTAATGTATAATATTTGTAGGTAATATTTTGTTAAATGCTATAGGATTTGTGGAAAATACTCACTTGAAATGATACTGTAGGTATTCTATTGAAAATTAATAAAAGAACTCACGGTGGGGTAGGTTAGACCTTGCCCAATGATTAAAGTATCGGGCTTAAATTAGTCATATTAATAAAGGTTATTTATGCCTAAGACTTACTACAAGGTTATGAATAGGGCCAAAGGGATTTCAAACCTTGTACCATAAATACTAACAAGATTAAAGACATAAAAATAAATTCAAAATACTATGTCTTGTAGGACTTGTGAACAAACAAGCTAATTGTGCTAAAAAATAATCCACAAATATCATAACTATAACAAGAGAAAAAAAAAAATTAGTATTGTTCATTAGGTCGGATTAGTTCTTTGGTCGGGCTATTGAAGACAACAGGAAAGAACCAGTCTAGGCCCAAACCCTTTACTCTAATAGTAACTAATTTATAATAATGTGCTCTAGTATGAGGATTTAAAGTATCTCATATAAACTGGTAGGAGTAGCTATAAAGATCTACAATAAACTACAACATTAAGCCTTACTTAGAATTCTTTGTCTATACAACTATGGTCAAAAATACAAAACAAGAAACGATAAGCATAACTCATAAAATATCATTAATAAAACAAAACAAAAAAATTGGAAACTTATTTACATGTGTAAGCAGGCACAGTCAGTGCCATTCCTAAAGAAATAAAAGAGTTAACCGTTTATGTAATCATAATCAAATCAATATCATTACAAAATGGATTTTAATCCAATGACATTAACCCCAACTATGCGGACAACCACTGAGAATCAAGTAAGAAAAAACCATTTATCTTTCATGAACAATGTACAAAAAGGAAAAATGTAACTGTATTTCATAAGTTGGGGCAGCTTTTGCACAACCAAAAATTATTACAAGCTAATTTCCAAAGAAATTTCTGAATAGGATGTACAATGTAATAACCCTAACTATTAAAACCTATATGACTATAGCTGGGTCAATTTCACAGTTATATTTCTGTTTTCCAAGGGGTTGAATAAGGTTGTTGAGGAACCTGAACCTGAAAGGAACGAAGTAAGGGTTAAAACTGGGTGTGTTGCAAGCTGACCATAAAGATTTAGGAGTTAAAAAACTTGTTAAAATACCTTTCACAAGCAAAAAATTAACCTGCAGATGCAAACACAAGAAGATAAATTTTATTATGCTTCTAGGCCTCGAGAATGAATTAACAACAAAGGAAAAGACTCATAAACTAACAAAATTCATACCTGATGTGGTGACATCCAATCTCTAGGCTGCATTGTGGAAGCAAAGGAAGGATGGAAAACATCCAGGTTAACCCTCCTATGAAGGATGTCAATGTTGTTATTGATAGCCATATGGATTGAATATTTATACAGACAGAATAGAAGCATTGGACCCAAGGAGCAGTCTCAAGAAGCAAGAGGAAGAAAGACATCGGAAGCCATTAAACCCATCAAAAAGAATCCACCGAGAGCCAAAGGAAATCCATTGGAAGTCAAGAGCAAGAGTGACAAGCCAAGGAGGAGCAAATCCAAGAGAATTTCTTCAAAGAGAAGCCATCAAAAGTCAAGAATAGGAGCAACAAGGCAAGGAGGAGAAGATCCAAAGAGAAGACCACATATGTCTAAGAGAAATATCCAAAGGGTAGAAACAGTGATATTGGAGAAGCAAAGAGAAGCAATGTTGGAAAAATATCCAGAACCAAATTGGAGAAATCATATCGACATTTCGTTATGTGTCTCCACCCAAAAAACTCTGATATCTGATATGCGATTTATTCCAAATTCTGATAAGCGGACCTGACATGATCTAATAACGAATTTAATTGTTTAATCGCATCTACCACTTTATCGTAGTTTTGAAATCACACCTCCAATAAGATCTTCTGATGAGAGCAAAGCACTAGTTGCCGATATGGTTACAGACCCGACTAGACTTACCATGACATTTTAAAATATAATATCGCATCAGTGCGTTGAAACTTTCCTATTGCAAGTTTTGCAGTTATGTCATGTTAAAACCTACAATAAGACCAAACCTCTCATTATGATATGTTGCGGATCCGATTGGTTTATCAAAACGATTTTATTGAAATATTGCATCTGTTGCATCAGAGGTCAGAGCAAGTAAGAGTGATATGTGATATCGCAATATCGGCATTGTTGACATATCGAAACTTTGGCTTGTGCACAACTTTAAAAATCTCTTATATCCATGTGGTTGTGATGTGTGGGAGTACGGTGATGATGTGGCATGTGGGACCTCCCAGCATCCATTGTAATATGGTTTCGCATTGTTTAAAATTTATAGCCCCTCCTATGTTGGTATTATAATATAGTTTCTGTAAACAATGAAACCATGTTATATTTGGTTGATTATTAACAAATACCCCTTTCGATATAGTTTTAATGTGCCACCTCATTCACAAGTCGGCCTCTCCTCTAATAAACATTTATCTTCATTTATTGGTGAAACTCATATAAATACAAGTCAAATAATTCATTATCAATTATTTTATTCTCGGCCATTCGCTACAAAGGGGAACATACAATTTGCAACTCGTGAACTTGAAAGAGAAATGGAAAGAAGACTGAAAGGCTGAGAAGGATCACTAGACATCAAAAGAAGATAAGGCCATAAGATCTTAGACAGATAGCCACACTTAATTGGACTTGTGCATAATTCTATGCCTCAGATATGTGGAACATTTCAGTTTGAGAGGAGCATGTAGTCTCGGTGGAGCCCAGAATTATGGGTGTTGTAATCTAGTGAAGACTAAGGTAGATCAGACCTATTGCAGCAAGTAAATCCATGATAGTCTAGAACCATACCTTCGAAGTATTGTGGGTTAGAATTTTGGTTAAACTACAAGAGCCTCAGACCATCCTCAATAAATTCAGAGCATCCACAGTTAGTCATAGTTAAACCTGCAGTGCATTAATCTGAGGCTTGATTGTTGCAGCATTGAACCTATGATATACTCAAATGTTTGTGGCTCGGTCTTATAGAATTTTCTGTGGAGGAGCTCAGTTGAATAACTAACATGTGAAGGTGTGAAGGAAGTTTTAGATCATCAGTGGAGGGGAAATACCTACAGCACCAGGAGACAGATCTGGCTATACATCATTGGAGAAAATGGATATGTGAAGTGTAGAACAAGATTTATGAATTATCTATCGTTACTAATAATACTAAAGGGTTGGTTCCCTAGGGGTTTGAGCCTCAAAAAAAAAGGAAAGGATAGGGTTGAAGCCCTAGAGGTTGGAGCCTAACAAAAGTCCAAGTTGGTGCTTGGCAACAGGTTGGAGCCTAGAAGTTTGAAGGGTTGGTGCCCTCAAATATCATTGTACTCAAATTTTGGAAAAGAATATTGGTGTCCTCACTTATTTATAATAAAATCCTTATTATTTATTTTTCTTATTATAATTATGAAGAATCTTAAATGGTAAATATAACAATTGAAAAGAAATATTGATTCACCCCCCTCTCATTATTTCCAACAGTGAGTATTCACATATGGAAAAGGACCCCAAATTAAGTATAACTCAAACAAATTCAATCTCATAGATTACCTGATCCAAATAGGAGCATTAGTAAATGAAAGAAACCATGAAAGTCATTGACAATTAAGGTGTGGTTGCAGAGCATGAAGGCCAGAGAGAAAGAGTGTGAATGAGAAGTGAACAAGGTGGTCGAGAGGGAGTGGTTACCCCTTAACCATCTAGGTTCCACTCAAATCGTCAGATCTAAAACCTTAGCAATCGATGGAAACCATTCAACTCTTATCACCTCAAATTGTACCAATTGATCTTTCCAAATTTTGACAAGTATATATTCGAGAATCTTCCAAGAAATTAGGTGTTGTTAGCTATCCATAGGAATATTTAAATGGATAACCCTAGTTCCAAGACATAACCACATAATGGTACAATTCCTAAAAGAAAAAAAGGTGTGAATTCTTGGAACCTCACTTATAAAAAGGCCCAAACAATTAACAAATGCAACTATACATTTTAAGTAACAAATGTAATACTTGCCCCTTATGCCACAAGTGATTATCTATATATATATATATATATATATATATTTCCCAAGGTGGTCTAAGATTTGACATAAGATATATTCTACAAAATATCGTGGTAGTTAATAAATAAGGAAATTATGACCAATAGATCAATGTAAGAAAAAACATTAATTACTAAGGAATTGACTGATGTCAACTTATTAATCCTATTCTTTTACCTTGTGTCATCATGTGAATGTTTAGGTGTGTATTACAAGTATTAGAGAGTCATGGTTTCAACATTGTGGTGTGTTTGGGAAATTGTGACATAAGAAAAGTGTTAATGAGGCACAGAGAAGAAGAAACTTGAGGAGAGGAACTGGAATCACTTCACCTAGGAGACCATCAATAGGATCTGAACCTGTACCCTTTCCAAAATCTAACCCATAAACATGGGTTCAATTGGGAGAGGAATCCCACAATACAAATGGAAAGTTGTTAAAAACGGATCAAAAGTTACAAGCCGAGATGAGGAATTTAAGAGTTGATAATGAGAGGTTGAGGTTGGAACATGAGAGAATTATGAAAAGTCTCTTAGACAAAAAAAAATCAAATAAATTCAAATCCCAATCCTGATAATGGAAATAGAGTTGAAGTGCACCGACAGAGAGAGGACAATCCAAAATTTGAGGGAGGTTGAATTGATAATGAAGAAGAATATGAAAATGCTTTTGGTGGACAAGGGACTAAGAGGAAAAATTTTGAATTGCAAGGGAATTTCAAAAAAATAAAACCCCAAACATTTGATGAACAAGTGGAAGAATTTGTGGAAGCTTGGCTAATCAACATGAATAAATATTTTCATATTTATGAATATGACAACAATTTAAAGATCAAGTTGGCAATTTATCAGTTGTCAGGTGAAGCCACCTTGTGGTGGGAATAAATTAAAATTGTTCGAGGAATTGATGAACAAGAAGTAAATTGGCATAGTTTTCAAAAACATTTAAAGGATAAGTATTTAACAGAACGGTTCTATGATGAAAAAAAAGAGCTCTATGATTTGAAATTAGGCCAATAATTTGTGGATGAATTTCTAACCAAGTTTACGTCTCTACTGAGATGTGTTCCCTATATCTATGAAGGGAAAGATAAGATGCAATGTTTTATTAGTAGTTTACCTACTTTTATGAAGGAAAGGCTATAATTTGATAATCTTAAGATGATGGATGAATCTATTCAAAAATCTCGAATATGCTACCAACAAATGAAGCGAAAAGGGGAAAGTGGCAAAAGTTGGCCAAATAAAAAGGGGAATTTTTTTTTCTAAAACACTAAGGATTCAAAAGTTGCAAGTGTTAAGAATGCACATGGAAAACAATAGAATATACCTTTGGGGAAGAATGAACGAAAATTTAGGTCGCAGAGTGAAACTACACAAGTTAAGGTGTCAAGCAAACTAGAGCCTAATCAATCACAAAACCCACCTGTATAGTGTTGGGGTTGTGGGGAGCCCCACTATTATAAAAATTGTCCTCATCATACCACAACAGATCCAATTTCTAATATTAAAGAATCCTCTACAGTTGGGGAGGTAGAAATAAATATACCAATAATTAATGCTTCTTTATTGGATCATCAGGTTGAATATCAACCTGTGATGGTAGAATTTGAAGGTAAAGTAGCTAACCATTATGTCTCTATTTCAATAGACCTAGTTGCAAGCATGCTTTATGTCAGTTTGAAAATAATTGAGTTGTGTCATTTGCAAATTCTCAAATTTAAAAACCCCTGGTTAGTACAACTGGCCATTGGGGATAAAAGAAGAGTGACTGCTAAAGTAGAGAAATTTCTTGTTGAAATAGTTGGATAGTAGATTAATGTGAATTTAAACATGTTTCCTTTAGGATCCTATGATGTGCTAATCATAATAGACTAGCTACAAGGAAATTCGTCCTTGGTGAACTGTAAGGACCATTAGTTTCCTCACTGAAGAGGGTGTTAGACAAGAAATTTAGGGAATTAAAAGAACCATTAAATTATGACCTATCATAGCTAACGAGTTAAGAAAGTGCACTAAAAAATCCTGTCAAATATATTTTGAGAAGGTGGGATATATGTATTCTAAGGATAAGATAACTACCCTAGAAAACATACTAGTTATTCAAGTGTTTTTTGATGTATTTCTAGAGGAATTCCCAGGGCTACCTCCTAAGTGAGATATTGACTTCAATATATAATTAGTGTCGAGAGAAACCTTAGTGTCAAAATCCCCCTACCACATGAGTATACCTAAACTAAAAAAATTTAAGCTGCAGTTGCAAGAGTTACTTGACAAAAGGTACATCTTCCCAAGTGTGTCACCTTGGGGAGCCCCAATGTTATTTGTGAGAAGAAGGATGGCACTTTACGACTTTGTATTGATTATATGCAACTGAATAAGTTAACTATTAAAAATAAATGTATGTTTCCAAGAATCAATGATTTATTTGACAGGTTAAAGGTGCTACCATATTTTATAAAATTGATTTTTGGTTAGGTTATCACTAGATAAGGATAAAATAAGAGGACATTTGTAAAACAATGTTTAGGACTCTATATGGTCATTACGATTTAATTATTTTTTCCATTTGGGCTTAATAATGCCCCAACAACATTTATGAGTTTGATGAATGAAATTTTACATCCTTATTTAGACAAATTTGTCCTGAATGTTATTGATGACATTCTTATTTACTCGAAAAAATTAGAGGAAGATAAGGAACATTTGTGGATAATGCTGCAAACCTTACGGGAAAATAAATTATACACTAAGTATAGTAAATGTGATTTTTACAAAGATAAAATCCAATACTTGGGACATATAATTTCATTAGAAGGAATAGTTGTAGATCCTGAGAAAATTAAAACCATCATGGAATGGCATGTCCCCAAAAATGTTGCAGACATTTGGTCTTTCATGGGTTTAGCTAGGTATTATCATTTTTTTATAGAAGGATTTCCTAGGTTTCTTACTCTATAAATTATTTCCATAAAAAGGGAAGTGCCTTTAAGTGGACAGTAGAATACTAACACAGTTATGAATAATTGAAACATTTATTGACTAATCCCCAGTTTTGAAAGTTGCGAAACGAGAAAAAGAATTTACAGTTTTCATAGATGTGTGCCAAGAAGGTGTTGGATGAATAATATCTTATGAATCACGTATGTTGAAATATCATGAGCAAAGATATTCTACTTATGACTTAGAACTAACTATGGTAGTTCACACCATAAGGGTATGAAAATGTTACTTGTACTAGTACAAAATGACCAATTAGTTACTAAAAAAACAACTAAAATTTGCATATAAATGACCATTTTTCAGTCGGTGACCAATAGTAGCTAATTTACAGTATCTTATAACGTGACCAACTTTTAGTCATTTTTAACTTAGCCATTAATTGGTTTCCTCAATTTTACCATCTAGTAGTATATTTAGTCATTAATTTGGTCATTAATTTTTCATTTGTTTATGACCAAATATATTACTATATGAATCCTTGAGAAAACCAATTAATGACAATAAATATTACCAAAATATTGGTCATGTTATAAGATACTATAAATTAGCTACTAATAGTCATATATATGCAAATTTTAGTCATCATTTAAAACCAATTAATGACCAAAGAAATATGACTAAATTTTAGTCGTGTTATAAGATACTATAAATTAGCTACTAATAGTCGTATATATGCAAATTTAGTGATTATTTTCATAAAAAAATTATCATTTACAATTTTCATTTATCTTTTTTTGGTATTATCATATTCATTATATAAAGGGCTGATTTAGTAGTTTCTATTCATTTCATTTAATTTCATTCATAATCATTATAAATGACTAATTCAATCATATATTCATTTTATTCATGTTCATCATTAATTAATATAAACTACTAATTTAGTAGTTTTAGATCGATTTTATGTGTTTATTATTAATCAACATAAATTAATTAGTATGATTTTGCGACTAAATTTCAAAAAAATGTCATACAATGTGCATGCTTATCTAATATGACAATGCAAAATTACATATGTTAATTACAAGACTAAATAATATCAAGTGCAAATAAAAATAATTTCAACCATATAAATTTTATTATATAAAATATCAAGTATTACAATATGAGTTTCCAACTTAATATTGGTTGGACTATAATTTACACGTGAAATATTTTTTTATCATTTCAAAACATTATCACTATGTTGCCCAAGCATTGCAAGTGAATTCACCAACTCTTAAGGCTTGACCATCAATCTCTATGAGTGTGTCTTATGCAAGATATTGGCTCTAAGGGTATCACTAGATAGATTCTCGTCTCTCTCCGATTTTACATTTGTCGTCCTAGTGTTATTGTTCTCCTCTTTCT
This sequence comes from Pinus tabuliformis, assembly GCA_031772625.1. NCBI lineage: Eukaryota > Viridiplantae > Streptophyta > Pinopsida > Pinales > Pinaceae > Pinus > Pinus tabuliformis. The sequence continues at coordinate 684,336,334 of CM062814.1, read as the reverse complement.
TCAATTGATGCTTCTTACCATCAATATTGAGTTCCTCTCCTGAAAATGAAAGAAGATACAATGCAGAGTATAAGACATGAAAGACGATGAATACTTGAATATAAAATAAAGTAGAATATAAAATATTTATACAACATATACCTCAATATTCGATAGTGGCCACTATGTAGCTAGATGACCTGTATAAACAAAACAAATAAAACTTCAGCATAGAAAATAACACCTTAGAAACTTAGTATTCAACCTTCAACAAAAACTTACACACAATCATACCAACTAAGTTACATGTTAAAAATATCACGCAATAGATAATGTTTGAAAACAAATGGAAAAAAAAAAAGATCAGTGTCAAAAATATCGTTATTGCTTGTTCTAAAAGAGTCATGTTCCTTAAATTTGGATATTCTTTTTCCCACAGTAAAAGTTCCTCGCTATTATGACCTGCGTTTTTAGGATCATGAGATTGATCCAACATCATATTGGATTGTGGAGACAAAATGATTCAACTTTCCAAGATAAGTACCTCACTTGCTTGAATGAAGGTGCTAGTTGTGAGTAGTGTCAAAACCTTAGGGAATCAGAACACTAAGGCCTAAGAAAATACATCACCACTTTTCCACTAAAAGAAAAAATTTCAATCCTGCAATGGCCTCTGGGAGTACATTTCGTTGGATGGATATCACAATCTAAGAGATTATTATCTAATACAATGAGAAGTGTACACATATTGTCACAATTACTCATAGTCGAACCCTATAGTTTTGTCCAATAATATCAATCATATTATACTATTTAATTATAAATTATGACTATTAGATAATTATTAGTTTTAATAATTAGTTTGAAATTGCATTTTTATTATTTATGTATACATGAAAATATTCGGAAAAAAAGAGGTACTCGAGTGAATCTAAATACCCAAGAAATGATGGTGCCTTGGTGGTCCTCTACCATTATCCACTCATTGTACCAATTGCTCCCATGTCCTCTACTGATTTTGGTGAATTACTCTTTGATGATATCCAATGCAATACAGTGGACATTTATCCTTGATGTTTTTCTGAACCAAAGGGAAGCTCCACATGTAACAACCAAAACATAGCCTCAAATATATTATTGGGGGCCAAAATGCAGTAATTATATGAAAAGCCAAGAAACACTGCACGTTAATCATCTTCCCTTTAATATTGATTAATAATTTATTTGCATGATCATGTTATACTAAAGTGTCAAGTAGGGTCATTTAAAGTCAATCATCCATGAATATCACCTTTGAGAGTGTTTAGTATTTAATACTTCCTATTACAGACACAGTAGATCACCAAATTCAAGGATAGCAATATAAACACAACAAAAATTATATTAAAAGAAATGCTAGGAAGTTAAATGCGATTAATCTTGAGTTAAGAAAATAGCAAGCCTTTCACATTAGCAAGTCATTCTTAGGCACTAAAATAGAAAGTCCTTCCATTTCATCATTTTCACTTTTTCTTTAATTTCTTTAATTGAGAACATAACTTTCAGAAGAAGAAAAAATCATTGAAAAAGGTCTCAAAATCCTAACAAATCCTTGAGTGATTGTCATATCAATTAAACAAAAAGGAAATTGTTTGATATGCTTTTAACTTGTGGAATATATTGAAGAATATGAAGCTTTCTCATCCCTTTATCCTAATCAAATTGTAATCCGTGGGTTCCAATCAAGTAATCAATTTCCCTCTAAGATAATTAAGAGATCACTTTGGAGAAGGACTTCTAGAAGCATTGGGATAGTAGAAATGGAATTAACTAGGAGGAAATTGAAGCACTTTAGTGGGTGCTCCAAAATATTTGAGTGCAACTGAAAATGATTTTATACTCCCTCCACACATTTTAAAACAAAAACCATTCAGTTGCATCTCATTTATTTTCCACCTTTCTGTAATATGTAATTATTTGAGAAAGAATAGAGCATTCATAAATATTGTCATGAAAGAGGACTCTTCATAATCTTAATAAGTTGGGCTCTAACAAATAAACAATTTCATTTAATCATTAAATTTTACATGGTATATTTCAGTGATTAAAATGACAACTTTATTCTTAATCTGATTACAACAAAAATAAATTCAACCCTAACTAGTTGGGATCTAACAAATCAAGAATTCCATGTAGTAAAGTAAACTTACATGGTAGATCCCAATTATTTTCAATGAAAACTTTATTCTTGATCTTAATACAACATAGATAAATTCAAGAGTACATACATATTTATGTATTGAACACATTCCAAGATTTCATAGAAATATAATGATACGATTTACCTGTAGGATTTGTCTCCATCACATAAACCTCCTTTCATAACAAAATTATAAATCCCATGTCTACATTCCTTGTACCCAACATACCAATTATTTACAGTGGAATACTTTATCGTTTCTCCCTCAGTGCAATAGAGATCCACTACTGTGGCATGGAGATGATTGGTGTCATAAAATAGTGCAGTGCATCCTTCAATATATGTCATAGAACTCTTCTCACCTCACAGAACTCCTCTCATCTACAACAATAAGAGTCCTCTCAAACTGCTTGGTCTCCATCTCATTTATCCTGAAATAAGTGGATATTTCCATGGTTGACAAAGTGTGCTTGGGGATTTAATAGAAGGAACTGTCACTAAAAAAATAAAAAATACAATGCAGCATATTAGTTATCAATAAGAGGAACAACCCTGCCAAGCTAGTTCCTAACTACATAAAGGTACTCTTGAATTACGTCTTATAACAAACAAAAGATAACATCAATCTCTTATAGAGTCTACCTATGCATAGTAGCAATGAAAACACTATCAAAAACAATATCCACAACAATGTTGGTCAATCTCTTCTTCTAGTTAGGGGCATTCCCAACTTTTGAAAAGTATCAAGCAGGTCAGGGTCCACCTCATCCAGACTCCTTTTCTTCTTCTACTCTCTCGGTTTAGGTTCAGAATAATAGGTGTTGGACACCTAATCCTCAATGGGTTAGTGTGGAAGCCAAATAGACGAAAGGAGTCCAAGAGACCTTGGGATGTGAAACCCAATGGTCACAACATGTACTATAAATGTAAATCATTTGTTAATAAAAATTGTACTCTCATGTTTTATCTTTCATATTTCTCTTGCTGCCCATGTGTGTTTAACATGGTATCAGAGCGGGCGATTGCTGGTCCTACTCCAATTTGAGCCACTAGTTTTGTGGCCTCCACCTAGGTATGCATGTTCTAAATTTTAGTCTTGCCATTCTGATCCTATCCTAATTCTCTGTTATATTCTCTGCACATTTAATGCCCTCTGCTATTTTTTCAAGAATCTACTACACTAACGCTCCCTCATGAAATACGTTGGTCCTAATTCGAACAACATTGTGTATTCTGACCTCTTGCATGAGAATCGATACTGGATTCTGCCTTGAAGAGTGATTGGTCAAATATCTGCACACTGACTTGTAAACAAACGTTTTATATGCCCACTGTATTTGCAACGGTTTATCTGAATTTTCCTGGAATCTCCTCAGCGCTGTCCTCGGTAGTTTCATATTGATTTTGTGGCATCTCTCATGTCAGTTCTGCTCTTTCTACTGCTTGTAAGAACTTGAGCATTTTATTCTTCAATATGCGCCTGCTCATCAGAACTATCATGTCAGTTCTGCCCTTTCTGTTGCTTGTAAGAACTTGAGCATTTTACTCTTCACTGTGCACCTACTCTAATGCTCTGAAATCTGCCTGGAAACCTTGGCGCCCCTCAGAATTGTATTTTTAGTATGTTGTTCCTTTGCATGCGCTGCTATGTCCTGTCAGATAACAGTTCCTGAAATCTTTGAAGCTTGTGTCTGGTGGGTGTGATAACACAGCTAAGCCTCTGGCTACCTTCTCGCTGTGGAATTGAATATGCTTAAAATTTCTTAATGAATTGAGCCACCACATTCGTAACAAAGGTATGCAGTTGTTCCAAGTCCTGTTCTCTGAGATGAACATTCGCTAGAAGATTCAGAGATATTCATCCGCTCCTCTTTTTGAAAATTGCCGAATTCCTGTTCTCCGAGACGAACATTCGCCAGAAGATTCAGAGCCTCGCAATCAAACTTATGACTTCACATTTAGGGTGCACTCTGTCGATATAAACAAAAACTCTGCCTCTCCGGTAATGGTTTCCACAAGGAACGCTGACTTCGCCCCGAGACTAGAGGCTAAGGCATAGTTATCAGCCGCTCCGGTGCCTGACAGAACAAAATATGCATCGTTCACCATCAATTCCATTCTTCGACGCCTGCATACAGCCGTTTAGTTACCTGCAATTCATCCAGGGTTTCGGTGGCGAATTCTTTCTAAAGACAAACATGAAATTTGAAAGTATGCTATGATTTTGGTCTGATTCAAGAAGAGGGAACCGGGCTCTGCACCTCCTTAGCATTGGCGTTATCGGGCGCTATGAATCTGTTGCCTTCACTGTAAATTGTTGGGTTTGCGCTCCCACCGATTGCATATATTTCCCAGTGTGCGTACTGGTTGTTCACCACATGAAAGTAGCCATGTCGACACCTGCAATATCAAGGTGGAATACCCTTCAGAATCTCATTATTGTAAAAGGTATACATAGAAATTAGCTGAAGTGTGCTTTTATTAATAAAGTCAAAAGAGGATACAGTGCACACACTGATAAAGAGACAAGGGTATACAGTCAAATAAAGGCAAGGCCAACGATGAGAACAATATACATATTTAGCTTAACTCAGGATCTGTTAGTCAAATAAAATGGTCTAATGAAATCAAAGTAGGATAAATATGAAATTGTGCATATGGGATTCATAGATTGTATCAGCAGGTGTTTCAGCAGGGGTCAAAGTATTTATATATGAGTATTTAAGTCTTGTCCATGACATGGTATGTTGGAGTTTGGTGCTCGTGGAATAAAGAATGTTGTTCTGATAAGAATGGTTAATGAGTTCTCCAAAACGATAAATTCATGGAGCGTGGAGGTAGATCCATGTCTGTAGCCATTTTTTATATAAATTCTTTTGTATGTGGTGCGTTGTAACAGGCCGGCCCTATTTGAATTTGTTGGTGTTGTGGTATGTTGAGGTTGGATTATTCATAGGTATCTCAGATTTCTTCAAAGGTAACAACTATTGATTTAGAGCCAAGAAATGCTCAAAATCATTTGCTTGCATAGTGTTAAAACGAAGGAGGCTTTAATTATAAGTATCTGCAATATATGTAACCAGATTAGACACTGACCTATATTCTGAGAATGCACAATATACTTCTCCTTGTATATGAATGCAACCAACCATTATTGTGTGTGGATTTGGAGAATAATTGTAGAGTTAAAATCTTGCTTTCGGTTCATTCCTCAAGGAAGAATCTCATTTGATTGTTGTAGTTTTCCAAGAGAACAAACCTTGAGAATACCTTGTAGTGACATTGGTTCACAGTTGGCTTAAAGTGTAAGTTTAACATTGGAGAAAATGGCCAGAATCAATGAAGTATTAGAGTTCCTCAAAACTCTGATATTGTCTACTACTCATGATACATTAAAATTCAACAAAGTTTCTCTCACAGACATTCAAGTCTGTCTACAAAATGCACAGGAAAAGATCGATTTTTTGCAGCTTGAATCTTAGCTACAGTAAGAAGAATTAAAACAGAGGAATCATTCTGAACATGTTTCTGTTCAGAACATTGAGACTGCAACCCATCATAAGCAAGTCAATAATGTTACAGTTGGTTCAGATTTAGTACCCAATAAAGCAGCAGTTGTACATACAGATGTAGAAACTCAGTATGCACTTCCCAAGCCCATTATCAGACCTTGGGAACAGCTTTTCCACAACAAGCACAGAACTGGTCTTGGATATGACAAGGACTTGTCCTTTCATATTCCAGACTACTCAAAGCCCATTCAGTTTCAGAGTGCTGGATTCATTCATGACAGTTCACCTTCTCTTCATGACAGTTCAGCTTTAGTTGTTCCAGACTCTGCCCCTCTTCCATAGCAACAACAATAACAACAACAACAGATTGTGAAATGCCAACACTGTGACCGAGTTGGCCATTTGGAAGATCATTGTTTTGATCTTCATCCATGTAAGCACTGTCATAAAACCACCCATTCTTCACACAAATGCTTCAGAAATAAACTTCCTGCAAGAACAAAGATTCATCTTGGATGGATCGCTTCTTGGCAATGGGCATCAACAGCCAAGAATATATTCCAGTCACATGTCAGAACCTGTTCCAGAGTATTGAACAATCATGCAGTTGAGTTTTCTCCATTATCTCACCTTGTATCTAACAAGGGGGAAAATGATGGTCATCTACAAGCTTCAAAGCCACATCAAGTGAGCCTAAGCCACAACCTGCCACACCAGTTTTAGAGTTGTAGCCAGAAACAAAGATGCCCATGAACATGCCTTCAATTGGCAATTTGGGACACTTCCTCTAGCAGAAGACTTCAGCTTCTTGCCAGTTTCGGAAGAATTCCTGGAACAAAATTGGGGACACTTCCTCTAGCAGAAGACTTCATCTTCTTGTCAGTTATGGAAGATTTCCAGGAATTGCATTAAGCATTCCAGAGTTGTTGGTCATCCTTAAACCATCACAGGTTGAGACTTCCCTTTTTAGGTTGAAGTTCTCCCTTTTATGCGGGGTGAGACCTCCCTTTCATGGTTGAAGGTTTCCTCTTCAAAACAATAGGAGCACTCCCTCTAGCAGAAGACTTCAGCTTCTTGTCAATTTTGGAAGAGTTCCGAGAACTACACTAAGCGTTCCAGTGTTGGTGGTCATCCTTAAACCACCGACCTTTATACTAACATTTCAGAGAGCACATTTAGCCTAGTGCTGCCATGAATTTTTGCACATTTTTATTACAGCTCTCTTCTTGGACTCATACATAACCCTTCGGATTAAGTGGGGGAATGTTGGACATCTAATCCTCAATGGGTTAGTGTGGAAGTCGAATAGACAAAAGGAGTCCAAGAGACCTTGAGATGTGAAACCCAACGGTCACAACATGTACTATAAATGTAAATCATTTGTTAATAAAAATTGTACTCTCATGTTTTATCTTTCATATTTCTCTTGTTGCACATGTGTGTTTAACAATAAGAAAGGTCTTGGAAATTGATGGGTGGGTAAAAGTTATCATACCATTTGGGTTCTTCCATTTTTAATGATTGTCTGTAAGCATTGAATCTAAATTGCAAAAGTTATTCAGGTTCATTCTTTTTAACTGAAATTAACCTATGCTTTGGAGAGTTGTAAGGTTTAATGGGTCTAAGTATATTCTACTTAAAGTATAGTAACATGGTTTAAAACTGTAGGCATTGAGATCATAATCTAAGGATGAAAAATAAAATATTTTATGTTCATGATTACAAGGAATTTTAATTTCATGTAACAAAGTTTGAGGAAGGTATAGCATTTACATCTTACCAAACAATTTCCTTGCATGACTCAATCCCTTTGAATTTAGGCATGGTAGAGTCCATTACACAACAATTAAACACTAAAAAGAGATGAAAAGAAAAAATAAATTTTCATGTATTTTGACCCTGGAAAAGTTAGGGAGGAGCAAACTGATCTGTACAATAAGGAGATGAAAAATGCTACTTGTCCATTGTACTTTGTTGAATTGTTGGCCGCAATCAAGATATGCATTATCATAATCATTAAACCCTTTGTATAATAAGGACCTGCAAAATGCTTCCTTTTGCACTTCTTTTGATGAATTGTTGGCCGCAATCAAGATTTGCATTATCATAATCATTAAACCATCAAATCTAGAAAAAATGTATGCTTTGATCATATAAACCCTCAGAATTGTTTACCCATAAGAACAAAAATAATCTTTAGTAAAAAGGAAGAGCTCTCCAGAGTCCAAATTCATACACATGTAAACATTACCAAAATCTTCAAGATCTACATTATCATAATCATTAAACCCTCAACTCTAGAAAAAATTTATGCTTTGATCATATAAACCCTCGAAACTATTTAGCCATAAGAACAAAAATCATCTTTAGTAAGAACGAAGAACTCTCCAGAGTCCAAATTCATACCCATGTAAAAATTACCAAAATATCTGCATTATCATAATCATTAAAACCTCAACTCTAGATAAAATTTATGCTTTAATCATATAAACCTCGAAATTGTTTATCCATAAGAACAAAAATCATATTTAGTAAAATGGAAGAACTCTCCAGAGTCCAAATTCATACCCATGGAAAAATTACCAAAATCTTCAAGATCTGCATTATCATAATCATTAAACCCTCAACTCTAGATAAAATTTATTCTTTGATCATATAAACCCTTGAAATTGTTTACCCATAAGAACAAAAATCATCTTTAGTAAAAAGGAAGAACTCTCCAGAGTCCAAATTCATACCCATGTAAAAATTACCAAAATCTTCAAGATCTGCATTATCATAATCATTAAACCCTCAACTCTAGATAAAATTTATGCTTTGATCATATAAACCCTCGAAATTGTTTACCCATAAGAACAAAAATCATCTTTTGTAAAAAGGAAGAACTCTCAAGAGTCCAAATTCACACCCATGTAAAAATTACCAAAATCTCCATGCTGGATGACCTTGCCCTTCCTCCATCTAATCGTTGATTCTCTCCTCAGGTGTTTCCCATGCAAAATCCATCTTGGATTCGAATCCCATGAAATCCATAGATCACGTTGATGGTCTTCTTTGCAAACTCCATCTAGGTTTATCCTAACATTTCCACACAAATATAGACAAGGTAGAGAAAAACGCAGTGCTACAATGTGATGTTGTAATTTGTGAATATTTTACCTGAACCCAACACTAATCTAGAAATGAAAAAGAAAAGAAATATTTATAATATAAAATAAGATATATAAATTGAAATTGGGTTAAATGATTTATTTTTAATAAGAATTTGTTATTTTTGTGTAAGACACTAAGTTAAAAAGAAGAAGAAGTTAAAAATGATATTGGGATTAGTGTAAACATTTAAATATGACCTCAATTAATAATAAAAAGTTAAATTAATAAAAATAACAAAATTCAAATTGTTATATTTTGATTTTGTTATTAACTTGTGAATAGGCTTTGTTAATACCGTGGACCAATAACATGACTTATCAATACTACAAGTCCAAACACCATAACTTATTTCACAACCAAAATATTTTATAACGATATGACAAGATTGTTAACCGTGGATATTCACCCCCACATTACGGTAGATATTATTAACTTGTAAAATAGCATTTGTTACAATACCATTGGTCAATACCATGGATTATTAATACCACATGCCCAAAAAACATAAATTATTTCACAATCAAAATATTTTATAACAATATGACAAGATCAATATTCACTCTCACTTTAGCACGCATATTAACTTGTAAATAGGCTTTGTTACAATACCATGGCTTATCAATACCACATGCCAAAAAATCATAACTTATTTCATATTTAAAATATTTAATCTAATTTAATTTTATAACATTTTTTTAATTGAATATAAAAGGGAAGATGTTATAATTTGAGATATATCTAAACACTCTATCCCCACAACTACTAAAAATATTCCCATAGAAGTTAAATTAAGGTTTTAATAAAATTAAGCTAAGATGGATCTATGCAGGTTCTTTATATATATATATAAATAACTAGCACAGATCCATCTTAGCTGACGATCCAATGGATGAGAACAAGCAAATTGACTAATTATAATAGGTTAAATATGGTGCATGAATTTTTAAAGTTTTTCATTATTTTATTTTCTTTGACATGGTTGATCCAAAACATAGGTTTAATATTTTACAACCAATTAAGTTTTTTTTAATTTAGATAATTTCTTAAACAAAATACAATGTGATCAAATTTAAGGGAGAGTTGGGGAGGGGACAGAGAGAGGGAAGGAGATAGATAGTGAAAAAGTTGGAGGATAGAGAGAGAGATAAAGAGAGAGCGATGGGGGGGAGAGAGAGGGAGTGAGAGGAAAGAAGAGAAAGGAGAGAGAGAGGGAGGAAAGAAAAAGACATAGAGAGATAGAGGTGGAGAGAGAGAGAAGTGGGAAGGGAGAGATGGAGAGAGAGCGAGGGAGAGAGGAGAGGAGGGAAGAGAAAGAAGAGGAGAGGATATAGATAGGGAGAGAATGAGAAGGGAGAGAGATGGAGACATAGAGATGGAGAAGGATAGGGAGGGGGGAAAATAGTGATAGAGTTGGAAGGAAGAGAGAGAGAGAGAGAGGGAGATTGATTTGGGGGAGAGATAGAGGGAGGTGGGAGAAAATGGATAAAGAGGAAGGAAGATAGAGATGAGGAGAGAGAGATGGAATTGAAGGGGGTAGGAGAGGGAGTGAACAATAAAAAAATAGAGGGAGAAAGGTGGAGAGAGAGAGAGCTGGAGAAAAGGGAGTCATGGAGAGAGAGTGAGGGAGAGAGTGAGGGAGAGAGGAGAGCAAGAGGGAATAGAGAGAAGGATATAGATAGATAGGGAGAGAAGGGGAAGAGAGGGAGATAGAGTGTGTATGTTTGGCGGTGAGAGAGAAAGAGGGAATAACAAAGAGACACAAATACAAATAGAGATATTATATAGTACTATATAACCAACCTAGATCCGTATTAACCCTATAACTATCAAGTGCTGAGAGAGATCCAATCTCTCGAGGTGCAAACATTTCCTCAAGTTTTGCACTAGAAAAAAAGTTTGCACCTCGAGAGATAGGACCCCTCTCAGCACTTGATAGATCTAGGGTTAAGATGATTCTAGGTTGGTTAATATGAAATTAAAGTATTTTTTATTTGATATTATAGTCTTAAAAATTAAAATTTCCCTTCAAATTAATTTCAAATTGGAACTAGATCCAATTAGATTCAATGAATATATTTTTTTAAAATACATAAAATAATTTTTTTATTAAAAAATATATTTTCAAAATTACAAATTATTAGAGATAAATAATGCAAAGTTGGCTCACCTAGACACCATGTGAGGATGAAGGAGTGTTTAAGGAAGGATAACCTTTCAACCAATCTTTAACAACCTTTCAATCCCTTATCACTTGTAAGTTTAGATTGCTTGACACAATTAAGATGACTAACATAAAAAAACTAATTCATATTATTGTAGTACATGTTAGGTAGTTGTATTTTTGTTCTTAGACTAAGTTAGTCATTCATGTTAGTCATTTTTAGTTGTATTAATTATTAGCTAGTCACATATTTTAACCCGCGACTAAATTAGTGATTTATGTTAGTCGTTTTTAGTTCAGTCACTTAAGATTGCTCATTTTTTGTAGTATTTCACTTGGAGAAGTTATGGTGACTAACTTTCTTACTCACCTAGTCACTAATTGCTCATTTTCTACTAGTGTTGTTCAAAAAAAGGTTCCTTTTAATGACTGATCATAGTAGTTTGACAAGTTTATTTGAGAAAATTAATCTAAATGCACGCCAAGCTAGATGGACCGCTTTTCTAAGAAAAATTAACTTTGGCATAAAGCATCTTAAAGGAAAAAAGAATTGTGTGGTTGATGCACTAAGTAGAAAATTGCTTTGTGTTTATGAGATCTCCTATAGTCAAATAGAATTTAATTTTTTGAACAGATCAAAGAAGATGCCCTAAAATATCCATAATACAAATTCTTATGGAAACAAGCCAAACAAATACAAAATTCTACAAATTGATCCGAATATGGTATAAAAAATGATAATTTGTTGAATTTTAGGTAAATAATATATGTTCCTAATCAAATAAATGTTAAAAATTTTATGTTGGATGAGTTTCACAAAAGCCCCTATGTTTTCCATCCCAGTTATCAGAAACTATTTTTTTCAATGAAAAAGGACTACTTTTGGCCTGGTATGAGGAAGGATATTGGTGAATATTTAGCCAAATGCTTGGATTGTCAGTAGGTTAAGGCTAAGCACCAACACCCTACCAATTTTTTTCACCCACTACCTATTCCTGAGTGGAAACGGGATACAATTACATTAGATTTTATAATAGGCCTGCCTATATCTAAGAAGCAAAATTAGGAAAACATCCCATTTCATCCCTATTAAATCCACATACAATACTATTCAAATTGCAGATATATTTATGAAAGAAATATTTTGATTACATGGTATATTGAAAGTGGTAATTTCTTATAGGGATGTGAAGTTCACTTCAACATTTTGGAAGGCCTTCTTTACTAGATAGGGTAATAATATTCAATTCATTACTGCTTATCACTTGCAAAAGGATGGGAAAGTTGAGTAGGTCAATCAAATACTTGAGGACATGTTAAGATTGTATGTTATGTAACATCCAACCAAGTGGGAGGAATATCTTCACTTAGTTGAGTTTGCATATAATAATAACTATCATGAATCATTGAAAATGATCCCTTTTGAGGCATTGTATGGAAAAAGGTGTATTAAACCTACTAATTGGGGCAGTCATGAGGATAAGTTAATACTAGGACCTGATATGCTAGCGGAAATGGAACAGATGGTGAAAAGGGTTCGGCAAAATTTAAAAGTTGATCAGGATAGACAGAAGGCTTACATAGACAAGAAGAGGAGTTATAGAGAATTTCACATGGGATACCATGTATATGTGCAATTTAAACCCAATAAAAGTACCTTAAGGTGGGGCGGTGATGCAAAATTAGCACCTCAATATTGTGGACCTTTCCATATTTTGGAAAGAATTGGACCCATAGCATATCAACTTGCACTACCTAGCCATATCTAAGTCCATAATGTCTTTCATGTTCCATTATTAAATAAATATATGCATGATCCAAGAAATATCATTAACTGGGAAGATGTGAAGGTAAAAAATTAATATTGGAATTATGAAGAATATATCTATCTATCTATCTATCTATCTATATATGTATATATATATATATATTTGAATTTTTTAAAAATTTTGATAGTTTTATGGCTATGTAACAGGTCGAACCAGACAGAGAATTTCTGGTAGAGCCTTTGTGTATTCTCGATCTGAGAGAAATAATGTTACGGAGGCAAGCTATCACCTAGGTTAAAGAGCAATGGAGGCACTTTAGCCCAGAAGAGGCCACCTGGGAGGATGAAGGATTCATGCAGCAAGTATATCTTGACCTATTCCAAGGGAAAGAATAACATTAGGGATGTTGTTTTGCACAAGGGGGGGAGATGTAACACCCCAGTTGATTTAAATACTTGTTTATTTACTATCATTTCTTTTACTATATAAGACATAATAACTTATATGCTTAGTGAAAATCATGGTGAAACTTTAATGTTTGAAAGATAATTTTAATCTTGATAGGAAACTATGGTACGTCTTCAAATTCACGGGAAAATACCCTAAATGAAATTTTCAACTTCCAGATAGTTAGAGACAATTACCTTCTCTCTCTCTCTCTCTCTACAGATAAAACATCTCAGTGGGAAAAATATGAGGATGGGATGATTAGGCTGGAGGTAATGAGAGAAAAGATAGAAGAATATTGGAATATTGACATCGTACATAGGGCGTTGTTAAGGTTGGGTAGGATGCTGCCAGATAAAGGTGTTCTTAAGGTGGAAAGCGAGCCAGTGTAACCCTTAGGAACAGACTCTTGAGTCTAAGATTTCTGGGCTAGACAGGTGTGTCTTGAGGTCCAAGAACAGATCATCTGAAGATATGGTCTCTAAAACTATTCTAGAAGGTGGAAAGCTCGACGAGATATTCAACATATTTTCCATTCTCATGGTTGGGAGGAGTGGTTTGTTTCCTCGGTGAATTCCTCGACAGTCTAAAATCTAGACAGATAAGTAAATTTAATTATGTGTTTTCTTTCTTTCAAAACAGAATGTAGTAGACACTTATTAAAGAAATGGAATGTTTCCTATAGAGGATTATAAAAGAAAAGAAATGAAGAAATATTGTTGACTAGAAGGAAAATTCCTTGGTTCTTTTTTTATGAAACAAGACAAAAAATTATTGTACAATATCTATTGGTAATATTTTATTAAATGCTAAAGGTATGTGTAAAATGTTCACTTACAATCATACTATAGGTATTATGTTGAAAATTAATGGAGGGATAGGTTAGACCTTTCCAAACGTTTAAAATGCCAGGCTTAAATCAGTCTCTTTAATAAAGGTTATTTATGCCTAAGCCTTACTAAAAGGTTAATATGCCCAAAGGGAGTTCGAACCTTATACCATAAATTCTAACAATATTAAAGGCATAACAAGAAATTTGAAATATTGTGTCTTGAGGGACTTGTGAACATACAAGCTAAATATCCACCAAAATAATCCACTCATATCATAACTATAACAAGAGAACAAGTTTTGGTATTGTTCATCAAGTCAATTTAGTTCATTGGCCGGGCTATCAAAGACAATAGCTAAGAACTGGTCTAAGCCTGAAACCTTAACTCCAAGAGTAACTACTCAATAAGAATGTGCTTTAGTGTAAACATTTAAATTATCTCATATAAACTAGTAGGCATAGCTACAAAGATCCACAATAAACCCCAACTGTAAGCCTTAGAATGCTCTCTCCATATTTCTATGTTCATAAATACAAAATAAGAAACAATGAACATAACTCATTAAATATCACAAATAAAACAAACAATTCTAGAAACTTATTTACATGTGCAAGTAGTCACAGTTAGTTCCATTCCTGACAAAATGAAAGAGTTAACCATTTATGTAATCATAATAAAATTAGTATCATTACAAAACAGATTTTAATCCAATGACATAAATTCCAACTATGTGGAAAAACTGATCAGAACCAAGTAAGCAGAAAACATTTAACTTTCACAAACAATGTACGAAAAGGAAAATTGTAACTGTATTTCATAAGTTGGGGCAGCTTTTGCACAACCAAAAATTATTACAAGCTAATTTCCAAAGAAATTTTGACATAGGATGTATAATGTAACAACCTTAACTATCAAACCCTAGCTGACCACAACCAGGTCATTTTCACAGCTAGATTTCCTTTTTCCCAGGGTTCAGATAAGGCCATGAAGGAACCAGAACCTGGAAGGAACAAAGTAAGGGTTAAAACTTGGTGTGGTGCGAATAGACCGTAAAGAGCAAGGAGCTAAGAAACTTTCCAAAATACCTTTCACATGTAGAAAATTAACCTAAAAACATAAACCCAACAAGATAATTGCTATTATGTGGTGAGACTAGAAGAATGAATTAATAACAAAGGAAAATACTCTGAAACTAACAAAATTCATACCTAGTGTGGCTACATCTAATCTCCAATCCATGCTATGGAAGGGAAGGAAGGATGGAAAACCTCCAGGTTAACCCTCCTCTAAAACATGTGAATTGATCGTAGCTACGATTAATCACATATGATGAAGGACCCCAAATTTGGCCTAACTCAAATAAATTCAATATCATGGATTACTTGGCCCAAAGAGGAACATTAGTCGATGAAACAAACCATGAAATACATTCATAGCTAGGGTTAGGTTGCAGAGCATGAACGCCAAAGAGAAAGAGTGTGAATGAGAATTAAACATGGTGGTCGAGAGGGAGTGGTTACCCCTTAACCATCTAGGTTCCACTTGCATTGTCGTATCTGAATCCCTAAAAATTAACAGCAGCCATTCAACTCTTGTCACTTCAAAACATACCTATTAATCTTTCTAGATTGGACAAGTGTATATTCAAGAATGTTCCAAGAAACTGAGTGTTGTTTGTTGTCCATATGAATATTTAAAGGCATAACCCTAGGTCCAAGACATAATTACATAATGGTACAACACCTACGAGAATAGAAATGGGTGAATTCTTAGAACCTTGGCCATAACAGAACCCAAACAATTACAAATGCAACTATACATTTCAAGTAACAAATGTAATACTTTCCCCTTATGTCACAAGTGATATATCTATATATATATATATAATCTATATATCTATACATATATATATATATATATATATATATATATATATATATATATATATATATATATATATATATATATATATATATATATATATATATATATATAGATATATATATATATATATATATATATATATATATTCAACCAGTAATATACGAATCCCAAGGAGGTATAAGCGGTGACATAAGCCATAGTCCACACAATATCATGATAATTCATAAATAACAAAATTTTGACCAATAGAGAAATATAAGAAAAAAAATAATCACTAAGAAATTAACCAATGTCAACTTGTTAATCTTGCTCTTTTACCTTGTGTTATCATGTGAATGTTTAGGTGTGTGCTATAACCTTTCAATCTCTTAATGCAGTGAAGTCATATATTATTAGTAATATATCTAAAATATTGGAAGTTATTGAATATGCATGGAAAGAATCTTCCGATATATGACATTTACTGCAGAGAAGTAAGTCACTATCAAGTTAGTCAAAAGTGAACTCAAGGGAGATAAGCAATTCATAGACAATAACTTACTAACTTTTAGTCACAGACTAATTTATTTTCTGATCTAGAGAAAGAGAAATAAGGACTCTTAGATGTTGATCGAATGAAGCATATCAAAGCTACATGGTGTGAGAAAATCAAAACATTAGAGGACATTATTTCTGTGGAAGCATATAAAATAGAAAAGTTGATGCATATCTCAAGGTGGTAGTGATTTTTCAGGATTTAAATGATCCGTGTGAATGTTTAGGTGTATGTTATAACCTTTCAATCTATTAATGTAATGAAATCATATAGTATTAGTAATATATATGAAATACTGCAAGTTTTTGAATCTGCATGGAAAGAAGATTCCGATATATGACATTTACTGCAGAGAAATAAGTCACTATCAATTTTGTCAAAAGTGAGTTTGAGGGAGATAAGGAATTCATAGAAAATAACTTACTAACTTTTACTCACAAACTTGATTTATTGTCTGATCTAGAGAAATAGAAACAAGGACTCTTAGATGTTGATTAGATGAATAAGATTAAATATGCATGGTGTGAGAAAATAAAAACATTAGAGGACATTATTTCTGAATGCGGAAGCATATAAAATAGAAGAGTTGGTTCATATCTCAAGGTGGTAGTGATTATTCAAGATTTAAATGATTTGTCTTAAATATGAGTCTGGATTAATTTCAAAAGATAGACTGATGGTTGGATTGGACAACCTAAAACAGACATAGGAAATAACGTTCGATTATATAATTGATTTTATTGCAGACGAAATTAGTAAATGGCTATTTACTTTTGTTGAGCTTAACAAAAAGTAATTTTCCGTAGCTTCACAATTGAAAGAAGAAGCTAGAGATAATTAAGAGGAGATATTCAACGAATGTGTTGAATTGGACATTACTATGGCTCCATAAAATATTTAATTATAGTTAAAGTGAAGGAATTCCTTGGTGAAATCGTGATTTCGAGAGATAGCTAATAGCCAAATAATGTCAGGTTATGCTTCTACATATTGTGAGTGTTTAATATCTTGGAACATTTGTTTTTTTGTTTATAGTGTTTACTTATTATATTTTTCTATGTATGTTATCATGAAATAATCTAAGTCATGAATGTAGTTTCTTATAATCTGTTGCAAGTGCCTTTTAGATAATACAGTCCATGGGAGCTCAATCCTAGACCGCATTGAAACGAATGCACTTACTTTTGTGATTAAAATATTTGGATTTTGATAAATCATTTTTGCAAGAAAGGTTATTTTGTGGACCATGAGTCTATAGTCAATCCTTGTTTCAATTATGATTATTGTGCATTCTAATTCTCAGCCTGTTTACCAATTATTTAAAGAATTCTAAGATAATGTATTGCATGGGATGTTGTATAGGTCTAAATTTTGGGAAGTTGTGCAAATAACACTAATTGAACATATATTTTCCAATATTCTTTTTGAGCTTTTATATATTAGCTAATGTTTTGTAATTCATAATAATGGAAATGGATTTTTGTTTACTCTATCCTAAAACTGAAATTGTTTACCAATTATATCAAGAATTCTTAGATAATGTCTTGCATATGAAATTGTATAGCTATGGATTATATATTGTTTTTCAAGAACATTGATTGAACATATGTTTATGAGACTATGCTTTTGAGATTTTACATTCTATGTAATGTTTGTAATTGATGACAATGAAAATGAGCGTTTAGCAACAATTTTGGTTCTCAAATATCTATTCCATTTCTAATGTTTATTTCAATCATATTTATAGTCATTAGCTTTTGAATCTAAATACAATTGTTATTATTCTAATTGTGTTGTTTAATGTTCGAGGCTTCTCAAGAATAAGTACTAATTACTATGTTCTAGTTCTCTTTACATTGAAAATGAATGTTTAATAAGAGTTCTGGTTTTTAGATATCTATTCCATTTGTAATATCTATTTTAATCATATCTATAGTGATTAACATTTGAATATGAATAAAATTATAGTTATTGTAGCTATATTGGTTATTATCAAGCCTTCTCAAGCACAATATAGATTACTTTGTTCTAATTCTTTTTACTTACGAATGCATGTACAGAAGCCAGAGCTGCAGGGATCAATGTTTCATTCTGTGGAGATTCCTTGTGCAGTGATTTCATTGCACAGGGCTTAGAATGAAATTTTCATTGTGCAAATTAAGCTTCTTTCCCAGAGGGAAAGCTCCACACATTGAAACATTCACTATGACTAAATCATATTTGTTTAATAATAAATTTCATCAATTTCTGAAAACAGTAGGGACTAATGACACAATAACTTATTTTTCTCAAGTTCAAAGCAAGATCTCATAATAATACATTTAACTATGGGTTTTATTGTTCAAAGTGTTGTGCAAAAACTGCATATTTCATTTTGCAATAGTCAATGACAAATCAGTGTTTGTAAGTAAATTAGTTATACATGTGTACATTTTCTTTTCTTAAAGCAAATAATAATTTAAAGAACTCTGCTAAATGTAGAAACTTGTTTCATTGTGTGGAGCTTTCCTTGTGCAGATCTCAAATTAAATATTATATTGTGCAGATGAACTTTCCTCCTCATAACGAAAGATTTCATTAAAAAACTATAAACCTATACATCATAAATATAAATTAAGTTAATTTAAATTTATGACGAAATCAAATTTATTTAATAATAAATTTTTTCAACTAGAAATATTTAATGGACAAACGTCATTATTCGCATCGCGACATTGCACACAAAATTCAAAAAATCTTTATTTCATAAATAATTTTGGCTATTTGTTGTTATTGTTGTGTTTGCACTTCGTCATTACAAAACAGAAGGAAATTTCACTCAGTTTTATTTGCAACTTTGCATTTCGCCCTTATGATCAATCAACAATGTCTTATAATTTTTTATACATTGTTCAAAATACAGAGGTGTGAATTCATACACTATGTGGACACCGAAAAAATTTGTATTGATCAATAATAAGCAATTTTATATATTAGTTTATTATATATCAGATTCGACCATTGTGTGGAGCCAAAAAATTCATGTTAAGCATATACTAATGAATACTAAGCCCAGAGAATTATAATATTTCTTGTAATGAATGCAGAAGAGGCACACCACAAACTGAAAAAGAACAAAATTACAAACTAGAGTTTTGTACAACCGAAAAAAAATTCATTGCGCAGAGTACACTTTCTGCATTTTTGTCTTCAATATAATGACCTTAACTCAATATTAAGACATTTCGGTATTCTTTCTGCGAATGTGTGAATCGACATGTAATCAGGAATAGTAAATTCTACCACGTTTAAATCGTCATTGATACAATAGTGGGTTCCAACCAAACTTTGAAATCATTTTTTAATAGAGATTTGTTTTCGGTTTTCCTTGCATGCATTTTGACATAGAGTTATTATTGAGAGCTTGTAGGATAGTTTTCATTATCATAGAAAATTCACATTTAATTTGGTTATGTTGACGATGTTGGATACTGCCAACATACAGGGGATCTCCCCGATATAAGGTCCTGACTAGACCTGACACCATTTGGTGTAGGACTCCCATCCATAATACAACCTGGTTGTCATTTACTTAAAGATATGACTTGGCTTTAGCTGTCAGCATGAGAGAGAAGTGCAATTGTCCTTTTGAATGAGCAAGATAGTATGCCTTGTGAATGTTCAATTGTCTATGTATCAAGGTTCTTCTATTATAGGAGAAAATTAATTGAGCCTTTAAGAAGAAGTAATAGTACTACCCTAATGGAGACACACATGAAATAGAAAGGTTTTTCTAACATCAAGTGAATTAGTTCACAAGGATGAGATGCTCATTATAAACATAACAACACATTTCCAATAAGAAGCACAAATATAACTGAAATAGTTCAGTTAATCCAATACTAATGAAAGAAAGCATGAACCATAAACATTGAAAGAATAGTCTTAGAAATATTCACAATCCATGTGTGAAAATATGTTGGCTTGAAAGGCTTTAATATTAAGAAAAGGTCCCAAGATACATAAATGCAATGAACACCACTAGCTCCAATAATGAAGCATTAGAGCCACTACTTGCTCCCCAAAAGTACTAACTTTGTCTCTCTAATTGCTTGTTGGAGAAGGCAAGGTTAAAATTTCTTTACATGAGAAATGAGGATCTATTTATAACTTGAGGAATGACCTTTCACATGCTCATGACTCTTGAATTTTGGACTTCTACAAACTTTGGAATTCCAAATGAATTTTTTAATTACATATGACTTTTGGCACTACATGTATTTTGGAGTTCCATGACTCTTTGGTTCATACATGACTCTTGATCTTCCACTTATTTATCCTTTACAATGATTATAACAATACATCATGACATCTAGATCACCATGTGATGAGACTTGACATGTCACTATTTTGATGATTGGGACTAATAATGACTGATGACATGGACTTTCTTGAGTGGTGACATGCTACTTGTTCCTTTATTCATCTTCTAATCATGGCAATTTTACCCTCCAAAGGGTCTTCAATATTGGAGTATGGAGGGTGCTTTGATCATCAAGATTCTTGTGACTCTCTTTTCCTAATCGTCCTTGTGTGTGCTTTTCATGGTGTTTTTTGAATACATGTATCTGCAATCACTCATGACGAGAAACTATCAACTTGAAAATCTCCTATTCTACAATGATCCATGCATCTTTTTTTCAGGCCTTTTCGGTGTGCTTAAGATGAAAAAAATGGGCTTCAAGGACATGGGTGCACTCTAAAAGGCTGAAGGGATAAAGAGGAGAGGATTCAGGGATTATTTTGTAGCAACTGATGAGCCTTAGTATTGCAGCAAGAATGTTGCAACTCCTAGGACTACCAACTTTACTTTATCAACCTGGGGTTTTGTACAAACTTAGAGGTGACAGTGCTATATACACAACATATGGATCATTCTACTCATGTCGCTTCTCAACTAGGGCACTTGACCATTAGGGTTCCAGACCATTCCTCTATTAAACTAAATGGAGTTTGACTACTGATAGTGGAATGTAAAACTAGTTCTAGTGCAGGAAAAGTAAATTCTTATCAATTCAGGAAATGAAAGTTGCTAACTTGTACATGTTATGATATGGCATAGATCATCTAGCTGTGAAATGACACAAATCACTTACAAGAAGGAAACTATCTAACCTTGCACTTGATAATATAGCTACCAAAATGGCTTTAAAATAGGAAGTTATTCTACCATTTCAAAATCCAAACATGCATGCATTTAATTATCTCCTTCACATTTGTAGAATAGATAAAAGTCTTGATTGCTAAATTCAGAAAAATAAAAGCTAATGCTATCTAATCTTACAGGAGAGAAAGGAATGAAAAGGCTGGTCTAGGTGGCACTTCTGGTCATGGATTCCAAGCTGAGGGGTTAACCAACTCCTACAATAGGCTATATTACCATTTTAGGTCACAACAAGGTCAAAACAGGAAGCTACAGGTTTGCTACAGGAAACTGCTATAGGATGTCCTGAACTTCTACAGGATATCCTGTACTGCTAGAAGAAGTTGGATGAGAGGTTTTGAAGGACAATAATGATGAGATGAACTGTTGGAAAGGTTCATGACAGTTTTTTAAGGTCCACGGGATGTGAACATCACCTAAGGACAAGACGAGCACTCCAAGAAGGCTAGATTTGCCTAAGACATCTTGCTCACGGTGGCTGGAAAATATAGGGTCAAAATATGGCTAGTATGCTTCAAAAAAAGGTGGAGAAGACCTAGGTGGAGTTGGTTGGAGGTGTCCCTTCCTATATATCAACAATCCCTTCAATAAAACATGTTTCTCTTTTCATTTACAAATAATTTCACGTCAACATGGAAAAGATGAGTTGAATTTAGAAATTATGACCCAACTATTAATAGAGACTAGATCTATGGAATGGACTGCCTTCTAAGCTACAACTGTTGAAAATGCAACAAGATGATGGAGCTTAGTGGAAAGGAGTCGCCTTCACTAAGTGGGCCCACAGGGTATTTTTAGACTACGTCTATTTTTAGACATATGGATCATGGTCTATGAGTTGCAGGATGTTGTTTATGGATGATTGGTCATGTTGGGAAAAATAGATGGACTTCTATTTTTGGTTCACAGCGGAGTGATCAGAGTCTATTTTTAGACTGCCAGGCTAAAAATAGAAACAATCAAATATTATTAGCCCTTAGTAATATTTGGACTCTAAACATTATCTTATTCTCTTGGAGCACTTCAGTTCGAGCTATGGATGTGGCACATGCAGCTGAAAAAAGGAATCACATGGTTTCTTATGTGTTAGTTGAGCTATTGCATGGAGGAATTCAGTTAGAACTCATGCATGTGAGTTCTGTGGAGTTGGATGTGGAGTTGATGGAGTTGTGTTCAGTTTGACTTAGTTGAACTAGTTGTATTTAGTCTAACTAAAGAATACACTAGTGATGAGTTGTGTGAATTGATTGTTAATTAATTCACTAATTATTAACTCATAAAGAAACTAAAGAATAAATCAATTAACTCAGTGCATGGACAGTTCAACAGAGACAGGTGTTAGAGGTAAGTGAAAGGGTGAGTTGTGACTATCAGTTGTGCATGAGATTTGCACATGCATGGATTGAGTAATGCCAATGAGGATTGCGCAGTGTGGGCCAATATCAAGGCAATTGTAGCTTGTGCTCACGTGATTTTCACTTTGGATTGTGCAGTGGAGGCAAGCAAAGCAGCTGTGGAGATTTGAACCTGTGACTTGTTCGGATCCGAGCTAGTTTTGTGTGTAACAGGTGGAGATAGTACTGAGTACTTGTGAGGAGTATTGTACTATGTATTGTTACATGTTCTCAATCATTATAATATAGAGATAGTGTGGGGTTTTTAGCTATATGCTTTCCCTGGGTTACATATTGTGTTAATGTGTGCATGCGATTGATGTTTCATTGCTTTTTATGCTGCTAAATTGATTATCAACGTAGAGGAGATTATGTATTGTGCATGTATTCCGCAATAGTGTATAATCAGGATAATATCTGTGAATAAGTGTTTATTATTCAAAATTTCTACATGTTATCGGAGCAGAGTTGATCATCAGATCTATTATTCAGAAAGTGATTACATTTTATTTCTTCAGGCAGAGTCTGTAATCGGGCCAAGTAGCCTCTGGATTCATCCTTATTTTGGAAGGTGAGATATCCAATGAATGGCCATACAGTCAATCTCTGTACGAGAAATGCTTTGTTCTCACGAATTTTAGATCAGAAGCGGTTGAGTTTTGAGCTGGTGGAATTCGAATTTGCAGCAGTGTTTTCTTGGTGTCAAAGTTGAAATGTCTTTCAACGGATTGCGATTGGAGTATTCTCTTGAAGGTAGCTCAAATTATATTGCATGGAAAGACAGGATGGAGGCAGTGTTAGATGACAATGGGTTGAAGGATTTCATAGAGGCTGAAGTCCCAAAACCTACTGATGCTGCTGAAGCTGTGGCTTGGCAAAAGAAGATAGCAAAGTGTCGAAGGATTCTGTTGGAGGGTGTGAAGGATCACATTGTATCCAACCTGCATGGAAAGGCTTCTCCATACTTGATGTGGAAATCATTAACATATCTATTCCAAAGCAAGAGAGACCAGAGGAAGCTAGCGCTCAAGGATAAAATTAGAAACATTAAGTGTGAGAATGGAGACAGTATGCCCACGTATCTCACAAAGTTCACCCAATGCCGAGATGAGCTAGGAAGTGTGGGGGTGACTGTTGATGATGAGGACTTGGTGAGCTTGGCTCTCCTTGGTCTTCCGAAGAGTTGGCATTCCTATCAAGACTCTATCAATGGTCGGGAGAAATTGTCATGATGGGAGAGACTTTGGTCGGATCTTGTGCAAGAGGAGATCAGGTGGAATACCAGGGACGAATCTTCATCAAAGGCATCTGATGAAGAAGATTGCGCTTTGGCTTCCAAAGTGAAGAAGGGGAAGGAGAAGGGTTCTCTTTCTGAATCTAGTTCTTCCAATGATGGGAAGAAGGTTGACAAGTCGAAGGTGAGATGCTTTCATTGTCATGAGTTGGGCCATTACGCTACTAATTTCCCAAAGAAGAAATCCAAGAAGGGATCCAAGGAAGGATCTGAAGGTGAGGCACTTGCTTCACAGTTTGAGTTGGATTTCACACTCTTCGCATGCATGGTTTCATCCATGGTGGGAAGTGGTTGGTTTCTTGACAGTGGAGCTTCTTTCCACATGACCGATGACAAGAGTTTGTTCAGTACTTTGGAGGAGAAAGATCTCCAGATACTCATAGCGATGGGTAATGATGAGAAGTATAGTGTCTCAGGTGTAGGCATGGTTATTTTTCAGAGGGATCATGGAGCTCACCTTACCTTGAACGATGTCAAGTATGTACTAGGACTGAAGAGAAACTTGGTGTCGATTGCAATGCTGGAGGACAGAGGCTATGATGTAGTCTTCAGTGAGGGAAAGGTTTTCCTTAGACACATCGTCACTAGATAGGTGAAGCAGATTGGTTCACGGGTCAAGAACCTATATGCTCTTGAGGTTCAAGATGCATGCAAAGCCTTGAGCAGCAAGGCAACTGATGGAGACTTGGTGGTTGAGAGGGAGCGTATATTACCTCTCAACATGTAGAGCCAGAAGAAGTCTCAGACAATTGTGGAGGAGCCACGATTGGTGCAGCAGCTTCAGGAGGTTGTGGAGCAGCCACAACAAGGGAAGCTGAGAGGAGATCGAGTAGAGACATCTACTCATGCAGAGACCTCCAGTAGGGGGAAACTTTGAGCCAGGTGGGCTGAGGGATCACATGCAGCCATACCTCCAGGTAGGAGGTGGGGTGATGTGGATTGATCGTTCCAAGGAGGAGGGGCAGGATCCTTGAGGTACCCAACCTCTTGGATGAGACCTTGCTACGGGAGCCCCGATGTGGAGTAGCAAGAACTGACTGATTGGGTAGAGATAGATGCGGATGGAGCGGCAGAGAGAGCGATAGTGTAGGGAATCCCAGGACAGTGCATAGCTAGCAGGCTGCAGCAATGCGAGAGGCACAAGTGTTTTGCACAGTGCTAGGTGGCACAAAGAAGTGTGCAATGGTGCGAGATGCATGGAGATGTTGTAGTAGCGCAGATGTCAGAGAGGGAGCACTTGTTAGCAGCAGGTAGAGCTTCAGCATCAGAGTATGTTCCTAGCCCAACAGAGTGGTCAGTTGGGAGTGTTTTTGTTTCAAGTGTTGTTGGAGCAAGTGGACCGGGCAAATGTGTTGCATGCAGAACATTCCAGAGTTGCAGGATATGGGTTGCAGATAATCCATATCTTGTTGAGAGGGAGTGTTGAAAATGCAACAAGATGATGGAGCTTACTGGAAAGGAGTCGCCTTCACTAAGTGGGCCCGCAGGGTATTTTTAGACTATGTCTATTTTTAGACATATGGATCATGGTCTATGAGTTGCGAGATGTTGTTTATGGATGATTGGTCATGTTGGAAAAAATAGATGGAATTCTATTTTTGGTTCACAACGGAGTGATCAGAGTCTATTTTTAGACTGCCAAGCTAAAAATAGAAATAGTCAAATATTATTAGCCCTTAGTAATATTTCGACTCTAAACATTATCTTATTCTCTTGGAGCACTTCAATTCGAGCTACGGATGTGGCACGTGCAATTGACAAAAGGAATCGTGTGGTTTCTTATGTGTTAGTTGAGCTATTGCATGGAGGACTTCAGTTAGAACTCATGCATGTGAGTTCTGTGGAGTTGGATGTGGAGTTGATGGAGTTGTGTTCAGTTTGACTTAGTTGAACTAGTTGTATTTAGTCTAACTAAAGAATACACTAGTGATGAGTTGTGTGAATTGATTGTTAATTAATTCACTAATTACTAACTCATAAAGAAACTAAAGAATACATCAGTTAACTCATTTCATGGATAGTTCAACAGAGACAGGTGTTAGAGGTAAGTGAAAGGGTGAGTTGTGACTATCAGTTGTGCATGAGATTTGCACATGCATGGATTGAGTAATGCCAATGAGGATTGGGCAGTGTGGGCCAATATCAAGGCAATTGTAGGTTGTTCTCACGTGATTTTCACTTTGGATTGTGCAGTGGAGGCACGCAAAGCAGCTGTGGAGATTTGAACCTGTGACTTGTTCGGATCTGAGCTAGTTTTGTGTGTAACAGGTGGAGATAGTACTGAGTACTTGTGAGGAGTATTGCACTATGTATTTTTACATGTTCTCAATCATTATAATATACAGATAGTGTGGGGTTTTCAGCTGTATGCTTTCCCCGGGTTACATACTGTGTTAATGTGTGCATGTGATTGATGTTTCATTGTTTTTTATGCTACTAAATTGATGATCAACGTAGAGGAGATTATGTATTGTGCATGTATTCCGCAATAGTGTATAATCAGGATAATCTCTGTGAATAAGTGTTTATTATTCAAAATTTCTACAACAACAATCTTAAGAAGTAAACTAACAACTATAAATATTTCCAAGGAATTATAAATATTTATCTAGCTAAAACTGAAACTTAATCTAAGCAATAAACAAAAGACAAACTCTTTTTTTGGGTTGTGAGAGTGCGATCCCCTAATCTTGATCCCATAAGGGAGATGAGCTAGGGGTCATGATCACAATATTTTCTGGTATATTTTTTCCTTCACTATACTTCAACACTAATCTACTCTTTAAGCTGATGAAAGCATGGATAAGCAACAACTTTGATCAACTTTCTAAGCTACATAGAAAATAGAAATAAACTTGATCACCAAATTAACATTCTAAGCTAAGAATACAGATACAAAGGAGAGGAACTTCACTAGGTTTGGGCGCTAACCCAAGAGCTTCAGCCCTCTGATTTAACTCAGTGCTGGATCAAAACAAAATTTCTCATTATCATAAAAATGTCAAATACATCATAACAAATAATAGTCAAATGTGCTCTAGCTTAATGGCATCTTGGCTATAATACAAATTTGAATTCTAATGAGTCCCTTAGCTTGCTTATTTATACAAAATTGGAGCTACCAACATCTTCCTAGAAAACAAGGATACTAGGCTCCCTAACTCAAGAATAACTTTTCCTTGACTAGCACTGGTTTGGCTGCCAATGGACTCGATTTGCTTGGCTACCAGTGACACTGAGTTGATGCGATAGAGTGGGAGAATCTTCTAATGATTAGAGGAGTTAAGGAGGGAGACCACTTCCTATAATCTCTCTTTCTTGTCTAATCTGAATCCCTCCACTCAAATCAAGTCAGAACTACTCCAATTTCCTACATTTAACACACATTAGGCCATAGGACATAGTAACTCACTTTTACTCTTCTCACTAAGAGAAATATAATAAAATATGTAAATAAATATGAGAAAGGAAAATTTAATAATCTAGAGAGTGGCATTGTGACCCATATAGTTTACCTATTTATGAGCCTCATCATTACCCCTGTACTAAAAATTTTTCTCATCCTATGAGCAAATTATTCATCTATATCCATATCCTTCATAGCCTTGGTGGCCTCCCTAACATCCAAAGCTTTTATGGATGGTGTCCCTTCCTGAGGATATAACCCTACATTTTTCTCGATCTCTTCCCACTGATTTATTTCCTCTTCTTCCTTCCTACCTTTCAGCACACCAAATAGTAAAGGTTGACTGATCTTAAGTCTAATCCAATTGATCTTCAGTCTTTGCTTGGCATTTTTATACAGGTGTGTTCTCTTTAATGCAATACACTCTCTCTCAGGAGAGTGATACTCCCTGATCCTAAGACTGTGTCGCGGGTTATTCCATCTCCTCTGGCATGCTTGTTGGCTCTCAGTCCCCAATATTCTTATAGTGTCCTCAAAAAGGGAGATGACCTGTTCTTGGGTAGCCAAGTATCTTGGTGCAAGTTGAGCATCATTTGAAATGATGATGTGGTTGTTGATTACAACACTTGAATTTATTTTCTCTGCCTTGATGTAGAGGGGTTCATTTTCCTCTTTTTCTACTATTCTCTTCACCTCCTAAGCCCGAGCTTCCTCATGACTCATCCATGATGCAAGGGCCATCAACTGCAAGTCTCCCAAATTTGCATTGGGGTTCCAAACATGCAGGTCAGTTAAGGCAAGGTTGTGTAGGTAGAATTTGGATACCTTGGCCTTGTCCTCAAAGGTACTCTTGTCACACCAATCAATGAACTAACTGTAATCCTAGAATGACATGTTCCCCTATTGTCCAATGTCTTAATTTGGAATTTCATCCATTGGTCCTTGAGGTAAATTGCATAGGATTTGGATGGCACTCTGCATTGAAGTGCCTCCATGGAGAGGCTTTCCATGTTGGAAAATTGGGTCTCCTTTTCTTGCAATTTCCTCCTCATCCATGTGTTTTTTGCCTACAACTGTTTTTTCATGGTGTATTCTCTATCTCTCAATTCACTCAACTCCTTTCCCATCTCTAGGATTTTTTCTTCCATAAGGCCCACATCTTCTACTTTCTTTGATTTAGCAATCTGCATCCATCAATGTGTCCTTCCTCTTTCTTTTTCAAGTTCAAAGAAGAGAGGGATTGCAAATTTCTGTGGGATCACTCTACCTCCTTCAATGAACTTATAGTAGGATCTCAAATTGGGTTGTGGACTAGGCTCTTATAGCTCTGTAAAATCTCCCTCAACTGTCTTTGGAGAAGTTTCCCCCTCCTATGCTTGTGTTTTTGCTTATTTGCCTCCTTGTTTCCGTTATTGCTCTTCCTGTAGCACTTTTTGCCTTTCCTGTAGCACTGTTAGTGTTTCCTATATCACTGTTTTGGAATACTCCAATAGGCCTTTTCCTTTCTATTGGAGTGTTATAGGTGCCTTGGGATGCTTGGTTGAGGTTGAACTGGTGATAGGCTTCCTGACATAGGTAATGGGAGGCTTTGGGGTTTCTCTTGGTGATGTGACTTTCTCAACTTTGATTCCCATGGATTCTAGCTCCACCTATTTAATTGGTGATTATTCAATTACAATATGGCATTTTGTGGGGGTTTATGGCTTCCGCTACTTAATCCTACTGCTTCTTCTTATTTTGAAATAGAGGTGAGTTTGTCTCTGCCTTTTCTTTGTGTATTTGATGGGTGTGATCAAAGCAGCTAAGGAAGCAGATGCCTCCTTTTTAGTGGGTTCAGGAGACAGCCTTCCCTAATCTAGGGATATATCCTCCTCTTAAATTGTATTGGTCTTCTCGAGGCTAGTCTCTTTTTGTTTCTCCTCCTCTTCTTCTCTCTTTTCTTCTTCCTTTTCTTCTTCCTTTTTTTTGTCTGTTTCTGCCTCCTCTTCTTCTCCTTCTCCTTATTCTTCTCCTTCTTCTTCTCCTTCGTCTTCTCCTTCTTCTAGTTCTCATTCTTATTCTTCTCCTTCTTCCTCTTCTCCTTATTCTTCACTTGAAGCTGGGTTCTCACCAAGTGCAAGGACTTGGGTCTCTAGGAATTCTTCTCTATCCATATCTTTAAATGTGGACCAGAGGATAGGGACTCTTGATCTACTCAAAGCATCCTCTACTATCAACTTGATGAGACCATGGTGTGTTAATTGTTGTTGCTTTCCCTCTTTCACCTTTTGGCTCATGTCTATGATTTATTATAGGATGAAATAGAGAACACTTAATCTTTGGGCTATGGGAAACCTAGTTTGAAATATCAATTCATGGAGCAACCTGAACTAGTAGCCATAGAATAAGCTCGGTATCCCCTCAAAATAAATGTATTTAAGGATGTGGTAGGCTACCTCATCCCAG
Organism: Pinus tabuliformis; assembly: GCA_031772625.1. Classification (NCBI taxonomy): domain Eukaryota; kingdom Viridiplantae; phylum Streptophyta; class Pinopsida; order Pinales; family Pinaceae; genus Pinus; species Pinus tabuliformis. The sequence goes on along the minus strand of CM062814.1, from coordinate 684,306,140 downwards.
GGATAAGGAAGACTCCCACTTCTAACCCCATTTTTTTCTTCAATTGATCTCTCATCATTGGTGAAGAAAATTTTCTTAGAAAAGGTGTTGTTGGCCTTGTCTTCCCTTCTCCAATTGACCCCTAGAGGAAGTGTGTGGTGTAGGAATATCCTCTCTGCGGACAAAGATGATCCCTGTATTCCAAGAGAGTGGTTCTAGCCACAATCAAGACAATATATTGTAAATTTCCTTAGATTAGAGTTGAATAAGAGGGCCTACCTCTTATAATGCTAATCCACTTGATGGTGATCTTTGTTCCTTGCTCCAGCTTCCTTTCATTCCTTTCGTTCAAGTACATGAAATAAACATGCAAGAAACAACAGCAAATGTGATACCATAAAATCAAATCCAATCTACTTAAAAGGTCATGGAGTTATAAGCTATCAAATGTAATATTACACCCGATATAGGAAATAAACCATTAGTTGTTTTAAAATAAACTTCAAAGAGAAATACAACTGAAGCCTTGACATTGGAGATCTCCTTTGTTGTATCGAAGTCCTACTGCACGCGTTTTCATCACTTGTTTCCTCCTCTAGCTTGACATGAAATGGCTTCCAAGATCTAACTCTCTCTCCTCATGCTCTAGCTACCAAAGACTAGTATTTTTTCATCTAAGACTAATCTTCTTCTCTTAAAAGCTAAAGATTTCATAATTTTGCAGCCGGTTCTATCTCTCCACAACTTTCACTATGTGTTGTATTGTAACCTAAAAGGGTAAGATGAAGCAACTTATATAGGGAGAGGAGGCTAAGAATGAGATCAAATCAAGGGGGGAAGAAGGTCTTATCTCCTTTGGAAGGCCCACTTTTAAGGGGGAAAAAAACCTTATATGGAGTTCTTGACCCTTATCCAACCAAATGAACATCTAGCACATTGCCATTAGAAGTTTCTAGACGTGAAACTCTGTTTCCTTTTATAAAAATAGTCTGGAAGTAGACTAGCGCAGGTATTGAGATAACAATAGCGCTGATCAGTGTGGGTCACAGTTCAAAACTCTGCCATCGGTGCAGGTGAGACAATGGGAAAGAGCGTTGATCTTAAAAACTGGGTTTTAGGAAGGATTCTCTGGAAATGTTCTAAAGGGAGCGGGGACTACTTTCTTCAAACTTAAAGGGATGCAAGAGCATAGGTTCCATGGTGAAAGTATAACACATTAGTCACTACTATGGTTCTCTAGGATCAAGAATGGGGAGTGATAGGAGAGTGACAAATTACTGTGTAGCAGATGCCCCGTAAAGCATGAAGTCAGAGATGAGAGCGATGGATGAAATTCTTTAAGATGGAGGAAGGACTTGGAATACCAGCATTAGAAGACTTGCAACTCAAACATACATGTACATATCTGAAATTTGATAGTCATTCCTGATAAACATGACAGGCATATAACAATACATGAATCCATGGTATAGGCGTAGCTATCCATTAAGAAAAGGATCATGTACATGGATCCTCAGCATGGACGCAACCATACAACTCAAGGGATCATATGAAATACATCCATAGCATGGGTGTAGCCATGCACATATAGAGGATCAAAATGAAAAGACCCATGGTATGGTCGAATCCATTTGACTAAGCAGGATCAAAATGATACCCACTACATGGTTGCAACCATCTGTCTAAAGAATCATGTATATAATCATGAATTACTCATCACTCCTCGCAACTTGGACTTTTTTGATCTAAGCCTAGGGTCTTGCGCTCCAACACGACCTTATCAAAGTACAAATTCTAACATGTGAATAGACGTGTTGAAGTCGAACATGCTAGAAAATCACTTGATTAACAGCCAATGATGTGAACCGTTAACAAGCGCGAGAGAAACCACCCATAATGTCAATGGCTCTCAAGGTACTACCAGTACAATTCATGAAGTGTGAATAAGGAACTGAAGTTGAACACCTGTGAAATCACTTGACTGAAGGGCAATGATGAGAACCTATCGTTGAGTGCAAAGAACTTGCCATTGAGGCATGCAAGCTCTAAGGTACCAGAAAGGAGTTTCTAGATCATCTTCCTGGATAATAAGCTGAAGTCGACATGAAGTGATCCATCGAAGGAAGGTCATAATGGATCCTTCATAATCAGCATGAAACACGAACACAATGAATGAGAGTAATCCAAGAATGTGATAGATGATCAAACAATGTACAGGCAAGAAGACTTATTTTGAACATGTGGATGATAGGACTCGAGAGTTTGACATCATTTTACATCGTAGGATCAAAGGTGATGGTGACATGGTAGAGATCAGATGATAGGTTAAAATGGATAACCCAAATCCAGGAAGGAAAGTGACAGAGTGAGGATGTCCCAAAACCCGACACAAACAACAAATGAGTTTCATTGTTCAAGAGCAACATGTTGCCTCAAGTGAAGAATACAACTGATGAATACTTCCAATTTTCCCCCACCTTTTCTGGCGAGTACCCTAGTTATTTTTGAAACACAATCTTGAAGGGGATAGCATATGCTTGTAATATAGTCCCATCCTTCGGATGGATCCTACCTAGTAAATTTTAATGAGCCCTAGGAAGGATAAGCTCGGTCTCGTCATAATGACAAGTCATATGTCATTTAATCTTTTAACAAGTCCGACAAAGGTGAAACTTGGAATCTTTTTCATATTTAGAGAGTTTGAAAAAGACACGAAAAAGAAAACTTGAAGGGTCCCTTTTCGTAAAGTTGTCTATCGAACCCAAAAAGGTAGAAAACAATATTCAAGAGAACCTCCTAGTCATGTTTTACTAAGGTATACCTTTTTCATAAATAGTTTTATCCCAACCCAAAAAAGTGGTAAACGTATACTGGGTAAACAATGTTTTGCAGCCTTTAACAAGTTCAAAATGAGAAGAGCTTAGCAATATTTTCATATTTTGAGAGTCAGAGAAGAGCTCAAAGATGACTCCCTACTTTTATTTGCTTTAACGAGTCTAAAGGGGAAAAATACTCAGAAATATTTTCATTTTTACGAGTCAAAAAAGAGCTTAAAGGTGACTCACCCTGGAGGAATGAGTGGTATAAAGGGTAGCAACTAGTTCTAGTTATGTTGGAGCTGCTCAAAAAGTAAGAGGTCAAGAGGCTGGCTAGTAAAACCATTCATTGTTGCAGTTCCTCAAGAAAGGGTAAAACAACCAAGTGAAAGCAAATGATCGACCAAACAGATGGTGGCGACGGAATGGAGAGGCTGATAAAAATGGCAATCATGAGGGTTAAAATGGAGACGGGTTCATTTTTATAAAAACCTGAACCATGAGGAACTATGCTTCGATTTGGTTTCATGTTTACACAAGCTTGAAATGAAAAACTATGCTTGGATTCAGTTTCATGTTTACACAAGATTTAAATGAAAAACTATACTTGGATGAAGAAATGACATGCCCCCAACATGATGAGAGCTGAGGCACATGCCAATTTGGGGTGTGGGAATATCCTCTCTGCAGATAGAGATGAAACCTCTAGCCCAAGAGAGTGGGTCTAGCCACAAACAAGACAATATAATGTAAATTTCATTTGATTAGAATCGAATAAGAGGGCCTACATATTATAATGCTAATCCACTTGATGGTGATCTTGCTTCCTTGCTCCATCTTCCTTTCGTTCCTTTCATTCAAGTACCTGAAACAAACATGCAAGAAACAACAGCAAACGTGATAACATAAAATTGAATCCAATCTACTTAAAAGGTCAAGGAGTTCCAAGATATCAAATGTAATATTACATCCGATATAGGAAATAAACCATTAGTTGTATTAAAATAAACTTCAAAGAGAAATACAATCAAAGCCTTGACGTTGGAGATCTCCTTTGTGGTATCCAAGTCCTGCTACATGCCTTTTCAACACTCTTTTCCTCCTCTAGCTTGACATGAAATGGCTTCCAAGCTCTAAATCTCTCTCCACATGTTTTAGCTACCAAAGACTAGTGTTTTGTCATCTAAGACTAATTTTCTTCTATCAAAAGCTAAATATTTGAGAATTTTGCAACTGGTTCTATCTCTCCACCACTTTCACTATGTGTTGTATTGTAACCAAAAAGGGTAAGAGAAAGTGGTTTATATAGTGAGAGGAGGATAAGAATGAGATCTAATCAAGGGGGAGAAGGTCTTATCTCCTTGGGAAGGTCCACTTTTAAGGGGGAAAGAACCTTATATGAAGTTCTCGGCCCTTATCCAACCAAACGAACATCCAGCACATCACCACTAGAAGTTTCTAGATGTGAAACTATGTTTCCTTTTATAAAAATAGTTCAGAAGTAGATCGGCACGGGTATTGGGCTAACAGTAGTGCTGATCAACATAGGCCACAGTGTAAAACTCTTCCATCGGTGCAGGTGAGACACTGGGAAAGAGTGTTGATCTTAAAAACTAGGTTTTAAGAAGGATTCTCTGGAAATGTTCTCAATGGAGTGGGGACTACATTCTTCAAACTTCAAGGGATGTAAGAGCATAGGTTTCATGGTGAAAGTATGACACAATAGTCACTACTAGGGTTCTTTGGGATCAAGAACAAGGAGTGACAGGAGAGTGAAAAATTATTGTGTAACAAAGTGTTGTCACTCTGCTGATTAACATAGGATTGATGGTAATGGACAACCCTCTTACCATAGTGGTAGAATTTTTTCTTGCTTGAGGTTTTAATCCCATGGAAAACTCATAAGTTATATCATCATCATATCCCTTGAGCGACTCAAAGAAGCCTAACTAGTGATGCCTCCTGAAGATGTTTACCATAGGGGGATGAAGGTGAATTCTTGATGTATTGGCGGGTTCTCTTCTATTGAATCCCCCTTCCATTTCCTTCTTTGGTTTCAGCTAAGTACAAGAGGTTTTGTAAGATAGATTTAGCATGAATTTCAGGGTAGCTGAGAGCTAAAATTCTTAGTGGATTACTACAACTACTTATAGCCACAAAATTTTTTCTTTTATAGGTCCAAACCATTTTTAATTCCCAAGATGGCTATAATTGCTAAGATAGTGTAGAGTGTAACAGTTATGCAAACCATTAACATAGGAGAGATAGGCTACTTACTTCTCACTGTAATGCCTGGGATTATGAAAATTGAGGACCAAGTTGACCCTAGGCACACCCTTGCAGACTTCATGTGGAATTTCACTATTTCCTGTAGCCTCTTGTAGCCTTTTGTGATTCCTGTAGTTGTTTCCTATAAGATGGCCAGATTAGGGTTCAACTTTTTTTATGGATTTCCAAGCTGGTCCCTTTCTCCTTGATTTCGAAATGAGTGAAAAAAATTCATGAAAGTTTGGAGTTTTATGCTATTTATGGTCACGACTCGGAGTGTTGTGCTGGTTGGTAGTGGTACGACATTTCCTAATTTGAACCATTGGCCCACCATTGGTCATCATTCACTTACTCCTCGTAATCATCACCCACTCTCTCTTAACTGATTTCTACCACCTTCCTAATTTTTTCTCACTAATGTGACATCCTTATGTGGCATGCTAACTGAAAGATAACTTTTTTATCAAGAGCTGAGGGTGGCCAAGTTAACTGGCCACCTACTCCTTATAAAAAAGGCCTTTCTTTGACATTTATACATTTTTCATCGTATCGTACCTATGGAAGAGCTCTGTAATTTGCCATACCTGAGCCTACCTTTTGTTTATTGGTACATGCTAGAGTAGTTGACTTCTATGTTAGTGCTTAGGGAAGTGCTTCCTTGCTTTCTTTCTTTGTTTTCCTTTTGGCTTTTGTATAGATGATTGCTTGTCTTGTTCATGTGTGTAGGTTCTTGATATAGTTTTGTCATTGTTGCTGCTATGGAGTCTTGCTAGGAAAAACAAGGTTCCCATGGATGATGGTACTCTTCCTTACTCTACTTGGGTAGACAAATTGAACTTCAAGCTATTTGCAGCAGTGGCACAAGCTACTACAGGAGATCTTGTAGCTGCTAGAGGAAATCCTATAGCAGCCCCTTTTTCTTCCTTTCCAAGGTTGTTTCTTCATAGGGATGGTGGAAAGTGGTGCAGGGTTTAGAGGATGATAGCAGAGCTCTAATGGAGTGGTGAAGGGTTGTGGAAATGGAGAACATGTCTCCCTTTTTTTGTGACATTTTCCTTTGTTTTTTGAATGAGACAGTGCTAGATATGGTTTTTTGTTTTATTTGAATTAGGGGTACATGGGTGACAGGTGAGTGGTTTGATCAATTGTAGGGTTCCTAATCAACCTATAATAGGCATGCAAGATGATTTTCTTATCGGGTTCCCCTTTCCTGTAGCATGTCAGGACATCTTGTAGTGCTATAGGATCTTATTGTAACAGTTATAGGACATCCTGTAGCATGTCAGGACATCTTGTAGTGCTATAGGATCTTGTTGTAATAGTTATAGGACATCCTGTAGCACACCAAAAAATGCTAAAAAAATTGATTTTTGAGGACCAATAATGGATATGAGTGGTAGCGACATGGTTGGAATGGATGAGATGGAGTGGATGGAGGGAGAAATGGAATGAAATTGAGCATGTTATCCCCGTATCTCTGCATTTTCCACTATATTTAAAAACCTACAAAATGATGGAATTTATTAATAGATAGGTTGGAGTTCCCTGTCATGGTATTTTTTGTTTTTTTTTTTTTCTTCTCTTTTTTTTTTGGAGGGACACACAGGTTGCCTCAGGAGAGGTTTTCAACCTGCTTGCCTGCCCTGGGCACCTCAAGGGAGGTTTTCACCCAGGGATCTTTTATTTTTCTTTATTTTTCTCTTTGTTCACTCTTGGGCTGCCTCAAGGAGGTTTCACAGGGGATTCACTCAGTGAACCTTTGACATATCATGTGCATTCATGATATATTAAAAAATACCCTTAATTTGACTACATATTGGAAAATCCCTCTAAAAATAACATTATTTAACCCCCTACCAATATGAACTCAATACAACTTCCCAATTTAAAAAATCCCTACTTTCACTAAATATTGTAGGTATCCATTTTTTCATTAACTATTTTTATACTCCTTTATATTTTTTCATTAACTTTAAGCACCATTTTTTATATTTCCTAATATAAAAGCCCTTTATCCCCTATATATCCCCCAATGTATTATGTCATTTTTTCCTCAATATATATCCCCCAATATGAACGCACGTGGTATGATATTGCTCCCCTAGTGAAGCCCCCATGGGAGGTTTTCAACCCAAGAGTTGGCCTCATATGCCTCATAGAGGTTTTCATCCAAGCCTCTTATTACATTTTTCTTTTTTTCTCTGTTTTTTCACAATTAAAAACAGTTTCCAAAAATTTTGTGCCTTGGAAGCTAGAACAATTCCAATTAAATTTACCTCCTTGCTAATGGTGTTGATGAACTCTTACCTAGATAGAGGTATTTTGTAAGCCTTCAACCTATATCCATTGCCAAGCAAGGGAATACCTTCCTCATCAATGGTCCTAATTTGTATAACTCGATTATCATGGCACTTCTCTAGTAGGGATGGGCCTAACCACCTTGTCATAAATTTTCCTTTGAAGTCCTTGAACCTAGAGTCATATAGAAGATCCCAATCCCCTTCTTGAAAAACCTTGTCCTTTATTTTATTTCCATGCCAAACCTTCCTCTATACTAGGATAACTTTAGTGTGTAGGAGGGCCTACATCCTGAATTCATCTAGGTCATTCAGCTGGAGCAGCCTCTCTTGTTGTACCCTTTCAACATCCAAATCCAACTATGATTCCATTCTCAAGGTGTTGTACTCAAACTCAATGGAGATCAGAGCCTTGTTTCCATAGACCAAGTCATAAGGAGTGAAACCACTAGTTGTCTTCCAAGTTTTATTGTAGGCCCAAGTGGCCTCCACTAGTCTGTCAAACCAATCCTTTCTATTGTTGTTCACAACCTTAGTCTGGATGCCTTCTAATGCCCTATTGGTGACCTCTACTTGTCCATTGAACTGAGGATGATAGGCAGTATATGTTTTGTGCTTTATCCCATGTTGTCTTAACAAATTTTTGACCAGATCTGATGTGAATTGAACTCCTTGATTAGTGACTAGCTCTCTAGGGTACCCAAGTTTGTAAAACACATTTTCCCTCAAGAACTCAGTCACTTTCTTATATGTTTCTACCTTGACAGCCTTGTTCTTAGCCCACTTTGTCAACTAATCAGTGCATACAATTATGTACTTTTTCTGCCCTGATGGTGGATCAATTGGCCCAATAAAATCCATGCCTCACTTGTCAAATGGATCTAAAGCCACCTGAGGTTGCAAGGGAATTTCATCCTTTGGAGTAGTTTTCCCTGTCCTTTGGCACTAATCACATCGATTGGTGTACCTTCTTGCATCTTGGTGGAGAGTGGGCCAATATTAGCTGGCTTGCAATACCTTGAAACATGTCATCTTAGTAGCAAAGTGACCTCCACAAGGCCCATCATGACAAGCTAAGAGGATGTCAAAGAATTCCTCTTCCCTGACACATCTCCTCAAGACATGATTTGGGCCTAACTTGAAGATATTTCCCGTAATCCAAGTGAATGGGGTACTCTTCCTTACATTGTTTCTCTTCTCCCTGGATGACATATTTGGAGGGAACTTTACAGTAACTAGGTAGTTGGCTATGTTAGCAAATCATGGAGAGAGAACTCAAATAGAAAATAGGTGTTGTTGGGAGCGGTATCCCCAAGGGCAGTTTTGGGGCTAAAATCCCATGTTAAGTCAATTTTTGTAATATAATTGTAAAGACTCTACATTTTGTGGTCGCAGAGCGCAAAGGTGTTATGTGTCAAAAAGGGTAGTTCACCCTTAGTTTTGTAAAGTAAAGTTTGTTGTAAAAGACCTACCCATGGTCTGTAGACCATGGGATTGTATAAAAAGAGTTAAGCTCTAAGTAGTTTAAGAAGGGAATTGAACATGGAATAAGTTCATAGATTTGAAGCAAGAAGTCTAAGTCTTGGATTGTAGTGTGCATAGAAGCTCTACAAATGAGTGCATAGAGGCCTAGGGTATAAGTCTGCATCTGAGTGTGCGGACCCCTGCAATTATGTGTGCAGGGTGAACAGAGTCTGTAACACTTGGGAGATATTAATAAAAGGAGTTATTCTGTAATTTCTGTGTATTTTTTTTGTTGATGGGTTTGGATATTTTGTGTATGAATTTCCTTTATTATGCTTATATGATTAGCGAATGAATGCAATTACATTGAACAATTGAATGCAGATACGAATATATACTTATGCGGTAATAACTTCAAGTATTTGACAAGATAAGCAAATCACTTAGGATAATTGAGGAATTTGCACTGTACACTGCCATAGCAGCATGAAAGTACCTGAGCCATAGGTTATGGTTGTGCAAAGGTCGATCATATACTTTCGTGAAGGTATTGAAGGCCGGAATAGAGGTTTTGTCTTATAAGCCCTAGTGTGAGACCACCTGCGCGAAGGCAGGGATAGAAGAAATCAAATGACGTCATAACCATCTTAGGGTGCAGAAACTTGGTTCCAGCTTCCCTCCATACTGCTTCGAGTGAGACTTCATTCCACGCTCCGTGGTTTGATGCCGAAAGGGCCAGTAGTGTAGGGATTTGTTTGGCTAATTAATGTTGAACCTAGGTCAAGCCCTCTCAAGCCAACAAATGGTTTCGTTGTCGGGACCAAAATCTGTATAAGAGATGTGTGATGTCGTATCACTGGAATCCAACTAAGAAGGAGATTGGAGACTGCTTATATAGAAATATCCATGAATTCATGGCACAAGATAACAAAAACCCGCGACTAACAAAAGAATAGTGGTTGGATAGATACCTATATACAGAGATCCACGAGATCTTTTTTTGCTCCTTCCCTATCGAGCTATATGAGTGGATCACAAAGCTAGCAGATAGCCAAGGAAGGTGGAAACTTGATGGTCCTATTGTGTGGACCCCGAACCTAGTGCAAGGGTTGGAAGCATCAGAGGATAAGATTGCCTGTGCTATCGATCATTGGCTCGATCACGTCATAGGAGGATTTGTGACTGAATTCGCCTCAGTCAGCTACAACAAGGTGAAGCGATGCTTTTTCAAAGGACCGCGAGGTAAGTACGTAAAATATTTGAAAACCTGGATTAAAATGCTATTGTGTGAAAAATGGGTTATGTAGCTACCTTGATGTTCAGGACTATGTGAAGCAGAAAAAATTACAGGAGCGAAGGAAAAAAATGGTCCAAAGTATAGTCCCCTGATTTCACCTCCACAAGGTGACGAAGAAGGGAGATCGAAGGTTTCTCCATGAAGTGATATTCAGTTAATAAGACAAGGATTCTTGTGAATACCACCTTCGCCCACACCACCTCCAACTTCACCTGTACCACCTACACCTCCACCTCAGTTCAGTATGGCAAATACAGTGAAGTTCCCTTTGTTCAAAGGCTTGGGAATCAAGGACCCGGACCAATTCTGGTTCATTGTGAGGGTTGTATGGGAAGCTCAAGGTGTTACAGATGATCATAAAAAGAAGGAGACACTGGTTAGTGCCCTACAATATCGTGCATTAACCTGGTATATTAATTAATCTAATGATAACCTGAATGTTGGAGTAGTGGACATCCAGGTAGCACTAAATAGGGAATTTAGTAGGCCTAAATCTGAGGCACAACCGATTGTGGGATTCAAAGATATCGCAATGCAACCAAGAAAGACACCTTGGGAACTAGATCAGAGGCTGAAATGTACAATCCGCGAAGCCAACATGAATTTGACAGATCGACAGCATCGCGAGTGGTTTGTGTCTTCACTACTACCACACTTAAAGAGTGCACTATCGCAGCAGAAAATAACAACTTAGGTAGAGGCCTTGGAGATTGCCATGAGACTACATGAAACACCAATGTAAGATACTAATCTAGGAGTTCAGCAAATCCATGCGTAGCTGAAGAATCTGTGCCTTGAGATGCAAAGTCTGAAGCAGGATAGGATGGTTTGACCAGAGGTACCTGAGGAGGTATGGTGCTTGAAATGCAAGAGTCAGGGTCATGATAAAGACCATTGCTCGGTCTTTGCAAACTATATTGTAGGAGGAGGACTGATGCCTTTAAGGCCAGAAGCTCAAGCAACACCTAGCGTGGGGCCTTCATTATGGTGTGCTATCTGCTAGGTAGCCAGAAAACATGCAACAAATGACTGTCACTTGCTACAGAAGTTTGTACAGACACTGCAATAGCTTTTCTACAATTTTTGTAGGTCGGTAGGGCATGATGAGCGTACTTGCAGGAGCTATGAACTGGTGATGGATAGAACTCCCATCTATAGGGTTTAGGACAAAACGTTGCCCCTTGACCAGAGCACGGGGATGGCACAAATAGTATTTCAGGGGCGTGGAAGAGGCTGAGGTGGAGGAGGACCTGGTAGAGGTCGAGGATAGTTGATTTGCTACAATTGCAGGGGACCAGGACACTATTCCCGCAATTTCACTAATCCAATGCATCCCTCGTGAAAGTATTGCACATTGTTTGATCATGAAACAAAAGATTGTCCTACGTTGAAAGCTAGGATATGTGACAAAAGGGCGCTACCACCTCTACCGACACAGAACCTGCAGATGATGAGGTCTGAGCCACGCGAGGAAGATCCAAACGTAAATATAGTGATCAGAAGTGGAACCACGACAGGAGATGACAAGGGTAAATAGCCAGAAGACAATACATGGGTTTGCAAAGCCCCAGCAAAGGAGGTTGAGTTTGATTTGGAGCATGTTCGTGAAGCCTTCATGGAAGCTAAGAAGAGCTTCACAAAGGCCTCCACCTCAGGAAGCAAGGATAAGCCTGAGTAGGACATGGACCCCTCTATGCTCACAACTTTCCTGAAAACTTGTATGAAGTTACTGCACAATAGTAAGGCTATGAAAGGATCACAAGAACTCATCAATAGGTGCACTGGAATCATTCAAGATGAGCCACACATAGTATGAAAGATTAGCAAGCATAAAACAAGGACAAGATGGGAGATGAGACTAACCACATAGATAAGAGAATATGAAATGGATTAGGTCATTTTGGACCTAGGGTCAAATGTGAATGTCCTACCGAAAAGGACTTGGGAGTGAATGGGAAGACCTGCGCTGCAATGGTCTCTAATTCAGCTAAGGATGGTGAATCAGCAAAAGATCATCCCCATGGGGTGGTTGTAGGGGGTGACCGTGGATATTGAGGGAGCGAGCGTGCTGGATGACTTTGAAGTAATAGAGATAGTGGATGACAACAATCCCTATCCTGTGCTCCTAGGAATTGAATGGGCTACTGATATGAATGGGGTAATCAATCTGAAGAAACGAAAGATGATATTTGAGAAGAAATTGATGCGCGTAATAGTATCCCTCGATCCTGCTAAAGGATTGCGCTATATTGAACCTGTCCACGATTATGAGAGTGATGATGACCTAGACTATATCTAGAAGATAATAGTGCGAGACCAAGATTGGGTGAATCCCACCACAGATGAACGGATTACATGGGATCACAAGAGTTCCTGCACTTTGCACTCCGACAAAGAAATAGGACGCTAGCAGAATTGGTTACATGAAGTAACTATGCTGAATTGCAACATGATGACCCGATCCCTGCCCTAGGTGTCATCAAAGGTAAGAAATTTTCCTACTTATGATGGTTTGAATGAGGTAGATATCTTTTTGGATGCATTTATAAGGAAGGTACTAGAAAAGCAGCGCTTCTGGGCCTTGAACTAGGCACTGCGCGCTACACCCACAAGATGGTGGGGTACACATAAGGGAAGCTTTGATGATTGGTGCGAATGTAGGAGGATGATGAGAACAAAATTTGGGAAGCCTAAGATGCGACTGACAGACAAGTATGATGGGAAGAATGATCTGCGTGTGCATTTGGCAAAATGGACCCAAGAATATGGAGAAAAGCCCCAACCTGAGTGGGTGCACCTGTTCTATCATACCCTGGATGTTATCCCAATGAATTGGTATATAGAAATAGAGCTCCGCCATGGGACAGGAAAATGGGATATCTTGCATGAAGGATTCATGATGACATTCAGTTTTGGGGACGGGTTTGATAGTACTGATGAAGCACTACAAGAAATGAAAGTAGCAATCTTTAGGATATGCAAGATCCTTTAGACCTAACTTGGCCTGAATGGGCTACTCAGCTGAGTCACATGCTAGAATGTTATAATGTAACTACTGAAGAAGAGGACAAGGATCCGTGGAAGATTAACATTCCAGAAACATAAGGTCATTGCGAGATTCAAGGACTACAGATTGAGAACCCTGATATAACCGCATCATTGAAAACAAAACAAGTAAACATTGGTACATAGGCAGAACCCAAATTCGTGAAGATTGGAAACTAATAGGATGACACGATGGTGGATAAGGTCGTTGAACTGCTCTGTGAATACCAAGACTTATTCCCTATGAAGTTCATGGATCTGAAAGGAATAATCAGGGACATAGGAATGATGAAGATCACGTTAAAGCTTGACGCAAAGTCAATTAAGCAAAGGCCTTACTGTCTCAATCCAAAATATAAGGAGAAGATCCACTTAGAGCTAGACAAGATGCTCACAGCAGGCATCATTGATACTATGGAAGAATTTGATTAGGTAAGCCCAATGGTGGTGCAAGGGAAGAAGCAGAAGGATGAGATAAGGATATGCGTGGATCTTAGACAACTAAATGGCACTTGTGTGCATGATCCTTTCCCAACTTCATTCATGGATGAACTGTTGGACAATGTAGGTGGCCAGGAAACATATTTCTTCACTGATGGGTTCTCTGGGTACCACCAAATCAAAATCGCGCTGGAGGATAGGAGCAAGACAACCTTCACAACTAAGTGGGGTTATTTTCAATACACTGTAATGCTGTTTGGATTGAATAATGTGCCTACAATATTTTCATGCGTGGTTGTTGTGGCATTCAAGGAATTTATTCATAAGTTCCTGGAGGTATATTTTGATGACTAGACTGTATTTGGGTTGGTTAAGCACCATGTAGCAAGCTTGCACCTGATGCTGGATACCTGTCAAAGATACCAGATCGCGCTCAATCTCAAGAAGTGTATGTTCTGTGTTCCTTTTGGGAACCTATTGGGGAATGTGGTTTGCAGACAAGGACTGATGGTAGACTCCGTGAAGATCATGGTGATACTGAACTTGGAAGTGCCAAGGAGTGTGAAACAGTTGCGCTCCACTCTGGGACATACGGGATATTACAGAAAGTTTATCAAAAGCTATCCCCAGATCACTGCACCTATGGAGAAATTGTTGAAGAAGGATGTCGCGTTCTACTAGAATGATGACTGTAAGAAGAGTTTGGATATATTGAAAGAAAGGATGGTTACTGTACCAATTCTAGTCTTCCTGGACTGGAAGAAAGAGTTTCATGTACATGTCGACACGTCATGTATAGCACTAGGAGCAGTACTGACACAGGCTGGTGGAGAAGACTTGGACCATCCTATCACGTTCGGAAGCCACAAATTATCCAAAGTAGAGAATAACTATATTATCACTGAGCACAAGGGGATAGCTATGGTGTATGTGCTCTAGAATTATAGGCACTACCTGCTAGGAGGCCATTTTAAGATGTATACAGATCACTCTGTGCTGAAGTACCTAGTCAATAAGCATGTGTTTGGGGGGCGAATCTGCAAATGGCTTTTATTGTTCCAAGAGTACTATTTTGAAGTTGTTGTGAATCCTGGATGATTGAATGTCGGACCAGACCAGCTGTCACACATCGAAACAGAAGAGGATCCTACTAACTTCAAAGAAGGATTTCCTAACGCATAGCTATTTGCAATGTGTGTCGTGGATGGTCATTTTGAGGATATAATCCACTTCCTAAGAACAAGAACTGCACCAGAAGGATACACTGTCTAGCAAAAGAAGGAATTAGTGGTGTGCGTGGTCGATTTCTCTGTTATTTCTAGGCATCTATACAATATGGGGACTAATGAGATATTGCAACAGTATGTACCTGAGTTCAAAAGAAGAAACATCCTCATGGATGCTCATGGGGTCTCCACGGGAGGACATTATGCAGGGAGAGCAACCGTGTAGAGGATTCTACGTGCAGGGTTGTGGTGGCCAACCCTTCATCAAGATTCAAAAGCATATTGCAAGGCGTGTGATGTATGTCAAAGAATGGGTAGGATATCGTCAAGGGATGAAATGCCTTTGAATCCACAAATGATGCTGCAACCCTCCGAGAAGTGGGCGATAGATTTTGTACGACCCATTAAACCTCAACGGAAGACAGAAGCAAGGTACATTATCACTGTGACGGAGTATTTTACTCGTTGGGAAAAAGCACAGCCCATTAAGGATTGCACAAGCACGATGGTCACAAAGTTCCTATTTGAGCATGTACTCACACGATTTGGATGTCCGAAGATCTTGATGAGTGATCGTGGTATGCACTTCCTAAATGAGATGATCAACGCACTGAAGGAGGAATTTCAGGTACATCACCAGAAGAGCACACCTTATCACCCACAGGCTAACAGGACAGTGGAGGCATTCAACAAATTGCTCGAAAATGCACTGATCAAGGTTTGCAATGCCTAGCGAAGTGATTGCGACCTACGTATCCCTGCAGTATTATGGGCTTATCGAACAACATGCAAGAAGTTAACGGGAAAAACCCCTTTTAGGTTTGTCTATGGTGTGGAAGCCGTAATGCCTATGGAATACATCATGCCTAGTCTGCGCATAGCAGCACTCATAGGTATAACGGATCGCAAAGCCTTGGAAGAGAGGCTCACATAGGTGGATGAGCTCAAGGAAGAAATATTTTTGGTTGGATTTCACCAGCAGGTCCAAAAGCAGCGCGCAAAGGCATGGCATGATCGACACATCAAGATGCACACATTTAAGTTAAATGACTTAGTTTAGTTATATTATAGTAAGTTTGATAAATTTCCAGGGAAATTCAAGATGCACTGGCTAGGGCCTTATGTTATTAATGAGATTACTGATAGAGGAGCAGTATAGCTAGTCAATTTAAATGGAAAACCCTTCCCAAGAAAGGTGAATGGAAGTTGCTTGAAGCCATACACCGGTAGTCCAGCCATGTGACTAAATGAAAGTAGCATAGTCTTAGTGCTCAAAGAAGTTGAATGGAGGCACAGGACCATAAACTACACTTCCCGGGGAGGGAAGTTGTGTGATTGGAAGATGGTGCGAAGCATGGACGTGTCACTGGGTCTGCAGTAGCATGGAAGGAGCTGCGATACCCAGGGAGATATCGTATAGGTTTACTGAAAAGTGATCTTTAAAGTCACTGTTCATGAAAAGATGGGAGAAGTGAGGCCAAATGGAACAGGCGGCTAGCATTTAAGATGAAATTTATGGCTTAGATACTCAAAAATTTGCCGCCAATCTAGCATTAATGAACCGATTTTTGGGGGAACGGTCAGATTTGAATTCGAAATGCCCTATAAATTACAAGTGGCTACCCAGCGAAAAACACTTGGCATTTTGAGAATAGAGTTGTTGCACTTTCAGGTGGACATGAACTGTGAATTCTTTCAAGATTTGATCATGAGTCTAGTGTTTGAAAAATTAACAAAGGGGACACAAGCACTAGTGAATAGCATCATGTTGACCCACGTAGAAGCTATGAACACCAAAGGAGTTGAAACCAAGGAAAATGTGAAAAAAATTGATATGGGGGCTGAAGTATCTGCCCTAGAATTGGCGGAAATATTGGTTGAGGTCCCTAAATCCCCAAGAATGCTGAGACCAAAGCCAACCAACCAAGGAGATAATGAAAGATAAGAATGGAAAGCAGCCTTCCATACTGGTGCATTTGTCGCCAAGATGAAACCCACCAAAGCCCACTGCCCAGGAGAAAGGCAAGGCTATAAACCTAGAAGCAGAAGAGGAGGATATTGAAGACATCCCCATGGACAATGAGGATGTGGGAGTAGAAATAGAGGAGGTTGAAGCCCAGGGTGTGGACCCTATTACACGGCTGCTAGAGTATGTCCCTCCACACAAGCCTAAGTCTAAGGTCCCGAAGGACATAGATGAAAGTAAGACTCCCCTGCAAACCCCTCTGCTACCAGATGAAATCGCTTTTGATGGTCCACGTCTGCCACAGGTACCGATATTGAAGGTTGAAGACTAGGACTTGGCAAACCACGAGAAGTTCCCACACCTAGAAACCAAATAGTTGATGCATCACATCATAGACACGAATACCGGGATGACTACACTGGAGCCACGGAAGTGGCTCAGATGAGTAGAGAAGGCAGGATTACTCAACCTACTCTGGGTGCCTGTTGGGAATGGAATCCCCCCACGGCATGTTTTGGGGCTCAAAGCCCATGTTTTGACTTGATATGGTTGTAAAGCTCTATTAATTGCGGGCGCTAAATGTATGCTAGAGTCAGAGGGTTTTCCGCCCTAAGTTTTGGATGTAATGTCGGCCTACCCATGGTCCGCGGACCATCAGATTGTATAAATAGAGCAAGGCTCTAAGTTGTAAAGAGATCTAATAGATAATAGGCATGAAAGGTCTTAGAGATTAAGTCGAAGTGCGAAGCGTGTCTTGGGTCATAGAGTAGGAGAAGGCTCTATAACTGAGTGTGCAGAGGCCTAGTTGTCTGCAGCTGAGTGTGCAGACCCCTGCAACTAAGTGGGTAGGGCAGAGTCGAGTCTGTAACCGAAGAAGAGAATAATAAAATAATTTTAATCCAAATTCTGTTTTTTTGTTCTTGAGTTATTACATGGTTGATATCAATTGCTAATGTATTGTTTATTTGTTGCGCGCACTTGTATGAATGATTTATATTGCTAAGTATACTTTACACATGCAAGTAAGCTAAGTTAATCAACTAATATTGGATTACTAGTAAGGACTTGGGTAATAACATTGGTCGGCCCCCGAGTAGGGTTGCGCGAAGGCAGCACCTCAAGATGCAAGGAATGGGTAAGTGTGCATAGCGACGTGCACATAGGGTCGAACCATGGACCACTTGAATCCATCAAACATCTCTAGGGTGTGGAAACTTGGTTCTATCACCCTCCCATACTACTTTGAGTGAGACCTCAGTCTGCGCTCTGCGGACTGTTACCGAAAGGGCCAGTAGTACCGATATTTTTTTGGCTAAATCACCTTCGAACCTGGGTCAGGCCCCAACAAGCCAACAAATGGTTTCGTTGTCAGGACTGGGATATGCATAAGGGATGTCTAATGTTGTGTCACTGGAATTCGATGAAGGAAGAAATTGAAGGGTGGTTGGACAGAAAGATTCACGAGTTCACGGTGCAGGAAAACAAGAATCAGTGAGTATCAAAGGAAAAGTGGTTAGAGCACTACTTATATACGGAAATCCAGAAAATTTTCTTTGCATCCTTCCCCTCTGAGTTGTATGAGTGGATCGCAAAGCTAGCAGATAGTTAGGGAAGGTGTAGGCTCAATAAACCGATTATGTGGACTCCAGAATTGTTGCGCAAACTAGAAGCATTGAAAGATAAGATCGCACGCACTGTGGACCATTGGCTCGATTGAATTATAGGAGAATTTATCACCAAATTCGTGGTAGATACTTCAATCAGCTACAGTGAGGCAGAATAAGGCTTCCTCAAAAGACTGCGAGGTAAGTACATTAAATCTTTGAACACTTGGATTAAAATGTTATTGTGTGAAAAGAGAGTTATGCAAATAAATTGATGTTTGGAGCTAAGCAAAGTGGGAGGATCTATAGAAATGAAGGTAGCACAGAAATAGAAACTAGCCCCTTGATTTTGCCTCGGCAAGAAAGTGAGGAAGAGCTTGCGAAAGTTTCACCGAAAAGTGTGATCAGTCTGATAAGGCAGTGAATTCCACGCATACCACCTCCACCTACACCACCACCAATCTCACCATATTCACCTCCATCACCACCACAGTTTAATATGGCACACGCGATAAAATTGTTGTTATTCAGAGTAGGGAATGAAGATCCGGACCAATTTTGGTTTGTGGTAAAAGCTATATGGTAAGCACAAGGAGTCGTGGATGACAATATAAAGAAGGCAACACTG
This sequence comes from Pinus tabuliformis, assembly GCA_031772625.1. Classification (NCBI taxonomy): domain Eukaryota; kingdom Viridiplantae; phylum Streptophyta; class Pinopsida; order Pinales; family Pinaceae; genus Pinus; species Pinus tabuliformis. The sequence goes on along the minus strand of CM062814.1, from coordinate 684,287,109 downwards.
GTAAGTATGTTGAAGGATTGCGCACTAACATGGTACATTAAGCATTCTAATGACCATCCAAACACAGGGATCATAGATATCCAGGCTGCGTTGAACAGGGAATTTAGCAAACCAAAATAGGAGACACAATCAATTATCGAGTTTAAGGAAATCGTGATGCTTCCAGGCAATATCCCATGGGATCTGGATCAGAGATTGAAGAGTATGATTCGTGAAGCCAACATGACCTTGACGGATGGACAGCACTGCACATGGTTTGTAGCGTCACTAACACTGCATTTAAGGATGGCACTGTCACGGCAGAAGTTATCCACCTAGGCTGAAGCTTTGGATATTTCAATGAGATTGCACGAGACCCTAATACAAGATCCTGGCCTGGGAGTCCAACAATTCCACGTGCAACTGAAAAATTTGTGTCTGGAAATGTAGAGTTTGAAACAGGATAGGACAACTTGGCCAAAGGCACGTGAGGAGGTATGGTGCATAAACTACAAAGGCCAGGGGCATGACAGGGACCATTGTCTAGTATTCACAAACTACTTGGCAGCAGGAGGGTAGATGCCATTAAGACCAGAGGAAGATGCTGAACCGAGCACGGTGCCTGCATTATCGTGTGCAATTTTTCAGATAGGAGGAAAACATGCTACGGATAATTGTCATCTATTACAGAAGTATATGCAGATGTCCCAACAATTGTTTTGTAATTTCTATAGGTCAATATGCCATGATGAGTGCACCTACAAACGTTATGAAATGATGATGGATCAGACTCCTACCTACAAAGTGCAGACTAAAACGCGAGCCCTTGATCAAAATGTAGGGATGGCGCGCACTGCATTTCAGGGGCACAGACAAGGTCAGACGAGGTCAAGGTGGAATGGGACCAGGAAGGGGTCGCAGACAGCTGATTTGTTACAATTGCAAAGGGCAAGGCATTATGCCCATGATTGTACAAATCTAACGAGAGCATCATGTTTATATTGTACTCAGTTTGATCATGAGATAGAGGACTACCCTACACTGATAGTGAGGTTGCGCGATAAAGGGATACTCCAGCCTCCCCTGACTCAGAATTTGCAAATGATGAGGTCTAAGCCATGCGAAGAGGACCCGAATGTAAACATCGTGCTCTGAAGTGGTATCAAGATAGGAGATGACATGGGCAAGCAACCCGAAGAAAGTTCTTGGGTTCGTGAGGCTCCTACAAAGGAACCTGAATTTGATTTGGAGCACACGAAGGAGACATTCGTGGAAGCTAAGAAGAGATTCACAGAGGCCTCCACTTCAAGTAGTAATGATTAACCAGAACTAGAGATGGATCCTTCAATGCTTACTACCTTTCTGGATACATGCATGAAGCTTCTGCATGACAGCAAGGTTGTGAAGGGACTGCAGGAACTCATCACTAGGTGCATTGGGTCAAGAGAACCGCGTGTAGTCCAAAAGCTCGGAAAGCACACATCGCAAAGAGGAAGGGAAATGAGATTGACTATGCAAATCAGGGAGTATGAAATGGACCAAGTAATTATTGATCTAGGATCGGACACGAATGTACTGCCAAATCAGACATGGGAGCGCATGGGTAGGCCTTCATTGCAATGGTCCCTTATTCAATTTCCAATGGTGAACTAGCAGAAGATCCTACCGATGGGAAGATTGTAGGGAATAATGCTAGACATCAAGGGTGCGAGTGCGCTTGCAGATTTCAAAGTGATAGAGATTGTCGATGACAGCAATCCCTATCCTGTGCTACTGGGAATTGATTGGGCCATTGACATGATCGGAGTGAAAAACCTGAAGAAGCGCAAAATGATTTTTGAGAAAAAGTCACTACGCATAGTGGTACCTTTAGACCCTGCGGAAGGATCGTGCTTCACAGAGCCAGTGCGTGATGATGAGAGTGACGACGAGCTAGATTATATCTACAAGATAACCGCTCGGGAACAAGATTGGGTAAATCCTACAACGGATGGCAGGATTTTGTGGGAGCGCGAAATATCCTACACATCAGATTCAGATGAGGAAATAGAATGATGGCAGAACCAGTTACATGAGGTAACCACGCTCAATTTCTACATGATGGTAAGATCACTACACGGCATGAAAATAGAGGTAAGGGATCTGCCTATGTATGATGAGTTGGCAGTGGTGGACAAATTCCTGAACAAATTTGAAAGAGAAGTTCCAGAACAGCAGCGTTTTGACACTCTAAAATGGGTACTACGTGCTATGCCTGCAAGATGGTGGGGTATGCATCAAAGAAGTTTTGAGAACTGGCACAAATGCAAAACAGTGATGCTTATACATTTTGGAAAGCCTCAGATGTCGATGGAAGCTGAGTATGATGGAAAAAATAGCTTGTGCGCCCACCTCTCTAAATGGGTACAAGTGTATGGTATGCAACCTGCACGAATGCACACCGTCCTCACAATAGAAGGCAGTGATAACAAGCAGAAGCGTCAATACAAGGACACGAACAACGAATTTGGACAAGACCAAGCATGCTAAAAATGATACACATAGAAGCCTTTGACAAGGTGTGTGAAGTGTTGAACACGGTCCACCAGGTGAGACGCACTGATAGGGACCTCCGCGTCCCAGTGGTTCTATCGGCTTATAGGACCATGTGCAAAACCATGACCATGCAAGCACTTCTGAAGCTGAAGTATGAAGTAGGGGTTGTGATCCCTATGGAGCATGTGAAGCCTAGTCCACACATAGCAACATCTGTAGATACAATGGTCCGCGACGCCCGGAACGAAGGAATCACACAGCCGCGAGAAATAGAACATGTAAGACTCGAGGAAGAAATCTGATAGGGAAACCTTACAATTCGTGAGCTTGAAAAAAATTAGGTACAACTAAGGGAGAAAATCACTTTGATGGACACAGAGGTCAAGAAGCTGGAAGACGAAATAAAGGAAGCATTTCTCTTCGAAAAACTAGGAATGGTAAAACAGGGTGCGTACGATCATATTGACAAATGGGAGAACTATCATCATGGGCTGGTTAGTTTATTTCCTTGGCTTAGACTGCGTCTCACCAAACATAGTGACCAGGGTAGTGCGTTTCAAATAGTAGAGTGTGCGATGCCGACCACAACTATGGAAGGTGGGGATTCTCCGCGAACCATGGTGAAGGACGGGATGGAGCTCCACATGGGTGGTGCGACCACCTGACTAGCCATAGGAAGGATGCTCTTAGTGCTCTAGGTAGTTGAAAGGAAGCGCAGGACTATAAACTATTCTTCCCAGAAGCTGTACAATATTGGGGATGCATGCAGAAGCAGAGCGTCACAGGGTCCACAACCATGCATGGAGGGTTATGTTGCCATGTGGATTGGCCGGAAAGTGACCATTGGTGTCACTGCTCATGATGGGATGTTCGATTTGAGGCCAAATAGAGCGGGCATCAATCATTTAAGACGCTATTTATGGGCCATGTTTGGGAAAATCTACAGCCAAGAAAACATTAATGGCCCGAAATTGGGGGGAGTGATCAAATACAAATTTGAAAGGTGCTATAAAACACAAAGGGCTAGCCAGCGAACAACACTGGGTCATTTGAGAATTAAGCACTTGAGCAGAGCACTGAGCATTGAGAGCAGAGCAAGAATTGAGCCCCTAAGTTTGCAAGTGACAGAATACAGCATAGCTATGATGACAGCCACTAAGGATGGTTTAGGGATTGAAGAGGTAACCGTCGGCAAGGCTGCACAGACCCAAATGATGGAGGATCTACCCGAAGGTGCCAGGGTTGTGACAGAAATCCTGAAATCATGACGAACACTGAGGCCCAAGAAGGATAAACAGGCAATGGGTCCAATATGCGTGTCCCTGAGGAATCTGCAGCACATAAAACTATCCATGGCAGAGAAGGGGAAAGAAATCACAATAGAAATGGATGAGGAAGAAGAAGACTTGCTAGCCCTGACTGCCGCAGAAGAGGAAGAAGAAGACATGGAGGAGGATATCCAACCATTACGCTCTACAACAAAACTGCCCACATATGTCTCTCCACAGAAAGGGAAGACTAAAGTACTGAAGGATCCGGATGAAACCAAGAGTCTGCTCTAGATCCCACTCCTCCCAGACGGCATCGTGTTTGAAGGCATGCACTTGAGCTGTGTACCAACCATGAAGTTTGAAGACTGGGACCTCGCTGACCACGAGAAGTTCCCGCAGTTAGAGACCAGGAAGCTAATGAAGTAGAACACTGAGGGGGTGGTGATAATGTTAGAGCCACGAAAGTGGTTGCATCATGTGGAAAAGGTCGGGTTGCTGCACTTATTATGGATACCACATTTCCACCATGGGCCCATCACCATTTTCGTCATTAGGCAGCTACTCTGCGTGGTGCATGATGGGTATGTATGGCTGGAGGAGCGCATTCCCATCATGGCCAACCTCATTCACCACATTTCTCGACTCCCCTATAAAGGAAAGGACCCCACAACCATAGCCAAAGGAAAGGGCAGTGATTTGGCTCTCACAAAAGCCATGAAGGAAAAATACAAGCTAGAGAAGAAGAAGAGAGGCTACACCATCTCCAGCATCAAGGATAAAGGGGTACGTGTAACAACCCAACTCCTGGCCAGAAAATTTATAAGTGTCGCGTTGATGAGGTACCGGCACTGGTGGTCGTGATGGCTGAGCAGTGCCTGGAAGGGGTCCATTTCAACTAGTCTGAATTGCTCTATGAGGAATTTTTGAAAAATTGTCATGAAGTCCAGGAGCAGGGTAAAAACTTCCACTACGCGTGGTTACTTTTATCCATAATGCTCATAGTAGGGGAACTACCAAAGGACAGTCAATTCCCCAACATTGAGAAAGACGTACCGGAGGCCATGAAGTACGCTTCGATCTGGGCCACAAAGGATGCAAAACGGATTTGCGACACCAAAATTTGCAAGGTGCTCATGCATATGAATATCCGAATGTGGATCAACCAGATGTCACGCCTGTCACCCACGGTGTACAATAGTCTGCAAAGTTTTGTAGACTTCAAAGCTGATATGCACAACATTTATATTAGGGCACGAAAGGATCCGGTGAAATATTGGATAAAGCTACTGTTTGTAGCCACTGACGACATAATTTTTACTGTCTTGGAAACATGGCCTCCTGAATGGCGTGCCCCATATCTGGCAGAACCGGAGAAGGCGACAACACAGAAGAAAAAGGGACGATGCGAAGCTACATGTCATTCAATTAGCAAAGAAAAGGCAGAAGGAAATCAGAACAGCTAAGGAAACAGTAGCGTGGGAAGCAACAAAGAAAGCCGTGGAGCAGAAAATGCCTACAGAAGCAACAGCAGTAGCACAGGTAGCAGAGGCAGAAACAGCATAGGAAGACGAGGGCCAAGCAATGTCCTCGCAAAGGCAGGAAGCAGAGGAAACAAAAACAATAGAAGGGAGCGTGGACCCAGGGACCGCGTTGACACAGTTAAAGCGCCCATGCATCGCAGAGAGATCAGGACCAAGGAAGAAGGTCAAGGCCTCAAAGTTGGCCATTGACCCAATCACCTTAACCGAAGGTGATCTCCATGACATCGGCGAAATAGTCCGTGCTGTCACCAATGACGCACTTCAGGAGTTTATGCAGGAGCATCAGACTGTGTTGTGGGCCCTTAGAGCGCAACTGCAGAAGTTACAGGTGCGCCCCCCTCCGGAAGGTACCCTATCAATCCATGTCGCAGCAAGAACTTCAGCAACAGAGCAGATGTTGCGCGCAAGGATGGCAATTACAATAGTGTTTCCAGAGGGATATTTAGTGTTGTCGAATGCGATGGATCAATTGTCGATTAGCATGATGAAAGGACTTGGCCTTAATCTGGCTACCCTTCCCTGGGAAATGTTGAATATATTACAAGATGGGATAACGGCAGAGCTACAGGCTAGGGAGAGCCGCGCGATCCAATTTCTTAGTGAGCAGAAGATAAACATAAAACATCTTAGCTTGCAGCACGAAAAACTGGTGTCACAAAATCAACATTTGGTGTAGACGGTAGATGACGATTGCTGACATGTCCTGGAGCTAGCCATCGTAGCAGATCTACTGATAGAAGTGTGGATCCACAGTTTGGCAACTGGAGTCTACGAGGCTAGGGAAGAGATGACAAAGGTACAGCTGGAGCTAAATCTCTAGATTGCCCAGCTATAGTTGAAGGCGCAGCCTTCCACTCCCCCAGAAATCAGAGAACAACATGCTAATGCTATCACAGCAAGGTTGGAAGAAATTGGAGGTGCAGTGCGCGAATGTACCAGCATGTTGGAACAAGCGCTTGAGGTCCTCATGACTTTGCAGGAGGACCCCAACATCCAATGCCTGGAGATAGAGGTGCACAAACTCTATCAATAGTATGATAGTGTAAGAGGAACTGCACAGATAGTAGTCCTCACTCATTGGCTTGCGAGGATGCAGCAAGTGAAGGCATTAAAGGAGCAGGTGGACGCAGTGCACCATAAGGAAGAAGTTCTCAAAGCACGCATTCAGCCATGGATTGATGAGGCCTTCATGATCACGGAAAATATCAAAGGAAAGCTTGCACACATATAGGAGATGCATGCGTAGATTTAGGGAAGCACGTCAGACACAAAGGTCTCAGAAGAATGGATGCAACAGGTTTAGCAAGCAGCAGCTCAGTGCGCTGCGGACATCAGTACCATTCGAGAATAGTTGGAGGGACTCCACACCAAGATCATCGTGCTTATAGAGTGACTCGAGGGCGATTCATGATGTTTCTGTTGGGGGCATATTATGCGTGGAATCCCCCCACAACATGTTTTGGGGCTCAAATCCCAAGTTTTGACTTGATATGGTTGTAAAGCTCTGTGAATTGTGAGCGTGAAATGTATGTTAGAGTCATAGGGTTGTCCGCCCTAAGTTTTGAATGTAATGTTGGCCTACCCATGGTCCGCGGATCATGGGATTGTATAAATAGAGTGAGGCTCTAAGTTGTAAAGAGGTCTAATAGAGAATAGGCATGAAAGGTCTTAGAGATTAAGTCGAAGTGCGAAGTGTGTCTTGGGTCGTAGAGTAGGAGAAGGCTCTGCAGCTAAGTGCACAGAGGCCTAGTTGTCCGCAGCTGAGTGCACGGACCCCTGCAGCTGAGTGCGTAGGGTGGAGCCAAGTCTGTAATCAGAGAAGAGAATAATAAAAGAATTTTAGTCCAAATTCTGTGTATCTGTTCTTGAGTTATTACATGGTTGATATCAATTGCTAATGTATTGTCTATTTACTGCGCGCACTTGTATGAATGATTTATATTGCTAAGTATACTTTACACATGCAAGTAAGCTAAGCTAATCAACTAATATTGGATTAATAGTAAGGACTTGGGTAATAACACTGTTCGGCCCTAAGTAGGGTTGCGTGAAGGCAACACCTCGGGCTGCGAGGAATGGGTAAGTGCGTGTAGTGACATGCGCTCAGGGTTGAACTACGGACCACTTGAACCCATCAGACATCTCTAGGGTGCGTAAACCTAGTTCTAGCACCCACCCATACTACTTCGGGTGAGACCTTAGTCCACTCTCCGTGGACTATTGCCAAAAGGGCCAGTAGTACCGAGATTTGTTTGGCTAAACCACCTCTAAACATAGGTTAGGACCCAACAATCCAACACACTATAATTGCACCCCCGTGATAGCATTGGTCATCAAGAAGTTGTTGTGCTTGGTGCATGATGGGTGTCTGTTGCTAGAGGAGTTGATACCCATCACTAATATGTTGATTCACCACATAACACGCTTGTTGTATACAGGAGAAAATACGGCAATGATCTTTGGCAGCAAGGGTGGCGAGCAGGCACTCGTAGAATCAATGAAAGAGAAGTTCAAATTGGTAAAGAAGTTGCATGGGTATGCTATCTCCAGCATCTGTGACCCCGCTGTAAAGTTGGTGATGCAGATCCTTGTAGGGAAGGTGATGTGGAAATGTTGTGCCGATGAGGTGTCGATGCCTGTCGTCACGCTCACACAGCAGTGCGTGGAAGGAGTCTAGTTTAACTGGTCAGACTACCTTCATGGAGAGTTCCTAGCGAATTGTTGTGGCTCTTACTATCGATTGTGCTAGTAGTATGGGAGCTACCAGAAGAGAGCCAATTCCCATTGGTCATGCCAGACCTTCCTGAACCAGCGAAGTACGCTTCATTGTGGGTGACCAAGGACATGGAGCATGTTTAGGACAACAAGATCTTCTGGATCTTGATGGAAATGAATATCAAGATGGCCATCAATCACAAGCCACGATTGTCACCCACAGTATATGCTAACTTGCAAAGCTATGTCGAATTTAAAGTTGATTTCCATCAGATACCAATCAAGGCGCAGAAGGACCCTGCCTAGAAGTGGTACGATTTGTTGTACCTAGCCACAGATGATGTCATCGATGCGGTGTTGAATAAATGGTCGGAGGAGTGGTGCTCTACCACAGACTTGGCGGTGGGTTGAAGCAAGTCTGCTGCACAAAATAAGAAGGAAGAGGCCAAGCTGAAGATGGTGCAGCTGGTCAAAAAGAGGAAAAACAAGGCTACTGAGAAGGCCCTGGTGGAACAGGAGGGAAACCAAATAGGTGGCGCAGAGTGGGGCTCTGACAAAGATGTGCAGTCACCTTCACCTAAGACCAAAGAGGAAGACACATAGCAGCATGGCGCAGACCCTTAGGAGACGTTCGCCCACATTAAACGCCCAAGAGAGCTAGAAAAGGGAGGGTCCAGAAAGAAATCTAAGGTGACCAACACCTCGCTGGACCATATCACACTAACACAGTCAGAGATGTCATTGCGGAGGCCCTACAACAATTTGAGAAGCAGCAAAAAATCATCCTAGGTGCCATCCAGACCAAGCTACAGGAGTTGCAGACCCACGCGTCACAAGCTGGTACGATGTCCATTAGCTTGGCTATTGACATGTCAGCGGTTGTCGATATGCTGTGCCTGAAGGTTTCCAGCATGATAGTGCTTCCAGATGGAGCACTGACCATGGAAAATGAGGCTGACAGGCCCACTATCAGAACCTTGAAGGGTGTTGGACTGAACTTGGCAGCACTCCCGCGTGAAGCATTCCACCTCTTGCACGACAGAGTAATCGTAGAGCTGAGGGCCTGTGAGTACTGCGCCCTCCAAGTGATCAGTGAATAGAAGATAAACAACAAGTTGATGGCCCTACAGAGGAATTCTCCCATCACCACTAAGGCTGAGGTGAACAGCCAGAGCAAGAAGATCATATAGATCATGGAGAAGGCCTACAGAATGGTCCCAGAGTTGGCCATTCCGAAGGAGGAGCCAGTCGAGGTCCGCATCAGCAAATTGGCCACAGGGGTGTGCAACACTCAGATAGAGATGGTGCGGGTTTAGTTGGAGTTGAACCTATAGATTACAGAGCTCTAATTGATGGCCCAGCCTTCAACACTGCCAAAGGTAAAGGAACAGTGGGTGACCGCTGTCACAGAAGCAGTCACGGCGGTGGAGAGTGTAGTAGCAAACTGCACACAGTTGTTCAGACAATCGTTTGAGGTCCTTACCATCTTGTAGGAGGACCCAAACATCCAGTGTCTAGAGATGGAAGTGCACAAACTCCAACAGCGCTATGATGAATTTAAGAGCACATCGCAAACCATCGAGCTGACACAGAGGTTAGCCAAGCTGTAGGAAGCCAAGTAGCTGAAGGAACAGGTGGATGCAACATTGCACAAGGAATCAGTGTTGAAGGTGCAACTAAAGCCCTGGCTGGAGGAAGCTTACACCATCACAGGAAACATTGAAGGCAAGCTTGTGTCTCTGCAAGCAACGCAACAATAGCTTCAGCCTGACAGCATAGGGGCAGTAACCAAGACAACAGTTGAAGATGTGAAGCAGGCAACAGCTCAGTGCATAGCCAAAGTTGCAGTCATTATGGTCGATCTAGATGTGTTTCGGGCAAAGCTCTCTGTGCCTACTACGTGACTCGAGGGTGAGTCAAGATGTTTGTGTTGGGGTCTTGTTGGGAGCGGGATCCCCCAAGGGTAGTTTTGGGGATAAAATCCATGTTAAGTCAATTTTTGTAATATAATTGTAAAGACTCTGCATTTTGTGGTCACCGAGCATGAAGGTGTTATGTGTCAAAAAGGGTAGCCCGCCCTTAGTTTTGTAAAGTAAAGTCAGCTATAAGAGACCTACCCATGGTTCGTGGACCATGGGATTTCAAAAAAAGAGCTAATCTCTAAGTAGTTTAAGAAGGGAATCGAACATGGAATAAGGTCATAGCTTTGAAGCAAGAAGTCTAAGTCTTGGGTTGTAGTGTAGATAGAGGCTCTACAGCTGAGTGCGCAGTGACCTAGGGTAGAAGTCCGCAGCTGACTGCGTGGACCCCTATAGTTGTGTGCGCAGGGTGAACAAAGTCTCTAACACCTAGAGGATATTAATAAGAGTTATTCTGCAATTTCTATGTATTTGTTTTGTTCATGGGTTTGGATATTTTGTGTATGAATTTCCTTTATTATGCTTATATGATGTGTGAATGAATGCAATTACATTGAATAATTGAACACAAATATGAATATCTGCTTACGTGGTAATAACTTCAAGTATTTGACATGATAAGCAAATCACTTAGGATAATTAAGGAATCTGCATGGCACACTACCATAGTGGTGTGAAAGTACTTGAGCCACAGGTTAGGGCTACGCGAAGGTCGATCACATACTTTTTGTTAGTGTCGGTATCTTCATCCCTCCATCAGTGATCAAATTATCTTGTTGCATTGCATGTTAGATGTCTCACTTGATCAGCTGCATTCAATTAGGGTCATGGATCATCTGATGGTAGCGGTATATTATACATTTTTCCTCATGTCCTTTACCTGCTGGCTTATTTTCATACATCTAGATCATCTGCAGTCAATTTTTGTCTTTAAATTTACAAAAGTCATTGTTAGGGTTTTAGGTCTCATTAGGTATAGGGTTTCATCAATAAGGTCTTCAAAATGCTCAATAACGGTCAGAAGGCACATGAGGAGGTCAAATAAAGTTTCAGCAACAATAATTTCCATAATCACATGCTCAGTGATTGATTTTTCCTCAAAACCATGTTTTGAGGAAAAATAGAATTTTTTATCTTTTCATGTACAAATTTAATGTAATTTCATTTGTTCCATATGTAATAACTTCAGATACAGCCCTGGTCACCTTGCCAAGCCTCTACAACTTCACCACTTGCAAAGCAAAACAAAAATTCAAAGCACAAAAATAAAGCAAACTGCCTAAAAACAGAGTTTTAAAAGCAAGTTAAAAGCAAACATTAGAAGAGTGGGTTTTTGTAAATGAAAAATCAAAACTATATGTATATAAACTATTTTTCATGTTTAAAAAGTTCATTTGTATCCTCAAGAGAAAGAGAGCAAGTGTATTGGTCTTCCAAGAGCCAAGAGAGTGAGTTTTGTGCCAAAAACAAGAGAAAACAAGGGCACGGTGCACTGGGTCATGGGCATGGCACATTCATCCAGCGCGGCGCATTGGGTAGTGCTCTGCAGTGCAAATTTGTAAGGGGCGCAGCACACCTGTGAGGTGGCACAGCGCATAGGGGTACAAGGCTCGAAATCACTCCCAATCTCTTCCAAAACTTCAAATTTTCTAAATCCTCACTTGTACAAGTTAACATCCCTCTATGACCAATGAGTGAGTTTATCTTGGTGCTTATGGTGATTTAATGGGAAAAAATTGAAACCCTACCTCCTTGCATTTTTTGTCAAAAACAATTGCATAGGGTTTATAAATTGTATTTCTTGCTGCTAATTCCACTCCTAAGCATTTTTCACTCCCTCACTCCTTCATTCCCTCATTCCTTCACTTCATTTTCTCCCTCTCTTTACATTCTCATCTGCGCATTTCATATTCCTCATATCCCTAAAATAACTAACCCTAAATCCATAATACCATTATCCCAAACCCTAATTGCTATTCCCAAACTCTAAAGGTCATCCCCTAAACCCTTCTATTCCTCAAAACCCTGTCAACAACATTCCAAAATCCCTCATACACAGTCACTCATACATTCATATCCTTGGCAACAAAAACCTAAAGACACCATAAAATCTCTTCATACTCACCTAAGAAAACTCAAGCATTGGAAAACATGGAGTCAAATTCTTCCTATGACAGAGATGAGGAGACAGTCAGTGATTCTTCTAGAGAAATGCATGCACCAAGGACGCCTCACAAGGGTGGAAAACATAATAGGGAGGAGCCTACTTCACTTGCCGAGCTATTGGCCTGTCCTCTTGTTGTCACATGCTTTCAACACCAATCTTGTTATCAGTTCTGTGAGATGGTGGAGAGAGTCAAGTATCACCTTGAGTTGGCCAGATTGTTTGTGCTCCATCTTCATAATGGCCAAGTCACTTTGGTAGGTGTGACATTCACCTTAACACCTGAGACTATTTCTCAAGCAACCGGCATTCCAAATGTAGGTGAGAAATGGTATAAGATGCAGCTAATAGACAGAGATCATTACGAGCCTTACATCAAGGCTGGTTTTCAGAGACATATCATTAGAGTTTTTCCTTTCAAGTACCTACAAGACACATATGCTCCCCTGACGAAACTCATAACTAGATATTTCAACTGTGAGAGCAGATTTTCTCGTCTGTATGCCTATCATATCAGATTGTTGATGCACTTTACTAGTGTGAGGATGATGAACCTCCCTTATTTCATTTGCCGAAACATTGAGAAGATGACCACCTCAGTACAAAAGAAGCCTCCTCAGCAGTAGTATAACAACATATATCATCTTTCACTAATCAAAATTGTGATCTTGCATCAGCATGGTTTACTGAACATCTCATGGGAGGATTTCATTGCACATGAGGTCTTTACAGGTCCTCAAGTACCCCCAGCAGTTTTTCATTAGGCGAGAGAGCTTTCACATCAGCAGGAGATTCATAAGACACAAACCACTAGTGTGCTAGTGTTTATCACATATCAAAAGGGCACTAGAAGGTTGTTTGCAGCAACAAAACGAGTACTATCTCCACCTGGGGTGGAAGGGGTCTTGTTTCCTCCATCAACAGAGCAGGTACAAGACAAAGGCAAGTAGCCCTTGCATGATGAGGTACTCTCAGGAGGTCATGAGACAAATTTCATCCTCATTCAGGATGAGGACACCGATTTGGGCTCACAAAGCTCAAAGCCTAAAGAGATCATTCAAGAGCAGCAAGATGACTTTCAGCATTTGTCTCTCAACATGGAAAGAGCCAAGTGGATCATTAATTATTTGGAGTAGAGGAACAAGCAGCTAGAAGATCAACAAACTATCATGGAGCTCCAAAACATAAGGGCAAACTGGCAAGCTGCCAAGAGGAGGAAAATCAAATTGACCACACTTGAGCAAGAAATTCAAGCTAATTGTGAAACTTGGCTTGAGAGGACAAACATGCACTTAGAAATAATGTTATAGAAGGCCAAAAACAATAAAAACATGTTGGGGAACATGGCATACCACTACTCGGCAAGAAACATGGTGTGTAAAGCAAGAATCAGGAATTTGAAGGCCAAATTGAAGAAAGCCATGAGGAAGAGAAAAGAGAAAAATAGACTCCAGATCTTAGCTAAGGATTCCTTAGCCCAAGAAAGCACTTGATGAGGAACACTCAGCCCAAATTTCAAGAAATTTGGGAAACTTTTTGCAAATTTTGAAAGTTTTGGCCTAAAAAACAGGTTTTTCTGCCCAATGAGCCATGCCACCAATGCTACGCATTGAGTTGGCTAGGAATTTTGCAAAATGGCTTGCATTTTTGGATTTTTCATGGAAAAATATGAATTCCTTCACATTTCCAAGAAATTTTGACAAGTTTTGAGCTTCCAAAAAGGTCAAAAACACCTCAAAAATGACATTTTTGCCCCTTTTTGGACACACAAGAGGCAATGTTGGGAGAACTCAATTTTGGATGGGAAAATGAAGGCCAAATTCAGAAACTACACTTGTTTTGGAAATTAGACAGGCAGACCTTTCCAACAAGCCCACTTGGAGCAAATTTGGTGCATGTGAAGGCCTCCAAAATCAGCTGCAATAAGGCGCTACGCATAGGAAATCAGCACAGCGCATAGGAGGAAATTTGCTCATTTTGGGCAAAAAACTCTATTTTTCACCTAGTTTCTTCACATTTTGACTTTTCTCTTTCTAATAGTCAAAATCATGATGTAATTTAATGTGAAATGATGTATTTTGATGTAATTATGCTAAATTTTCACTCATAGAGGTAGATTCATCATGAAAAAGTAGTTTGCAACTGAATGAATCAGTTTCCTAGGTTTTAGAGGCATGCTGTTCCACTGCCTACTTTTTAGTTCTTAGTTTAGATCTTGTTGAAACAACTCCTAAACTCATGAACTCAACCCCTAAATCCTAGCATGAGTTTTTTGATGCCTATATCTAGTAGTTTTTCAGTCATTGAGAAAGGTTGGACTCTTGTGAATGCTTTGAGCATTGTTGTACACTCTTTTCAGCAGTTTGGCTAAGGAATTGACCAAGGTTTGCAACACTTTATGGGATTCTTGTGGAATATTGATTTGGTATTGTGTTTTCTTCTATAATTGCAAGTTTTACATGTGTTTTACGTATGCCATTATCTCTCTTTACTTCATCTTAACTAAATCAAATAAGGATAAAAGTAGAATCCATTGAAATTACAGTGCTCTACCTAGGGTTTGTTTAGTTATTTATGTTTTTAGCTATTTGAAGAGGATCCCTGAGACTTTCATGCCCTCCCTAACTCCTCACTAGTCTAAAATCTCTCCATCTCACTCAATTTTGAAGTGCTAAACCATTTTCCTACCTCGCCCCATAGAGATCTCTACAAGATTGTGTCCATTCCCTGGACCCAAATCTGCCTTTCACAATTGAGCAAGAAAACCCGTATTAAATTCAATATAACACCTCTGTACACATACCTAGCCTAAAATCAGTCATTATATCAGTCATCTCAAGCTTCATTGGCCATATTTTCTGAGATTTAAAAGGAGAGAGCCCTCTCCCATCCTAGTAGGGATAGCTACCAGGTTAAGCGTGGTTTGATGTTACCCTAGATCCTGCCTTTCTCAGCCTAAGGTAGATTTAGGCCCTAACATAGTGGTGACCATACTGGGGAAAAATGAAAGTTTATTATCATTGTTTTGCTTTGTAGACTATAGACGGAGCCTGAAGTTAGCCAGGTAGCCTTCGAAATGCTCTTGCATTACATTAGTGAAAGTAGATGAATGTTGCTTCAATCAATCTCCAATCTAGTTTATAAACTGAACAGCTGATCTAAACGATTACCCCAGTATCATTAAGCAATTCTAGACCTTGGATGATGAGTTTAGAATTTGATAGGCTAAATAAGTTGATTTTTTCTGTTTGATTTTTGGGATTAATTCAACACACTGGCTTCCAGATGATACACCAGAGCCAATCCTGATCCTGATCCTCCTCCTATGTATGAAAATCCAAATCTCATCCCAAGAATTCTCTGACAAGAAAGTTCTGTGATCCCCTGTTTTTAAATCTCGTTGATGTCCTGTTGTTTTTTAATATCTTGAAGATCTTGAATTTGATGAATGTTTTGATCTGTCATTGTTTGAGACTAAATCTGAAAGTGTTGTTGGTTTTACTATTTTAAATCCGAAGTTTGTCAAAGATCTTGAAACTGAAAGGGAAAATAGATCAATTGACAATTACATCTTGAATCTTCAGACTTCCATTGTGGCTTCAAATATTCCCGAGTTCTTAGAATCCACGTCAGCAACTCTTGGTTCATCCTCAATTGCATCTAGTTTAGGAATTCCTATTGAAACTCCATTCATTCCCACCATTCCCGTGCAGCCCACTAAATCAAATCAGAGACCTCCTATCTCTTCTCCCCCATCAACCGCATTAACACCTCAAACATCCCGTAGTTCATCCCCTCCATTGACACCTCATACACCGAATACATCGTCAGCTGCTATCATTGTTCCAACTCCTCCTACATCTCCAAGGCTAGTTGTAAATCCACCTAGAGAAATGGTTGCCCGATATGCACCCCTTGTGTTGCCTCAAAATTTGGATGACATGCCCATTGACTACCAAAGCAAGATCCCATTGTTTGATGGCACTCCTCAAAGCATCACAGCTCAGCAGCATGTGGATAGGATGATAGATTTCTTTGACCTTCATGAGATTGATGCCGAAAATGTGACTACGAGATTATTTGTGCAAACTTTTGGAGGTGAAGTACAGAAGTGGTTCAGAGAGTTTCCAGCTACAAGTATCACTACATTGACAAATCTTCAGAGACAATTCTTGGATCGCTGGGAGGTAAAGAAAAACCCTCTTCAAATTCTTTCTGAATATGAGAACATCAAGAGGAATGTTGGTGAGAGTGTCCAAGATTATTGTGTCAGATTCAATACTGTTTACAATGCAATTCCTGCTAATATAAAGCCACCTATGGGCTTGGATTTGATTAAATTTCCTGATGGCTTCGATCCTAACATGGCGTATCAATTGAGGGAGAGAGATCTAGCAACATTGGAGGACATGCAAAAAATTGCAGTCAGCGTTGAGGCAAATCTACTTGCCAAGAGAGCTAGAGCAAAGGCTGAAAAGAAGGTGACCATAAAAGAGGAAGCTTCTTCCTCTGATCATTTGCTTTGCAAGATTGAGAAGATGTTTGATAGGCTCACAATTGTTGATAAGCCTGAAGCACAAGTCAGAAATCCAAACTTTCATGGCTAGCAGCAACCATAATTCAAAATCAAGCAATGAGAACAAAGAGCACAAGACCAAGTGGCACAACAGCAAGTGAAGACAACCCTACAACAGAATTTCGTACATGGTCTGGAATCAGATGATGATGAGAACATAATTGGTGAGGAGAATCATTTCTTTACACCTGATGATCTACCCATTTATATCACCGAAGATGAAGAGTATTCAGAAAGCCCAGCTATACAAAAAGATGAAAATTTCATCTTGGCAAATGAAACAGTTCTTGAAGAAGAGTCTGATGAATATCAGAGGGGATACATGAATGCTTTGACAGCCCAACAGTGACAATATTCACTTAGGAGTAGAGAAGCTCCCATCAATCCAATTTAGAAAAGGAAGGAAGTGTCACCGCCAAAGAACAATTCTCCCATAGCGCAGAGAAAGGGAAAGGAGACAGCTGATCCTAACACCAGCAAAACACAATCAGTAAACGAAACATCAAATCAGTCAATTGTATCAAAGGAGAAGACGGGAAAGAAGGATGTTCTAGTCAAAGAGGTAGAGAAAACATCAGCCTTTAGCTTAGAAAATGAAATTTCTAAGTTGAAAGTGTCAATTCCTTTGACTGAATTAATGAAAAACAACAGCTATAAAGGTCAAGTGTCTAAGATTTTGAATTTGGATCCATTATCTGATATGGTAAATGTGGAGGATGATCAGCCCGAACTTATCTTTGGGCCAGCATTAGAAGGTCAGTCTAAGGACAGTGATGTAGCTCCATTTTACATCAGCCTTAGACTGCATGATTTTGTATTGCACAATGCCATGTTCGATTTCGGAGCCTCTCATAATCTCATGCCTAAAGCAATCATGGAAAAATTGGGTCTAGATATCACTCGCAAGTACCATGATCTATATTCCTTTGATTCTGGTAGGGTCAGATGCATTGGGCTTATTAAAGATTTGGTTGTCACTTTAGATCAGATCCCGGCAAAGAATGTTTTGATGGATGTAGTTGTGGCAGATATTCCTCCTAGATTTGGCATGCTTCTTTCCAGATCTTAGGGAGAAAAACTCAAAGGGACATTGCAGCTTGATTTCTCCTATGCTACTATTCCTGTGTTCAGTTAGTTGAGGAAATTATACTGGGAGAAAAAGATGAAGTACATGATCACTAGCAAGGAGAAACCTCTAAATCATCCAATCAACTATGTACATACTGATTTGGAATCTTTTGTTTTATATTCTGATAGTTTTAATGATGTAAATAGTCAAGTAGTTGAAGTAGAAGATATTCCAGAGATCACTGAAAATTTCAGAGCTGTACTAGATCAAGAAAGATGAAAGCTTGATAGTACTGCTAAGCAATCAACCTTCTGACAGTAGAAAAATGTTGATGGGCAGAAAACAAAAGAAGAAGAGCAAAATGAATTTCAGCATTTGGAAGATGAGGCTGGGTTGTGGAGCATGGACTTTGATGGCGCGGTAGGAAGAGAAGGTGCTAGAATTGGCATTTGGATACACAGCCCTGCATTTCTTCCAAACAAAGTGCCAAGTAATGTAAGGGTATGTTCGTATAAATTGGCTTTTGATTGTTCAAATAATGAGGCTAAATATGAAGCCTTAATTGCTAGTCTGAAAATCCTTAAGAAGTTAAATGCTAAAATAATTTCAGTATATGGCGACTCCGAGTTAGTTATCAAGCAAGTGAAAGGTGAATACCAAGCTAAGCATCCTCGCATGCGAGCTTATCAGAATGTGGTGCTAGATATTTTGAGAATGTTTCCAGATTACACTTTGACATGTGTCCCTCGTGTTCAGAATGTTATTGCAGATTCACTTGCAATAGCTGCAAGTAATTTGAAGATTCCGATGAATTCAAACAATAAGTTTGAAATTCATGTGAAACATCACCCTGTTGTCCCAGATAACCAAAGATATTGGCAGGTGTTTCAAGATGATAAAGAGATTGAGGAATTTTTGTAGAATGAAGGCAAATACAAAGACACTTCTATAGATGGAGAAAACGATGATGGTGAAGTAGATATGGAAGTAAATCAGATGGAAGTTTTGCGGCTCAAGGACAATGTCATTCCTAAAGGTCTAATACATTTAGAGGAGTCATTTGATCAAGATGATGTAGCCCGGAAATCGAGCTTGACACCCACCGAGAAAGGAGTTGAAGATGTAAACATTGGATCAGTAGAAAATCCTAAAATGGTCAAGTTATCAAAGGATATGCCTCCACAGGTAAAGGAAAAATACATTAATTTATTATCTTCATTTATTGATGTATTCGCTTGGGACTATTCAGATTTGAAGGCATATGATAAGAGTATAATTCAAAACATCATCCCGATCAAGCCAAATCAAAAACCTTTTCGACAGAAGCTAAGAATGATAAATCCAAAACTACTGCCCTTAATAGAGAAGGAAGTGAATCGATTATACAAAGCTAGTATAATCATTCCCATAAGATTTTCAGATTGGATTTCTAATTCGGTGCCTGTACGCAAGAAAACGGGTGATATTCGATTATGTATTGATTTCACAAATCTGAATAAAGTATCTTTGAAAGATAACTATCCATTGCCCAAGATGGATCATATACTTCAGCGAGTAGTTGGAGCATCTCGCATGTTGCTACTCAATTGTTATTCCGATTATAACCAAATTCTAGTCCATGAGGATGATAGAGACAAAACAGCATTCACCACTCCGTGGGGAACTTTCCATTACGCCAAGATGCCTTTCAGATTGAAGAATTATGGTGCAACCTTTCAGCGGGCTATGGATATTGCATTTGCAAATGAGAAAGATGTATTTTTAGTTGTTTATCTTGATGATTTGATAGTTTTTTCTAATTCAGATGAATATCACCTTTATCATTTAAAGATTGTATTTCGGCAGTGTAGAAAGTATGGCATATCCCTCAATCCAAATAAAAGCTTGTTTGCCATGGATGAAGGCAAGCTTCTTGGTCATATCATATCCAAGGAGGGCATCCGCATTGATCTAGCTTGAGTGGAGGCCATTCAGAAAATTGATTTTCCACAAAGTAAAAAGGAGATCCAGTCATTTAACGGTAAGATGAATTTCTTACGTCGTTTTGTGCCAAATCTTGCAGAACATTTGAGGGAGATCACAAACATGTTAAAGAAATATAGTGTTGTGAAGTGGACTAAGGAAGCCATCAAGTCTTTCAATTTGGTAAAGCTAGCCCTCTCTTCAGCTCCAATTTTGATCAGCTCGGATTATTCCCAAGATTTTATTTTGTTTTCATTTGCTTCGGATCATACTATGGCAATGGTCTTAATGCAGAAAAGAGACCAGCTTGAGAAACCAATTGCTTTTTTCAGCAGAACGATAAGAGATGTAGCTTTAAAGTACAATATTATTGAAAAGCAAGCCCTTGCTTTGGTAAAGGCATTGAAAGATTTTAGAGTTTATATTCTGCATTCTCATATCCTTGCCTATGTTCCTAACGTTGTTGTTAAAGATGTCTTAGTGCAAACAGATCTAGAAGGGAGACGAGGCAAATGGATCACTGCTTTGTTAGAATATGATGTGGAGATCAAACCAACAAAGCTCATCAAAGGACAGGGGCTGACCAAACTGGTGGCAAAATCTAATTTGCGTGCCTTGGACATAAATCTCATTGTTGCTATGTCTGAAGATGATGAGGAAAGTTCTCTTGTTTAGGTAGCTAAAATGTTTTTACTTTCTCCTTGGTATTAGGATATTATTTATGTGCTCCAACATCTTTCACCACCACCCAAATTGGCTAAGAACAAAATTAGGACCCTGAAATTAAAGGCTGCAAAGTTTTGTACAATGAATTATGCACTCTATTGGAAAGATCCCGGTGGTGTCTTGTTGAATTGTTTGGCTGAAGAAGAAGCAAAATAGGTCATGGGTGATTTTCACAAAGGAGATTGTGGAGGTCATTTATTTTGGAAGACAACAGCCAATAAAATTTTGAGAGCAGGATATTATTGGCCAACTCTCTTTTCTGATGTGTACAAAACGGTTACAAGCTGCCATGAATGTCAGATTTTTCAAGGTAAGAGAAAATTACAGCCTTTACCACTCAAACCGGTTGAAGTAAGCGCTCCTTTTCAACAATGGGGTTTAGATTTTATTGGTGAGATCCATCCTACTTCTTCAGCACAGCATAAATGGATCCTTACAGTGACAAACTACTTCACTAAATGGATAGAGGCGATTCCTACTCGGCAGGCCACTGATACGGTAATAATTCAGTTTCTTGAGAACAATATTTTGTCACGTTTTGGTTGTCCTAATAAGCTGATTACAGATAATGCAACAGCTTTTAAATCTAAAAAGATGATTGATTTTTGTAATAAATATCAAATTACCTTGGGCCACTCAACTACATACTATCCACAAGGTAATGGTTTGGCAGAATCCTTGAATAAATCTTTAGTCAACATCATCAAAAAGCTGTTGGAAACAAACAAGAAGAGCTGGCATAAGAAATTGGTCAATGCACTATGGGCGGATATAGTGAGTTAGAAAAATTCAATAGGCATGTCCCCTTTCGAGATTGTGTATGGTGTGGACACGGTTTTTCCTACATCTCTCGCAATTCCGGTTGTTAAACTTTTGCAGGAAGCTGGTAGTGAGGAAGATCATTTGCAGCAGAGAATCAATCAAATGATCCATTTATAGCAGGCTAGAGAGGATTTTTTTCAGAATATCTTCAAGCTACAAGAGAGAATCAAAAAGATATATGATTGAAAGGAAAATGCGGATAAGTTTCAAATTGAAGACATAGTGCTGGAATGGGATGCCCGAAACGAAGATAAAGGGAAACACGGCAAGTTCGATAACCTATGGAAAGGATGTTTCAGAATTGCTGCATATCAAGGTCAGAATGCTTTCTTTCTAAAAGAAATGGATGGAGAAGATTGTCCTGGTGGGCCAGTCAATGGTTGGCTGCTGAAATGGTACCATCTTTGAAATATTTCTTTTTGTCATATGTATCACCGTATATACCATTTTATTTCCTTCATTGCAAGTGCGTACTGTAATCACTCATTCAGTTTGGGGCCCGAAGTGAAGGCTATAAAACTGAAGGTTTGATTTCATTTTTGGTTTGGATTGTTTGAGTCAGTCTGAATCCGATTTCAGTCTTGAAATTGAGTCAATTTTGAGTCAGATTTTAGTCCTGAAATTGAGTCAAATATTGGTTTCGATTTGTTGAAGTTATTGATTCCATAGCCCAATGGAAGAAGGCACTGTCTAATTTCCACAGGTCTGTAGTTCTTGGCACCTCCAAGGAGCTACCATCCCCATTGAAGCCAATGTTAGTGTCGATATCTTCATCCCTCCGTCGATGATCAAATTCTCTTGTTGCATTGCATGTTAGGTGTCTCACTCAATCAACTGCATTCCATTAGGGCCATGGATCATCTGATGGTAGTGTTATATTATACATTTTTCTTCATTTCCTTTACCTGCTGGCCCATTTTCATACAACTAGACCATCTGCAGTCAATTTTTGTCTTTAAATTTACAAAAGTCATTGTTAGGGTTTTAGGTCTCATTAGGTCTAGGGTTTCATCAATAAGGCCTTCAAAATGCTCAATAACAATCAATAGGCACATGAGGAGGTCAAATAAAGTTTCAGCAATAATAATTTCCATAATCACATGCTTAGTGATTGATTTTTCCTCAAAACCCTATTTTGAGGAAAAACAGAGTTTTTTTTATCTTTTCATGTACAAATTTAATGTAATGTCATTTGTTCCATATGTAATAACTTCAAAGGCAGCCCTAGTAACCTTGCCAAGCCTCTCCAACTTCACCACCTACAAAGTAAAACAAAAAGTCAAAGCATTCAATCCATCAAAGGCAAAAATAAAGCAAAATGCCCAAAAACAGAGTTTTAAAAGCAAGTTAAAAGCAAACATTAGAAGAGTGGGTTTTTGTAAATGAAAAATCAAAGCTATATGTATATAAACTATTTTTCATGTTTAAAAAGTTCATTTGTATCCTCAAGAGAAAGAAAGCAAGTGTATTGGTCTTCCAAGAGCCAAGAGAGTGAGTTTTGCGTCAAAAACAAGAGAGAACCAGGGCGCAGCGCATTGGACAATGCTCTGCACTGCAAATTTGTAACTGGCGCGGCGCACCTGTGAGGTGGCGCATCACACAGGGGTACAAGACCCGAAATCACTCCCAATCTCTTCTAAAACTTCAAATTTTCTAAATCCTTACTTGTTCAAGTAATTTAACATCCCTCCATGACCAATGAGTGAGTTTATCTTGGTGCTTATGGTGATTTAATGGGAAAAAATTGAAACCCTACCTCCTTGCATTTTTTGTCAAAAACAATTGCATAGGGCTTATAAATTGTATTTCTTGCTGCTAGTTCCACTCCTAAGCATTAATCACTCCCTCACTCCTTCATTCCCTCATTCCTTCACTTCATTTTCTCCCGCTCTTTACATTCTCATTTGCCCATTTCATATTCCTCATATCCCTAAAACAACTAACCCTAAATCCCTAATCCTATTATCCCAAACCCTAATTGTTATTCCCAAACCCTTCTATTCCTCAAAAACCTGTCAACAACATTCCAAAATCCCTCATACACACTCCCTCCACAGTCCCTCATACATTCATATCCTTGGCAGCAAAAACCTAAAGACACCATAAAATCTCTTCATACTCATCTAAGAAAACTCAAACATTGGAAAACATGGAGTCAAATTCTTCCTATGACAGAGATGAGGAGACAGTCAGTGATTCTTCTAGAGAAATGCATGCACCAAGGAGGCCTCACAAGGGTGGAAAACATAATAGGGAGGATCCTACTTCACTTTCCGAGTTGTTGGCCTGTCCTCTTGCTGTCACATGCTTTCAACACCAATCTTGTTATCAGTTCTGTGAGATGGTGGAGAGAGTCAAGTATCACCTTGAGTTGGCCAGATTGTTTGTGCTCCATCTTCATAATGGCCAAGTCACTTTGGCAAGTGTGACATTCACCTTGACACCTGAGACTATTGCTCAAGCAACCGGCATTCCAAATGTAGGTGAGCAATGGTATAAGAGGCAGCTAATAGACAGAGATCATTATGAGCCTTACATCAAGGCTGGTTTTTAGAGACATATCAATAGATTTTTTCCTTTCAAGTATCTACAGGACACATATGCTCCCTTGATGAAACTCATAATTAAACATTTCAGCTCTCAGGGCAGATTTTCTCGTCTATATGCCTATCATATCAGATTGTTGATGCACTTTACTAGGGTGAGGATGATGAACCTCCCTTATTTCCTTTGCTGGAACATTGAGAATATGACCACCTTAGTACAAAAGAAGCCTCCTCAGCAACAGTATAACAACATATATCATCTTGAACTAATCAAAATTGTGGTCTTGCATCAGCTTGGTTTATTGAACATCTCATGGGAGGATTTCATTGCACATGAGGTCTTTATAGATCCTCCAGTACCCCCAGTAGTTTTTCATGAGGTAGGAGAGCTTTCATATCAACAGGAGATTCATGAGACACAAACCACTAGTGTGCCAGTGTTTATCACATATCAAAAGGGCACTAGAAGGTTGTTTGCAGCAGCAAAACGAGTACTATCTCCACCCAGGGTGGAAGGGGTCTCATTTCCTCCATCAGCAGAGTAGGTACAAGACAAGGGCAAGCAGCCCTTTCATGATGAGGGACCTTTAGGAGGTCATGAGATAGATTTCATCCTCATTCAAGATGAGGACACCGATTTGGGCTCACAAAGCTCAAAGCTTAAAGAGATCATTTAGGAGTAGTAAGATGACATTCAGCATTTGTCTCTCAACCTGGAAAGAGCCAAGTGGATCATTAATTATTTGGAGTAGAGGAACAAGCAGCTAGAATATCAGCAAACTATCATGGAGCTCCAAAACATAAGGGCAAACCGGCAAGCTACCAAGAGGAGGAAAATCAAATTGACCACACTTGAGCAAGAAATTCAAGCTGATCGTGAATCTTGGCTTGAGAGGACAAAAATGCACTTAGAAATAATGCTATAGAAGGCCAAAAATGAGAAAAACATGTTGAGGAACATGGCATACCACTACTCGGCAAGAAACATGGTGTGCAAAGCAAGAATTAGGAATTTGAAGGCCAAATTGAAGAAAGCCATGAGGAAGAGAAAAGAGAAAAATAGACTCCAAATCTTGGTTGAGGCTTCCTTAGCCCAACACAGCACCTGATGAGGAACACTCAGCCCAAATTTCAAGAAATTTGAGAAAAGTTTTGCAAATTTTGAAATTTTTGGCCTAAAAAACAGGTTTTTCTGCCCAATGCGTCGCGCCACCAGCGCTATGCATTGAGTTGGCTAAGAATTTTGCAAAATGGCTTGCATTTTGGATTTTTCATGGAAAAATATGAATGCCCTCACATGGCCAAGAAATTTTGATAGGTTTTGAGCTTCCAAAAAGTTCAAAAACACCTCAAAAATGACCTTTCTGCCCCTTTTTGGACACACAGGAAGCAATGTTGGGTGAACTCAATTTTGGATGTGAAAATGAAGGCTAAATTCCGAAATTCCAATTGTTTTGGAAAGTAGATAGGTAGAACTTTCCAACAAGCCCACTTGGAGCAAATTTGGTGCACAGAAAGGACTCCAAAAGCAGCTTCAAAAAGGCACTATGCATAGGGAAATCAGCGCGGCGCGTAGGAGGAAATTTGCTCATTTTTGCCAAAAAACTCTGTTTTTCACCTAGTTTCTTCACAGTTTGACTTTTCTCTTTCTAATAGTCAAACTCATGATGTAATTTAATGTGAATTGATATATTTTGATGTAATTATGCTAAATTTTCACTCATAGAGGCAGATTCATCATGAAAAAGTAGTTTGCAACTGAATGAATCAGTTTCCTAGGTTTTAGAGGCATGTTGTTCCAATGCCTACCTTTTAGTTCTTAGTTTAGATCTTGTTGAAACAGCTCCTAAACTCATGAAATCGACCCCTAAAGCCTAGCATGAGTTGTTTGATACCTATATCTAGTAGTTTTTCAGTCATTGAGAATGGTTGGACTCTTGTGAATGCTTTGGGGATTGTTGTACACTCTTTTTAGCAGTTTGGCTAAGGAATTGACCAGGGTTTGCAGTATTTTATGGGATTCTTGTGGCATATTGATTTGCAATTGTGTTTTTTCTATAATTGTAAGTTTTACATGTGTTTTATGTGTGCCATTATCTCTCTTTACTTCATCTTAACTAAATCAAACAAGGATAAAGGTAGAATCCATTGAAATTGTAGTCCTCTACCTAGGGTTTGTTTAGTTATTTATGTTTTTAGCTATTTGAAGAGGATCCCTGAGACTTTCATGCCCTCTCCAACTCCTCAACAGTCTAAAAGCTCTCCATCTCACTCAATTTTGAAGTGCTAAACCATTTGCCTACCTCGCCCCATAGAGATCTCTACAAGACTATGGCATTCCCCGGACCCAAATATGCCTTTCACAATTGAGCTAACAAACCCATCTTAAATTCAATCAAGCATCTCTGTAAACATACCTAGCTAAAATTAGTCATTAAATCAGTCATCTCAAGCTTCATTGGCCATCTTTTCTGATATTGACAAGGAGAGAGCCCTCTCCCGACCTGGTAGGGCTAGCTACCAGGTTAAGCGTGGTTTGATGTTACCCAAGATCCTGCCTTTATCAGCCTGAGGTAGATTTAGGCCCTAAAACTTTCCTAAAGGTATTGAAGGCCAGAATAGAGGGTTTGTCTTACAAGACCTAGAGTGAGACCACATCCGTGAAGGTAAGGATAGAAAAAATCAAACGACATCACAACCATCTCATGGTGCAGAAACTTGGTTCCAGCATCCCCCCATACTGCTTCGGGTGAGACTTCGGTCTACACTCCACGGGCTGATGCCAAAAGGGCCAGTAGTGTAGGGATTTGTTTGGCTAATTAACATTGTACCTGGGTCAGGCCCCCTCAAG
The DNA here is from genome assembly GCA_031772625.1 of Pinus tabuliformis. NCBI lineage: Eukaryota > Viridiplantae > Streptophyta > Pinopsida > Pinales > Pinaceae > Pinus > Pinus tabuliformis. The sequence continues at coordinate 684,260,433 of CM062814.1, read as the reverse complement.
CCAATATGTGTTCATTTAGAAGTTGGTCATCAACCATCCCTTCTCCACTTGTAGGCAAAATAAGCCTAGACAAAAAATCTACAGCTACATTTTCTTTACCTAGCTTATCAATGATGGTTAAATCAAATTGCTGCAATAAAAGAAACCACATAATAATTCTAGCATTCACATCAGGCTTGTTAATTAAGCACTTGATATCAGCATGGTCAGTATGCACAAAGGTTTGATAACCAGTGTTGTAGTGTCTAAATTTATTCAAGGAATGGGCAACAGCTAGAAGTTCCTTCTCAGTCACATTGTAGTTCAATTAAGCCTTAGACAGATTTTTTCTAATGAAGCAAATGGCTTAAGGCAACTTGTCATCTATTTGTCCTAGAGGTGTTCCTATAGCTTTTTCAAATGCATTAGCATGGATGTGGAAAGGAAGATCCCAATTTGGGCCTCTAAGTATGCGTGCAATAGTCATCTTACCCTTCAATATTTCTAGGGCCTCTTAGCAACTATCTAACCAGTAAAATTCAAAGTCCTTAGCTAGTAGTCCAAACAATGTTGAGGCTACTTTGCTGAAGTATTTGATAAATCTCCTATAGTATCCAACTAATCCCAAGAAACTTCTAACATCCCTCTGCTTTTGAGGAGTGGGGACCCTTTTTATGATGGAAATTTTATTTGGGTCCACTTGTATTCCTTCCTGGGATATTGAATGACCCAAAATAGTCCCTACATTAATTAAGAATTCACACTTCTTGGGAATAAGTGATAGGTTCATTTAAATGCACATATTTAATACTTTCCCCAAGTTAGAGAGAGCCTCCAGGAAGTCACACCCATAGGGAGTGAAATCATCAATATAGATTTCTACAGAGTCATGGACTATCTCAAAAAATATGCTCAGAACTGCCCTTTCAAAAGTGTCAAGGGCATTACTTAATCCAAAAGGAAGGACCCTATAAGTAAAGGTACCCTAAGGACAAGTGAAGGTGTTTTTATCTTGGTCCTCTGGGTTGATCTGGATCTATTTATAGCCACTAAATTCATCCAGGAAAGAGAATAACTTCTTCCCTACAAGACCATCCAAGACTTGATCAATGAAAAGTAGAGGAAAATGGTCTTTCTTAGTGGCTTTGTTTAGCTCTTTATAATCCAAATAGATCCTCCACTTTTCATTCTTCTTTAGGAGAAAAACTAGACATGACACCCACTCACTATCTGAGATGGGGTAAATGAACCCTGCATCCAACAATTTTTGCAACTCTTCCTTCACTATGTCTTTGAGGGTTGGGTTCATTCTCCTCTGAGGTTGGCACACTGGTTTTCATCCTTCCTTAATGTATATGTGGTGAGTACACACCAAAGGATGCACTCCCTTAATTTCCTTATAGCTCCAGGCAAAATCATCCAAGTTCTCTCTCAACGTGTTGCACAACTTATCTTCTTGGTTGGTTGAGAGAGAGGGGTTGATTTTCAATGTTTTAGATGGACCAAATTCTACCATTTTGACATGAACAGGACTAGGGTCAACTAGGCATAAATCATACCAAGTGTTCTCTTCGTATTCCTTCACCATCTCATCAAGAGGCAAGGTGTTGGGGGGTTGGGTCTAGAGGACTTGATCAATGAGGCCATCTTCATCAGGTTTCCCCCCTCCTGTAATAGCATCTAGGGTACAAATTGGATAGGATGTGGTATGATATACTTCATATTCATCTTCCTCTTCCAACCATAAGGGTAGGTCATTCTCTAGGGATGGTTTAGCAGGAGGGTATAGGACCAAATATTTTGACAAATTCCCATTCTTAACGGTCATGTTCCCAATGCTACAACTTATGTAAGCATCAACAGTGGCTAACCATGGCCTTCTAAGGATGAGAGGATAACCCTTGAATTTGTTCTTGGGCTAGAGAACTAAGAAGTTAGCAGGATACTCATAGGAATCAATATAGACCATTACATCCTCAACAACTCCCTCAGGAGCTATTGTGGACCCGTCTGCAAGTTGCAGTTTGTTGTGGTCATTCTTAAGGATAATTGGAGATTTCGTTTGAGTCTGGTCTCCTTAGTCATCACATTAATGGAAACCCTGAGATCAATCGAGATGGGAGGAACAATGATCCCTTCAATGTGCACATCTACAATAGGATATCCAGGCTCTAGATAATTTTGGAAAGTTACTCTCCCCAACATTAGGTCAAACAATTAACCAATGACATTGATGGTAGGGGTGTCTTTCTTTCTCCTCGTGGGATGTTTGAAGAATTTATCCTTTATTAGATTGTTGTATATGGGGAAATCCTTGATGGCTTGGAGGAGTGGTATTTTCACACCCAATTTTTTCAATTCTCCCAGAAGTCCAGTCTCTTTTAGGGTTTGTTGGTTAGGATGGGTCAATATTTTAGGAAAGGAGGTAGATTTGATTTGAGAACACTCGCTTCCATTTCCTCTTCAATCTCCTCACGTGCAGATGGAGGTTGGTTATTTGGTAGCACTCTTCTAGACCTGAGGTGAATTTCTTGTATCTCCACATCGTAGGCAGGGTAAGATGTCTCCCCATTGTAAACATGTTGTGTCTTCTTGTTGTTCAGGTTCAGATTTGGTTGGGAAGGCATCTAAGGTTTCTTGGGTGGAGCAGGATTAATTAGTTGTGGTTGATATGGATGTGGAGGAAGTAAAGTAGGAGGGTTGTTGAACTGAGGCCTCCAACCTTTTGATGGGGTATTCCACTGAGGATGTGGAGAATCATATGGCTGAAATGATTGATTGGCAGGTTGGGAAGGATATTGAGGTGCTTAAGACTAAGGAGAAGGTGTGGACCATGAAGGGTGAGTAGGAGAACACCAAGGGGGCAGGGATGCATTCTGATTGCAATGGTAGTAGGAATAGGATGCACCCTGCATTCCCTACTAATATGGCCTAGGTTCTTGAGGCCTCCTTTCATTGATATAACAGAGTTTTTCAACCCCACCTTCAGCCCCTTAGCATATAGCCTTCAATCCAGGAAGGGAAGGAAACTTATCTGTGGAATGGTTTTCCTCATAAACTGAGAAGACCTCTATAATTTTTAGTGGACATTCATTTCTGGGGTGCCTCCTAATGCATTTAGGGAAAAATATAGCTAAACCTCTCTCTTCTTCTTCTTGTTTCCTCTTGATCTGCATAGTATCCATTCGTAGAGAAAAGGTGTACATCATTTCACTTTTAAAGTCCTCCAACATGTTTCCAAATTCACTCTTGATAGATGTGTTGGAGGAAGAGTAACTGGCTAAAGCTTGACTAGCCCTACCATTATTTTTAGTAGCCCTAGAATGGTTTTTGAACACTGTCTTGATATCATTATAGGGTAGTTGATAAATTTCCCTTCTAGACAGTACGTTTAAGGTTTCCAATATGTCCTCCATGATTCCTATAAGAAGGACTAACTTGAGTGATTCAAGTCAAAGGGTGCATCTGCTCCTTTTGTAACTGAGTTGGAACCTCTCCTCATAATTCTCCAAGGATTCATCAGGTCCTAGGGTCATTCTAAAGACTTCATCTTTGGTGTCTTCAGAACTACAATAGTCCTTGTAATTGCAGTTGAAGAATTGTTTCATTTGAGCCCAGGTAGTGATGTTATACCAAGGTAGACCCATGAACCAACGAAAGGCTTCATCCTTGAGGGTGGATGGGAATAACTTCAACTTCTGGTCATCAGAGATATAATCATAGGTTCTAAATATGGAAACAAACTCAAACAAGAAGGTGTTAGGGTCCTCTGAGGTTATGCCATGGAAGTGAGGAAGGGAAGAGGCACTTATGTTTTTCATTCTAATATCTCCATTAGTCTCTCTGATGGGAAAAGCACCCTCATTTCTGTTTTCAGCCTCATTTATTTTTTTAGCCATGGTGTCAATGTGTGCAATGGTCTCTTCTTCTTCTTCCCCAATAGGCTCTTCAAATATTTCAGGTTGTTCTCCTAAGGGATCTTCTAACTCTCTTGCAGTAAGAGAGGGAAGCTAACAGTCACCAAAGGAGAGGGAAGGTTGACTATTTGATGGTGTGGGGGTATTTGGCAAGAATTTCCCTAAAGTTCTCTACTCTTACGAGGCATGAAAGAAATATATTTTTCTTATTTTCATTAGTTTTTTTCAAAAACAAATGCAAGACAGAAAGGAAAGCAAGATTAACATCTATCTAGCAGATGAAAAATAGAAAGAAAAAGTAGAAATTACAACTATCTAGACACATCTCCAGAAATGACACCAAAAAGTGATGAGCCTCAGTATTGTACCAAGAATGTTGCAACTCCTAGGACTACCAAATTTACTTTATCTACATGTGGTTTCGTAAAAACTTAGAGGTGACAGTGCTATATACACAATAGATGCATCATTCTACTCATGTCACTTCTCAACTGGGGTACTTTACCATTACGGTTCCAGAACATTCCTCTATTAGACTGAATGGAGTTTGACTATTGACAGTGGAATGTAAAACTATTTCTAGTGTAGGAAAACTAGATTCTTGTCAATTCAAGAAATGAAAGTTGCTAACTTGTAAATGTTATGATATGACATAGATCATCTAGCTATGGAATGACACAAATCGCTTGCAGGAAGGAAACTATGCTAACCTTTCACTTGATCATATAGCTACCAGAACTACTTGAAAATAGGAATTTATTCTGTCATTTAAAAATCCAAACATACATACATTTAATTATCTCCTTCACACTTGCAGAATACATAAAAGTCCCAATTGCTAAATTCATAAATATAGAAGCCAATTCTATATGGTCTTGCAGGAGGGGAAGGAATGAAAAGGCTAGTCTAGGTGGCACTTCTGGTCATGGAGTCCAAGCTGAGGGGTTAACCTACTCCTACACTAGGCTATACTACCATTTCATGTCACAATAGAGTCAAAACAGGCAGCTACAAGTTTTCTATAGGAAACTTCTATAGGATGTCATGAACTGTTACAGGATGTCTTGCACTGCTACAAGAAGTTGGCTGAGAGGTTTTGAAGGACAATAATGGTGAGATGAAGTGTTGGAAAGGTGCATGAAAGTTGTGTAAGGTGTAGGGGAGGTGAACATCACCCAAGGCCAAGCCCAACACTTCAAGAAGGTTGGATTTCCCTAAGACATCTTGCTCATGGTGGCTGGAAAACAAAGGGATAGATTATGGCTGGTATGCTTCAACAGAAAGTGGAGAAAGCCTAGGTGGAGTTGGTTAGATGTGTCCCTTCCTCCAGATCAACAATCCCTGCAATAAAACATGTTTCTCTTTTAATTTACAAATTATTTCATGTCAACATGGAAAAGATGAGTTGAATTTAGAAAGTCTGACCTAACTATTGTTAGAGACTAGATCTATTGAATGGACTACCTTCTAAGTTACAACAGTTTTAAGAAGCAACTAACAACTGCAAATATTTCCAAGGAATTATAAATAATTATATAGCAAAAAATCAAACTTAACATAAGCAATGAACAAAAGACAAACTTTGTTTTTGGGATGTGAGAGTGGGATCCCCTAATCATGATACCATAAGGGAGATAGGGTAGGGGTCACTGTCACATGATTTTCTGGTATATTTTCCTTCACTAGACTTCAACACTAATATACTCTTTAAGCTAATGAAAGCATGTATAAGAAACAACTTTGATCAACTTTCTAAGCTAAAAAGAAAAAAGAAATAAACTTTAGGAGTAAATTAAAATTCTAAGCTTATAATACCAATACAAAGGAGAGGAACTTTTGCTGCTAGGGTTGGGCCCTAACCCAAGACCTTCAGCCCTCTGAGTCAACACAGTACTAGATCAAAATAGAATTTCTCACTATCATAAAAGTTTCAAATACATCATAACAATAATAGTCAAATGTGCTTAAACTTAATGACTTCTTGGCTATAATAAAACTTTGAATCCTAATGAGTCCCTTAGATTGCTTATTTATACAAAACTAGAGTTGCCAACAACTCCCTAGAAAATAGGGATACTGGGCTCCCTAACTCGAGAATAACTCTTCCTTGACTAGAATTGGCTTGGGTGCCAATGGACTCGGCTTGCTTGGCTTCCAATGAGATCGAGTTGATGCAATAGAGTGGGAGAATCTTCGAATGATCTAAGGAGCTAAGGAGAGAGACCACTTATTGGTTTGAAGGGGTCTGGACCCAAGTTCAGAGTTAGCTGTGCAAACCAACAAAACCCTTCACTGTCAGCCCTTTTGGCAACAACCTGTGTAGCGCAGGCTGTAGTCTCACCCGAGGTAGTATTGGGGGTTGATAGAACCAGGTTCCTACATCGAGAGGTCTGTGTGATGGGTTTCTGTTACTTCTAGGGCTTTATACTGACCTTAGCGAACCCTAACCCTTAAAATGAAGAAATCACAGTAACTTTGTTATAGCACCATTTACCACACTTGGTAGATTTGATGCTCTATGATATGGCCTAGGGCAACCCTTCCCTACCAGACTTGGTCCATTTTCTAAAAACCAATGTATTAAATTCCATACGTGATTATGCTTTATATAAAGAGCATGTACACATGGGTCATCCTATATCCAACATGCGTATAGGTGTTAAAAAATTAAAAAATATATAATCTCCCTTAATTCGAGCAGATTTTACGGGTTTGACCAGATACCCACCTACTATATCCCATGGGCCAACTGTTTCCCAACTGAAAAAACTAATTTGGAGAAGTATAAATACATCTCCATGGGAAGGCATAAGGGGAGGAGGAAGGATTAGATATTGATATTATAGTGGATTACATCCCCTTCTACACTCTCGGTCATAGGAAACCCTTATTTCATTCTTGAGATTTTCATCATCCCTTCATGACATCCTTGTGTATACTTATGTAGGAGGATTGTTGAGGTTTGGGTAGGACGGATCTAGAGGATGGTTTTTCTTGGAGCTGGCAGATGACTCAAGTTGTAGTTGTTCAATATTTTCTTTAGCTTACATTAATAAAGAGGTGTTATCTTGTTCTTGATGATTATGGTGTTTATACATTAATTTATGTCATGATTTGCTTATAAAATCTTACGTTAATGCTTATATGCTTACATTATTATATGATCTAACCTTGATATCATGAACATGCTTTTAGTTATTTTTGGTGTATATGCTTTGCCTTGAATGAATTGCAGGTCTTAAAGTGCAAGGAAGAAGCAGAGGGTTTGAACCCTACGGGAACGACCTCAAACGTAGGACCTACGAGTAAGACCTTTTGTACCAAGTTTAATTGTTTAAGTATTAGGAATGCTTATTTGTGTGTCTCTTTATGTTGTATTCCCTCCGCTCTATTGGGGTTCCCAACCCAAGACCCTAGGGTGATTCTACCCGAAACATAATTAGCGACTCCACTGGGGAAAGCATTCTTGTTTTTCCTAGATTGGGTTGTTTCTTCTTGATCAGGGCCTGCTTGATTGATTTCTTTCTTTTACAATGTTTGTGACCTGTTTGCTTCCTGGGCATCAAGTTTGATCTTTTGGATTAGCCCTGGATTTTTTTTTTCTTTATTGAGCTTTATATACGTGCTTTTTAGAGGATACAGTAGCGTATACATGCTAGTTTCATCAAAGAAACTCGTGTATACGCAAGTTTCCTTTGTTTCAATGGTGTATACATGCTCCTTATTCTTTTCACTATCACGTATACCTTATTTTGAATAAATATTTCAAAATCTTGGACCCAGTTAAGATTGTTTCCTGTCGGTTTTTGTTGTTTTCTGGTCATTCACTGTCGGTAAATCTCTTCTTTCATGCAACTTTTTAGTTTCTAATCTTCTTCTTGTTGAAAAACCTAGTCAACCTAGGGTTTTATTTTTTAGTAAAGTTTCAGTTTGGGCTTTGGGTTCAAGGATTTTTGTAGAAGTTCTTGGTTTTTCTGAATTTGTGAAACAAGAAATTGGTTGCAGTTTTGTTTATAACCCAACTTTTGGATTGCTTTGCTTTGCTTTCCTTTTTTGATTGACCTATTTTTCTTTTCATGGTTTTTTAGTGCCTCTTCGGCGATCTTGAAAGTCTTTCTTGACATTATTTTGGTTTGCTAAAGTCCTTTATACTGGTATTGAGATCAATCTATGCAAGTCTGTAGTCCTTTGTTATTTCAAGTTTTATTATATTAATGATGTGCATAACTTGCGAATTTTGTGACTCTTTATGCTTGTTGTTGGTCTTGGAGTTTTGGTAGTATTTGTGTTCTCAAAAAATTCTTTGGGTTCTTTAAAAAAGAAAAATACAAAAACATTGTTCTTGCCTTTCTTTTTCTTTTTAGTTTTTGTTTTTTGGTTTCTTCATTATTTTTTAGCAATTGTGAACTTTTTTCGATTGGTTTTTCTTGGTTTTGAGGTAAGTTTGTCATTGAATTTGTTCCCTCCTTGTAGTCAAGTTGGCCTATTGATCTTGTGAAGGAACACATTTTCTTATTGTATGAGCATCCATAGAATCTTGCACCATCATTATAGTTTGCATTAAGTTAGTTTGCACTACAAGCATTTTAGTCTTTTTTTAGATTTTGAGTCTGTAGAGTGTGTTTTCTGAAAAATAAAAAAAAATTGCTTCTACAAATTTATTCGTAGAACCTTATACAAATCTCTTTTCATAGAAGAAAAGTAACTGCATTTTCATATAGCTAAGTTTTTATTGATTCTTTTGCGACAAAACACCACAACTTTCACTCTGATTTTACCCATGACCTAGAGAACAATCTTTCAAGATCAAGCGCTTAATTAAAAAGAACTAGAATATTTTTTTATTTGTCATTAATTACATCAACAAGTCTAACTCTTTAGGACCTTGGAATAGGTGAATGGAGAGTTAACTCTCCAAGGCCACTCAAATTGTTAAACATAGATGTTGAATAATGAGTGAAATCCAGTGTTGTTAGAAAGATCGAGAAAGATCCTTTCTACTAAAAGTTAAGCACAAGGGAGAGTGAAAATAAGGAAAGAGAGATACCCCCTCTCCTACTTGTTGGATCCTGCCCTAAGACTGTTCTGCCTGGATTTTGATATCAACTGGTTTCCATAGTTTCTATTCCTAGGGACCACATAGGTCACTGTGGAGAGCAATCCCTTGGCACCTGAGGTAGACATTGCATCAGGTTCATTAGTACTTCTAGAGGGTACCCTTGCGAAGCTTGGGTACTTGCACTAGAAAAGTATTTTGTCTGGGGGTCAGCATAACAGTTGTTGTCACCTTCGCTAGTAGGCTTGGGCCATCATTATCCCAAACTATCTTCAGAATGTCCTTGATTTCACTTTCTTGTATTTTGGTGTCCGATCCTCATCACCCAGAATGGAAATACTTGGAAGTTGCTTGATTGATTGTATCTTCTAGGGACTTTGTCAGAGAGTGTTGTTTGCTCCTAATTGGCCATAGCTTTATAAAAAATTTAAGTCTTTAATTAGTTCTCTTAAATAATTAAAAGTGGTTGATCAACCAGTTCTTTGGTCTAAGAGGCTTCGTGGGATTTCACCTATGAGTGTAGAGCCTTCTTCAAGAAGGCCTAGGAGCAATTCTACTGGTGATTTTCAATCAGTGGTAGCGGATGTAACAGATATTGATCCTCCAGTTCAAGCTATTGTTTCATAGAATAGACCTAGTGTAAGTCGAGATTTGGAGAGGAACACTCCAGTCCTTTCTAGATTCCTATTCCCATCGGAAGACATTATAGAGGTTGAAGAACTCCCTAAGTCTCCTGTAACTCCTTCTTCTCCTCTCCCTCTCGATTATCTAGACATTCTATTATACGTTGGTACCATGACCCATAGGCCTTCGAGCCCTGGTCTATATCGGTATTTTCCTTCGATGGCCACTACTGGGAGCATGGTTTCAACTATGAGTGCTACTAGTGTACATACTCCTTTCTCAGTACAAGGAGGAGGTACAATTTCCATACCTTCAATCACTCCTAGCACTGCAATCTTTGGCTCTACCTTCATTCCATATTCGAGCGGCAACACCTAAGCTTTTGCCTCCAACACTAGTTCTTTCCCCTTTGGAATGCCTTCCAATGCAATTCCTTTGGTTCCATTAACTTTTCCATCAATTACTTCTACATCTATGACTTCCATGGCGAGTGGGTAAACTTCTTTTCAGGGTTTCTCTTTTAGGAGTGGTCATATACCACATTCTAACCTATCTCTAAGATCAATACCTTTTCCCTCCAAAGGTCAAGGTTATAATCCTTTCCAAGGATGGACTAATCCAACTGCTAGGAGCTTGGGAGCCAGGAATCAGTTCTCTTTTGGCCAATAGGGGAACATTTCGTACTCCTTCATGAGTTCATTTCAGATTTTTTTCTCCCTTTTCTAATGCATGGAACCCTTACCAAGGGCTCTCTACTTCATTTAATACCTCACTAGGGGGAAATTTCACTACATATGGTAATTTTTTGGTAGGAGTTCGAAAAACTCTAAATTTTTCTAGACTGCAAGGTTTTCCTTATGGTTTCAGAACTTCTAAAAATCACCTCAGGAAACTTGGTGCCTTCACAAATCTAGGATATTCTTTTCATAACATTGGGAATTCTTCCTAGAGTGGGTGGAATCCTCAAGGTCCTCCACGCTTACCTTTCCTGGCAACTTTAAACTTGTTAGATCTATCAAAGTTGACTAATGATCCTATCCGATACAACCTGGTTTGGCCTCTGGTTCCAACCAAACTTCCATAATACATACCCAAATTTAAAGGGAAGACTGGTGAAGATCCAGCTAACCATATAACCACATTCCATTTATGGTGTTCGTCAAACTCTGTGATTGATTATTCAATCAGGTTGAGACTATTTCAACGCACCCTAAATGGGAATGTGGCTAAATCATATATTGAGCTTCCAGGGGGCACCTTCGCTTCATTTGGTGACTTGGCACCATATTGTTAAACCATTTTCAGTTGCTCATTCGTTATGATTCTGGAACTAATCTCTTAGCTAATTTCCACCAAGACTAGGCAACCAACATTTCTGATAGCATCTGGGAATATAGGAGAAGGAAGAGGCTCATTAAAGCTGATATTCCCGAAGAATTCCTTCTTGAATGGTTTCTCAAATATTTGTAGCCTGAAATTTCTAAGGATGTATCGCTCTCTGGTGTATTCACCGAAGAACAAGCTATTTTTAAAGCCCAACAGTTAGAACTCATATATTCTCAATTTGGGATTCTTGAGAAAATTTTGCCTGATTCTCCTAGATCTAAGGTTGATCTTTCCAAGCCAAAGCTGGGTCCTCATGCCGACGGGAGAGTTAGATCAATTGATAATAGCATGGATAACCTACTAAACCAATTGCAACAGTTGTCTTTGCAAACTGGTTCTTCTATTCAGGCATCACCATCAGTTCTCATGCTTTCTCAACCTTTGTCTATCAATGTTGTTCAAAAACTTCTAAACCTAATGGAAACCAAAAATCTGATGGGAAGAAAAAAGGACATGGTAAGAAAAGGAATCAGGATGGGGAGGGAAATGAAACTAAGCTCGGCAGTGATGCTGGGGAGGGTAAAAAAGAGTTCGAGAAGAAAGTGAAGCTTCCATGTAAGCTATGCAATGGTGACTGTTTGAATCATATTTACCCAAAGATCTATGATGCTCGGCGCTTGTGGGTTCCGCAAGGGTCTTCTAGCTCCCATGTTGTGTTAACTAACCCTTTTCCCTAAGGGTAGTAGTTTCTAGTTGACGCGAATGCTACTACTGGTACCCCCTAGGGGCAACCACGAAGGGGAAAATCCATCAACTATTTATATGATGGGTTAGTGTCAGTCTTGTCATATTGCCATCAGTGATAAAAATCTGCTCTTTTGCATTTGCATAATAGGAGTCCCATACTGTAAATTTTCATCACTCCATTAGGTCATGGATCCACTAATGGTAGAGGTGACTTTAGGTTTCCCTCATGAAATGTACTTGTTGATCCTTTTTTCTATAGTCTTTAGTCATGGTTCATTTTCATTCTGCAATTTCATTTCATTAGGTCATAGGGTTTGGTCCCATTAGGTTTAGGGTTTCCACATAATCAAATTTAATGGTTAAATGCCAATAAAGATCAGCAAGGACATGAGGATGCCAAATAAACTCAAGCATAGTATCTGGAAAGTCAAAAGTTGTTCTTTTTAAAGCTTAATGTAATTTTCACCTCAAAACATGTTTGGAGGTGAAAACAGAGTATTTTGTTTTTATTGTCATTTCTTATGTAATTTCATATTCCTATATGTAATATTGATTCCTAGCTACTCCTAAGCATCAATCCATACTGCCTAGCTACAAACACTGCAAAAAAAAATCAAGTTAGCATGAGCTAATCCACCTACAAAGGCAAAAGTCAAACAAGCATTAAAACAGGGTTTTCAAAAAGGCAAAGAACATTGGAAAAGTGGGTTTTCAAAAAGTAAAAATCAAAATGGTGCCCATATATAACCCCTTTCATTCTATTTTCATTTCATTATGTTATTTTGAAAGTCAAAGAAACCAAAGGAGAGGAGAAAAAAATGATTTCTAGCAAAGCAGGGGCGGCGCTGCACATAGGCAATTGGCATTGCGCTTCTAAAGTTGTTTGCTCGGCGTTGCGTATAGGGAGGAGTACGCTATGCGTAGGGCCTTGTGCTATGCATAGGGAGTTTTTTCATAGTGTGATTTTCAATGGGCACTGCGCATAGCACGTGGCACTATGCGTTTGTGCAGGAGCACTATGCGTAGGGCAACAAACAATAAAAACACTCCAATATTCATATTTTGCCAAATTTCCTACAAATTTCACCTTGTACAAGTAAGTACTATCACCTGCTTGATGATTGGCTTGCGTATGTGAAGTTTTAGACAATTTTTCATTCCTAATATAAATTCCTAGTGTTTCACTATAAACCCTAATCATTTTGTTTTTCCCATTGCCTAGTTTCATAACTAAACACCTTACCCATCATTCCCTTCACCCTCATCTACATTTCACCATCTATCACTCATTCCCTAAACCCTCCCCTCACTCTCATGGTTTGTCCATAACTACCTAAGCTCACTCAAACTCATCCCTACAAACCCTAGAGTATCCCATTCATTCCCTTTTATTGTCTAAAATTGTGCAAACTAAGAAAGCTGGTTAAACATGAATAGAGGTGACTATGATTATGATGAGGAGGATACAGCAAGTGATAGTTCAGTTGAGAGGAGCAGGAAATAGATAAAACCTCATTAGTAGTTTCTTGTTTTAGACACCTTCAACGTTATGAATTCTGTGAACTAGTGGAGAGAGTTCAGTTTCATCATGAATTGGCTAGACTCTTTGTAGCCCACCTGTACAACAATGAAGTGACTCTTGTAGGGGTGACTTTCATAGTGTCACCATCTATTATTCTAGAGGCCACCAGAATCCTTGATGTTGATGAGAAATGGTATAAGGCTCAGGACCTTGATGAGCATTATTATGAGCCTTACATTAAACCTTAGTATAGAAGTCAGGTGAAGAGTCTTTTCCCTTTCAAATTTTTGGAGAACAGGTATGTCCCATTGATGACGATTATCATCAAATATTTCACTTGTGAGGGCAGATTTTCTAGGTTGTATACTTACCATATCAGGCCCCTCATTCACTTTACAAGGGTGAAGATGTTGAACCTTCTCTACTTTTTGTTTAGAAACATTGATAAGATGTCTTACCTTGTGCAGAAGAAGCCATACCCTCAGCAGATGAACAACATATATCATTACTCCTTGATCAAGATTATTGTTCTTCATCATCTCAGTCTCTGCAACATCCCTTGGGAGACTTTCTTTGCTTATGATATGTTTAGGGGGGGCCAAATTCCTCCATCCATGGTTCAAGAAACATGTGGGCCTTCTAGTCATGTGGAAACAGGAGAAGAAAACAAGGAGACAAAAATTGCTAAGGTGTCAGTATACTTGACATATCAAAAAGGTACAAGGAAGTTATTTGCAACTGCTAGGCAAGTGTTTTCTCCACAAGATGTGGAAGGGACCTTGCCTTCTTCATCAATTCAGAGGCAAATGTTATCTCCACAAGGTGTGAAAAGGGCTTTGCCTTCTACATCAACAAAATAGGTACAGGTTGAGTAGATGAACAAAGGGAAGGAAAAATTGCAGGAGGAAGACCTTGGTGATGAGGAAGAAAGAGATTTTGACTTGACTGAGCATGAGGAGCCGTAGCAGCGTTATACTCATCATGGAATTGATATCATTGACTTGGAGGCTCAGGACAAAGAAACCATCAAAGACATCATCATACAAGAAAGGGAAGCTCAAATACAAGCTTTGGTGGACAACCTAGAGAGAGCCAAGTTTGTCATCACATACTTGGAATAGGAGAACAAAAAATTAAGTGATAAACAGGTCCGCATGGAGCTTGAACTACTGAAAGCAAAGATGTTAACTGACAAAGAGGCTCATGTCACTTTGACTCCTATCAAGAAAGAAATTGAAAATGATAGGGAGACTTGGCTTGAAAGAGTCAACATACATCTTGAAGGGCTCATTAAGAAGGCCAACAGGGACAAGAAAATGCTTAGACACATGGCATACCATTACATGACTCACAATAAAATTTGTAACATGAGGATCAGAAAGTTGAAGGCTAGATTAAGGAGAAAAGGAGGAGGATAGATTAAAGATGTTGGCTGAAGCCTCCTTGGCTAATCAAAGAAATTCATGGTGGTGCCTCATACCAATTTTGGGAAGTTTTTGACGAAATTTTGTCATTTTTTAATTTTGGAAATTCAATACACAGAAAATTTGCCTAGAAGCGCAGCGCCACCGCCGTTGTGCTTTTTCTAGGGGAACCCAATGCACAAATGGCTTGCATTTCTGGATTTAGGGCATCAAGGACATGTACCCTAGCAATTTTCAGAATTTTTGGAGTAGAATTAGTTCACCAGAAGGTCCAAAAACACTCAAAATTTGACCTTTCTACTAGTTTTTGGACACGCAAAAGCAGCCTTGGGAGAATCAGTTTTTGACATGATAAATGAGCTCCAAATCTAGAAATTCTAGGTGTTCTAAAAACTATACTTAAATACCTTTCTAATGAGCTATCCTGGGCTCAATTTGGATGATGGTAAGGCCTCCAAAAGCGGACTCAAAGTAGTGCTATGCATAGGACTAGTGGCGCTGCGCGTAGGGCATTTTTACTCAAGATGACTGTTTTTATAAATTTCGACTATTTTCTTGTTTTCTCTCTCATGGAGGTGAATTTACTGATGTAATTAATGCCATGGTTTTTAAATTTAATAGTCAAGCACTAGTAGATGGTAGATTCATTAGATAAAAAGTGGTTTTGTGGGTAATGAATTAGTTTCCCCTCTTTTAGAGACTAGTTGTTTGACTACCTAGATTCCCAGTATTTGTTTAGAAATGGTTGAAACAAATCCTCTTCTCATGGTTTCAACCCCTGATGGTTAGGATGAGTGATTTCAATTTCCATATCATGTATTTTCTTTGTCATTGAGAAGGGTTGGACTCACATGGATGCTCAAAGCTTGATTGTACATCATTGTAAGCAGTTTGGCAAGGATATTAATAGGATTTGCAGCTATTTTTATGGGATCCCTGTGGTATGGAGTTTTAGCATAGTTTCTTCTTTTGTAATCATTTTTTTACATGTTTTATGTATGCCATATTCCATTTCATTGCTTCCAATTAAATGTTATCAAGTTAGATAGGTAGAATCCATTGTTACAGTGCTCTACCTTGGGAAATCATTCAATATTTTATGTTTTCTACTATTTGAGAAGGATCCATGATTGTCACATTCCCTCCTCAGCTCCTCATCAGTCTTGAAAGCCTCACACCATTAAGCCTTAAGTGGTAAAGCCTATGCCTACCTTGCCCCATAGAACACCCTGCATTTCTAACCTAATTTCCTAGACCTAAACTGCCTAGCTCCATCTGATCTAGCAAACACCAACGAATTCAATCAAAACCCTTAGAGCTACTATAACTAACCTAAAATATTTACCTGATTCAGGCATTTTGATTGAGATTCTAAAGGAGAGAACCCTCTCCCGGCCTTGTAGGGCTAGCTACAAGGTTAAGCTTAGTTAGCGGTTACCCTGGAATTGCCTCCCTTCAACCTGAGGTCAATCTAGGTGATAACATAGTGGCAACCATACTGGGGATGAAAGACTGATCACCCCAATAATATCTTTCATATAAATTCTTGACCTTTGGATGGTGAGTTTTAGAATTTTCTAGGCTGCAACAGAAAGTTGTAAAGCAATATAAAAATTTCGAAATTTGAGTACACTGGCTTCAAGAAAGTATACGAGGGCCAATCCTGATCCAAAACCTCCCCCCGTATTTGAAAATCCCAACCTTATTCCAAGAATAATCAGAAGACAAGAAAGTTCAGTAAGCCCTAGACTTGTTTTTAGATCCAATTCCTATCCCAGTGAGTGGTTGTTCATTGAAGACCTCCCTTTTGACGAGTATTTTTACCTTTCTCTGTTTAGAACCAAATCTGAAACTGCACTGGATGATACAGTTCTAAACCTGAAATTTGTTGTAGATCTCGAAATTCAAAGGGAAAACAGATCAATTGACGAATATATCTTAAATTCTCCTCAATCATCCATCACTACTGCCAATATCCCTAAGCTTTCAGAATCGGCATCCACTACTCTTAGTTCATCAGTATTCCCATCAATTTTTGAAGTCCATTCTCAACCTCAATTTATACCTACCCTTCCCCTTCAACCTATCATATCCGATCAAAAGCCTATCACCCCTACTTCTCCATCAACCACTCCATTAAACCCTAGTAGTCTAACCATTGTTTCAAATCCGCCTCGAGTCATGGTTGCCTGGTATGCACCCCTTGTTTTACCTCAGAATCTGGATGATATGCCCGCTGATTACCAAAGCAAAATACCACTTTTTTATGCCACTCAAAGTATTACAGCGCAACAACATGTTGATAGAATGAATGACTTCTTTGACCTTCATGAGGTAGAGGTAGAAAATATGACTATGAGATTGTTTGTTCAAAGCTTTGGAGGTGAAGTTTGAAAATGGTTCAGAGCTTTACCAGCAGCCTCTATCAACACTTTGCTGATTATGCATAGACAATTCTTAGACTGGTGGGAGGTAAAGAATAACCCACTCCAAATTTTGTCTAAGTGTGAAAATATCAAAAGGAATGCGGGTGAAAGTATGCAAGATTACTGAGTGAGGTTTAATGCAGTATATAATGCTATTCTGGCTGACATTAAACCACCAGTGGGGTTAGCCTTGCTCAAGTTTCCAGACGGTTTTGATGCTAATATGGCATATCAGTTACGAGAAAGAGATCCTACCACACTTGAAGATATGTAGAAGAACGCTATAAGTGTAGAAGCAAATCTGTTGGCCAAAAGAGCGAGAATGAAATCTGAAAAGAAGGTGACTATAAAGGAAGAAGCATCTACCTCAAATGTTAAGATGGATACTTTGCTTCGGAAAGTTGAGAAGATGTTTGACCGACTGACTGTTGTAGATAGACCTGAAACACAAATCAGGAATCCAAACTTCAGAGGACAGCAACAGCCCCAATTTCAGATTAAGCAAAGGGAACAAAAGGCACAAGATCAAACAGCACAACAACAACAGGTTAGAACTCCTTTGTAGTAGAACTATGTGCACAGAATGGAGGAGGAAGATGATGATGATCTAGTGGTTGAAGAAAACCATTTCTTCACTGCTGATGGTATGCCCATTTTTCTGACAGAAGATGAAGAATATGCAGAGGTTCTAGACACCCAAAGGGATGAAGATTACATACTAGCAAATGAGGCAGTTTTGGAGGATGAGTCAGATGATTATCAACGAGGATATATGAATGCCTTGACAGCACAGCAGAAGCAATATTCATTGAGAAGCAGGGATGTACCAATCAGTCCAATTCAAAAAAGAAAGGAAGCACAATCCAAAAATGATTCTTCAGGCATTCAGAAGAAAGGGAAAGACCCTGCTGATCCAAGTTCCAACAAAGGACCATCAGCAAATAACGTTGCAAACGAGAAGAACAATCAGCAAAGTGCAGCAAAAAAAATAGCAAAAAAGAAGGACCCGCCTATCAAAGAGGTAGAAAAAGTTTCAACTTTTAGTTTAGAAAATGAAATTTCTAAATTAAAAGTTTCAATTCCTTTGATTGAGCTGGTAAAGACCAATAGTTATAGAAAACATGTGTCTCGAATTTTGCAAGTAAATCCTTTATCAGACATGGTCAATGTAGAATATGATCAGCCTAAGCTCATTTTTGGCCCTGCCTTAGACAGTCAGTCTGAAGATATTGAATTTCCTCCATTTTATATAAGCCTTAGATTACATGAGTATGTTCTCCATAATGCCATGTTCGACTCTGGAGCTTCTCATAATCTGATGCTAAGAGCCATTATGGAGAAACTGGGCCTTGACATTACTTGAAAATATCATGACCTATATTCTTTTGATTCTGATAGGGTCCATTGTACTGGTCTTATCAAAGACTTGGTAGTATCTTTAGACCAAATCCCAGCCAAAAATGTTTTGATGGATGTGGTTGTCACTGAGATTCCACCACGGTTTGGTATGTTGTTGTCCAAATCATGGGGTGAAAAACTTAAGGAACTTTACAACTTGATTTCTCTTATGCTACCATTCCCATGTTTTTCCAATTGAGAAAACTATACAGGGAGAAGAAAATGAAATACATGATTACTAGCAAAGAGAAGCCACTTAATCATTCAATAAATGTTCTACATACAGATTTAGAATCATTTGTACTATACTCAAATATCAGTTTGAATGATGTATATAGTCAGTTAATAGAGGTAGATGATGTACCAGAGATTTCAGAAAATTTTAGAGTAGCCCTTGATCAAGAAAGAAATAAATCAACAAGTTCTTCTGAGCAGTCCACATACTAGCAACAAAAGGTCACTGAACAGCAGAAAAATGAAGAGATCAGTGAAGGTAAGGTAGAGAAGGAAACAAAATTTCAGCATCTAGAAGAAGAGGCAGGTCTTTGGAGCATGGATTTTGACGGAGCTATTGGTAAGGATGGTGCTGGCATAGGAATTTGGATTCGGAGCCCTGCTTTCCAGCCTGATAGAGTTCCTAGTAATGTTAGAGTGTGTTCTTACAAATTGGCTTTTGACTACTCTAACAATGAAGTGGAGTATGAAGCTTTGATTGCAGGTCTAAAAATTTTGAAGAAGTTAAATGCAAAAAGGATTTTGGTCTATGGAGATTCAAAGCTGGTAATCAAACAGGTAAAGGGAGAGTATCAAGCAAAGCACCCGTGGATGAGAGCCTACAGAAATGCAGTCCTAGACATCTTGCGAATGTTTCCTGATTATACTTTGACAGTTGTACCTCAGACTCAAAATATTATTGCAGATTCACTCGCCACTGCTGCAAGAAATTTGAAGATCCCAATGAACTCCAAAAACAAGTTTGAAATTCATGTCAAACACCAGCCTACCATTTTGGATTATTTAAGGTATTGGAAAGTGTTTTTGGATGATAATAAAATCAATACCTTTCTACAAAATAAAGGAAAATTCAAAAATGCTTCCATAGATGATGATTATGATACCGATGAACAAGAGATTGAAGTGAATCAGATGGAGGTATTGCAGCTGAAAGATAATATTATTCCTAAAGGTCTCATACCTTTAGAAGAACTTTTTGATCAAGATGATGTTGCAAGAAAGCCGAGCTTGGTGCCTATAGATAAAGGAGTTGAGGATGTCAATCTTGGAACAGTGGACAAGCCCAAGTTTGTAAAATTGTCCAAAGCATTGTCTCCCGAGGTAAAGACTAAATATGTTAGATTGTTATCTGAATTTTCTAATGTGTTTGCTTGGGATTATTCAGATCTGAAGGTGTATGACAAAGATATAATTCAACACACTATTCCCATCAAGCTAGATCAGAAGTCGTTCAGACAGAAGTTGAGAAGGATCAACCCAAAACTACTGCCTTCCATCAAGAAAGAGGTAAATAGATTATTTAAAGCTAGTATAATTGTCCCAATCATATTTTCTAATTGGATTTCGAATTTGGTTCTGGTACAAAAGAAGACCGGAGAAATAAGATTGTGTATAGATTTCCGAAACCTTAACAAGGTATCTTTGAAGGACAATTACCCACTTCCAAATATGGATCATATTTTGTAAAGAGTGCTGGAACATTGTGCATGTCACTACTCGACGGATATTCAGGTTATAATCAGATCCTGGTGCATGAAAAATATCGAGACAAAACTGCATTTACAACACCTTGGGGAGCCTTTCATTATGCTAAAATGCCATTCGGTTTGAAGAATGTTGGAGCCACATTTCAGCAACCAATGGACATTGCTTTTGCTAATGAGAAGGATGTATTTTTGGTTGTTTATTTAGATGATTTGACAGTTTTTTCAGGTTCTGATGATGAGCATCTACACCATTTAAATATTGTTTTTCAGAGATGTAGAATGTTTGGGAGATCTCTTAATCCAAAGAAGAGTCTCTTTGCTATGGATGAAGGAAAGTTTCTTGGTCATATTATCTCAAAATAAGGTATTCACATTGATCCTTTGATGGTGGAGGCAATTCAGCAAATAGATTTTCCCCGAAACAAGAAGGAGATACAAGCTTTCAATCGTAAGATGAATTTCTTACGCAGATTCATACCCAATTTAGCTGAACATTTAAGAAAAATGACTAACATGTTGAAAAAGGAGAGCATGGTAAAATGTGTTATCACTTAAGAAGCGATTACTAAATTGTTCACATCAGTTTGATTGTGAAGTTTAGGTGTTAGTCCAAGTTCAGTTTTTCCATGTTCAATGTAGTGTCTAGGTCTTTGGAATCTTTGTGGTATGGTTACATAAAGGTCAATAATCCATTCTCATTCATCATTGGTCCCACAACCCACATATATTCCTTGTATCAAGTTTGTTTTAAGGTTCTTATGTGTTATAAAGCAGTTTAGGTGTTTTGGTAGTGCAGAAACGAGTCTAGGCATTTTCGTAGCGCAAAACCCAGATTTTACACTGACTGCGCTACGAAATCGGGGATTCGTATGAATCCGTAGCAAATCCTGCTCAACTGTCATATCTATCAAGGTCCGTTATGTTTACATCATCAATTTTCAGTTTATACACTTCACCTATCATGTCCAACCGCTTATCTTCATCATTAGAGTCGTTAGGTACCTTGGTACGCTCAGATTTCAAGTTTCAAGAAAAGCCAAGCACTCACAGTCATGATTTGTGGTTAGATTCATATGTAAGGAATAAATTGTCAAGCATTCAATTTGAATTCCTTGGAAATCAGGTGAGCCAGCTATCAGGTGAGGCAGTAATCAAGCGAGGCAGTGATCAAAGTGTGAGACAGTGCCAGTCTTTCAAATTTTCATACTACTGGAGTTTCATGGAGGGATCTGTAGAGAAAAAAGAGCATAGGTCAGGCAGATGTTTGAGGAATGAACCTGAGGGTTTAGACAGCATCCTAAAGAATGATGAAGTTGCACAAGCCTTCAAACAGGTTGGTTGTTGGAGGTTTTGCGAAAAACTTCAAGGAGGCCATATACAAGTCACCAAGGAGTTCGCTTTAAATTTCACAGGATTGAATTCAAAGGTTGGGGTACTTGAGTTGCCAATCTCTCCAGAAGTTATATCGACAGTCACTGAGATTCCAAGGGGACAGGAAAAATGGTTTAAAAACTTCAAGTTTGACATGGCCCCCTACAAGGAATTTCTGAAACCGAAGTTCATCAATTCAGACTTAAACAAGTCCATGCCCAGAAGTTCTGTCAAAGATTCATACGTTAATTTGCTTACCTTCATACAGAGGTACTTCACCTGCAAAGGGAGGTATCATAAGGTGTATCCTTATCAATTCAAGCTACTTCTTCATTTCACTAGAAATATCTCTATTGATTTACCCTTCTACTTGTTTCGTAGCCTGGGAAAAAAGTGTGATAAGGTCCAGTTAAATAAGGAAGCCTGTGAGACCTCGTTGTTTCATCACGGCTTAGTTAAGTTGATAATTCTACATGAGCTCTAGAAGATAAATAAAGAATGGTGCGTGTTCATTTTTATGTCCGGTTTCAAGAACGAGAATGGTCTCAGTCATGAAGCTGCAAAAGAATCTCCAACAGCAACCGGCCATCATGGGGAAACAAGATCCAGGAGATTTGTAAAATTGAAGGCTAGGAAGTAGGTAAAAGAACCTACCAAACCATTGATAATCCAAGACACACCCCAACAGTCCCAGAAAGAGAAAACTCAGATTAGAGAGGGTGTACATGAATCATCTACAGGTGAAATAGTTCAGAGAAGAGTGACAAGGAGCCAGTTAGCCAAAGAAAAAGGCAAGATAGTGGTTACTGAGGAAAGCCCAGTTTCAAAGGGAACTCTTAATGACTTACTGCAAGCTATTGATATTGAAGAATCTCCCTTGGTTCAAGAAGATTTGATAAAATCAGGAAAGGACAAGACAAAAAATATCAAAGCCTTGAAAAAGCTCAAGTTCGATGATCTGGTTGCTAAATTTGTCTTTAAGCCAAGAAGACCAGTAATGAGGCATTCAAGACAGGTACAAGAGACACTGCTCGAAGCAAGTGAAATAGAGGAGATAGCACAGTCTCATGAAGGAAAATATAAAGGTAAGGCATTTATCCCTCAAGAAGAATATAGTGTTGAAGAGTTAAAAAAGAAGTTGAAATTAGCAAACATGGAAATTGCTAGATTGAAGAAAGCCTCAAGGAAACATGCAACCAAGGAAGCTCATTTCGACAAAATGGAGGCTCTGTGGGAAGAAAAAACAATTCAAATACCTAAGGTGGTCGACTGTAATGCTCAATACTACACATGGTCAGTTCCCGTAATAAAAGAAGCAAAATTCATCAGAAGAGTTAATATGAAACTGAGAGCTGGGATCAGGGTTATGAAGAGACAAATTGAGGAGTTGAAGATACAGCTAAGCCAGTGGGAAAGATCTCCTTAAGAAAATCACACAACAAGTAAGGTTATATCCAAAATTTTTGATGATTTACCTTGTTGCAT
Organism: Pinus tabuliformis; assembly: GCA_031772625.1. NCBI lineage: Eukaryota > Viridiplantae > Streptophyta > Pinopsida > Pinales > Pinaceae > Pinus > Pinus tabuliformis. The sequence goes on along the minus strand of CM062814.1, from coordinate 684,237,437 downwards.
TTTTTCCTCAGTTTTGAATAGCTTCAGGACAGTTGAAAGGAACATTTCCAATTAAAAGAGGCTCAAGACAGTTAGATGTTGGTATTACAACTATGTTTTGTGATTACATAGCAGTTTTGTAGTGTGCTACGAAACTGCTGAAAATGACGCATAATGCACAACAGTTTCGTAGCGCGCTACGAAACTGCTGTAGCTACATAATTAAAATCAGTCGACCAATTTTGAGTAATCAAGGGGAAACTTTTTTGAAAGGGGAGTTCAAAAAGGATCATTTACAATGTGCAAGCAACCGGCAAAGGTAAAACAAGCGGAGGAAAAGATATATGAACTATAAGTTTTTGTCATACAAATGATCACCGCTAGTATTGTCCATGACATTTCAAATGGCTTTGAAGAAGTTTTGTCTCCATACGAGTATATGGGAAGGGTCTACAGCACATCAAGAACGTGGCACTCCAATACACTTTTGTGTAATCAAAGAAGAACATCATGGTTAATTGGTCTCAAATATCCTTGAGGAAACCAAAAGTAGGAAAACAAGGGCAGTTTCCTACTTTGCAGGAGCAGTAAAGGAGATAAGACATTAAGGGCCAGCAAGGAACTTTAAACATCCATCAAAGTTAAACTAAAGGGAACCACTTGTCAGAGAACAAGTTTTTATTGTAATAAATTCTATTATCAGCATGATGTGGAGTTGGACTCCTAATTTTCTTAGGTTTCTAAAACTTCCAGTTAGCAGTTGTTGTATTTAATAGTTAGTTAAAGTTTGAATAGGTGTCATGGCAAGCAGAATTCGAGTTCCCCTCATGCTGGAGGAGGAATCTCAGCTTTGTAAAGAATTCTATATATAGGAGAAAGAGCAATGTACTTAGGGTTGGAAATTTATTGAGAAAAGCTCTGATATTTGGCTTTATGTAAAGACTCTGTTTTTAGTAATACAGTACTTTGGCTTTGCTTCTCAGGAATCAGAAGGAATTTGATGCTTGGAATGGCTTGTATTGTTCTCTTCCTATTATATTCAGTGGTATGAATGTGTGATTACTTAGAAATCACTAACAGTGCTCTAATTTCCTTCATGCATTCGTAAACTGTGTTGGTCCTTTGTATTTCTGGTGTTTTCTACATGCATTGAGTTCTAAATGCCCTGACTTCTATGTAGAGCTAACCTTACTATTAATACTGAAGCATATCTGACTCCATAAGCCTAATGGATACCTTCTAATTGTGTTTCCACCACTCACATTTTTATTTTTGTTTCACGAGAGTTAGCCATCTTAATTATAATAAAAAAATCATTAATCCTTTGAGAGAGCCCTCTCAGGTTGGGGAGGCTAAGCCTCAGCCTAAAGTAGGTTTGAAATAGTTACTTAAGGTCTTCCTGGTCAGCAGCCTTCCAGGGTCTGATTTTGAGATAAAAAAATGGACGAAGGATGCCATGAATTCATTTAATCTAGTAAAGTATGCATTATCTACAGCTCCAGCCTTAATTAGTCCTAATTACACTCAAGATTTCATTATATTTTCATTTGCATCCGAGCATACCATGGTTGCAGTATTAATGCAAAAGAGAGATCAGCTGGAGAAGCCCATTGCCTTTTTCAGTAGGACTATTCGAGATGCTGCCTTGCGGTATAATATAATTGAAAAACAGGCACTTGCTCTCATAAAAGCATTGAAGGATTTCAGAGTGTACATTCTGCACTCACACATCATAGCATATGTTCCCAATGCAGCAGTAAAGGATGTGCTGATACAAACTGATCCGGAAGGAAGAAGAGGGAAGTGGATTGCAGCAATGTTGGAATATGATCTGGAGATTAAACCCACAAAGCTGATCAAAGGACAAGGCTTGGCGAGACTAATGGCTGAATCAAATCTGCATGCTTTAGATATCAATCTCATCACAGCCATGTCAGAAGATGAAGAAGAAGGCTCTCTCATTCAAGTGTCTGAAATGTTTCTTCAATCACCATGGTATTCAGACATAGTGTATGTACTTCAGCATCTTTCACCACCTCCAGGAATGTCTAGAAACAAAGGTAGATCACTCAAACTCAAAGCTGCCAAATTCTGTATTTTAAATAATGCCCTTTATTGGAAAGATCCGGGAGGTGTGTTACTTAATTGTTTGGTTGAAGACGAAGCTCAGCAGGTAATGTATGAATTTCATAAAGGTGATTGTGGTTGTCATTTGTTTTGGATGACAACGGCAAATAAAGTATTGAGAGCAGGTTACTACTAGCCGACTCTATTTTCAAATGTATACAAGACAGTCATGAGCTGTCATGAATGTCAGCTCTTTCAAGGGAAAAGAAAATTACTACCTCTTCCTCTGAAACCTGTTGAAATCAATGCACCATTTCAGTAGCGGAGACTCGATTTCATCAGGGAAATCCATCCAACATTGTCGGCACAACACAAATGGATCCTAATAGCAACCGACTATTTCACTAAGTGGATTCAAGTTATTCCAACTAGACAAGCCACAAATACGGTAATCATCCAATTTCTAGAGTCAAATATTTTATCTCGTTTCGGTTTTCCAAATAAAATCATCACAGCTAATGCAACTGCATTCAAATCAAAGAAGATGATTGAATTTTGCAACAAGTATAACATTATGTTGGGTCATTCTACAGCATATTACCCGCAGGGAAATGGTTTGGCTGAATCATCAAATAAGTCTTTGGTGAATATCATCAAGAAGATGCTGGAAACAAACAAGAAAAATTGGCATAGAAAGTTGGTTAATGCCTTATGGGCTGACAGAGTGAGCCACAAGAAATCCATACGTATGTCTCTATTTGAGTTAGTTTATGGCATTGACACAGTCTTTCCAACATCTCCTGCAGCTCTGGTTATGAGACTGTTACAGGAAGCTAGCAGTGAAGAGGATGACTTTCAGTGAAGAATCAATCAGATGATTCATCTTCAACAAACAAGGGATGAAGTTTTCCAAAAAACTTTCAAATTACAGGAAAAGATCAAGAAAATCTATGATCGGAAAATTAAAGCAGACAAATTTTAGCTAGAGGATGTAGTGTTGTGGTGGGATGCTCAGAATGAGGACAAAGGAAAGCATGGTAAGTTTGAAAATTTATGGAAAGGACTGTATAAGATTACAACATACAGAGGACAGAATGCTTTTCTGCTCAAAGAGATGGATGGTCAGGATTGTCCAGGAGGGCCAGTTAATGGTAGGCTCCTGAAGCACTACTACTTTTGAAGTGATTTTCTGAAGTTATGACATGATCATTGTACATACCAATTTCCCTTTCATTGCAAGATTTCAAAGTACACAGTCATTCCAGCTTGGGGCCCGAGGTGAAGGCTATAAAGTTTGAATGATATGTGTAAAGTTTGTCAGTTTTGATTTAGTTTACAGTCACAGTTTGAGTCATGAGTCAGTTTCAGTTTGCATTGTGTCAGTTTTCAGTCTTTGAAGTGTTTTGACCCCATTGCCCAATGGATAAGGCTACCAGTTCTACGGTGTTCTTGGCACCTCCAAGCAGCTACCATCCCCATTGGAGCTAATGTTAGTGTCAGTCTTGTCATACTGCCATTAGTTATCAAAATCTGCTCTTTTGCATTTGCATAATAGGAGTCCCATACTATAAATTTTCATCACTCCATTAGGTCATGGATCCACTGATGGTAGAGGTCACTTTAGTTTTCCCTCATGAAAAATACTTGTTGATCCTTTCTTCTATAGTCTTCAGTCATGGTTCATCTTCATTCTGCGATTTCATTTCATTAGGTCATAGGGTTTGGTCCCATTAGGTTTAGGGTTTCCACATAATTAAATTTGATGGTTAAATTCCAATAAATATCAGCAAGGACATGAGGATGCCAAATAAACTCAAGCATAGTATCTGGAAAGTCAAAAGTTATTCTTTTTAAAGCTTAATGTAATTTTCATCTCAAAACATGTTTTGAGGTGAAAACAGAGTATTTTGTTTTTATTGTCATTTCTTATGTAGTTTCATGTTCTTATATGTAATATTGATTCCCAGCTACTCCTAAGCATCAATCCATACTTCCTAGCTACAAACACTGAAAAAATAAATAAATAAATAAATAAAAATAAAAATAAAAATAAAAATAAAAATAAAATAAAAATAAAATAAAAATAAAAATAAAAATAAAAAATAAAATAAAAATAAAATAAATAAATAAATAAATAATAAAAAAATAATAAAAAATAAAAAAATAATAAAAAAATAAAAAAATAATAAAAAATAAATAAAAAAATAAAAATAATAATAATAATAATAATCAAGTCAGCATGAGCTAATCCACCTGTAAAGGCAAAAGTGAAACAAGAATTAAAACAAGGTTTTCAAAAAGGCAAAGAACATTGGAAAAGTGGGTTTTCAAAAAGTAAAAATCAAAATGGTGCCCATATATAACCCCTTTCATTCTACTTTCATTTCATTATGTTATTTTGCAAGTCAAAGAAACCAAGGAAGAGGAGAAAAAAGCAATTTCAAAGCGATTTCTAGCAAAGCAGGGGTGGCACTGCGTGTAGGCAACTCGCACTGTGCTTCTAAAGGTTTTTTGCTTGGCATTGTGCGTATGGCCTTGCACTGTGCTTAGGGCATTTTTTCACAGTGCAATTTCCAACAGGCACCACGTGTAGGTCATGGCGCTATGCGTCTGTGCAAGAGCGCTGCACATAGCGCAACAAACCATAAAAACGCTCCAATCTTCAGATTTTTGCCAAATTTCCTCCAAATTTCACCTTGTACAAGTAAGTACTATCACCTTGCTTGATGATTGGCTTGCATATGTGAAGTTTTAGACAATTTTTCATTCCTAATATAAAACCCTAGTGTTTCACTATAAACCCTAATCATTTTGTTTTTCCCATTGCCTAGTTTCATAACTAAACCCCTTACCCATCATTCCCTTCACCCTCATCTACATTTCACCATCTATCACTCATTCCCTAAACCCTCCCCTCACTCTCATGGTTTGTCCATAACTACCTAAGCTCACTCAAACTCATCCCTACAAACCCTAGAGTATCCCATTCATTCCCTTTTATTGTCTAAAATTGTGAAAACTAAGAAAATTGGTTAAACATGAATAGAGGTGACTATGATTATGATGAGGAGGATACAGTAAGTGATAGTTCAGTTGAGAGGAGCAGGAAATAGAGAAAGCCTCATAAGGGAGGTAAAATTACCAGAGAAGAGCCAACCAACCTAGCAGAACTACAGGCCTCCCCATTAGCAGTTTCTTGTTTCAGACACCTTCAATGTTATGAATTCTGTGAACTAGTGGAGAGAGTTCAGTTTCATCATGAATTGGCTAGACTCTTTGTAGCCCACCTGCACAACAATGAAGTGACTCTTGCTGGGGTGACTTTCACAGTGTCACCATCTGTTATTTCAAAGGCCACCAGAATCCCTAATGTTGGTGAGAAATGGTATAAGGCTCAGGACCTTGATGAGCATTATTATGAGCCTTACATTAAGCCTTAGTACAGAAGTCAGGTGAAGAGGCTTTTCCCTTTCAAATTTTTGAAGAATAGGTATGTTCCCTTGATGAGGATTATCATCAAATATTTCACTTGTGAGGGCAGATTTTCCAGGTTGTATACTTGCTATATCAGGCTCCTCATGCACTTTACAAGGGTGAAGATGTTGAACCTCCCCTACTTTTTTTTAGAAGAATTTATAAGATGGCTTACCTTGTGCGAAAGAAGCCATACCCTTAGCAGATGAATAACATATATCATTACTCCTTGATCAAGATTATTGTTCTTCATCATCTCAATCTCCACGACATCCCTTGGGAGACTTTCATTGCTCATGACGTGTTTAGGGGACCCCAAATCCTCCATCCATGGTTCAAGAAACAGGTGGGCCTTCTAGTCATGTGGAAACAAGAGAAGAAAACAAGGAGACAAAAATTGTTGAGGTGCCAGTATAATTGACATATCAAAGAGGTACAAGGAAGTTATCTGTGGCTGCTAGGCAAGTGTTTTCTCCACAAGATGTTGAAGGGGCCTTGCCTTCTTCATCAGTTCACAGGAAAATGTTATCTCCATAGGGTATGGAAGGGGCTTTGCCTTCTACATCAACAAAATAGGTACAGGTTGAGCAGTTGAACAAAGGGAAGGAAAAAGTGTAGGAGGAAGACCTTGGTGATGAGGAAGAAAGAGATTTTGACTTGACTGAGCATGAGGAGCCACAGCAGCATTATACTCATCATGGAATTGATATCATTGACTTTGAGGCTCAGGATGAAGAAACCATCAAATACGTCATCATACAAGAAAGGGATGCTCAAATACAAGCTTTGGCGGACAACCTAGAGAGAGCCAAGTTTGTCATCACATACTTGGAACAGGAGAACAAACAATTAAGTGATAAACAGGTCCTCATGGAGCTTGAACTACTGAAAGCAAAGAGGCAAAGTGACAAAGAGGCTCATGTCACTTTGACTCCTATCGAACAATAAATTGAATGATAGGGAGACTTGGCTTGAAAGAGTCAACATACATCTTGAAGGGCTCATTGAGAAGGCCAACAAGGACAAGAAAATGCTTAGACACATGGCATACCATTACATGACTCGCAATAAAATTTGTAACATGAGGATCAAAAAGTTGAAGGCTAGGTTAAGGAGGGCTTTAGAAGGAAAAAAGGAGGAGGATAGATTAAAGATGTTGGTTGAAGCCTCCTTGGCTAATCAAAGCATTTGATGGTGGTGCCTCATACATAGAAAATCTTCCCAGAAGCGCAGCACCACTAGCGCTGCGCTTTTTCTAGGGGTACACAATGCACAAATGCCTTAAATTTTTGGATTCAGGGCATGAAGGACATGCACCCTAGCAATTTTTAGAATTTTTGGAGCAGAATTAGTTCACCAAAAGGTCCAAAAACACTCAAAATTTGACCTTTCTACCAGTTTTTGGACACACAGAAGTAGCCTTGGGAGAATCCGTTTTTGAGGGGGAAAATGAGCTCCAAATCCAAAAATTCTAGGTGTTCCAGAAACTAGACTTAAAGACCTTTGCAATGAGCTATCCTGGGCTCAGTTTGTATGAAAGTAAGGCCTTCAAAATTGAACTCAAAGTGGTGCTGTGCGTAGGACCAATGGCACTGCACGTAGGACATTTTTACTCTGGATGATTGTTTTGCTAAATTTTGACTATTTTCTTGTTTTCTCTCTCATGGAGGTGAATTTACTGATGTAATTAATGCCATGGTTTGTAAATGTAATAGTAAAACACTAGTATATGGTAGATTCATTAGATAAAAAGTGGTTTTGAGGGTAATGAATCAGTTTCCCCTCTTTTAGAGGCTAGTTGTTTGACTGCCTAGATTCCTGGTCCTTATTTAGAAATGGTTGAAACAGATCCTCTTCTCATGGTTTCGACCCCTGATGGTTAGGATGAGTGACTTAAATGTCTATATCATGTATTTTATTTTTCATTGGGAAGGGTTGGGCTCACTTGGATGCTCAGAGCTTGATTGTACATCATTGTAAGCAGTTTGCCAAGGAGATTAATATGGAGTTTTAGCACAGTTTCTTCTTTTGTAATCATTTGTTTACATGTTTTGTGTATGCTATCTTCCATTTAATTGCTTACAATTGAATGTTATCAAGTTAGATAGGTAGAATCCATTGTTACAGTGCTCTACCTTGGGAAATCATTCAATATTTTATGTTTTCTACTGTTTGAGAAGGATCCATGATTTTCACATGCCCTCCTCAGCTCCTCACTAGTCTTGAACACCTCACACCATTAAGCCTGAAGTGCTAAAGCCTATTCCTACCTTGCCCCATAGAACACCCTCCATTTATGACCTAATTTCCCAGACCTAAACTACCTAGCTCCATCTGATCCAGTAAACACCAACAAATTCAATCAAAACCCTTCGAGCTACTATATCTAGCCTAAATTCTTTACCTGATTCAGTCATTCTGACTGATATTCTAAAGGAGAGAGCCCTCTCCTGACCTTGTAGGGCTAGCTACAAGGTTAAGCTTGGTTATTGGTTACCCTAGAATTGCCTCCCTTCAGCGTGAGGTCAATCTAGGTGATAACATGATGAGTTCACATGTTGATGTTTCTACATGATCACGTGATTATGATGAACTGGAATCATCTAAGGCCAAGAGTACTCCTCATTTTTCAGAGCCACTCCATATCAGGAGGCCCGTAGTTGAGCCTATACTTCGAATGCCGAAAGGCTCCGCAAATCATTTGATTATTAACCCCAATGCCAAGGAATCTCAGAACTACTCGATTTCAGAAGATATGGCTCAGAGACCTTATGCCATGTTAGCGTTAGAGGTACTCCAATCGTTCCCAACACAAAGGAGTGTGTTTCTCACTATGATCAGAATGGTAGATCTAAAGAACTCTCTTATCCTTACATTCAACAAGTCAAATATCAAGAGACTCCCACATCATATGGCTTTTCAAATCAAGTCTACACACTGAAAGACCAATATCTTTTGAATGGTAGTTGATGAAGAAGCTTCCACATGTGTAATGTATATATCATGTTGGAAGGCTATTGCATCACCTCAGGCCGTTCTGTCACTTGCTCTATTAATAAAATTTGATGGTCATTCTCTTAGGTCAAATGGGATTATTCCAGCCTTTCCCATCTATGTTGGGGGAAAGGTTGTAAATATCAAAGTAGAAATAGTTGATGCAAATTTGGATTATAAACTCCTTTTGGGAAGAAATTGCATTTATGAGATGGATGCTATTGTATCATCCTTATTCTACATCCTCTGTTTTCCTCATGAAGGGTGAATTGTAATGGTTAATCAGTTGGATTATTCTCTAGGTGAATCCAATGCATCTTTTGAATATATTGTTCCCTTAGTGAATAATCCTAAGCAGCCTATTGAGAATCTAGGAGTTGGGATGTATTCTTCCTTAATGTGTACCTTTTATTTTCTTGCTCCTATTGCTCGAATTAATGCTATTTCATCTTCTAAGGCACCTTCTTGAAGAGAGTTCTTTAGAATTCATTATTTTTTAGATCCTTAGCCCTTACCCTCTTCTACCACCACATTAGATAAGGGGAAAGTGGGTGGAATGGAATTTCCTATGTTTGTAGATAAAATTGATTATCAATCTATAGTTAACATTACAGAATCTGATTCTACTCCTTTTTCACTAGAGGATCTAGATGTGGATGTGGCTCTAGCCTGGACTCTAGATTCAACTTCTGCTATGGATTTCCTAGATATTGTTTTTCCATCCAAAGAAGAAATGACGGGTATTGAGAGGCCATGGGATGATTCTCATCATCAGTCATATTTCCTCCCTAATTTGTGAGAAGTAGAATCAAGCTTGCCTAGTCCTTCATCTACTGGTGATGTTCATGCATTTGAAAATCCTTTGGCTCCAACGTAGTTTTCAACTGAAGATAACATGTCTGTCATTTCAAAAATTGTTCCAGTGAACATTTCTAGGAATCCCAACTTTATCAAGAATATCTTCGTTGGATTTTATTGTTCCCCTCAAGAAATTAGGATTTATACCGATCTCTTTAAAGAGTTTCGAGACGTGTTTCCTTGGTCTTATGAAGAAATGTCTGGGATAGATCCATCTATAGTCTAGCATGATATCAAGACATATGACAATGAAAAACCTATTCACTAGAAGCTTCAACTAGTAAACCCTAGGAAAGCAGTAGTTATCGAAGTTGAGTTTGAAAAGTTACTTAAGTCAGGTTTCATATACCTTGTTCCTTTAACTAAGTGGGTCTCGAATCCAGTCTCGATTGACAAGAAGCAAGGAATGATCCATGTTTGCATTGACTTTAGGGACTTGAATAAGGCTTGTCCTAATGATAATTACCCCACACCATTTATTGATCAGATTATCAATGAGTGTGCGGGTAATGTGATTTTCTCTTTTATGGATGAATTTTCTTGTTATAATCAAATCACTATTCATCCGGAAGATCAACATAAGAAAACTTTTATTTTCCCCTCGGGTACATTTTCATATAAGAAGATGCCTTTTGGCCTTAGGAATGCTAGAGATACCTTTCAGCAGGCCATGTCATATGCTTTCCACGATATCAAACATATTATCAAATCCTACTTGGATGATTTAGCTGCTCGTTCTTAAAAGAGAATTGATCATCCCAAGCATGTTCGATTAATTATTGAATGATGTCGTTTCTACAAAATCTGGTTGAATGTAAATAAGTGTGTTTTTTTCATCACGTATAGTTGGTTGTTGGGATTCATCATATATACTAAAGGGATTCATGTATATCCCTTCAAGGTTGAGGCAATACTTTAGTTTCCTCCCCCATCCACTATTCGTCAACTTCAGACTCTCCAAGGAAAATCCAATTTCTTGAGGAGATTTATCGCTAATTATGTTGAGATTACTAAAGGATTTATGAGATTTCTCAAGAAATGGGTCCCATTTCTATGGGACGATTTTGCGCAATTCTCATTTGATGCTTTGAAAAAAGCATTAACCTCTACTCCTTTATTGAGTCCACCTGATTATGGTAGAGACTTCCTTTTATATCTTGTTGCAGCAGAATCAACTATTGGTATGGTTCTGGTTCAGGAAGATGATACTTTCACTGAGCACATAATTTACTATCTAAGTTGAGACTTAGTGGGCCCTTATTTGTGATATTTTCCCATTGCGAAATTAGCTTTGGCAGTTGTCCATGTTGTCCAGGGACTTAGACATTATATTCTGCTTAGAAAAAAAATTGTCTTAGCAGATGTCAATCCATTTCAATTTCTTCTCAGCAGGCGAGTGATTGGGGGAAAATACAATACATGGATTGCCATTTTACAAGAGTTCAATCTCGAATTCATGTCAGGAAATTCTAATAAATCATTAGTATTTGCAGAATTGGTCTCATAGTTGCCTTACGAGGAAGAAGTAGTTTATGAGGAATATTTTCCTGATGAACATATTTTCCTTATTTCCTCGCAAGATCCTTGGTATGGAGATATCATTATATATCTCCAGACTTCGAAGTTTCCTCTCACTTTTTCAAAGGATGAACGTAGAAAGCTACATCACTTGGCTAAAACCTATATTATTATAGGTGACACTCTATGTCATCGCGGGGTTGATTCAATCCTTAGACATTTTCTAACCTTAGAAGAAGGTAATCCTGTGCTAAACGATTGCCACAATGGAGCTTGTGTTGGTCATCTATCTAGGCTTGCAACATCCCAAAAAAATTTGCATGTAGGCTAATTTTGGCCCTCAATCTTCAAGGATTGTGTTGAAGTGGTCAAGAGATGCCACCCTTGTCAAGTTTATACACAGAAAATGCATGTGCATCCAGCTCCTCTCTTTCCTGTGATTACCGTTGGTCCATTCACAAAGTGGGGTATTGATTTTACTACTTTCAATCCGCTTTCAATGGGAAATCATAAGTATATCATCGTAGTTGTCGACTACTTTACTAAGTGGGTTGAGGCTATGCTCACTTTCAAGAATGATGGTGAAATAGCATCCTTGTTTCTCTTCAACCAAGTCATTTCCCAGTTTGGTATTCCCAAAGAGATTGTCACTGACCATGGTAGTTGTTTCTAGAACTAGATGACATCTGAATTGGCTCTTAAGTTGGGTTTCTGGAAAAAGCATTCATCTCCTTATAAATCCCTAAAAAACATGCTACAAAGGATGATTAACAAATCTCGATCTAATTTTCACATTATGTTATATGCTTTGGGCATACCAAATTTCAGTCAAGACTGCTACAGGTTTTACTCCTTTCTAACTAGTCTGTGGGTTGGAATCAATTTTTCATGTGGAATATTAAATTCCTTCCCTTGAATTATTTTTTGAACTTCTTCCAAATACTTCTAGTATTGAAGAACGCCTCGTTCATTTTGAACATCTTGATGAGTAGTTTCGAGATGTGGCCATAATCAACGAACCTCATAAAAAGAGAGTAAATGCTCAATATGATAAGGTTTTCCATCCTAGGGTATTATATGAAGGGGAACTTGTCTTGGTTTATGACCAAGACAAATACACCTTGGGGGTAGGCAAGTTCAAATCTATGTGGTACGGTCCCTTCATTGTTAAAAAGGTCTTGAAAAAGGGAGCTTATGAGTTGGTTTATTTTGAGGCAAATGAATTGAAGGAGCCCGGAAATGGGCTCTATCTTAAAAAGGTATTTTTCTTAGTCTTCGGTCTAGCATTTCCTTGGTTGTAAATATTGTATATTTGTGCATATATATCTATCGTTTTTGTAGTAATGTCGATATTTTTGATCTGCTTTGGCAGGTATTGATGGATTATTTGATATATCTAGGGTTCACCGATGGTGCTAGTAGGAACACCCGGAACCTTGCTTCCATGGCTTGGGTGATTTATTATCCATCCGGCTAGTTGTTGGTTTCAAGAGGTGTATGAATCCGACCTGCTTCAAACAATGTTACAGAATATATTGTTGTCATTAATTTACAATCTGAGGAAATATCTCTTGGTATTGATTCATTAGTAGTATACTTCAATTCACAATTGGTGGTATCTCAATTAAACAACATCTATCGAGTGAGAGATCATTATTTATATCGCCAATTTCTGAGAGTGCGTTTATTTCAGAGATCATTTATTTATATCACATTTACTCATATTCCAAGATCAGAAAATTCATTTGTAGATTTTATCGCTAATCAAGAATTATATTGGCACATAAATCATTCATCACATTAAAAATAAAAAATAATCGAAGAGCCATCTGGATATATATGATCATCATAGTGAAACCATCGGTACATGGATAGAATTTTTATGTTCAAAATAATATACAAAATTGGGACAAAATCATCCTACAAAATTAGGGCTTATGGTCATAATCATGTCTAATCAAAATATCTTATCATCCATAAGTTTATATCTGTGGGTCCTGCTCAGGGTGAGAATCATGGAAGAAGACGATGGCATTTTCCACCCGTCGTAGTAGTCGCACCCAATCACATAGCACACCTACCACACACCTTTGCATCTCTTCCAGAAGGTCTTCTATGGCTGCCATAGGTACCTAGGGAGTTAGTCTCACCAAGATTTTCTGTACAGCATGAAGGGTCCTTTCAGTCTTAGTTGTGGCCCCCTTTGAATCTCTTCCGCAACGTTTGTGCGTAGGTAGACATGCAGGTCTTACTGGCCTAATATCTATGTCTTGATCAAAATAATTTTGTAAGTATTTGTCTCATCAAAAAGATTTTTAGTTTACTTATACTTAAAATCTAAAAAAAATTAAAAACATTTTTACCTATGGCTCCCCACGATGTATCTGGTGGCAACACTATATTTAGGTTTCCTCTAAAATCCATGCCAGCATAGGGGTAGTCCTCAACAGGTATGACTTGTTGTTCCCACCAGGAGAATAACTCGTCATCGAAAATGTTTCTAGGGACCTCACTGCCCCCTAGTCTCTTCATCATATCAGCCCATCTTCCCATTCAAGGATCCCTCAGGCTACTAATGGTGGATAATATGTTGGGTCAAATCCCTGTTATTCTCTCAAAGAAAAAGGAGCACAAAATGGTTCCATATCCAAAGTTTTTTGTTTGACCTTTTTTGATGGATGTAATTTGCTTTTTCATGTTAGTCAAGAGGGGTGTACACCAATCAAAAATTGTTGTAAGACTCTCTTATTCTAGACTCATCAAAACTCGAGAAGCCTGGTGTAGAAAGGCTAACCCATTCACTCTAGAAATGGTAAAAGGAATGATTCTCAAGGCTAAGATCTCTACATGTTTAATTGGAATTTTAGTTCTAATATTCTCTGTGTTTCCTGGGTAGTAGATATGTACATAATCCTCTACACTGAGGCTCCCTCTAGTTCTTCCCATCGAATTGACCTTTTCTCCTCTTCGAGAAAGACTAGTGATAAAATAGGTATCCTCTATTTCTATTCTTAGAGGCATTTGGTCAATGATGAAGGCATCTTCTTCCAGATCCCAATAATGGATCAACATCTCTAGTAATCTGGTGTTTTCCTTCATGTTTGGTATCTTGAAATTTTTTAATAAACCACATCCTTTTAAGGCATCTAATGTCATTTGATCATCCATCACTTCATTCTCAATTGCACTATGTTCCCTTTCTCCCCATGTGATAGAAACCTTGCGAAACAAAAGTTTTTGGATCATTGGAAATTGTGCTTTAAATTTTCAAATTGTGCACACGCGGGTTCACTATATACACAGTAGTGTATAGGGTCATTTTATATGTGATTCTGCCATGTCTAACCTGTGTGCGCACAGGGAACAAATTTTTAAACTATTTTTCTATGGTGAAATTTTTGAAAAAGACATTTGAAAAGCAATAAAATTTATCTAAGAATCATTTAGGAGATTACCTGGATAGTTGAAGGCTGAACTGACAGACGAATCGGATGGATTGAGGTTTCTTGAGTTTTTTCTCCAGAGCTCCTTCACTCACTTGTTCACAATACAAATGAAAAATTGTAAGTCAAAAGGTCTTTATATAGGTTGACATGTAAAAATCATTTTTTTCTAAATTTCATATTTTCTTTGCAAAACTTTATGAGCTTTGTGATCCCTGTGGCTTGGAGTGGTTGGATGGGTCATTTTTTTTTGAGAGACCACTTCAATTCCATGATCACTGACCCATCATAGAAGTTATCATTTTTCACTAGCATATAGGTTAGGGGATATCATTTTCCATTGCATTTTTCATACTAGCCTCCATATTGCAATATCTTGGCCACAGGGTCAAACCCATCATGTCTTGGTTCCTAAACCATTTTCACTTGCCGACTTATAAAATCATGATGTGATGGTAGAGCCAACATTTACATAGGCACATTAGTTATATTATCACTAACATATGTTTCCCATGCTGCTATATTGTGTAGGCTTAGGAGTCCTTTTTAGTCCTGCCATGACTTGTGTGTTGACGCTTCATTCTCTTACTTCTTCACTATTTTTTTGGCTTTATACCCTAGAGGCCCCTTTGTGTTGATTTGTACCACTGCATTGCATGGTTATTATTTTCCTCTTTTTGGCCTCAAGTTGGCTTCATTTGGACTCGTGTTTAAGCCTCTTTTTTGGCCAGATCTTTCCACAAAATCAACCCTGCAATCATTTAGTCTTTGTAACTTGACACTTGCTTATCCATGGAAAGAACATTCCTTTGAGTGTCACTAACCAATTTTGTCACCTTGCATTGATCATAGGCATGTTCCACTCCTAGGAACTAGAACATTTGTACTTCGACACTCATCATTTCCTTTGTATAATAGCCATTCTTTTATTCTTTTTCGAGCTTTCTAAATATGAAAAAGACAAAAAAAATTACGCCAAAAAGAATGGGAATAGAAAATTACTTCCATGATTGATGGCAACTAGAGTCATTTGTGTCACCGATGAACAAAGCACTTCAAATTAAGTCTTTCCTCCATTGGGATGGGCTTTAGTTTGACTTAGGAGAGCCTTAACCTTGTTATTGAGTCAGTACTCCTCCAGTTGGTTATCTCTTCCAATCAGATGGAGAGTTTGTCTTTTCTTTTTGCATGAAAAACTTATACAAATTTATCATATGCTTCCATATTGTCACATTTGAGTCATGCTTTTTTCAATGGAAGTAAACCTGAGTCAGCCTTTCTGCAATGTCTCTTGATTTATTTTCAGTCAGCCATCCTTGGTTTTCAAAGTCATGTTCACTATCACATCAACTATTTCATCCTTTGCTGATGCTGGTTTGAGAAGGTCTCCATTGACTTCTTGTTGGCAGTTCTTGCTCTTATCAACTACGACAAATTGCTCTAAGAGTATACCTAGAGATACACCCTAACCCTATTTCCATCATTGATAGGTGACCTTGTGCTCAATATCGATCAGTATCATGGGTCTTTGACTGAGTGGTTTCCATTGTGTTTGACATCATCTTTCATTATCACACATTGGGTTTTCTGAAGTACCTTGGTTTCCATTTGACCTCCTTGGTGGATTCCTTTCCTATGTGTTAGCTTTCATTATTGGTTGGTACAAAGGGTTTCTGTTGTGTGCTAGCTACATCTTGTGTACACCAGAAACGTGATTTGGTTCAGTTACTGCATCTTTCTTTATCTAATTCATTCCAAATTATTGGCCTACGGGTCACACTCATGCTGGATTGATTAAGGATACCTTAATGCCTTCCTTCCAGCAGATCTTTTCCCATCAACTTCAACTCATTGTGCTAGGAATAAGGTCTAGAGTCCATTTAGAAGTACCTTAGGGTTTCAGTCATTAGTGACAAATTCCTTCACTATCAATAGTGGGAATACATCATTGTCTCTTGATTGATAGATTCTTCCAAGTGTTTGACTTCAGATCATTTATTCGCACTTGTTAGATTGTACTTGGTACCTTGGCTCTCATCATCATTATCGGTGAGTAGTGTCACGTTTGATAACGGTATACATCAATGACGGGTAATCAAATGCTTTCTTACATGGTTGACTTCAAATCATTTATTCCCATTGTGTAGAAATGTACCACGTTGGTCAGTGAAGACCTCAGTTTGCATCAACATTTGTTGGTTCACTTTCCAATTCCTCTGGTTTCTTCTAGTGACACCATCTACCTTATATGTTGCAGTTCATCATAGAGACATTCTATATGTTGGCACCTGAGTTGCATGCAGTACCATTTGTTCCACTATTTTACTTGGTACTTTTTGTATTAGCTTTATGACTTCAGTGGTCAACTTTCTACTTCAGCGTCATTGATCAGTTCTTTATATGTGATATTGTGGCATGTACTTCTATGGATATGAACAAATGATCCACTATGTATTTTTAGTTCTCTTATACTTGTATACATATTGGGTCTGATTTTGTATTTGATATGCAAGCATGGTTTATTCTATCTGAGCATGGGTATGCCTGCCTCAGACAACAGCTTTCTTTTTTATCTCTTCCATTGGCTTGGCAGGATGAAATATGGTGAACTCCTCTCAGGTCCTCACATGATTCTTTCTATACACTTAATACATTTCAGCCATAATGTACCCCTTTTGACCTCATATATTAGGGGGCATCTATTATAGCACGATTTACCACCCTTGGTAGATTTGATGCTCTATGATATGGCCTAGAGAAACCCTTCCTTACAAGACTTGGTCCATTTTCTTAAAAACAATGTTTTAAATCCCATACGCGATTATTCCCTATATAAAGAGTGTGTACACACGGGTCATCCTATATCCAACCCTCATATATGTGTTAAAACATTAAAAAATATATGATCTCATTTAATTTGGGTGGAGTTTACAAGTTTGACCGGATACACACCTACTATAGCCCGTGGCCCAACTATTTCCCAACTGAAAAAACTAATTTGGAGAAGTATAGATACATATCTATGGGAAGGCCTAAGGAGAGGAGGAAGGATTAGATATTGATATTATAGTGGATTACATCCCCAATCAAGTCTTAAGATATCTTTGTGCCTTCTACACTCCCAGTCATAGGAAACCCCTGTTTCCTTCTTCAGATGTTCATCATCCCTTCATGAAATCCTTGTGTATACTTATGGAGGAGGATTGTTGAGGCCTGGGTAGGATAGATCTAGAGGACCGTTTCGCTTGGAGCCGGCAGATGTCTCAGGTTGTAGTTCTTCCTTATTTTCTTTATCTTACATTAATAAAGAGGTGTTATCTTGTTCTTGATGATTATGGTCTTTATGCATTATGTTATGTCATGATTTTCTTATAAAATCTCATGTTAATGCTTATTTTCTCACATGCTTATATGATCTAACCTTGATATCATGAACATGCTTTCAGTTATTTTGGTGTATATCATTTTCCTTTAATGAATTGTAGGTCTTAAAGTGCAAGGAATAAGAAGAGGGTTTGAACCCTACGGGAACGACCTCAAACGTAAGACCTACAGGTAAGACCTTATGTATCAAGTTTAATTGTTCAAGTATTAGGACTACTTGTTTATGTGTCTCTTTATGCTATATGCCCTCCTCTTTGTTGGGGTTCCCAACCCAAGACCCTAGGGTAATTCTACTTGAAAAAAACTTATAGATAATAGATTCTAACCTTGGGCCGATTGCTTTAAACATTCATAACATCAAGTAAACTAACAGATCTACCACTTTAGCGCATCTATTAAGTGTTTGTTATGATAATTGCAATAAATAGAGTGAATTCATAGTAAATGCAGAAGTAAACATAAACACACAAATAAATAGATATTTCTCCAAAATAGCATTTATTATGTTCAATATTTTTGTTACAGACTCTTTCTTCCCTATGCACACAGCTACAAGGACCCGTGCAGTTAGTTGCGGACTTACCAAGCTCTCCACACACATAGTTGCAGGAGCCTTCCCTTTCACCTAGGGATAGAAAACAGACTCTTATGACTTAGGTTACTTCCCCATACATAGATCTTCCATTTATTACTACCTCCTATGACTCTCTATGACTCCCTTTTATAGCTTCTTTCATTACAATACCATGGTTCGTGAATCATGGGTGGGTCACAAAACATCTTACTTCTAACATACTAAGGGGCTTTGACCTTCCTAAAGCCCCTTTGACTTCTAACAACCTTTGTGCTCTACTCCTCAAAATGCGGAGACTTTACAAAAATAACAAAAGTTATTTTCAAAATTTACCCCAGGGGACCCTACCCCAACAGGCCCCCAACACAAATTTGTGACTCGTCCTCAACACACTTAGCTGGTGGCACCTCAATCTTCACCTGCAACTCACTGAATTTGATCTTCAACACTCACAGGTCTGATGTTTGTTGCGCGGTGTCCTAACGAACTTCTTCAACCAATTTTTCTGTGGTTGGGCCTTTAACTACAAGCCCACGGTTCTCTACATCTGCTTCATTGCCTTCAGCTTAATTTATACTGATAGTGTCAAATGACTTGCCTCATTTTCCCAGGTCTGCATCCTTGAAGATATGATTTCTTCCTTTTGACACAGCTCATCGATCTCGCTCTAGATGAGCTTGCGTTCCTGTAACCTAGTGAACCTTTGCACTAGTGTAGAGCTTTGAAATTACACCTCTCCTACACATTTTCCCAGACTTTTCTCCCTTACCAGCACTCCATAAGCTATCAGAGATCATTGCATATTGATTTTAAAAGAGCATTTAAGTGTTTTTCTGACTATGTTTTTGTGTTTGCTGTTTGAACTACATTTTGCTCATTAGCTACAGAATCCAGTCACTTTCCGCAGTTGTTTTTGTTAAACTCTATGTTTTAGGTGTCACCAGGGAAAACAAGCCACATGGGTAAGTTAGAAATGACCTGGAGATGAATCAGGTCCTATTGGTTCAACCGAATTCATCAAGTGAAGTTGTGGTCAACGATGGTCAAATGGTGGTCCAACGTAAGAGTCCTACGGTAGGCAAACTCTGTTTTCCAACACATGAAGGATTCTGAAGGATGCGTGGCCATTCCTAACTCTCTGGGGTCTATTGCAACCTATAGACTGACCCATGACGATAATATAACAGCCACAGTTGATAGATTTAATATTCTCAGCAACCAGTACGCTAAATCCATGGACGTTGTCTTTTAAGTGTCCCCTGTTCACACAGTTCTACAAGAAAACAGTTATGTAAACTTTGTTATAAATAATGTGTTTCTATAACGCATAGTCTGAGTCTTTTTTAATGTAATTTTGCTATTAAAAACCCACTGTGCCAACTGTGGAAAGCTCATGTGGTCCCCCAGGTCCCAATCCTCCATTTTCGAGTATGGTATCTGGACCAGCAAATTTCCCTCAAACAATACATTCTCTAGCAGCAATGGTGTGGAGACCATGAACTATATTGAATCTGGGTCTTTGGGTACTATAATCATGGCTTTTCTTGGTGGTATATATGGTGATAACTGAGTTATTGGCTTAGCCTCTTCTACATCAATATCCTCTATTCCTCCGTGCAGTTCCTCCCCATCCAGATCTAAGGGCTCTATCAGCTATTTAGATCTATCCATCTTTCCTTCTGGTGGACTTCTGTCAAATTTTTGCATGGAATTTGTTGCACTGGTGTTTGTAGAGGCTTCTTCTACTTCTTATCTCCCATCATGGAAGCATATGGCTTAGGCCTTAGTGACCTAGGTGCTATAGGGACAGGTTGGGCTGGTTCCATCTTAGGCTGAGTTACAGTCATTTTCTAAATGAATATTTCGCATTGCCAGTTTGTTAAATTTGTGAATCCCAGCTATGAAATCTTCTCCTTAATTCTCTCCAAGTCCTTGTCAAACATACAACACTCCTCTTGACATAAATGAAAGCGCAAAATCTTAAGGAAAATTCATAGGAAGCAAAGTGCTCAAATGTGGAGCGAGATGCCATATTTATAACTCAATTTGAATTCAAATCTATCTGTTCCCTCCAAATCCCTATTATTAATGTGCTTTTGGTGGAAGACTTCTAAAGATATGAATCTTAAAGGATCCCCCCCCACCGCTTCCTTTAACAAAAAAATCACCATCCAATCAACTACAATGCTTCCAATGGTCACTTTTTGGCCAAGCTGCACGGGACCCACCATCCTAGTGCAGCTCCTTCATCGTAACTCTCCTTTGCACCTTCCCTCAATTCATCATGCAGCCTAATCACTTCACCCAACCTTCTTCTTGGTAGTGTATTTTACAGTCCCACACTCCCTTGCAACTTCCTAGAGCACTACAACTATCCCACATACATATATATATTACATAGGGATGGGATCACCCTTGTACAACTTTAATCAAATCCCATTGACTTTTCCTGGAAATAATTCCCCATTCACCTTCGCAAGCTGAACTGTGCCTCCATCTGTAATCTCCTTAATAATATATGGCTATAGCCAATGCATTTGGAACTTCCCTGGAAAATCCGTGAACTTTCTGTCATACAGTAATACCAAATCTTCATTCTTGAAGGTACGTTGTTTGATATGGCAATCATGCCATGCCTTTTCATGATCCTTCTACACCTGCTGATGAAAAACTGCCAAGAGAAAATCTTCCTCCAACTCAACGAGCTGCGCGAGGAGTTCTTCCATGATATCGTGATCAACCATCTCTGTAATTGCAGCAATCCACAAACTTGGCACGATGTATTCCATCGACATTACAACTTCTTTTCCATTAACCAGTCTGGATGGCGTCTATCGAGTCAATTTCTTGAAGGTAGTTCTATACTCCCATAGAATAGCTCATATGCACACATCTCAATCATTTCATTTCGCATTGCAAATATTCATTAAGGTGTTCTCCATGATTTTGTTAAATGCTTCCATTGTGCCATTCACTTAGGGATGATACATCATAGTCTTCTGGTGATACATCTAGAATTCTTTGAGCAAAGAAGAAATTATTTCATTTAAGAAGTGTGAACCTCTATCACTCATCAAGATCTTAGGGCAGTGAACTGAGACAGGATATATTCAAAAATAAACTTTGCAGTTGTTCCTGAGCTACAATCCTTTACAGGCTACACCTCAACCTGCCTAGTTAAATATTCGATCACTGTAATGATATATATGCCTCCCGTCTTCTTTCCCAGTGGCTTAATTAGTCCCACAAATTTTATTTCCCACTTATCAAATGCATGTAATGACACTTGTGGGTTCAAAGGTAATTCATCTCTTCACAATGGCCTCCCTGTTCTCTGATAGAAATCACATGCAGTGTAGTAAGCCTTGGAATCCTTATGCACATTCGACCACCAGAGTCTTGCTCGTAGGATCTTCTGCACAGTTTCTTTTCCTGCATAATGTCCTCCCGTAACCCCTCCATGTGCTTCAATGAGGATAGTTTTTTGTTCATACTCCGGGACATACCTGTGCAATATTTCATTAGATCCCAGTTTATATAAATGGATAGTGATAACAGAGAAATCTGCAGCCTAGACCACCAACTCTTTCTTCTGCTCCATGGAATACCCTTCAAGCAATGTACCCATGGATAAGAACTAGATTATATCAGCAAAATTCAGCCTCTCCCAAACATACCTCTCCCAACATACCTCGGTGTTAGAGCTTCTAAATCTGAGATAGAATAGGTCTGAGTGACCCTTCATCCTCTTCTCATCAAATAGCTCTAGCTCCATAGGTTGAGGTGGGAGAAGTTGAGGATTTACCTGTTGATCTACCACCATCTCCTCCTACCCCACTTACTCAGAATTTCTGCACAAAGTTGGATTATGACTCTAATGGTTGTCATGAGGTGTTATCTCCTTCTCCTCCATCCTTTGGCCCCTCTGATCCTCCAAATTTCAGTTTTTTGTGTTCACATGTCTCATATCGCTCTTGTGATGTTCATGAGGATCAAATTCTAGATGGAGTTGGTGTTGAACAATCAACCTATGATATCATTGTTTATGAGTGTGTGGGAGTCTGAACAAGAATTTTTAGTGAAAGATGACCTCCTTTTGTCTAAACCTCTTCCGCATTATCCTAACATCTTACACGATTCTATCATTCTTGTTCATTCTTGTGAAAATTCATTTTCGGATGTTTTTACTTTCGATCATTTGTAGAACACGTGGAATGCTAGTTTTTCATTTGAATGTGGAGAGGACAAATTTGTCTTCCCTGATCCTCACAATCTCTCATCTTATCTTTCTGAAAACATAGCAGGTGAAATTTCTTGTTTTCCATCATCCCCTCTTTATGATTCGTCAGATCATGAGAAAGCCCCTATTCGTGATCTTGAACTTTTTTATTGTGGTTGTCATGATTTTTTCACTCACTCATATGATCAATATTATAATTCTTCCACTATGGATATTTCTAAGCCACTGATCTTTGATGATCCATCTTCTGATGAATTGGAACCTCCCCAAGTTGTCGAGGCACTTCAGCCCGAGCTGATGGTTATGTCAGGTTCTCGTAGCCTTGTTACACATTATTTTGTCACACCTCTTGCACTTCCCTGTGACATAACCCAAAGTTCTTGAAACATGAGCATAATGTAGTGTACTCATTCATATATGCAATTCAGAGCCTTCCTAAGACATTGATTGGAAAATTCCTTGAGCTTCCCCCGAAGGAAATAGCTCTAAGACCCTAATTTGAGGATTATCACTCCTATGAGACTTAAAACTGCAATGATCGCATGTTGCACTATACTCAACCCGTGATGGCATCGCTTTGTTTACTTATATACCCTCGATGATCCCAAAAAGGAATTTTTCCCAAAGAGGATGAGAAGCTTCGTGATCTAGAAGCTTCCAAAGCGGCGAGCTAGAGGTTGTTTGGCGTAGATAAGGTTGAATTCTCCCAACTTGGCCTCTTGGTCTTAACCTTATGAGCTACCTCCTTGATATTAGGGCCTACTCATATCTTTGGAGAGATCCTAACTCCCTTTCCATCCTATAGATTCAGCCTCTCCCATTCCCAAATGGTTGGTCAAGTTAGAGGTTGGTTGGTCTATGTCCATTTGCACCCCTATGCTAAGCTTGTGCGTAGAGGCTATTCATTAGACTTGGACAAGGAGTGCTTGTAGAGTTTCTTGGCTTGGACTTGGATTACCACTCAAGGGGAGCCTTTGAAAATCAAGGACATGGTTGTAAGCCTCCCTTTATTCCTTAAATAATATACAACATTGGCTCATCTTCCCAAAATACATTAGTTCATGTATGTATTAGCTTAGAATTCCTTGATCAGCTAAGTAGGTTGTTATTGGATTTGCTATTGGTTTTGGCATGATTTGTTGTCTCTTGATCACTTATGCAGGTACATAAGTGCTGATAGAAGTAGGAACAAGTTCGTGACACAAGCAGTTCAAGGCCCCCAACAAAGGAAATCGGAATATCATCAGAGTGAGGTAGATCATCTCCATTGCTCTACTTTTCATTTATAGCCTAAGAAGATGTCTAGTTGATTATCACCTCAGTTGCTAGACCCACTCATTGGGCTAGAGGAATCGTCCCTATTTGCAAAGAGGATTAACCTTGACAACAAAATGGCAACTCCACTAGGGAACCTATGACCCTTTCCTTCCATTCCTTCACCTTGTCTTTTGATGAGTTTGATCAACCATTCATTTTTAGACTCCATTTCTTGTCTGTAGTCAGTGTCACTTTCTCGTAGATGCCTGAAGGTTGTTAATTTGAGTTTTTCTTGAAGATATTTAGTTTATTTTTTATTTTTATCAACCATCGTAGGTTTGACCCTGACAGTCACAATGATATCATGGGTTTGTCAATTACAGTAGATATGATTGCTACTTTCCTCATACAAGTGCGATGATTACAAAGGATTAAGAAATTTAGTTTTGTTTGCCTTCTCCCAGTGATTTACCAGTGTAATCTTCATTGACTCTTTTATTTTCTGATTGCAATTGTCTTTTGACTTGATTTGAGTGTGCTTGAAGTTTTATTGGGCTTTTAGGGTTTCCAGGTCTTCTAGGTCAACTTTCGTCCACTCGTTGGTCTTCCCACCAAAGATCAGAGATCAATAGCCTGTGTTAAAGAGTCTGTCTATGTTCAGACATACTTTGTAGATCACTTTTTGGTTCTTGTGTCTTAAGTTATTTTCATTAGTAGATATTGTGAAATTTTCTTAAGTTCTCTTTGACAAATGATATATTACAAATTGATTATCTCATTTGAATCAAAAGGAAGTGTTTTCTTTGAAGTTTTTGTGTTTCGAAAAGTCAAAGTGAAAGTGTTTCTCTTTTCATAGTTTTCAAAGAATTTTGAGTTGCATTCAAATCATTGATGTGAAAGAGATTTTCATATTTGTTGGCTTGCTTTCATTTTCTTTACTTTTGCACTAGATTATGTTAATTGCATTTTGAAAAAGAGAAAAAAATGATGATTATATCTTAAGGAAATTTTTCTTTAAGGTTTGTTTTGGAATTGCATTTGCTTATCATATGAAAGATTAGATTTCATATTTTGCATTTAGCATTTGGAGATTGTCATGGATGCACTTTTGCATTTGGTTTGATGCATGACTTGAGTGATTTTCTTCCCTACATAGATAGCTTTCATCGAATTGAATGATTTCATTTCATCATCTAGTTTGCATTTTAGGAACAGGTAACATCGTTAAGGACTTGAAATTGAAACATAATTCCAAGATCAACTTTAAAATCTGTCAATTAATCTAATGAGAATTTTAAACATTAACATTCATACTTAGTGCTCTAGGCTAGAGACGTATTTTGGCATCTATAAAACTTAGCAACTCTCGCTTGCTTTGGAATTAAACAGCACTGCATGGACTTGTGCTCCCCATACCATCAAATATATAAAGGGAGACCCTCATAGGTTGCAAACCTCTACCCATAAGAAGTCAATTCTACCACCCTATAAATGTGATACACCAAACACAGCATTTTGGGAGATTGCATGCACATACATCAAGTCCTTGGAAAATTTATTTGCTAAGGTGTATATTGCAGTTCACAATTACTTGGTACTCCATTTTCCTAGAGTTACCTGAGTGGTCATTTTGATCTATTTTGACTCTTCAAATTTGAAACTATCATTGAGCAATTGTCCTTTCAAGCTCGCTAAACCATTGAAAGCAACTAGAGTCACCTTTTTGTCCTTTTCTCGACTCTTAAAACATGAAAAGGAAATGTTTTTTGTTTCAAATTCTAAAATTAATTGATTGCAGAACAATATCATTCCTATGGAAATGCTCCTTAGTAAATCTTAGGTTGATACTAATGGCAATATTTCCTGAGTCTATCAGTCAAGGAAACCCCTCTGATGAGAATCCTAGTCCTTTTCCTTCTTTTGGAAATACTGGTGCTCACTATATGGCAACGTTGTCCCTTCTGTTAGCACCTAAATCTGCCTTAGGCTGAAGAAAGCAAAAATTAGGGTAACCACAAACCACGCTCAGTCTGGTAGCTAGCCCTACTAGAGCAGGATAGGGCTCTCTCCGAGTCACGCTCAGTGAATGGATAGGCAAAATTGGTTTTAGATGACTTAAAATGAGATATTTACCTTAGGCTAGTAAGTGAAAAGGGATTTTGGAAAATATTTTTGAAAGTGACCAAGCTTCTGGGATGTATATGGGACTAGCGCTTAGCAAAGAATAGAGAATTAAGAATGAAGGCACAGATTATTTCGTGAGGCAAGGTAGGCAGGAAGCGCAACAATTTCAACTTAAGGTGACGCGGAATGGAAAGATTGCTAAAGAGAGTGAAAAGGGCATGGTCGCATGAATCCTTTTCAACAGAAGAATGACACTGCACATGAAATTTTCCCACAGGAAGAGCAATATAAATTGAATTCTACCTAATCTCACTTAGAAAATTTCACTAAAATGAAACATGAAATGAATTATGAAACATAACAAGATACATAAGAACACATTTTATACACTCAAAACCACAAGAATCTCATGAAATAGAGCCGCTGCCTTTCATTAACTCTCTGTCAAAATATACACAGTACAGAAACAGAGTTTCTTTCCCACAGTCTCCCAAAAGTTACAAGCCAGCCAACCGTTTGCAAATAACTTGCTTACAATATATAGAAAATGTAGAGAAGAGATGGAACGCCCAGGGGTTGGGAAGTTACTCAAATCATTTCGAAAAGGAGATGGAGAGCCAACCATCAGCTACAGGTGCAGTGCTCTCAAGCATGACATTTGGCTGGGGTGACCCTTTGCATTATTTTGCCACTTGGATAGATGCCCACCTGGAGAGAAAAATCTTTAAAAGTCGCCTTTGGTGCCAAAAAACTGAAGAGTAGATGACCGGGCCCACTTGGAGAAGTCGCGACCCGAAATTTCGCGAAACGGGAGCAATTTGGCAGTTTTTTCCCTTGTGCGCCGCGCCAAATTCCCTGTGTGTCGCGCCACTTTGGAGCCTATTTTAGGGCACTTGTAGGTGTCCAAAATGTGCCCAAGTGGACTTTTTGGAAAGCCTGTCTTGTCTACTTTCCAAACCAACTAGAATTTTTGAATTTGAAGCTCATTTGCCCCTCCAAAACTTCATTCTCCCAAGATTGCTTTCTGTGTGTCCAAAAAGTGGCAGAGAGGCCATTTTTGGGTGTTTTTTGACCTTTAGGAGAACTAAAACTTGTCAAAATTTCTTGTCCGGAAGCCAGTAGGCATATTTTTCGATGCTGAATCCAAGTATGCAAGCCGTTACTCTATTGGAGTGCTAGAATTTTAGCGTCACGCCAGTGGCGCGGCGCACAGGGAGAAATTTCCTGTTTTGTGCTCAAAAATTTTGCCTGTGACCAAAATTTGCCCAAATTTTTTGAAATTTGGGCTGGACGTTCCCTATGAAGTACTTTGTTGTGCCAAGGAAGCCTCAAACAAGATTCAAAGCCGATCTTTCTCCTTTTCTTCCTTTGCCTCTTTTCTCGCTTTGCTTAATTTTTCCTTTAGGCTCCTGATTCTTGCCCTGGAACTCATGTTGCGGGCTTGGTAGTGATAATTCATGCACCTTAGCATGTATTTCTCCCTATTTTCTTTGTCCAACAGCCTCTCCAAATGCATTTTGACCCTCTCAAGGTTGGACTCCCGATCCTCATTGATTTCTTGCTCCAAAGATGTGAGCTCAACCCTTCTTTTTTGAGCAGCTTGGCGATGCTCACGAATGTTTTGCAGCTCCATGATCACCTGCTGATCCTCTAGTTGCTTATTTCTCTGTTCCAGGTACTTCATGTTCCACTTGGCCCTCTCCAAATCAAGGGACAAGGCCTCAATCTCTGACTGTTGTTCCTGGATGACCTCTCTAAGCTCCTCATTTGTTGGCTCTGTGTCGGTGTCATCATCGTGGAGGAGAACAAACTCGGTCTCTCTTTCACCTGATGGCTCTCCCGAAGGCCCCTCATAATCTGATGAAACTTCTGATGCCATTACTGTTGTTTGTACCCTGAGTCTTATGCTGCCCTCTGAATCCAATGAAACTGGTAGATGCTCTGAAAATCTGTCACCAAGGGGGCAATAAAACAGGGAGTATTAGGAGAGGAATGATGAAATGGGGATAGGGATTAAAGGGAGAGATTTATCAGGGATTTGGAAGTGTTTGGGTATGGTGTTGATGGGGTAGGGTAGGAGAACACTTTGACAACATTGTTACTGTAGCAAAAACCCTAGGAGCTTGATTTCTTTGTGTCTTCCTTTGTTTACTAAAAAAAATTTGGCATTGGGTTCATACTCGTCAAAATCATGATATTCTCATCAAGTTTAATGCCAAGAGTGAAGGTAGTTGGTCTACCTTTCAAGTTTGATAGGCATTCACAAAATTTTTAAGCAAATTTGTGGTTTTCTGGGCTTATACCTCTGTGCATCGTGCGCTCTGCACAGTGCATCGCACGCTCTGAGTGCGCCGCACCAGTGGAATTTTTACACTGAGGTTGGGCTCCCAGTGTGTCATGCACTCTAGTGCGCTGCGCCTCCTTGTGTGTGCGCCGCGCGCTCAGAATTTCACCATGAATTGCTTGCAGGGATAGGGAAAGGGTTATGTGGTGGATTTAGGGTGGGTTTCTTAGGAAAAATGGTGAAGGGGAGATGAGAAAGATGATGGGTGAGGGGACAAGGGGAGTGGAGTGAAACCTTGGTGCTATCATCTCATTTTTGCAACCCCAGCCATCGTCTTCTTGGTGATTTTCTTATGGTTGACCTTATGCTTTTGGGTGACATTTAAACATCTTATAAACACCATATCATTGACAAATTTGATGTACAAGACATATCATAAAGCCTACCTCTTGATTTGATGGGCTTCACAAGAAATTTGAGGCAATTTGGCACAATTTCAGGCCCTTTTTTCGCTGTGCGCCGCGCTCTCTGTGTGCGTCGTGCCAGTGTAAATTTTACACTGGAAAATCTCTCCCAGTGCGTCGCGCTCCCTCTGTGCGTCGTGCTATTTTCCAGGTGACTTTTGGAGGCTTTCCCAATATCAAAATTGGGCAAAAGATAGCTCTTTGGAAAGGTATTTGAGTATACTTTCCAACCCAACTGGAATTTTTTAATTTGGAGTTCATTTGCCCTATCAAAAATCAAATCTCCCAATATTGGTCAAAATGTGCCCAGTGAGGCTGCCTCAAGGCAGAGTGCTGTTACAGTCAACTTTCGAATGCCTTCATCAACTCCAAATTGAGCTCATGATAGCTCATTGGAAATATCTTTGTGTTTAGTTATCATTTGACTCATCAAGCAAGTCATTTGGCCAACTTAGCTAGGAGAAAAATTGATTTTCCCAAGGTCACTTCAGAATTCTCCTGAGGCAATTTTATTTTTGAGATTTCTCTAAAACCATGACACCTGTGTAAAAAGTGAAGGAGGTTTTTCTTCCTTGGCCTGTTGTGGACAAAAACCTCTCTCAGTTTTCATAAATTCATCTTTTATTGCTCAGAAACATCATTTGAGAGAAACCTACCCCGATGTGTGGAACGAGGGATTTGTCGAAATGAAGCGAAATGAAAGGGATAGGGAGCTTCTAAATTCTTTAGGAAATTTTGGGAAGTAGGGAGGGATGTTAGGAAGTAGGGGAAAGTGGCATCTCTAAAATTGAGTGAGGGGAAGGGGTCCAAAAAGGAAAAACACAGGTCCAACCTAGAAAATTGCCAGGTTGTAGCAAGAAACTAGGGTTTGTGCGAAAATGAGGTATTTGGGGGATCTCAGTGATTGGAAGTGTTTGATAAGGTACTTTAAGGATAGGGGAAGGTGTATGAACATCCGGATACAAGTTTTACTGATGATTTGGCTATCCAAGAGAAATTTCCTTCAAACCCCTAGGAGAGGGAAATAACCTTACCTAGGCGCAACCGAAGCATGAAAAAGGTGTAAAATGACCCAGCTTGACATGATAATGACAACTCTCTGAATGATGGCACACTCAGCTAAACTATGACATGGACCGACATTTGGACAACTTTGACAAGGGTAAAATCAAACCCTAGACCCAATGCCTAGTGACCAAATTTTGCTTGAAGACTCACTGAAATGACAAAATTTGACCTTGACACATTAAAATCACTTTGTAAGAGCATGTTTGATCACTAGAGGAAGGCTGTAAAGACTGACACTAACATTGGCTCCAATAGGGATGGCAGCTGTTATGAAACCAGCTCAAGAAAAGATAGAAAAGATAGATCAACGCCTTAGAATTCAGCCTCTTCGAGGGGGCAACCTCCTTTACATTACATAAATGAACAATTCTTTGATGATACAAATGACAAAACCTCATTTCTATATATAGGAGTCTAAGGAGTCACAATATAATCCAGCTGACCTAACAATAATAATATAAAGCCACAAAAATAACAATAGAGGGATTCTATGGGGCACAGAAATAACAACATGGGGGTAATAGGGGCACAACAATATAAATAGGGGGTATAACTACAGTAGTAATGGGGTAATCAATAGTATTATAGGGACCCAACATGCCCCTCTCCTTCAAAAAAGTTTTGTCCTCAACACTTGAGTAGTTCTGGATACTTCTGCATAAAATTCTCATCCTCCCATGTGGAATCTTCAACGGATAAGTTCTTCCACTTGATAAGATACTCTGAAATTGATCGATTTCGTAGTTTTCGAGTTCTTGTTTCTGTGACTGCTTCCGGTTCCAATATAATTTTTCCTTCCTTATCAAGTTCTAGCAATATTGTTTGAACTGGGAGCTTGTCGCCTATAACCTTCTTTAAACATGAAACATGGAAAACTGGGTGCAATCGAGAAGCTGTAGGAAGCTCCAATTTGTATGCCATAGTACCAATCTTTTGCAACACCTTGTACGGACCATAATACTTTGGTGATAATTTATTATCCTTCTTAGCTTGCTTTAGGGACATTTGCTTATATGGTTGTAGCCGTAGGAATACCCAATCACCTACATCAAAACTTCTTTCACTGCGATGTTGATCTGCCTGTTGTTTCATTCTATTTTGTGCCAACACGAGGTTATCCTTTAAGAGTTGGAGGACTTGTTGTTGATGTTCGATGTGATGTTCCACTGCCTGAACCTTAGAATTTTCTCTTAAATATGATGTGATGGATGGTGGTTGATACCCATAAAGTGCCATAAATGGGGTCATTTTTGTTGCTGTATGGAAGGAAGTGTTATACCACCATTCAGCCAGAGGCAACCATTTGACCCATTGTGTCTGTTTATCAGATACAAAGCAACGAAGATATCCTTCCAAACATTTTTTTACTATCTCAGTTTGCCCATCAGATTGAGGATGATAAGATGAGCTATGAGCTAACTGAGTACCAAGACAAGAAAATAATTATGTCCAAAAATTTCCAGTGAAAATGGGATCTCTGTCACTTACAATAATCTTTGGGTTTCCATGTAGCTTTTGAATTGTTTCCATAAATGCAGTAGAAACTGTACTGGCTTTAAATGGATGTGATAATGCACAAAAGTGTGCATACTTGGTAAGTCTGTCAACTACCACCATGATGACACTCTTTCCCTCAGACTTGGGTAAACCTGTGATAAAATCCATTGAAACCTCCTCCCAACGTTGGCTTGGAATGGATAAAGGTTGTAATAGACCCGGTGTCTTAATTGTTTCAACTTTATTTTGTTGGCAAACCAAACATTCCGCCACAAACTTTTGAATATCTGATTTAAGGCCATCCCAAAAAAATTCCTTCTTAACCCTGTGGTAAGTTTTTAAAAATCCTGAGTGCCCTCCTAAGGGAGAAGTGTGCAATTCCATAAGAATATTTTGTTTTAGCTGGGAATTCTTACAGAGGTATAAGCGATCTTTGTACCATAATGAATCATTTTGCCAGCTAAATGTATCAGACATACTGGAATCTTGTTGTAGCTTTCGAATAAGTGCCCACACTTCTTCGTCATTCTTCCATTCCTCCCTTGCTTCGTTTATCCAATCTGGTTGGATAATAGAAATGGCACACAACAATGCTTCCACATCCTCATCCTTTCTTGAGAGTGCATCTGCCACCACATTTTGCTTCCCTTTTTTGTAGATGATTTCAAAGTCATAACCCAACATCTTTGTGACCCACTTTTGTTGCTCTTCAGAGGATAATCTTTGTTCTAAAAAGTATTTAAGGCTATCATGATCCGTTTTTACCTTGAAGTGTCTTCCCATTAGGTAGGGTCGCCATTTCTTAAGTGCATGGAGTATTGCCAACATTTCCTTCTCATAAATAGCTTTGCTTAAAAACTTTCCCTTGATTGGACGACTTTCAAAAGCAATGGGTCTTTCATCTTGCATTAGAACAGCACCAATTCCATTTCCTGAAGCATCACATTCCACAATAAAGGTTTTTGTGAAGTTCGGTGTAGCTAAGACCGGTGCTTGGCACATTGCCTCTTTAAGATGTTCAAAGGCCTTTGTTGCTTCCAGAGTCCATGAAAATGCATCTTTCTTCAATAATGTTGTTAGAGGTGCTGCTATTCTCCCATAATTCTTAACAAACTTGCGATAATACCCTGTCAACCCAAGAAATCCTCGCAGATGCTTTATGGATGTGGGGATTTTCCATTCCTTAATGGCTTTAATTTTGCTAGGGTCTACCTTAACTCCTTCATGAGATACAATATGACCCAAATATTCCACCTCCTGGACTCCAAAGAAACATTTGGATCTTTTTGCATATAATTGTTTCTCCTCCAATAGTTGTAGCACCCTGTCAACATGTTCAACATGATCCTTCCAAGACTTGCTGTAGATTAGTATATCATCAAAAAATACTAACACAAATTTTCTAAGGAATGGTTTGAAAATTGAATTCATCAAACCTTGAAATGTTGAAGGTGCATTGGTAAGGCCAAAAGGCATGACCAAAAATTCATAATGACCCTCATGAGTTCTAAATGTCGTTTTCGGAATGTCTTCAATCTTCATTCTGATTTGATGATATCCCGAACGAAGATCCAACTTGGTGAAGTAAATTGATCCATGCAATTCATCCAGTAATTCATCAATGACAGGAATGGGGAACTTATCTTTAATAGTGAGCTTGTTGAGCTCCCTATAATCCGGACACATGCGCCATGATCCATCCTTCTTGTGCACCAATACTACTGGAGCAGAGAAAGAACTTTGACTTGGTTGAATTATACCAGCCTCTAGCATTTCTGCAACCATACGTTCAATTTCACTTTTTTGGACATAGGGATATCTGTACGGCCTGATGTTTGGAGGAACACTTCCTGGAATCAGATGAATAGCATGATCATGATCACGCATAGGTGGGAGACCTTTGGGAGTCTCAAATACCTTGGAATGATTGTCCAGGACTTTTTGGAGATCTGGAGAAATAGATGATTCCGATGTGGAAACATCTAGCGAACATAATTGTGCAATTACACCTCTTTGCTCCTTTTTTAGAAGCTTTGTCATACCATTAGAGCTGATTATCTTTCCTGGTTTCCCTGCAATACCCCTTAATTCAACTTCCTTTCCTTCCGTAGAAAATTTGATGAAAATTTCTTGAAAATTAAAAGCTATTGTACCCAAGGATTGTAGCCATTGGACTCCTAGTACAACATCAGCACCTCCCATTGGAATGGAAAGCATTGGGCTAGTCAATACATATTCTCCCATGGATAGCTTGATATTATGGCACTTTCCAGAGCAATTTATTGTTCCTCCATTTGCAATCATCACTTGACACTCTGGTGCTGGATATAGGAAGCAATTCAATTCTTTTGCTACCCTACAATGAATAAAATTGTGGGTGCTTCCTGAATCAATCAACACTATTACCTTTTTCTTCTTGATTTGTCCTTCTATCTTGATGGTTTGAGGAGTGGTAATTCCCGCCAATGCATTACAAGATATGTTCGGATTTATTTGTTCTTCATCTAGGCTTTGTTCCTGGAGTATATCTTCTTCTTTTGACCTTTCTTGCCCCTTTTCTTCTTCCTCTTCACAATCTATGTAGAATAATTTCTTCTCAGCACACTTATGACCTTTAGTGTATTTGCTATCACAACTGTAACAAAGCCCTTTTGCTCTTTTTTCTTCCAATTGTTGTGGTGTCAACCTTATAGGTTGTGGAAGACTAGGGGCAACAACACTTCCGTCTTTATAGTTGTGAGTGGTATGCTTCCTGGTTGCCATAATTTTGCTTTCCATTTTTCTTGCTAACCTGAATGCCTTCTCTAATGAATCAGGTTCCCAAA
Organism: Pinus tabuliformis; assembly: GCA_031772625.1. Lineage (NCBI taxonomy): Eukaryota > Viridiplantae > Streptophyta > Pinopsida > Pinales > Pinaceae > Pinus > Pinus tabuliformis. The sequence continues at coordinate 684,203,387 of CM062814.1, read as the reverse complement.
GGCGAACATCATGTTGGATATTATCCTTTAAAGACCCTATGAACACATCAATCCTATGCTCCTCTGGAATATCTTTTACCCTTATGTTCAATTTTTGGAACTCCTCAATGTGCTCCATTACTGAACCCTTTTGTTTGAGACTTATCAATTGGCTAAAAAAAGTGTTGCTTTTTGTATCTTCATAATGTGCTATCAATTCTTCCATAAAAATTGCCCAAGTGATAAATTTTTTACGAGAGCAAAGCCATTGATACCATACAAACTGATTTGGTTCCAAATATACAGTTGCCATACGTACCTTTTGTGTGTTTTGCACATTATTGAGATCGAAGAACTGCTCCATCTGTAATATCCATGTGGCGGGATCCTTGCCATCAAACTTCCTCATATCGATTTTTGGAATATGGTGGGTCTTCGATCCAACATTAGCGTCTATGGAATCATGATTAACATTACTTTTGTTCACATCATGAGTTTCCTTTACAACCTTTTCACCATTAGTAAGTATTTCTTGTAGAAAATTTGTCAAATCTGTCTTCAAATCTGCCATGTCTGTCTTCAAATCTGTCCTAAAATCTGTCTTCAACTCATCCATCTTAGCTTCCATGCCCTTTATCTTAGATTCCACACCATTTATCTTAGATTCCACGCCACTTATCGTAGCTTCTATTAGCTTTTGTGAGCGTGACATTTGTTGCACTTGTTCTTGTAATTTTGATATATCATGTAGCATTTCTTCCTCTTCTTCATGAGTCATGCTCGAGCTTTCAGGTTCCTTACTAGGTGTTTGCATTTTCTTTCCTCGGGGCATCAGTTATCGATAATAATGTTTTACTATGCCCTTTGAATTTCGTTAAACCAAGCTTACACAAAAATTAAAAAACAAAAAAACTACACACCTTTTTTCACTTTATAGAAGCCTGATATTGAATTTGATGTATATCTGTAATTTTGGATCATCCAGTTCTAAAATTGTGACCTGTAGTAGCCTTCTACATCCTCTTTCCAATGCCACAAGTCTGACCCAAATTGGATTCTCCAAGGAATAGTTATGTGAAATCTCCCACAGTGACTTGCTTTTAGACTAGTTCAGTAGAGAAAACTTGTACGACGTGCCACGAGTCACTGTTTCAACCTTTGAATCTAAAACACACATACAAGAAACTATAGTCTGTCCTCTTTCTGTACCTTCTTACGAAATTTCAATCCGATCCTCAGAGAGAAAGTTATGACGATTTTCCCTAGGTCACCTGTTTTGAATGTAATTCAGGAGTCTACAAAAAGACCAACTTCCTCAGATCATATCTCCGCAAATATCATGCAAAAAGATCTGAAATCCAGACCCAAGGTTCAGCACGATTTCTTCTCAAATGGGTTTTTTTTGCAACTTCTGAAACATCACAGAAAACAAGTTATAGCGAAAATGCCACGATGACCTGTTTGGAGCAGCGAAACGGTAGAATCCAAAGCTCTGATACCAAATGTTATGAAACCAGCTCAAGAAAAGATAGAAAAGATAGATCAATGCCTTATAATTCAGCCTCTTCGAGGGGGAAACCTCCTTTACATTACATAAATGAACAATTATTTGATGATACAAATGACAAAACCTCCTTTCTATATATAGGAGTCTAGGGAGTCACAATATAATCCAGCCGACTTAACAATAATAATATAAAGCCACAAAAATAACAATAGAGGGATTCTATGGGGCACAGAAATAACAACATGGGGGTAATAGGGGCACAAAAATATAAATAAGGGGTATAACTACAATAGTAATGGGGTAATCACTAGTATTAAATGGACCCAACAGCAGCTCCTTGGAGGTGCCAAGAACTGTAGATCTTTGGGTGAGCAGACAGTGCCTTCGTCCATTGGGCTATGGAGTCCATTATTTCGACAAACCAACATGACTCAATTTATTGACTGAAACTTGACTCAAACTGACTCAATGCGAACTGAAATGACTGAAAAACTTGACTCTATGCAAAAGGAAATGACTCATGACTGACTTAACTAAAACAAGTATTTACAAAGCTTGTTCAATGGCAGTAGTCCATCAAGATTCGAGGGTTTCAAATCAAGATGACAGCCACCTGCGTACTAAGGTAATATGTACAATCATGTGTAATGTGTCTTCCAATGCAACCAATCAAGTAGATGCCTCCTTGATTGATTCTCCTGATCAAATCTTCTAGTCAACAATACAAACTAATCACTGGGCATCCAAAAACATAGTTGACCATGATCTCCTTCCTCACTGAACATTGCAATAAACACTTTCACAGCTGACTACAAAAGATTGGCCATTGGATCCTTAAAAACATGAAGATTTACCTCCTGCTGAAAGAACAAGGTGTCCTTTTCTTAAAATTATGATCTTCCTTCATCACATGCTTCAGTAAAACTATGCTCCTGGGCTTCAAAAAACTCTGAACAGGTATATGAGCAGATATCTTCTTGGAAAAACATTTCAACACATGAAACATATGAAGAGGAATCTGAATGGAAATCCTGAATGTTTTGATCTTCTGTGGTGTGAATGTATTGAATGAAGGTCTGATCTTGTTTTTCATACACTGACTGGATTACCTCCTCATGAAGGTTGTATTCTAATGAACTGAGAACATTTGGATCCAGAAGTTTGTCTTCTTCATCCCAGATGATTTCAGCAGTAGAGTTCTCTTTCATAGGATTCCATACTAGGCATTCTTGGTCATCACAGTTGGAATCTGGAACTGAAATAGCTGTCCTGACATTATCACATTCTGAAATTAGAACTGAACTTACTTGCATGCCATCTTCTTCTATTGACAGATCTGAACTAACACTTTTTCTTTCATCAACTTTAGCCATATGGAACTCTTCAACCTGCTGATCTATTTCATATAATTCATGTTGACTGTCAAGATGCATAATTCTTTCATCTTCCACCGTACTACAATCTTCATCATGCTGCAAATTTTCATGATCGTCTTTACGATGCTGAAAGGGATTTTCATACAGGGCTTCCATTATCTCATCATCCATGAAATTATCATCTTCATAATATTTTTCAAGGCTTTCAATAAAAGTAGAAGCATGTTTGCAACAATCATGAACTAGATTTAATGATGGATAAGATTCTTTATACTTCTCAAAGAATATTGAATGAAAATCCTTTAGACAATAAATGGAAGCAGGTGGAAAAATTTCATACCAAGATCGGGCTTCATCTTCCAGAGTAGCCATAAACATTTTCATCAAATAGTCTAAAGGAAAATCAATCTTCAATTTATGCACGTGAATGTGAAATTTCACCAGATGAAGAGCAGCATCATTACCTTCCACATTTTTGAACACAGGCAAATTCTTTGACAAATCTACCTTGGGCATTTTATTTGGAAAACCTGGGATGTGATCTCGGCTCATGGGAGCGTATCTTCTTGCAATCCGATCCATATTAAGAAATCTCAAAGCCACTGATCCCTCTACAGTGGAGTCACCATGAAGGATTGATTGCATGGATTCTTCAGTGAATGGAGTCGCCAGGTGAATGATTTCAGTCGTCTTCTTATGTCTGATCGTTGTTCACCATCAACCATCAGATCTGAGCTTGATAGATGTACTGGGGCAAAATAATCTTCAAGCAAACCATTTTCTTCCCCAGCATGTTCGCCACTACGTTAACACCTAAATCTGCCTTAGGCTGAAGAAAGCAAAAATTAGGGTAACCACAAACCACACTCAGTCTGGTAGCTAGCCCTACCAGAGCAGGAGAGGGCTCTCTTCGAGTCACGCTCAGCAAATGGATAGGAAAAATTGGTTTGAGATGACTTACAATGCGATATTTACCTTAGGCTAGTAGGTGAAAAGGGATTTTGGAAAAGATTTTTTAAAGTGACTGAGCTTTTGGGATGTATATGGGACTAGCGCTTAGCAAAGAACAGAGAATTGAGAATGAAGGCACAGATTATTTCGTGAGGCAAGGTAGGCAGGAAGCGCAGAAATTTCAACTTAAGGTGACGCGGAATGGAAAGATTACTAAAGATAGTGAAAAGGGCATGGTCGCATGAATCCTTTTCAACAGAAGAATGACACTGCACATGAAATTTTCCCACAGGCAGAGCAATATAAATTGAATTCTACCTAATCTCACTTAGAAAATTTCACTGAAATGAAACATGAAATGAATTATGAAACATAACAAGATACATATGGAACATAAGAACACATTTTCTACACTCACAACCACAAGAATCTCATGAAACAGAGCCGCTGCCTTTCATTAACTCTCTGTCAAAATATACACAGTGCAGAAACAAAGTTTCTTTCCCACAGTCTCCCAGAAGTTACAAGCCAGCCAACCCTTTGCAAATAACTTGCTTACAATATATAGAAAGTGTATAGAAGAGATGGAACGCCCAGGGGTTGGGAAGTTACTCAAATCATTTCGAAAAGGAGATGGAGAGCCAACCATCAGCTACAGGTGCAGCGCTCTCAAGCATGACATTTGGCTGGGGTGACCCTTTGCATTCTTTTGCCACTTGGATAGATGCCCACCTGGAGAGAAAACTCTTTAAAAGCTGCCTTTGGTGCCAAAAAACCGAAGAGTAGATGACCGGGCCCACTTGGAGAAGTCGCGACCCGAAATTTCGCGAAACGGGAGCAATTTGGCAGTTTTTTCCCCTGTGCGCTGTGCCAAATTCCTTGTGCATCGCGCCACTTTGGAGCCTATTTTGGGGCACTTTCAAGTGTCCAAAATGTGCCCAAGTGGGCTTTTTGGAAAGCCTGTCCTGTCTACTTTCCAACCCAACTGGAATTTTTGAATTTGAAGCTCATTTTCCCCTCCAAAACTTCATTCTTCCAAGATTGCTTTCTGTGTGTCCAAAAAGTGGCAGAGAGGCCATTTTTGGGTTTTTTTTACCTTTAAGAGACCCAAAACTTGTCAAAATTTCTTATCCGGACACCAGTAGGTGTATTTTTCGATGTTGAATCCAAATATGCAAGCCATTCCTCGATTAGAGTGCTATAATTTTACCGTCGCGCCAGTGGCGCGGCGCACAGGGCGAAATTTCTTGTTTTGTGCTCAAAAATTTTGCCTGTGACCAAAATTTGCCCAAACTTTTTGAAATTTGGGATGGAGGTTCCCTATGAAGTGCTTTGTTGTGCCAAAGAAGCCTCAGCCAAGATTAGAAGCCGATCTTGCTCCTTTTCCTCCTTTGCCTCTTTTCTCGCTTTGCTTAATTTTGCCTTTAGGCTCCTGATTCTTGCCTTGGAACTCATGTTGCGGGACTGGTAGTGATAATTCATGTGCCTCAGCATGTCTTTCTCCCTGTTTTCTTTGTCCAACAGCCTCTCCAAATGCATGTTGACACTCTCAAAGTTGGACTCCTGATCCTCATTGATTTCTTGCTCCAAAGATGTGAGCTCAACCCTTCTTTTTTGAGCAGCTTGGCAATGTTCACGAATGTTTTTCAGCTCCATGATCACCTACTGATCCTCTAGTTGCTTATTTCTCTATTCCAGTACTTCATGTTCCACTTGGCCCTCTCCAAATCAAGGGACAAGGCCTCAATCTCTTACTGTTGTTCCTGGATGACCTCTCTAAGCTCCTCATTTGTTGGCTCTATGTCGGTGTCATCATCGTGGAGGAGAACAAACTCGGTCTCTCTTTCACTTGATGGCTCTCCCGAAGTCCCCTCATAATCTGATGAAACTTCTTATGCCACTACTGCTATTTGTACCCTGAGCCTTATGCTGCCCTCTGAATCCAATGAAACTGGTAGATGCTCTGAAAATTTGTCACCAAGGGGGCAATAAAACAGGGAGTATTAGGAGAGGAATGATGAAATGGGGATAGGGATTAAAGGGAGAGATTTATCAGGGATTAGGAAGTGTTTGGGTATGGTGTTGATGGGGTAGGGTAGGAGAACACTTTGACAACATTGTTATTGTAGTAAAAACCCTAGGAGCTTGATTTCTTTGTGTCTTCCTTTGTTTACTAAAAAAAAATTTGGCATTGGGTTCATACTCGTCAAAATCATGATATTCTCATCAATTTTAATGCCAAGAGTTAAGGTAGTTGGTCTACCTTTCAAGTTTGATAGGCATTCACAAAATGTTTAGGCAAATTTGAGGTTTTCTGGGCTTATACCTCTGTGCGCCGCACACTCTGCCCATTGTGCCGCATGCTCTGCCCAGTGCGCCGCACGCTCTGAGTGCGTCGCGCCAGTGGCATTTTTACACTAAGGCTGGGCTCCCAGTGTGCCGTGCACTCTGAGTGCGCCGCGACTCCTTGTGTGTGCGCCATGCACTCAGAATTTCACCATGAATTGCTTGCAGGGATAGGGAAAGGGTTATGTGGTGGATTTAGGGTGGGTTTCTTAGGAAAAATGGTGAAGGGGAGATGAGAAAGATGATGGGTGAGGGGACAAGGGGAGTGGAGTGAAACCTTGGTGCTATCATCTCATTTTTGCAACCCCAGCCATCGTCTTCTTGGTGATTTTCTTATGGTTGACCTTATGCTTTTGGGTGACATTTAAACATCTTATAAACACCATATCATTGACAAATTTGATGTACAAGAGGTGTCATAAAGCCTACCTCTTGATTTGATGGGCTTCACAAGAAATTTGAGGCAATTTGGCACAATTTCAGGCCCTTTTTTCTCTGTGTGCCGCGCTCTCTGTGTGTGTCGCGCCAGTGTAAATTTTACACTGGAAAATCTCTCCCAGTGCGTCGCGCTCCCAGTGTGCGTCGCGCTCTATTCCAGGTGAATTTTGGAGGCTTTTATGGTGTCCAAATTGGGCGCAAGATAGCTCGTTGGAAATTTATTTGAGTCTACTTTCCAACCCAACTGAAATTTTTCATTTTGGAGTTCATTTGCCCTATCAAAAATCAAATCTCCCAAGACTGGTCAAAATGTGCCCAGTGAGGCTACCTCAAGGTAGAGTGCTAGTATAGTCAACTTTTGAATGCCTTCATGAACTCCAAATTGAGCTCATGATAGCTCATTGGAAATCTATTTGTGTCTAGTTATCATTGGACTCATCAAGAAAGTCATTTGGCCAACTTAGCTAGGAGAAAAAGTTATTTTCCCAAGGTCCCTTCAGAGGTGCATCAATTCTCCTTAGGCAATTGTATTTTTGACATTTCTCTAAAACCATGACACCTGTGTAAAAAGTGAAGGAGGTGTTTCTTCCTTGGCCTGTTTTGGACAAAAACCTCTCTCAATATTCATAAATTCATATTTTATTTCTCATAAACATCATTTGAGTGAAACCTACCCCGATGTGTGGAACAAGGGATTTGTCGAAATGAAGCGAAATGAAGGGGATAGGGAGCTTCTAAATTCTTCAGGAAATTTTGGGAAGTAGGGAGGGATGTTAGGAAGTAGGGGAAAGTGGAATCTCTAAAATTGAGTGAGGGGAAGGGGTCCAAAAAGGCAAAACACAGGTCCAACCTAGAAAATTGCTAGGTTGTAGCAAGAAACTAGGGTTTGTGCGAAAATGAGGAATTTGGGGGATCTCAGTGATGGGAAGTGTTTGATAAGGTACTTTAAGGATAGGGGAAGGTGTATGAACATCCGGATACAAGTTTTTCCGATGATTTGGCTGTCCAAGAGAAATTGCCTTCAAAACCCTAGGAGAGGGAAATGACCTTACCTAGGCACAACTGAAGCATGAACAAGGTGTAAAATGACCCAGTGGGACTTGAAATGATAATGAAAACTCTCTGAATGATGGTACACTCAGCTGAACTGTGACATGGACTGACATTTGGACAACTTTGTCAAGGGTAAAATCAAACCCTAGACCCAATGCCTAGTGACCAAATTTTGCTTGAAACCACTCTCTGAAATGACAAAATTTGACCTTGACACATTAAAATCACTTTGTAAGAGAATGTTTGATCACTGGAGGAAGGCTGTAAAGACTAACACTAACATTGGCTACAATAGGGATGGTAGCTCCTTGGAGGTGCCAAGAACTGCAGATCTTTGGGTGAGCAGACAGTGCCTTCGTCCATTGGGCTATGGAGTCCATTATTCCGACAAACCAACATGACTCAATTTATTGACTGAAACTTGACTCAAACTGACTCAATGCGAACTGAAATGACTGAAAAAATTGACTCTATGCAAAAGGAAATGACTCATGACTGACTTAACTAAAACAAGTATTTACAAAGCTTGTTCAATGGCAGCAGTCCATCAAGATTCGAGGGTTTCAAATCAAGATGACAGCCACCTGCGTACTAATGCAATATGTACAATCATGTGTAATGTGTCTTCCAATGTAACCAATCAAGTAGATGCCTCCTTGATTGATTCTCCTGATCAGATCTTCTGGTCAACAATACAAACTGATCACTGGGCATCCAAAAACATAGTTGACCATGATCTCCTTCCTCACTGAACATTGCAATAAACACTTTCACAGCTGACTGCAACAGATTGGCCATTGGATCCTGAAAAACATGAAGATTTACCTCCTGCTGAAAGAACAAGGTGTCTTTTTCTTCAAATTATGATCTTCCTTCATCATGTTCTTTAGTAAAACTATGCTCCTGGGCTTCAAAAAACTCTGAACAGGTATATGAGCAGATATCTTCTTGGAAAAACATTTCAACACATGAAACATATGAAGATGAATCTGAATGGAAATCCTGAATGTTTTGATATTCTATGGTGTGAATGTATTGAATGAAGGTCTGATCTTGTTTTTCATACACTGACTGGATTACCTCCTCATGAAGTCTGTATTCTAATGAACTGAGAACATTTGGATCCAAAAGTTTGTCTTCTTCATCCCAGATGATTTCAGCAGCAGACTTCTCTTTCATAAGATTCCATACTAGGCATTCTTGGTCATCACAGTCGGAAACTAGAGCTAAAATAGCTGTCCTGACATTATCACATTCTGAAATTAGAACTGAACTTACTTGCATGCTGTCTTCTTCTATTGACAGATCTGAATCGACACTTTTTCTTTCATCAACTTCAGCCATATGGAACTCTTGAACCTGCTGATCTATTTCATATAATTCATGTTGACTATCAAGATGCAGAATTCTTTCATCTTCCACCGTACTACAATCTTCATCATGTTGCAAATTTTCATGATCGTCTTTACGCTGTTGAAAGGGATTTTCATACAGGGCTTCCATGATCTCATCATCCATGAAATTATCATCTTCATAATATTTTTCAAGGATTTCAATAAAAGTAGAAGCATGTTTGCAATAGTCATGAACTAGATTTAATGATGGATAAGATTCTTTATACTTCTCAAAGAATATTGAATGAAAATCCTTTAGACAATAAATGGAAGCAGGTGGAAAACTTTCATACCAAGATCGGGCTTTGTCTTCCAGAGTAGCCATAAACATTTTCATCAAACAGTCTTCAGGAAAATCGATCTTTAATTTATGCACGTGAATGTGAAATTTCACTAGATGAAGAGCAACGTCATTACCTTCCACATTTCTGAACACAGGGAAATTCTTTGACAAATCTACCTTGGGCATTTTATTTGGAAAACCTGGGATGTGATCTCGGCTCATGGGAGCGTATCTTCTTGCAATCCAATCCATCTTAAGAAATCTCAAAGCTATTGATCCCTCTGCAGTGGAGTCACCATGAAGGATTGATTGCATGGATTCTTCAGTGAATGGAGTAGCCAGGGGAATGATTTCAGCCGTCTTCTTATGTCTGATCGTTGTTCACCATCAACCATCAGATCTGAGCTTGATAGATGTACTGGGGCAAAACAATCTTCAAGCAGACCATTTTCTTCCCCAGTATGGTCGCCACTATGTTAGCACCTAAATCTGCCTTAGGCTGAGGAAAGCAAAAATTAGGGTAACCACAAACCACGCTCAGTCTGGTAGCTAGCCCTACCAGAGCAGGAGAGGGCTCTCTCCGAGTCACGCTCAGTGAATGGATAGTCAAAATTGGTTTGATATGACTTACAATGCGATATTTACCTTAGGCTAGTAAGTGAAAAGGTATTTTGGAAAAGAATTTTGAAAGTGACCGAGCTTCTGGGATGTATATGGGGCTGGCGCTTAGCAAAGAAAAAAGAATTGAGAATGAAGGCACAAATTATTCCGTGAGGCAAGGTAGGCGAGAAGCGCAGAAATTTCAATGTAAGGTGACGTGGAATGGAAAGATTGCTAAAGATATTGAAAAGGGCATGGTCGCATGAATCTTTTTCAATAGAAGAATGACACTACACATGAAATTTTCCCACAGGAAGAGCAATATAAATTGAATTCTACCTAATCTCACTTAGAAAATTTCACTGAAATGAAACATGAAATGAATTATGAAACATTCAAGATACATATGGAACATAAGAACACATTTTCTACACTCATAACCACAAGAATCTCATGAAACAGAGCCGCTGCCTTTCATTAACTCTCTGTCAAAATATACACAATGCAGAAACAAAGTTTCTTTCCCACAGTCTCCCAGAAGTTACAAGCCAGCCAACCCTTTGCAAATAACTTTCTTACAATATATAGAAGGTGTAGAGAAGATATGGAATGCCCAGGGGTTGGGAAGTTACTCAAATCATTAAGAAGGAGATGGAGAGCCAACCATCAGCTACAAGTGCAGCACTCTCAAGCATGACATTTGGCTGGGGTGACCCTTTGCATTCTTTTGCCACTTGGATAGATGCCCACCTGGAGAGAAAAATCTTTAAAAGCTACCTTTGGTGCCAAAAAACCAAAGAGTAGATGACCAGGCCCACTTGGAGAAGTCGCGACCCGAAATTTCGCGAAACAGGAGCAATTTGGCAGTTTTTTCCCCTGTGCACCGCGCCAAATTCCCTGTGCATCGCGCCACTTTGGAGCCTATTTTGGGGCACTTGCAGGTGTCCAAAATGTGCCCAAGTGGGCTTGTTGGAAAGCCTGTCCTGTCTACTTTCCAACCCAACTAGAATTTTTGAATTTGAAGCTCATTTTCCCCTCCAAAACTTCATTCTCCCAAGACTGCTTTCTGTGTGTCCAAAAAGTGGCAGAGAGGCCATTTTTGGGTGTTTTTTGACCTTTAGGACACCCAAATCTTGTCAAAATTTCTTGTCCAAACACTAGTAGGTGTATTTTTTGATGCTAAATCCAAATATGCAAGCCATTCCTCGATTGGAGTGCTAGAATTTTAGCGTCACGCCAGTGGCGCGGCGCATAGGGAGAAATTTCCTGTTTTGTGCTCAAAAATTTTGCCTGTGACCAAAATTTGCCCAAATTTTTTGAAATTTGGGCTGGAGGTTCCCTATGAAGTGCTTTGCTATGCCAAGGAAGACTCAGCCAAGATTTGAAGTCGATCTTGCTCCTTTGCCTCCTTTGCCTCTTTTCTCGCTTTACTTAATTTTGCCTTTAGGCTCCTGACTCTTGCCTTGGAACTCATGTTGCGGACCTGGTAGTGATAAGTCATGCGCCTCAGCATGTCTTTCTCCCTGTTTTCTTTGTTTAACAACCTCTCCAAATGCATGTTGACCCTCTCAAGGTTGTACTCCTGATCCTCATTGATTTCTTGCTCCAAAGATGTGAGCTTAACCCTTCTTTTTTGAGCGGCTTGGCGATGCTCACGAATTTTTTGCAGCTCCATGATCGCCTGATGATCCTCTAGTTGCTTATTTCTCTGTTCCAGGTACTTCATGCTCCAATTGGCCCTCTCCAAATCAAGGGACAAGGCCTGAATCTCTGACTGCTGTTCCTAGATGACCTCTCTATGCTCCTCATTTGTTGGCTCTGTGTCGGTGTCATCATCATGGAGGAGAAAAAACTCGGTCTCTCTTTCACTTGATGGCTCTCCCGAAGGCCCCTCATAATCTGATGAAACTTCTGATGCCACTACTGTTGTTTGTACCCTGAGTCTTATGCTGCCCTCTGAATCCAATGAAACTTGTAGATGCTCAAAAGAATCTGTCACCAAGGGGGCAACAAAACAAGGAGTATTAGGAGAGGAATGATGAAATGGGGATAGGGATTAAAGGGAGAGATTTATCAGGGATTTGGAAGTGTTTGGGTATGGTGTTGATGGGGTAGGGTAGGAGAACACTTTGACAACATTGTTATTGTAGCAAAAACCCTAGGAGCTTGATTTCTTTGTGTCTTCCTTTGTTTACTAAAAAAAATTTTGCATTGGGTTCATACTCATAAAAATCATGATATTCTCATCAAGTTTAATGCCAAGAGTGAAGGTAGTTGGTCTACCTTTCAAGTTTGATAGGCATTCACAAAATTTTTAGGCAAATTTGTGGTTTTCTGGGCTTATACCTCTGTGCGCCACGCGCTCTGCCCAGTGCGCCATGCCAGTGGCATTTTTACATTGAGGCCGGGCTCCCAGTGCGTCGTGCACTCTGAGTGCACTGCACCTCCTTGTGTGTGCGCCGCGCGCTCAGAATTTCACCATCAATTGCTTGTAGGGATAGGGAAGGGTTATGTGGTGGATTTAGGGTGGGTTTCTTAGGAAAAATGGTGAAGGGGAGATGAGAAAGATGATGGGTGAGGGGATAAGGGGAGTGGAGTGAAACCTTGGTGCTACCATCTCATTTTTGCAACCCCAGCCATTGTCTTCTTGGTGATTTTCTTATGGTTGAACTTATGCTTTTGGGTGACATTTAAACATCTTATAAACACCATATCATTGAAAAATTTGATGTACAAGAGGTGTCATAAAGCCTCCCTCTTGATTTGATTGCCTTCACAAGAAATTTGAGGAAATTTGGCACAATTTCAGGCCCTTTTTTCGCTGTACGCCACGCTCTCTGTGTGCGTCGTGCCAGTGTAAATTTTACACTGGAAAATCTCTCCCAGTGCGCTGCGCTCCCTCTCTGTGTCGTGCTATTTTCCAGGTGACCTTTGGAGGCTTTCCTAGTGTTCAAATTCGGCATAAGATAGCTCTTTGGAAAGGTCTTTGAGTCTAATTTCCAACCCAACTAGAATTTTTCAATTTGGAGTTCATTTGCCCTATCAAAAATCAAATCTCCCAAGACTGGTCAAAATGTGCCCAGTGAGGCTGCCTCAAGGCAGAGTGCTGTTACAGTCAACTTTTGAATGCCTTCCTCAACTCCAAATTGAGCTCATGATAGCTCATTGGAAAGATATTTGTGTCTAGTTATCATTTGACTCATCAAGCAAGTCATTTGGCCAACTTATCTAGGAGAAAAATTGATTTTCCCAAGGTCACTTCAGAGGTGCATCAATTCTCCTGAGGCAATTGTATTTTTGATATTTCTCTAAAACCATGACACCTGTGTAAAAAGTGAAGGAGGTTTTTCTTCCTTGGACTGTTGTAGACAAAAAATCTCTCAGTTTTCATAAATTCATCTTTGATTTCTCAGAAACATCATTTGAGTGAAACCTACCCCGATGTGTGGAACAAGGGATTTGTCGAAATGAAGCGAAATGAAGGGGATAGGGAGCTTCTAAATTCTTCAGGAAATTTTGGGTAGTAGGGAGGGATGTTAGGAAGTAGGGGAAAGTGAAATCTCTAAAATTGAGTGAGGGGAAGGGGTCCAAAGAGGAAAAACACAGGTCCAACCTAGAAAATTGCCAGGTTGTAGCAAGAAACTAGGGTTTGTGCGAAAATGAGGAATTTGGGGGATCTCAGTGATGGGAAGTGTTTGATAAGGTACTTTAAGGATAGGGGAAGGTGTATGAGCATCCGAATACAAGTTTTGCCGATGATTTGGCTATCTAAGAGAAATTGCCTTCAAAACCCTAAGAGAGGGAAATGACCTTACCTAGGCACAACCGAAGCATGAACAAGGTGTAAAATGACCCAGTGGGACTTGACATGATAATGACAACTCCCTGAATGATGGTACACTCAGCTGAACTGTGACATGGACTGACATTTGGACAACTTTGGCAAGGGTAAAATCAAACCCTAGACCCAATGCCTAGTGACCAAATTTTGCTTGAAGACTCACTGAAATGACAAAATTTGACCTTGACACATTAAAACCACTTTGTAAGAGCATGTTTGATCACTGGAGGAAGGCTGTAAATACTGACACTAACACCTTCCTGGATTGACCATTGGTTTCCCAATTTAGTTAATTTTGACCTCGGTGGTTCTCAGTGTGAAAACTGCTTTTCAACCAAGTTATCCTACACCTAAAAAATATCAACCTCATGTTAATCCTAAATTTAACCCCTCACCTTCTTCGCTTGTTTCTTCACCCCGTTCTTCCTCTTCACCTTGTGAAAGTTTGGATTCTAGTAATTAGGAAGCTAAGAGGAAGAAGAAGAGGTCAAAGAAGAATAAGCAAAATAAGCAAGGGGGCAACCAAGCAGTCATTGCTGCCGATGAAACTAATGAAGAAAAATATTCTAACCAGCCCCAGAAAGTAAAATTCCATTGCATGTTATGTAAGGGTGACCACCTTATTTGGAATTGTCTTGGTATTCCCAAGGTCTTAGAAGTGTGTTCTACAGGTTCACATCGACCTTTGTCATCAACCTCCAGCGATCATGCTGGTGATAAACCTTCAACTAGTAACAGTAAATCCTATGGGAAAAGGGGAAAAGTCAAATTTCCATGTAATTTGTGTGAAGGTAATCATCCCATTCACCTTTGTCCTCTTATGGATGAAGCTTCCAAAGAGTTGGAAAAACTTACAACTTCTCAACCTCGTCTTCCAACTGGGTATCGAAAGCTTTCCCCCAATCCTTCACTAGTTGATCATGAGATTGATCAAAAGTCATCTTTGGTAAACCCCACTCTCTTTAAAAGTGAGTCTCATGAGTCCTTTCTTGACCAACCATTGCTTGAGAAAATGGTATACATGACTCCACCTTCAGTTAACATACATTTCCAGTAGAGAGTGAACCTCATACTGCTCAGGTTCTTCTATTTTATTCGGTTTGCAATGAACTAGAGGTAAATCCCCCTATTCCCGAGGTGCATGAGAGAATTTATCCTGTTCCCATCGAGAAAGAGGGCAAATCTCACATTCCTACGACACCCCCTTCGACTAGTCTAGTCACTTCTTTTGATTGGAGTCGACTAGCAGGATATCGCCTTCTATCTTATGTGCCTTTCCAAATTATAGTACAGGCTTACCATATGGTCGTACCTAGCATAGTCATAGACAAGGATGCATCTATTAGCATCCTGTCCTCAACTGCTTGGAAAGCTTTAGGTTCTCCTAAGCTTGTTCCCATCACCCAGAATCTTTTAGATTTTAACAGAGGAACCAGTCAACCGTTAGGGATCCTTCCTCAAATTCCTATTACTTTTGGAAGAAAGACTTTCTATATAGACATGATGGTTGTCCAAGGCCCTTTAGATTTTAATCTACTCCTTGGTCGTCACTATGTTTATTTCATGGGAGCCCTTGTCTCTTCCCTCTTTTGAGTGATGTGTTTCCTGCATGAAGGAAACATTGTGATCATTGATCAGCTTATGCTCGTTAGTCCTGAATCAACTCCCACTCAACCATCATCCCTGATTGGTTCTCATATTCAAGAAATATCACCCCCGCCACAGGTTAATTACGTGACCACCTATTCCATGCCCACATTTACTAATGATCTCGTCGGTGATGTAGTACATCATGTACTAGGGGAATTGGAGCCCAATTTTTCCTTTGGATCCTTGGACATGTATCCCTTCCATAGTGTTGTTCTCCCATCTAATGAGAACCTCTTGGAAGCCATGGCCTCTTTTGGTCTATGAAATAGGTGTTCAGAGAAGTGTTCCTTGTCTTGTGTCAAGCTCGTTAAAAAATGAAACAAGGACCTCGAAGCAGAGTTCCTTCTCTTGTGTCAAGCTCATTAAAAAATCAAACAAGGACCTTGGAACATAGTTCCTTGTCCTGTGTCAAGCTCCTTAAAAAATGAAACAAGGATTATGAGGATAATTATTTTACTATGTCAACCTCGTTAAAAAATGAAATAGGTATCCATGGGAAGAGTTCTTTTACTTGTGTCAAGCTCATTAAAAAATGAAACAAATCCCCTTCCAATTCGAGTCTTTGATTAGATCTTGTAAAATCTAAGTCGATCCTTTCACTTGATCTTGCAAGTGAACCTTCATTCCATCCATGTACCTCAAATTGATTCATTATGTTGGGGGCATGAAAACTTATCCCAAGCATAGTTTGTTTCCATTTTAATCTTATGTAAAAATGAAACCAAATCCAAGCATAGTTTGTTTCTGTTTCAAGCTTGTGTAAAAATGAAACCATTTCCCTTTTTACCTCTCGTGATTTCCATTTTATCAGCCTGTTTTTGCTAGATAAGCCTTGGTTGTTCCATTCCATCGCCACCATCTCTATGGCCGAACGTTCACTTTCACTTGGTTATGTTACCCTTGCCTAAGGAACATCTGCAATGACTAGTCTTATTAGCCAGGCTCTTGACCATTACATGTTTTGAGAAGCTCCATCATTACCAGAATCAGTTGTTATCCTTTTATACCACTCATTCCTCTAGGTGGAGTCCTCTTTCAGCTCTTTTGAGACTCCAAAAATATGAAAATATTGTCGAGTACTTGTTATTTCAAACTTGTTAAAGTAAATGAATTGATGTCTACTTAATATAAGTTCAACCCTTTTCCGGACTGAGATAGACTATTGTATGAAAAAGAAGCACCTTAGTCGAACATGGCTAGGAGGTTCTCTCGAATATTTTTTTCTACCTTTTTGGATTCGAGAGACAAATTATGAAAAGGGACATGATGGAGTTTTCTTTTACATTTCTTTTTCAAACTCTCTAAATGTGAAAAAGATACTGAGTTATTCTTATGTCGGACTCATTAAAATTTTATGACGAAAGACTCATTACCATGATGAGACCAAGCTTCTCCTTTCTAGGACTCGTAAAATTTACTAGGATGGATTCATCCAAACGGTGAACTTATACGGCAAGAATATGGTATCCTCTTCAAGATTGTGTAAAAATAAAGAGGTACTCGCTAGAAATGGCAGGGAAAAATGAAGATGAAACATCTCTTGTATAGGCAGCATGTCGCTCTTGAACATGACACTCATCTATTTCTCATGTCAGGTTTGGGATATCCTCACTCAGTCACTTGTCCTTCCGGGTTTGGGTGATCCATTTTTCCTCTCATCTGACTATTCCACTTCGTCATTATGACCCTTGGTCTTATGTTGAGTCAAATGCTCCCACACTCCTGATTCATGTCGTTGATATGTTCAAGAGAAGTCCTATCTACAATCTATTACCTATACATTGTTTTAGTCATTACTACAGTCCTAAATGTTATTCCACTTTATTCTTTGTTTCATGTCGATGATGGGGGATTCATCACTTCCTTCGTTCGATGGCTCATTTCCTGTCGACTTCATCTCATTATCTAGGAAGATGACTTAGAAACTCCCTTTAAGTGCCTTAGATCTTGCATGCCTTAAAGGAAAGTTCTTTGCATCTGACAATAGGTCTTCGTCATTGGCTTTTGATCAGGTGATTCCACGATTGTTCAAATTCAGCTTCATTTTCACATTCACGAGTTGTATTATCATACCTTGAGAGACATTGTCATTATGGGTGGTTCCTCTCATGCATGTTAATGGTCCACGTTAATGGTCGGTAATCAGGTGGTTTTTTAGCATGTTCGACTATGACACATTCATTTGCATGTTAGAATTCATACTTTGATCGGGTTGGGATGGAGCACAAGACCTTGAGTCTTATTTGATCTAACTCAGGATACGTGGAGTTATGTGTTATTCATGATTGTACACATTTTTTCTGCTATATGGATGGCTGTGACCATACCATGGGACTTTATATTTATGATGATGATCCTTCTATATCAGATGGCTGCGTCCATGCCTTGAATCTTAGAATACAGATGATCCTTCTTTATTGGATGGTTGTGCCCATGCCATGGATCCTTCCATATAGCCCTTACTATCCATATGGTTGCATCCATACCATGGATTCATGTTTTAACATCAGATATGTATATGTATATGCATCCTTGTCGTTGCCAAAATCTTGTAAAGCATCTCAGCCAACACTCCTCGTTCTGCCTTCATGCTTTAGGGGGCATCTGTTATACAGTATTTTTTACACCTCCTGCACTTCCGTGTGACATACCACGAAGTGCCTGAAACATGACCATAATGCAGTGTACTCATTCAAAGATGCAATTTAGAGCCTTCCTAAGACATTGATTAGAAAATGCCTTGAGCTTCCCCTGAAGGAAATAGCTCTAAAACCCTAATTTGAGGATCATCGCTCTTATGAGACTTAAAACTGTGATGATCACATGTTGCACTATACTCAACCCATGATGGCATCACTCTATTTACTTGTATACCCTCAATGATCAAAAAAGGAATTTTCCCAAAGAGGATGAGAATCTTCGTGATCTAGAAGCTTCCAAAGTGATGAGCTGGAGGTTGTTTGGCATATATGAGGTCAAATTCTCCCAACTTGGCCTCTTGTTCTTATCCCTATGAGCTACCTCCTTGAGATGAGGGCCTACTCCTATCTTTGGAGATATCTTAACTCCCTTTCTAGCCTATATATTCGGCCTCTCCCATTCCCAAATGGTTGGTCAGGTTAGAGGTTGGTTGGTCTATGTCCATTTGCACCCCTATGCTATGCTTGCGCCTAGAGGCCATCCATTAGACTTGGAGAAGGAGTGCTTGGAGAGTTTCTTGGCTTGGACTTGGATTACCACTCAAGGAGAGCCTTTCAACATCAAGGCTATAGTTGTAAGCTTCCCTTTATTCCTTAAAAAATATATAATTGTTGGTTCATCTTCCCAAAATATATATGTTCATGTATGTATTAGCTTGGCAGTCCTTGATCAGCTAAGTAGGTTGTTATTGGATTTGTTAGTGGTTTTGGCATGATTTGTTGTCTCTTGATCACTTGTGTAGGTACATAAGCACTAAGAGAAGCAGGAACAAGTCCGTGACACAAGTGGTTCGAGGCCCTCAACAAAAGAAATCGGAATAGCATCAAAATGAGGTAGGCCATCTCCATCGTTCTGCTTTTCAATTATAACCTAGGAAGATGTCTAGTTGATTGTCACTTCAGTTGCTAGACCCACTCATTGGGCTAGAGGGATCATCTATGTACGTAGAGAGATTAACCTTGTCAACAAGCCTTGAGGTCAGTTCCACTTCAGATCATAAATTTGTTGAATCCTTCCTAGCTCCTCATCACTCTGTTTCTCACATTGAAAATCAATATATCTTACAACTTTCGTATCCTCCATTTGTATCATACGATCCTATTGCTCAATCATTGGAGGAGTCATGCATAGTAAGCACTCTTGCAAAATTGAAATTTTCTTCTTTCTTCATGTTTGCTCATTTTTCAAGTTCTAAAGTGTGTACCTACTTTTCTTCGACTCGCAATGTGTTAGGACACCATGCGATGTCCGGAGAGTGCCTTTCATGCGCTTTTAGTTTTTATTTTTCTACGAGTTCATACAAGCTTGTAGTGTCCTATCTAGGGTGCTAGACTAGGCTATATTTATTATCGACCAGGATGCGTAGACTTAGAGGCATGCGTCTAAAGTATATAGACATAAAGGATTATTAGCTAAGTGGTTATGATGGTAGGTCACAGGACTTCTTTACTGAAGATTGAGGTATGTTACCTATCACCCAAACACTTAGGTCACTCAGTTAATCTACTTAATTACAACACTGTCACTCAATGCATTTACCAAATTAAAACACTGTGTATCACTTCAAATCAAGATTTCAATCTCCTTACAGAGACACCATGCATAAAACCCCTGTTCAGCAAATACTCAGCATTCACTAATATTTATGCAAGATAAAGACATATGGAAATCATAAACATTCTTTGAAATGAAAGCAGAGTTCATGACATTGCTCTAAAAGACAACAAAGGATCGAATCCCTTATAGGATACGATTCATGATCCCAGTGATGAACTGTTCAAGCGCTATCATAAACATAAACCATACGCATACTATTGAAATCAACAACCAATTCTAATTACTGTGCATGTCATGTAATACCCTAAGTTGCGAATGGAAAGGAAATAACAGTATACCAGTTTAACGCAGGGCCCGTCCACGTTCCAGAGGTATACTGGACTGTGGTCAACCGACTATAAAATCAACGCAACAAAACAAAGATCGTAACTGCAACTGTGTTCTTGATATTAAGTTTAAACTCTGTTTTCAAACGATACAACGATAACCCAAAACATTGACTACATAGAACTGTCTTTACATATGTTTTTTTTTTTTTTACAGCCCTTACATTTCGAAAACGAATGTACATTCATGATATGGCTGTTGCCGCTTTTACCATGTCGAGATTTTTAAATGTTTCTATCCTAAACTGATTTCAAAAAGGAACAAAACTAAATCAATTTAGAATGCTTTGTTGTTGCTGCCTTTGTCGCCAACATGCTATACTTTGACCATTGTTGACCGCACATGTAGGAGGGTTGATTCTGTTGTAGGATAGGTATTCATCCATGCTTGGACATTCTACTTTTCATCCCTACCCTTCGCTCTAGCCTAGCTGTCATGCCACATGTCAAACAATGAACCAATTACAGGATGTTGGAACTTCCTGTAGCCATTTTACCAAAAATTCCTAATTCTTTAACATAAAACTCCTAAATCAATTTCAATGCATTTTAATAACTATAGGACTATTAACTAATCAATTTTCAAGGGATCTAAGAGATATATGATGGAAAGAAGTAGGCAAATGATATGTTTTAGGAGGAAAAAGGAGGTCATAGGATGGTACCAACATCTCTCCCCGACTTAATGAATTAGCATGTCCTCATGCTAACCCCCAAGTGCTTCCCTTGAACTCTGTCCCTGCCTGTATCTCTGCTGCCTTTAGCAATGTGTCCACATTCTTTTTCACCTGGGCATCTTTTTGACCATGGAGCTCCTGCTTTAATCTTTTGTATTTTTCTTTGAGGGTCTTCTTCTGATTGTACCACTTGGTGGCCCATTTACAAATATCCGTTTGCTCAGCCTCAAGTTCACTGATTCGCTCCCTTAACTTTTCATTCTTCTGTTGAGTCTCTTTACTCTGCGCTCGGAGCATCTCATTTTCTTTCTTGATAACCTTTTCTAACATATTAGCCTCCATGAGTTCTTCCTTTAATTTCTCAATTTGTTTCTCCAGTTTCTTCTGTTTCTTAATGGGAGGTGGTGAACCTTTTTCCTGCCTGTTATGGCTTTCAACCTCTATATCAGCTCCTGGTCCTGGTGGTGAGTGGTCACTACTCTCAATATCCATTGGTATAGGTGCATTGGATTCAAGCTGGTCTTCTTGTAACTGGGCTTTTGGTGCTCTCCTTGTTCTTCTTGAATAAGTGGTGAAAATTTTATCTTGCTCTGCCTTCTGAGCATCTTCTTTTCTCATTTTCCTAGTTCTTATGCTGCTCACAGGTGGAGGTACCTTGCTTGCTTTGGATACTGGGATCTCTTCATCGATATCCTTCATGAAACCTGAGTTCTCCTGCAGTTCTTCTTTGTCTTCCTCATCTTTAATTTGATTAGCAGCTAAGAACTCCTTCCACGGTTTCCCTCTTCTCTGCAATTCATGCTCAATAAGAATTTTAATTAAGCCAAAGTGATATAGGCTCTTGTCTTCATTTCCCTTCTGCTTTTGAATGGTCTTCGACATCTTGGTTAGGCTTTGTAACAGAAAATATGGTAGACTGATAACACACTGTCTTTTCAAGTGTAGCAGTAATTTAATATGGTATAGATAGACAATACTGTAACGGCCTTCGCAGGTTACGAATTTTTGGAGAATATAGACCATCTCATCCCAGGGATGCATCAACCAACTCCTTGGGACACCTTTCTTCCAGTTAACTGATGAGACTCTGGATCTAGACATAAATTGAGTCCACGACTTCTCTTTAAATTTCTTTGTCTTAAAGTACTTCTCCCCTTCTAGGATAATCCCTATTGACTGGGCTATGGTGTCCTCTGAAACCCTAAATGAGAAGTTACCTATCAGGGCTTTCTCTCCATTGAATGTGAAAGCAAATTGTTTGGTAACCTCTTCATTACTTCCATGAAATTTCTCTAAAAAGGGCAACCACTGTATCTCTCTGAGAATTGAAATGCAATCTTCATGATATTGAGAATTGTCGAACATGCTCGGCTCGACCCTATTAGTCATTTTGGCAGAGGGTCGTGCTCTATCAATTTCAACAAAGAAATTTCAATTTATTACCTGGTGGTGTCGCTCCCTTAATATCCAGTATGATGCTCGGTCGACTATCTTGTGACTTTGGTGGGAGTCGAAACCGAATGGTTATATTTCCCTCTTGTGGCGCTCACTGCTTTCAATCCTTGTCGAAACCAAATGGTTATATTTCCCTCTTTGTGGCGCTCACTGCTTCCAATTCTTACTGTGGAAGTCACGGAAGTCAAATGCTAGCGTGAAATAACTAAGAATGATGGTGAAATAACCACTATACTTACTTCATAGCGTGTTCATCTTTTGAAACAGAGGAATGGTTGTACCGCTTGTATAGATGTCATCATAGGAGCACTGGAAGCGTATATGCAATACTGGCGTATGATTTCAGGGAGTCCTCTGAATCATTTGGCTATGTCGGGTGGTGGAATCATAATTCGGCCGTGTGGAATACAATGAATAGGCCCACTTTAACATTTGTTTCTTTCCCTTTTTTTTTAAAAAACACAATCCACCACGTGTCCTGTTTCTATTGGTACTCGGCCAAATGGAAGATGTTGGTATGACTGTAGGGTGCGGTTGGCATAACAAGGTTGATATGAAGAGGGGTAATGGATTTAGAAGTATGAAATAGGTTGGGGTATGAAGGATGATAAGAATTAACAGTGAGATAAGGGATGACGGAAAATGTAGTGCCCTTGAAATCAATCATAACAGTCACAATCATTAAAATTAACATTAAAAATTAGTCTAAGAAATTAAATGTTAAGAATAAGGAACATATTACACTTTTGTTGGTTATTGTTGCATTGGCATGCTGAGTAGGATTGGCATTGGCATTGGCATTGCTGACTATTCTTTGTTGTTCATCACAGGTCCCCTGAGATAGATTCGAATGCAACAGGTCCCTCTGAAATCTTGAAGATGTTCATGCAGCTCCTTATATGTATACAGGTTCCTTGAGCTTGGGTATTTGATGGAGTCTTGGTGCCCATCAACCTGTGAATCCTTGTAGAAACTTGATGAAACTTTGTTGAAGTAACCCTGAAGTAACAGTCTCTTAACAGGTCCCTTCTATGTGTCTTAAACAGGTCCCATTACTGCTGGTGTTGGTAGCATGGTCCTCTGGACAGAACAGGTCCCCCTGCATAATGTTTATAACCAGGTCCCTCTGAGATAAAACAATGACAAAACAACTTATTTATTGAAATCTGGAATGCTGGAACAAACTGCTTTGAAGATGTACAGTGAGGAGATGAGATAAGAAATCTTTAAGAATTTACAATGGAGAGATAAGAGAACAAAATGCTGATGCTTCTCTCCCTGACTAAAGTTTTGACTTGTCCTCAAGTCATTACTCAGTTGATAAATCAAATAGTGAACAAAAGAAAGAGAATTCTTACCCGCCAACGAATTGGTTTTCAAGTAAGAATTCGGGGTTAGAGTGTGCCAGAGACTGGTTTTCACATCTAACCCATTGTTACTATATATATATATATATATATATATATATATATATATTTATTATTTTTATATATTTTTTAGTTTTT
This sequence comes from Pinus tabuliformis, assembly GCA_031772625.1. Classification (NCBI taxonomy): domain Eukaryota; kingdom Viridiplantae; phylum Streptophyta; class Pinopsida; order Pinales; family Pinaceae; genus Pinus; species Pinus tabuliformis. The sequence goes on along the minus strand of CM062814.1, from coordinate 684,179,689 downwards.
GTTTTGTTTTGTTTTTTTTTTAATTTTCTTTTTGAATTTCTAAATTGAAAGGAAATGAACTAAGGCAGGGATACTGCAGCTGAGGGATGCAGTATCTCAACCTCTCTTTGTTGAGATACTGTTTGGAGAAAATCTTGCTTGCTGATGGGCTTGGCATATAGTTTCAGGCGATGACCATTGACAGTAAAGGAATGACCTTCTCCATCAATAGTTTTGAGCTTGACTGAACCATTTTCGTAAGCCTGAATAATTTGGTATGGGCCCATCCAATGGGTGGTAAACTTGGCTTTATGATCTCTGAATTTAGAGTCAAAAAGTAAAGCCCAGTCACCTTCCTTGAACTGCTTCTTCTTGATATGTGCATCATGCCACTGCTTCCTTTGTTTTTGCATGAGGATTGTGGTTTCCTCTGCTTGCTGCCTCATTTCATCCAGCTAGTTTAACTGTTGAATTCTTTCATGTTGTGCTTGGTCCAAGTCAATTTGCAAATCTGCAGCCAGTTTAAAAGTATGTATTTGAAACTCAATAGGAAGCATTACCTCTTTGCCGTACACCAATTGATATGGTGTAAATCCTGTAGTATCCTTCCACGTAATTCTGTAAGCCCAGAGTGCATCTTTGAGCTTCTCTTCCCAATTCTTCCTGTTCATTGCCACAGTTTTAGTAATGATCCCTTCCAAAGTTTTGTTTGTGGATTCCACCTGCCCATTGGCCTGTGGATGGTAAGGGGTACTTTTCCTATGCTTGATTTGGTATTTGTCTGTAATGTCCTTCACTAACTTTGAGGTGAATTGAGTACCTTGATCAGTCACTATTTCCCTTGGTACTCCATACCTTACAAAAATTTCTTCAAAAAGGAAATTTACCACTGTGTGTTCGGTGGCTCTAACCAGTGCTTTTGCTTCAGCCCACTTTGTGACGTAATCAGTACATACTAAGATGTACTTCTTACCATTGGAGGTTGGGTTAATGGGTCCTATAAAGTCTAGAGCCCATTTGTCAAATGGCTCTAGGTGAACTTGGGGCTGAAGGGGCATCTCGTCTGTAGCTGTTGGCCTGCCCATTCTTTGGCAGCTGTCACAACTCTTCACATACTTCTTGGCATCCTTGAAAATGGATGGCCAGTAGTATCCAAGAGTAAGAACTTTGAATGTTGTCCGCTTAGCTGCAAAATGCCCACCACACGGTTCATCATGGCAAGATTTTAAAATATCAATTATCTCATTATTTCTTACACATCTTCTAATGATCATATCATAACCAGTATAAAATAAATCGCCATTAAGCCATGAATATCTAGCACTTTGTTTGACTAGTCTCTTATTTCCTTTGCAGTAAAGTGTGGAGGTGTCCTTCCTGTAAACAAATAATTGGCCAAATCAGCATACCAAGGATTTACTATGGAAATTGCAAATAAATTTTCATCTAGAAAAGAATCTTCAGCCGGAACAACCTCACCTGGATTTTGCAGTCTAGAGAGAAAATCTGCCACTTGGTTCTCTTTGCCTGGTCTATCTAGCACTGTGATGTTAAATTCCTGTAACAATAATAACCATCTGGTAACTCTGCCACTAGTTATTGGTTTATTCATTAAATGTCTAATGGCAGAATGATTAGTATGTACAAAGACCTCATAACCAGTTATATAATGTCGGAATTTATTCACAGCATATATGATGGCAAGTGTTTCCTTTTCTGTGACTGTGTAGTTTAACTCTGCAGGTGTTAGATTTTTGCTAATGAAATAAATGGCATAATTACAAGATTCCTCTTTTTGGCCTAATGAGGCACCCACTGCAATGTCAGATGCATCTGTAAAGATATGAAATGGTAGGCTCCAATTAGGCCCTCTCAAGACTGGTGCGGTTGATAACTTATTTTTAAGTAGTTCGAATGCTTGTTGGCAGTTCTCATTCCAGTTGAAAAGTACATCTTTTGTTAGAAGTTTAAACAAAGGTAAAGCTATTTTACTAAAATGTTCAATAAACCTTCTGTAATAGCTTGCATACCCAAGGAAACTTCTTACCTCTCTTTGATTCTGTTGAATTGGCAAATCAACAATGATCTGGATCTTTGCTGGGTCAACCTTGATGCCTTGAAAAGAAATATTATGGCCTAACACTATCCCTTCGTTTAACATCATAAAGCATTTTTCATTGCTGAGGGGCAGATTAGCTTCAATACATCTTTTCAAAACTCTCTCAAGGTTCTCTAATGCTTGTTCAAATGAATTGTCGTACACTGAAAAATCATCCATGTAAACTTCAACACAATCATGAATCAAATCAGCGAAAATAGCTAACACAGCTCTCTGAAATGTAGCTGGGGCGTTGCAAAGTCCAAATGGCAAAACATTGTAAGCATGAGTGCCCCAAGGACAGGTGAATGTGGTTTTGTCCTGATATTCTGAGGCTATCCTGATCTGGTTGTAGCCACTGGAACCATCAAGAAAAGAAAATGATGATTTCCCAGCTAGGGTGTCTAACACTTGGTCAATAAATGGTAATGGGAAATAATCTTTGAGTGTTGCTTTGTTTAGTTGTCTGTAATCAACACAAATGTGCCACTTACCATTTTTCTTGGGCACTATAACCAATGGGGATACCCACTGACTGTCAGAAATAGGATATATAAAATTAACTCTCAACAGTTTTTGCAATTCTTCTCTGACAATATCTTGGAGCATGGGGTTCATTCTTCTCTATGGTTGCCTCACTGGTTTAATGGTGCTATCTGTATAAATATGGTGAGTGCATGTGTTGGGGTGAATCCCATGCATATCGGTGTAGTCCCAAGCAAAGGCTTTCTGGTATTTTCTCAATAGTCGAATCAATTTCTCTTGCTGAGATGAGTCTAGGTGATTGCCTATGTTCAGAGTTTTCCCTGGACTAATCTCTATGATCTGACTTTGTGTGTTGGTGATGGATTGAACTGGAAAAATATCGTGAAATGTGGTTTGCAAAGATTGGATGGTGCATGTTTCCTGGAAGTTTTGGGCCAAAAGTACATCTGCAGCATGATATTGGTCATTTCTCAAATTTTCGGAAATATTAGGTTGATAAAGGAATAATTCTACCAAATCATTATTGTCTTGTTCTTGGAAATCATAGATTTGGTCAATGCTAAAAACAGATTGTACTTCTTCTTTATCATTGAATTTATCATCAAGCCACAAATTGTGTGTTACTGCTGGTGATTGTGCCGACGGATAAAGAGTGAGTTGTTTTCTTTCGGTCCCTCTTGAAATAATCATGTTGCCCGATCAACATCCTATGAATGCATCAGCAGTCGCTAACCATGGTCTACCAAGGATGATAGGGTGCCCTCCTAAATTGGATTTGGGTTGAAGAACTAAGAAATCCACTGGATACTCCCAAGAGTCCAGTGAGACAATTATGTCTTCCAAAATCCCTTCAGGAATCACTTTAGACCTATCAGCTAGTTCTAGAACAATCGTTGTATGTTGCAAATTTATGAGCTGGAGTGTTCTCATGGTTTCAAGAGTCATGACATTGATTGCGGCCCCAAGATCTATCAAAGTGTTTGGAATTTGTATGTTGTTAATGATGGTGGTCACTTTGGGAATGCTAGGATCAACATACTTTTCCATGGAGATGGTATTGGTCATAAGGCCTGCTAAATGTCCTATAACATGAATGGTTTGAGGATCAATCCTTTTTCTAGCAGGCTTCTTGAGGCATATGTCTTTGATGGCTTTAGTATATATGGGAATGTCTTTTATAGCTTGCAGCAGTGGAATTTTTATGTAGACATTCTTGAGTTCATCTAAGACATCAAACTGTGGTATAGACAGTGGAGGTTTTATTTGGACCAATCGGTCTGGAAAAGGTGGATGCAGTGGTTGCATCTGTTTATCTTTGGTATCATCGTTTGGTTTTCTTTGATTTGTCATTTCATTTTCATTTTCTGTGTTTTCTTCTTGCTTATCTGTTATTGGAGAATCTTTGTGGAGTACCTTACCAGACCTCAAGTTGATATTTTGCAAGGGTAGTGTGGGATATGAGGTTCCCTTTTCTACATTGTAGGCTGGCCTCTCTACTCTATTATTTGGATTTGGGACAGTTTGAGCAGGAATTTGAGTGGGTCTGGGAGGTTGTGAGTTAGCTGGAAATTGCATTTGTGGTGGATTTATTGGTGGAGGAGCAGGCAGTGCTTGTTGAGTAGGTTGAGGCTGATAAACAACTTGCTGAGGACACTGCTGATATGGTTGAGGATGTGATGAATACAGCTGATGGTATTGTTGATATGGTTGTGAATATGGTGGGTATGATTGAGGATATGTATGATAGGATTGAGAGTACTGTTGAGATGGTCTCCATTGTTGCTGTGGTTGGTTTTGGTGCTGCCATGGCATGGGTACATTCCATGAGTTCTGTGCATACATTTGATCATTTATAGGAAATTGCAAATTTTGATTTGGAAACATACCTTGAGGTGCTGGCCTTGGCTGCCATGGTCTCTTTGTGCCCATGTAATACACGTTTTCCATCTCTGCATTAGCTGCCATATTACAGTTCTGCAAAACCTTAACTTTAGGACAGTTAAACATATCATGATGTTCAGTACAGAAAGCACAAACTTGGATGTTTTCTAGTGGGCAATCCTTTAATGCATGTTTCTTCCAGCATTTTGGGCAGAAGATAGCCATTATCTGATCTTCATCTTCTTGTTTCTTCTTAGCTTTTAAAGTGTCAATTTGGTTCCCTAGGGTGCTTAACAGATCTGTTTTAAACTCTTCTAACAGATTCCCTATTTCAGCCCTTGTGACACTTGCGGAGGCAGATTTTGTGACTTTGGATGACAGGGTTCTTTTTCCCATTTTAGCTTTGCTCCTTGAATACTTTTTGCATAACTCAGCGATTTCTTCAAAGGGTAAGGCAGAAATGTCACCTTTTCCCATCAAGTTAAGATCATCCATGTATTCCTCTCAGATACCTTTCAAGAATATTGTGCGGATCAGATCAAGAGGCATAGTTCGGTGTTTGGATTTTTGTAAGTTGTAGACAAACCGTTCTAAGTATTCCTCTAAGGTTTCATCCTCTTGCTGGCTCATTCTAAAGATATCATCTTTAGAATCTTTGGATCTACAATAAGGCTGATATTTCCTTAGAAATATTCTTCTCATGCCATCCCAATCAACTATAGCATGCTCACCAAGCCTCATGAACCATCTTAAGGCTGATGCCTTTAATGTCACTGGGAAGAGTCTAAGCCTATGGGCATCATCGGTATAGCCATATGTTCGACATACAATGTCAAACTCGAACAAGAATGAGTCTGGATCTTCCGAAGCCATACCATAGAAGTTTGGTAACACGGATGGAGGTATGTTTTTCATTTTGATCTCATCATCTTCCTGTGGTTCATGTATAGGAAACTTAAAAGTTGACTCCTCTTCATCTCCCTGTCCTTGATGTGGTACTGATCCAGCTCCTTCCTCAGCCATTCTAATAGGTCTCTCTGTGTCACTTGTTTGAAAGAGGAGATTAAAGAAAGATTGTTCGGTCACTGTGCTACTTTCTCCTTGTGTGGAAGGTCTAGGAAAGTGCTTCTTCTACGATTTATGTGTGAATAAAGTTTGCCTTTCAATGAGAGTAAGTCTCTGTCCTGACTTTTGTTTTTCTTCTAATGCTTGGATGACTTCCTCAGCTGGTGTTGTATTCCCTAAAGAGTCTGCTCCTGATGATGATGGGTTAGTTTTTAGATGGTGGGGGGTTTTTACGAATCTACCCTGACTGTCTCTAAATCTAGGCATAAATGAACATGATTTCTAACTGTGTTTTTGTTTGTTTTTGTTTATTGAATTTTTTTTCTTTTTAAATCCTTTAAGTATGCCTCCCCGGCAACGGCACCAAAATGTAGTGTCCTATCTAGGGTGCTAGACTAGGCTATATTTATTATCGACCAGGATGCGTAGACTTAGAGGCATGCGTCTAAAGTATATAGACATAAAGGATTATTAGCTAAGTGGTTATGATGGTAGGTCACAGGACTTCTTTACGGAAGATTGAGGTATGTTACCTATCACCCAAACACTTAGGTCACTCAGTTAATCTACTTAATTACAACACTGTCACTCAATGCATTTACCAAATTAAAACACTGTGTATCACTTCAGATCAAGATTTCAATCTCCTTACAGAGACACCATGCATAAAACCCTTGTTCAGCAAATACTCAGCATTCACTAATATTTATGCAAGATAAAGACATATTAAAGCAGAGTTCATGACATTGCTCTAAAAGACAACAAAGGATCGAATCCCTTACAGGATACGATTCACGATCCCAGTGATGAACTGTTCAAGCGCTATCATAAACATAAACCATACACATTCTATTGAAATCAACAACCAATTCTAATTACTGTGCATGTCATGTAATACCCTAAGTTGCGAATGGAAAGGAAATAACAGTATACCAGTTTAACGCAGGGCCCATCCGCGTTCCAGAGGTATACTGGACTGTGGTCAACCGATTATAAAATCAACGCAACAAGACAAAGATCGTAACTGCAACTGTGTTCTTGATATTAAGTTTAAACTCTGTTTTCAAACGATACAATGATAACCCAAAACATTGACTACACAGAACTGTCTTTACATATGTTTTTTTACAGCCCTTACATTTCGAAAACGAATGTACATTCATGATATGGCTGTTGCCGCTTTTACCATGTCAAGATTTTTAAAATGTTTCTATCCTAAACTGATTTCAGAAAGGAACAAAACTAAATCAATTTAGAATGCTTTGTTGTTGCTGCCTTTGTCGCCAACATGCTATACTTTGACCATTGTTGACCGCGCATGTAGGAGGGTCGATTCTGCTGTAGGATAGGTATTCGTCCATGCTTGGACATTCTACTTTTCATCCCTACCCTTCGCTCTAGCCTAGCTATCATGCCACATGTCAAACAATGAACCAATTACAGGATGTTGGAACTTCCTGTAGCCATTTTACCAAAAATTCCTAATTCTTTAACATAAAACTCCTAAATCAATTTCAATGCATTTTAATAATTATAGGACTATTAACTAATCAATTTTCAAGGGATCTAAGAGATATATGATGGAAAGAAGTAGGCAAATGATATGTTTTAGGAGGAAAAAGGAGGTCATAGGATGGTACCAACAAAGCTTCAGACATTCTGGCTTGCATTGTCTTATCTTTATTGTTTGTTGGTTTGCATGTATATCCTTCTTTACATACATGCTCTTGCCTACATGAGTCAGCCAATGCACCAATGGCTTCATTGGAAGTATCACTTTATGTATGTTGGCCTATCTTCTATTTAGCTTAGAAGTAGGAGTAGTTGTGTGATTTTCTGGTTTGTTTCATTGATTTTCTTTACTTTGCTTCTCTTTTACTCTTATGCTTTCCTTTATTGTTTGCTTTTGCAGTAGTAGGTTAGTTTTCGCAAGAAATCGTGTTTTTCTTCTTAAACAAGCAAGAGGAACTTGCACTTCTATTAATTCTTGGTTATCTGTTCATTCCCTATCTTTATGTGAACCTTGGATTTATTTTATTCAATGATACCCTAATGGAAAATATGTTCCTTTCAGAGAGAGTCATGGTGAAATCACGATGCTTTCACTTTTAACTAGTATTGCCTAGTCTAATCAATTTTCTATTTTCGATTAACCCTTCCCAACTCAGTCAAGTAGAGTAAGGAGGGGGGGAACCTTAATAAGTATGTTAGAGGTGTATATAAATATCCTTCTCTAAAGGTACAACCTCTTATGCTCTCAATAAGTCGGGATCCCTCTTCCGCCACATGAAACAAATAAGTGCCTATCCACAGTGCTTTGAAAAAATGAAAAATGAAGTAAATGGCGAAAGAATAGAAAGGCTTCTTGCATAGAGAGATCAAACAAGTAACTCCACTGGGGTTCTTTCCAGGCTCACTGGCAGTGAAGAAATTCTTGTGTTCTTAAAGTGATTGTCTAGGTCTGCTAACAGTGGAGCAACACCAGAGATGAATTTAAAACTCTAAAAATCTATTTCACTTGTGCATCTATATACCCCTCATACCCAATCAAAATAACTCAGTTTGACTTGGCTTGGTATGTGTGTTGTTGATGAAGAGAAGAGTAGGGACTCCATCTTTAATTCAACCTAAGTGAAGAAGCTATGACAATGAAAGGACTGAACAATACTTCCGGAAGAGTTAGACTCCTTTTGAAAGAGATAAGGTCCATACATAGAGCTAGAGTTCTACTAGTATGTCACCAATGTTCTAGTGGCTACAACCACCCTCCAAAATTTTTCCCATGCTTCAATTTCGGAGCCTTACTTCTTAACCACGAAATCTCATCTTGCATTGATTCAGGTATTCGTGCTTTAACGGAGACTCATATTTTCATATTTCCTTGTGTTTTATTGCTTAGTTTATTTTTTAACTCACAAGTTGATCTTCTAACTTGGTCCCACAGTAGTTATGTGCTTGCCCCTAGAAACAGTGCAATCCTTGAGGGAAACCAATCTTAATGATGGGAATTATGTAGTCCTGACTACCAATGATCCTTGAGCTCAGAAAATGCACAGTAATGAGGAGGCAGCCTAGCATTGAGCCTATAAATTACACAACCTTCACTAAGATCAGAAACTACGCAGTGCACTGAGTCAAAAAGTTGCCCAGTTACCCAGAACTAAGCAGTCTTTCCTAGCAGTATGCATGGCAAGTTTCACTAAAAAAAAAAAACAAAAAACAAAAAACAAAAAAAAAAACAAAAAAAAACAAAAAAAAAACAAATAAAAAAACAAAAAAAAAACAAATAAAAATAAATAAAAATAAAAAACAAACAAAACAAAACAAAAAAACAAACAAACAAACAAAAAAAACAAAACAAAACAAAAAACAAAAAAACAAAACAAAAAAAATCATCCCTAAAAATTATGGATTTATTTTTAGTATCCTGAAGGAGGCACTTGCGTTATTTTTAGAAACTTCTACCAAGTATTGTTTTTCCTTGATTTTAGGCATGCACATCATAAACCCTAATTTTTCCAAATCTATTTAATCTAATCTTTTAGAGCTGATTTTCACATTCGTTCTTGGAGCTCTATAATTCCTAAGGAGATCAAGGAGCCTTTGGTGCAATTGTCGTCGCTTTTCCGGGTGAGTTTTGTTTTTGTCACCTTTTCCTTTTTTTTTTCTGTTGCTTTTTGTTGTTTGGCTCGTGTGAGTGTTGTTTCACTTGTTTATTTTCATGATTGTTGGCATTTTAACTTTGTTTTAATTTATAGAAGTGTTGTTCCAAGTTTCATATTGCCTTTCCCAAGTGTCACATTTGTTTTCCTGTTTTTGCACTAATGGTCATCGTTGTGGAAACTCTCCTCCCTTACTTCATTTTCCTTTCATTTGATCAATTATTACACTTGATTCACATGTGTTCATCTACACTTAGTCATATCTACACTCATCTTCATACTATCTCTCATATTTTCTTGTTTTTCATACTTCCCTTGGGAAAATTTGGGTTTCCCTTGGCCGGATCTCACTTTGCACAGCTGGCTCTGTGCAATCTGGAGGCTCAAGCCATAAGCTTGGCCTCTGGAATTGTATAGTGCATAGTTCAAGTTGGACTAGCCTCCTAGCTTGGCCACTAAGACTGCATAATGTGTAGTCTCTCCCAGGATGAACTGTGCATTGCGTAGTTCCAGTCATCAAGCATTCACCCTGGCTATTAGGAATGCACATTGTGCAGTTCCCATAGTCAGTTAGTCAAACTTGTTAGGAAAAACTACACAATCCCTCACATATGGTGCCCGACTTGGCACTTGAACTTGCCTTGAAGTTGTTTTGATTTTAAACTCACATTTTCTTTCCATAAGTTTCCTCTCTATCCCAAAGGTACAGTAGTTATTAAGCATCTCTCCAAAATTCATAGTTAACATGGCATCTAAGATAGTTCAGTCTTGCTTGGCGCGAAGCGCTGGCTGCTGGGGAGGTGTTTTCGGGGGTACTAAAGGTCCTCAGACTTCCAGCCAGGGTTTTCTTCTGGGGAATCTAGTTGTTCACCGTTGGATCTCGTCAATACAGCCCCTATGGTTTCCGTTATCGGGATATCCTTTTTTCCATTGTTCCCAGAGAGTTGTTGGGTAATCAGCTCCCATGCTAACCCACTTGAATGAAGAAGGAAGAAGGTAAGCGTCAAAGGCCAGAAGCAAGGAGCAGGGGTCATCAAAGGAAATAATAGAGAGTAGTACTAGGAAGTAGTTAAGAATACATTCGTTGATTTACCAGTGTATGCAAATACTCAATTTTTCATAAAGAAGGGAACAACACTTACATGGCAACAGATCAAAGACACTTTTGCAAAGGACTTTGAGGTAGATTTAGAGGACATATAGTTTTATCTTAGCATCCAATAGTCAAGGTTATACAAGATTGCATGTAGGTACCTCAAGTTGCTATGTGTGGACATCATCAATTGGATTGTCTCACATACACACGAACATACTATGACATTGAGCAATGATAGTGGGAAGAATCTTGCCACCTTCAAGGCAGAAGACTTTCAGTAGATGTATCACTTGCTCGAGCTGGTGAAGCTCATGGACTCACTCTTCTATGTCACTCACAGCTATGTGAACACAAGAGACATTTTCAAGTGGTGGGTGAAAGAGCCATCGAAGTTTGGACAAACACCCACCCATGTCTACAAGACAAAGTCCCTCAAGAATTCTTACGAGTTCTTAACCATCTTTGCTTGAAAAATATATGGTTAAGAGAGAACATAAACCTTTCCTGAAGGGTGGGCAGTCTTAATGGACTAGTTGGTAAGTGATGGGAGCACATTCAACTGGTCAGATTTGTTGGCTCAACAATTGAAGTCCCATGTAGCTAAGGCTCAGAATCTTGCCAAGGATGAGAGAGTAAGTTTTTATATGTATGCATACTTACTCGATGTAATATGTGCAAAGCAGAAGTTCCCTAGCATAAACTGGACATGGACACCATGATAGATTGTTGTTAACATCTATTGCAAGTTTATTTCTGACTGCAAATATCGAGGAGTAATGGAACGACTAACTGAACACTTCATCATCCTTCTATACAAGCTTATATTTGAAGAAGATCCACCTTGCATGTCCCAAGAAGAAATGGAGTTGATAATAGACATTGCAGATTGGTATGCCTCACCATGTGGCAACTTCATCAGAGTGTTTGGTAGAGAGAAGCATCTGCATGTATTTCCAAGGGATGCCACTCAAAAACTTATCAAGCAAGAAGTCTCATACAACCTGGCTACAAGGTTATCAGCAGCACTGCATAGGAAGAAAAAATTTCCATGGTCCACTCTTCCTTATAGGATCGGATTATACGAGATTAAGAACTTGAGAGTTATAGATTTCAAGGCTAAAGACATAGTGAAATTTGATTTCGGCACCAATGAATTTAATCCTGATCCCCACAGTATTTTGCAAGGACCATTGTACGAGAGTTTAATTTCTATTGATCAGTGGGGAATTTCATTTACTGGAGGAGGATCCTTGGAGGTACTCATTTAATTCCTCAAGACTTAATGATTTTGTCAGTATAGCAAGGACTTTGAAGGCTACTTCACAGACAGTAGAAGTTCTGGAAGAAACAACAACATAAGTAGAAGGAAACAATCCAATGTAGGAGAAGGGAAAGAGGAAGATTGCTGACAATCCATAGGGAGACAAAAGTTGCAAAATGAAGGCAGATCTTATTATCACGAAGTTAGCTTTGGCAGCAAAAGGAAAGAGGGGGAAAGGATGAAGAGAGTAGAGCGGAGGAAGAGATAAAAGTAGAAGTTGCAAGAAGTGAAACTGAAGTTGCAGGAGACAGAGAAGAAGTTGAAGGAATAACAGGAGTTTAGGAGGAGAGAACGAGAAGAGAAAAAGAAGAAGGAAGAAGAAAAAAGGCAAGGCACAATACCAAAGAAAATAACGTCGATATAGGTTTATCTGCCGGAACAACTAGCTGCTAAGGAGGAAGGTGAACAGATGCAGGATTGAGAGTTTGCTCAGTAGATTGAGCAATTGATTGAAGTGATAGACATGAAGTTGGAATAGGAGTCGTAGAATGAAGATGGTGAGTTGATTCTTAGAGAACCACAGGTCGTCCCTCATTCTCCACCACCTCCAGTAGTAGATCTAGCCCTGAGTGAGGAAGGAGATGTTATTCTCCTTGATGATGATCTAGTCATGGATGTGTACAATCTATCATTTGATGAGTTTCTGAAGAGGATTGTACAAGCATGAAGGAAGAACTTTCTGGATGATCACGCATCACTTGCATTCATCAAAGAAAATGTGATAGTGTCAGACGCCAAGAATCATCCAACTTCCATTACCAAAGCTAGTGTGGCCTATGTAGGAGAAACAAGCTCAAATGTTCAGTATTTGATGGTCGAGAATGAGCAACTGGCACAGAACTTGTAGGCTTCTAGGAAAGAGGTAGAAAACCTCTGAGTAGTAGCACAGAATGTAGTTTCCACATTGGGGGATATGAGAATAATAATACTTGTTGAAGTATCAACACTTGGAGACACCGTGTGGAAGCTCTATGATGGGTTTGTCACCATGCATAAAGCAGTTGTCCGTTTGCATGGCCTGTAGTAGCAGAGAAAAGAGTTTTTTGAAACTCTCAAAAACATACATGTTGCCATCACCTATGTATAGGAGTGGACAATATGGTTCAAAGGGTTCCTGCTTGACTTAGTGAAGAAAATGAAGGTACAGGCAGAGCTGGAGGAAGTGAAGGTTTGAATATTGATTCTAAAAAACAAGAAGCTCACCTCATTCATTGGCAGCACATAGGCCTCATATGTGTGGTTGTATAGTAGTTTGGATGTCTTGGTGAGAACACACCAGATCCCATCAATTGGTTCCCTCACCAAAGCTAAACCCAAGAACCAAGTTCGGTAAGAGGTCGAAGAGTACTTGGAGTAGCTAAGACAGGAGGCCACAAGGGAAGACTTGGAGTTGAGCGCACACAACATGCAGAAGTTTATCATTGGTCCCGTCAAAGTTAAAACAATGTTTCTCTTGCTTCAGAATGAGTTGGACATAGGTTACAAGATAGTGTGCCCAGATTCCATGGAGGCTAGAGTTTGCTTCCATAAAGACACCGTTAAGTAGTTTGGTGACACCATCACACAATACCAAGCTAGAATTCTCCCAAACTCCAGCATCATAATGTTGTGTCTTGTTAAGATGTCAAGTTGTATCTACCCTATTTTGTCTCATATAGGTATGAGTGGAAAATGTAATATTATTTGTAATTATGTTATAAGTGAAATTCCAAGTGTCAATATTGAAATATAAAGAGTCTGTTGACATTATTATATAGGTATGATACAGATGTTGTCCTTGATGGCAACTCACTCAGATGACAAATCATAGTATAGCTAGTAAATAGCAAAGAATTAATGATCAGAGAGGCATATGCAGGTTCACTGTGACAAGAATCGTATACACTCGGGTTCACCATAAACCAAGTCGTGTATACGTTCACATGCACTTTCGCAAAAGCAAAGGCACGTACATGTTGGAAATCTAAGTTTTGGTTCGTGGTATTTGGTCCATGGTATTTTGGTATTGGTCCATGGTATTTGGTCCGAAGTGTTGCCCCAGGTATTGGGTCCAAGGTATTGGTTCTATGTGGTTTTGGACCATGGTATTGAGAGAGGCCTAGACGTATATAAGGAGAAGAAGATCATTAGGCCAATGTGCAAGTGTGCAAGTGATGAATATTTGATGAAGGGTGAGATCTAGTATGCAGGTTATAGGTATGTGATGCTTTGTTAAGGATGCACCTATGTGGTGAATGAAGGTTTATGAACCAGGATCAAGAAGACTAAAATGCTTTATCATTATATGGTGTGATCATGAATAGATCTGAATACTGACGCATGTCTTATCCTTTATATCTTATGTTCTAGGTATATCTGAAGTTGAAAATTGTAGCAAAGGTATAAGCAATTATTTTCAGATCTGTACGTGGGTTTCGTTTGGTGAAAAAGCGTATACACGCTGGTTCGACATAGCCAAGTAGCGTATACAGTATGAGATTTGATATTTGAGGTTGTTGTTGGTTCTAGTGGTTGTTATAGAGTGGAAGTCACGGTTGTCACCCATAGTATACTCTAGTTTGCAGAGCTTTACAGAGTTCAAAGTGGATTTCCACCATGGCTTTATCAAGGCACGAAAGGACCCCACAAAGACATGCAATAGCTTACCTTATCTAGCAACAGATGTTGTTATCTTTGTAGTCATCGAGTCTTGGCCACCGGACTGGCGCACTGCAATAGGCTCCGCGGTGGAAATGGACAAGTTCGCTACGTAGCATAACAAGGAAGAAAAAAAGCTCAGAATGGTGCAGCTGGCTGAGAAGCACAGAAAAGAGGAAGTGTAGGCTATGAACCAAGCAATGCGCGATGCCACGAAATTGGCAGAACAAAAGGAGACAGGAGGAGAAGAGCGTGAAGGACAAAAGTCACCTTCGTTGGGGCTAAGGCACAAACAGAGGAGCCGATAGAACAAGGTGGCGTAGACCCGCAGACGACATCCACCCAACTCAAGTGTCAGCAACCGCAAGAAGGTAGTGTCACAAAATAAAACTAAGGCTTCAAGGACATCCTTGGACCCAATCACCCTCACTAAGGGGTATTTGCATGATATTGGAGAAACGGTGAGTGATGTCACCGTGGAGGCCCTCTGACAGTTCGAAGAGCAGCAGAAATTGGTATTAGTGACTCTCCAGACAGAGCTGCAGGAGTTGCAAGCTCGCACTCCATAGGCTGGCATAGTGTCCACCAGCCTCGTGATCGGCACTTCAGTCGCTGTGGAGATGTTGCGCACAAGGGTGACCAACACAATATTGCTACCAGATGGGGCAATTACTACAAAAAATGAGGCTGACATGCCCATGGTTAGTGGCTTGAAATGAGTGGGATTGAATATGGTCGCGCTCCCTTGAGAGACGCTCCACCTCTTGTAGGATGGAGTCACCGTGGAACTTAGGGCCCAGGAGAGTCGCGCTCTGCAGGTGATGAGTGAGAAATGCATCAATATTGAGCAGTTGGGCCTGCAGCACAACGAGGCAGTGGAATAGAACAAATAATGCAAGTAGTTGAGGAAGCCTACCAAATGGTCCCAGAGTTGGACATTCAGGCAGAAGAAGGTGTGCATTTGCAAGTTGGCCACAGGGGTACGCAATGCTCGAACAGAGATGGCCAGGATTTATCTGGAGCTGAACCTACAGATCGCAAAATTGTTGTTGAGGGCTCAGCCTTAGACTCCGCTGGAAGTCAGGGAACAGCGTGCCACCACTGTTACAACAGCAATAACAGCAGTCGACAGTGCAGTAGCAAACTGCACGTGAACAGTCATTCGAGGTCCTAACCACCCTACAGGAGGACCCGAATGTAGAGTGCCTAGAGATAGAGGTGTGCAAGAGACAGAAAAAATATGACAAGGTCAAAGGGACCACATAGATGGTTGCCCTTACATAGAGGCACGCACAAATGTAGGAGGCAAAGGTGCTTAAGGAACAGGTGGATGTCACTCGGCACAAAGAATCGGTCCTAAAAGCGCTCCTATAGCCATTGATAGATGAGGCATATACAATCACATCTTCCATTGAAGGAAAGCTTAGGACACTATAGGCAACTCAACAGAAGATTCAGGGTGGCAAGTCAATGACAGTCACCAAGTAGAGAGTGGAAGAACTCCAGCAAGAGGCCGCTCAGTGTACTACCGAGGTTGCGGTCATCAAAACGGAGCTAGGAGGTCTTCGCGCTAAGTTCTCCACGCCTGCAGAGTGACTCGAGGGCAAGTCACGATGTTCGTGTTGGGGGACTATTGGGCGCAAGATCCCCCAAGGGTAGTTTTAGGGCTAAAAGCCCATATTTTGGTCAAATTTTGTAATCCAAGTGTAAAGGCTCTATATTTTGTGGTTATGAAGTGCATAGGTGTTAAAGAGTCATAGAGTTTTCTACCCTTATTTTGGAAATGTAATGTCGGCTATAAAAGATCTACCCATGGTCCATGGACCATGGGATTGTATAAATAGAGCTAAGCTCTAAGTATTTTGAAAGGAAGAATAGAAGATAGACACATGAAGATATGATGTATGAGAGGTAGCTCGAAGGTAGAAGTCTAAGTTTGGGTTGTAGCGTAGGTAGAGGCTCTCTAATTGAGTGCAGAGAGGCATAGGGTAGAAGTCCACAGTTGAGTGCGCAGACCCCTGCAGCTGAGTGCGTAGGGCAGGTCGAGTCTGTAATCATCCGGAATTATCAATAAAGAGAAGTGTTCTACAATTTCTACGTCTTTATTTCCTGTTTATGCATCTTGTTATGTTGGGTATGAATTTCACTTATAATGCTTATATGATGCGTGAATTTATGTAAATGTGTTGGTTAAGTGAATGCAAGTAAGAACATCTTTTTATGCAAAGCTAACTCAGATCAGTTAATAAGATAAGTGAGGCATGTGAAATTCCCTGAGTTGTAGGTTATGGCTGCGCAAAAGCCAATTGTACCCTTTCACAAAGGTACTGAAGGGTGGAACAGAGGGCTAAGCAACCTGCGCGAAGGTTGGTATAGTTTGAATAAATGACATCACAACCATCTCTGGGTGCGGAAACTTGGTTCCAGCATCCCCCCATACTACTTCAAGTGAAACTTCATTCCATGCTCTGCGGGTTGATGCCGAAAGGGCCAGTAGTGTAGGGATTTGTATGGCTAGCTAATGCTGAACATGGGTCAGGCCCCCTCAAGCCAACAATGAGCTACCAAGTTTCTACCTATATGACTATTAATATAATTACTATTATTATGTACATATATATTACATGTTTCATTTGTACCATTTGGATAACAACGAAGGAGCTCCAGGTGTATCAAGTGGAACAGGTGATGATTGTGCTTGATAACACCTGTGGTGGGTTTTAAGAAAGAAATTCTCAAAAATCTAATCAGAAAAATCAAGAGGCTCACTATGGCCTTCAAGTGGTTTCAGGGTGTATTTCATGTATGACTCATTGTCCACTCGAACCTGATTATTCTTACCCCTATATGGAAGCCACAAATGCGACCAGTGTGTTGCAAAATATCCCTGCAGTTTGCTAGACTAGTCTCTATTGAGAAGTATGACATATGCTTTTGGTATGTCCACAATTACAATATTTATACATTGATGAAATTGGCCATCTTTTAATAATCTGATAAGCACATTCTTAATTTCATCGATAACTTGGATAAGAGACCTGTCCAACTGAACAATCCATTCATCAGTTTTCTCCCATTTTGCATTTATTTTATTTTCTACTTATAATGGCATGACATTCACAGATGCACCAGAGTCTATTAGACAATTATGGACATTATAATTAAAAATTTCAAACGTTAATAAAAACAGTGGGCAGAGAGTGTTAGCTTCTAATGTTAAATCATTTACTACAGATTCAAGAGGACCAGAAGAGTTACTTGACACCTTTTGAGGGGAGGAGCCTTTATCACCTATTGAAGGTTGAAAAAAGTTATGGAAAATAAGCTCAAGTTGGCCTACAATCTTCATGAGCTCATAGATCAAAATGTTGGATCGTGTTTTCTTCATATATTACATGATGTTATAATCAATTGTTTTTCCAATAGCAGGAAATGTTGAAGTATCTAGAGGAGTGACTTTATTCAACACTTCTAAAGTGTTATACTTACCCTTGTTACTCGAGGAAGTTTTGTTGGACTTAGATCCCTCTTTAGGCTTACTCTGTGCATTCTAAGCAGGATTGACCAGTGGTGAGATTCTTCTTAGCAACTTCTCTTTTAACTTTTGTCTTGTAAATTCCTATTCAGAGATAGGCCTTTTACTCCTTATAATGTATTGACCACCTTTCTTCTGAGGAGGGAGCTCATTTTGTGGTGGTTCTTTAGCATCCTTCTTATTAACATTGTCGAAACAATGATATGTATTCACTGCATGTGTAACTTTTGCTTTCCTCAACCGTCGTAGGTTCTTCTTATTCTTCTACCTATTTTGTCTACTCATATTATAATAGAGTATCTACATGTGTGCAACCAGGGCATTCATGTTGTGATTCCACTAAGGGTATGTTTTATTCTAAATGAAATTCTTGATGGAAAGAACAATAATTATCCATGCCAATACTTTCTATGTTCATCACAACATTCGAACTTTGTGCAGATTTGGTGGGTTGATTGCTACTATTACTACTATTCCTTCGAAAAGGGAAGGACTTGGGAGGCTTGCTGCTAGTGGAAGTCTCACTTGACCTTTTCTTTAGTTCTTAAATTTTGTTGGTGAGCATCTTCACCATCTTGGTCAAGCTTTCAATGTCTGATTATTCCTTCTCGTTATACTTACGAGAAGAAGGTTGTGACTTCCTCCTAGTCTCTTTCGAATATTTTGATTCCTCATTGCTCGTATTCATTAGGCGAATTTTGAGGTCTAAAATGGACCTCCTAAGAAAATTATACAACAAAAAAAACTTTATAAGAACCAATAGGATTCAAGATGATGATGTAAATCATGCGGGATGATTCACCATTTTTGCAGTAAAAAATTAAAAAGATTAAAAAATAATAAAATAATAAACTACTTTTTCAACTCGTATTTTCAACTTATCTCCCTAAGTTTTTACTCAATTTTTGAGTAGAAGTACTCGTTGGATGCAAAATTTAATTCCTCATCCAAGTAGTACCATTGTTGTAGACTTTCAATGGACCTTGCTACACGAAAAATGATAAATACGTGAAAAAAAGTGATTGTAATCACGTTTTTCATGTATTTCTCATTTTTTGTGGAGCAGGGTCCATTGAAAGTATAAAACATGGGAACTCCTTGGATGAGGAATCAAATTCTTCATCCAATGAGTGTTGTCACTTGAAATTTGAGTAAACCCATAGGGAGATAAGTTGAAAATACGAGTTGAAAAAATAGTTTTTTCCTTTTTTCCCTCTAAAATTTGATGATGTAATCTAAACTTATTTTATTATTTCCATTATTATTTTATAGTTTCCTTAGGAGACCCATTTTATACCTCAAAATTTCCCTAATGGACCCTAATCGCACGCAAGTCCTTCTCAATGGCGATCACTTCTGCAAAGTTTAGAGCCAATGTTGCCTTTGCAGATCTCTTTACAAATGGGAAAATACTGGTGGGCAAAGGTAGCTGTGTAGTAATCGATAATAATCGAATCTTGTGGTTGCATGTCTAGGGGAAAAAAATCAATATATTATTGAATTTCTAATTAAAATCTTTCACTTTCTATATTTCCCCCATTTTCATGCTTCTGAGCTCTTTGAGTAGCACTGCGAGAGTTTTGTCATTAGCAAAACTTCTCAAGAAATAGATTTTTAAACTCCCTCTAGGTTTGGATTGAATTGATGGGTAGACTATGGTACCATGATGTTGCTCTACCATCTAATGTATAAGGTAAAATCCTATAGGAAATTGTTACAGGGAAAAGTCTCTATATAGAACTGCTCTATCCCACTAAGGTGTGACAGTTGCCTTAGAAACAAACAGAGAAAAGCTACTTTCGTTTTTCCTTTCTAAATTATAGATAGAGAGGAACAGAAAGACCAACCTCTGTCTTGCGCTAATCTCCTTATTTGATCCCTCTCTTCTTTGATAGTCCTCAACTACCTGCTCGCTTGCACACCTAGCTTCGCAAAGTACCTGTAAGATCACAGAAGCATAGCACTATACAAAGACATGGATCTATAATCATAAACAATCTAGGATCAGATGTAAATTGACCATACAAATGTAGCAAGCATCAATGACACAAAATCATGGAGGAAAGCTCAAATAGCTTTTATTGATAAACAAGAAAAGAGCCAAGAGGAGTTACAACCAGTTGTTCTGACCCAGCATCAACCTCCCAGCAAAGAAGCCCCTCTTCACCTCAAACAAAGCTTAGATCACCCAATAATCTGATGTTTGTCTCAAGAAACCAATAGCAATTCCTTACAATATGTAAAATTCCAGCCTCTGGATCTCTGGGATGAGGGATCCATATATAGATATCTGTAAGGGGGATGAGTCAGCTTGTGATTTGATTAGTGTCCTCCCTCTGATAGTTCTTGCTTCCACTTGGAGATTGATGGTCTCTTACTCATCCTTGGTCGAATTCAGTGAGGCAAGTGTCACAGGAGAAGATTCTGGAAGCTTCCATTGCCTCTCCACCTCGCGGAATGACACTTCCATTTGTCATTTCTCGCCCATCGCACCCCACAGAAGGGATTTTTGAAATGCAACGCACCCACACAGTGTATTTAGGTGGGATGCAATGCACTTAGCCAGTGGAGCAGCTGCAATGATCCTGTTTTGACCAATTCTGAGCAGTTTCTCATGGAGAACTTTTGGGAGAAGCTGTAATCTGTTGACCTTGTTCCTTTAGGGGTTAGAACAACACTTTTAGGGACTTAGGAGCCCTTGGTTTATGGACATTTCATGCTTGGGGTTGTAGGGCCCAAAAATGTCTATAACAGTTGCCCCCTAAAGCATGAGGCCGTTAATCTTTTGATGTCGGGTGAAATGCTTTATTATGAGGATCCGAAGTTCTTTCAATGCTGGGAGGAGACCTGTAATAAGATACAATACAATACGTTATCTTCATAATATTTTCATGATCTAGCTGAGACGGGCATTCCCATGCTCAGCTTTATAAATTCATTTTCATGTACATAGGACAGACAATCGTCTGAGTGTAGACTGATGATTCTGATGGAGCCATCATCCTTTTGAGTGGATGATTATCTGTGCAGCGATGATGTACATTTAATGTCTTTATTTCCCTGAATATATATCGCAGCCCGGATGGATGAAACTAGATCCGGGGTCTTCAATCTCGTCTGATCTTCACTCGAAGTACAAGTCGATCCATGTGAGAAATGTTTAGAAGTCGAACATGGAAAGACATCGCTTGATTACCAGCCAATGATGTAAACTATTAACAAGTGTGAGAGGAATCACCGATAATGATAATGACCCTCAAGGTACTGCAGTACAATTCACGTGGTGTGAATAAAGGACTTGGCGTCGAACACCACGCAAAATCTTTCGGTCGAAGGCCATTGATGTAAACCTGTTGCCGGAAGTGAGAAACTTGCCATTGAGGTATGCAAGCTTCAAAGTACTGAATGGGGTGTTCCTAGATCAACTTCTTGGATAATGAGTTGATGTCGACAAGAATTGATCCGTCACAGGAGGGCCTTAATGAATCCCACATCAATGACACGGAACGGAGCAAATGATTTTAATGGAGGTGAAAACAATCTGGTGATATAAGGTTCAGGGTGGCGGTCATGAAAGAATGGAGCATAAATGTATGGTAGTGGGTGAGACACAGGTGTATTCTCTGAATGACTTCTCTTGAACATATCGGCGACACTAGTGTGATGGATTGGTAGCATTAACCCCAAATGTGGATGGTATGGTGTGACCATGGTGATGTGACCGGTGAATGAAACAACCCAACCCGACTCGGACACGGAGTGGAAGTGTCATGTTCAAGAGCGACTTGCTACCAACAAAGTTTCTTCAAGTTTTCTTCCCAATTTTCCCCAATCATTGCTGACCAGTACCTGTTTATTTTTGTCAAGCTTGAGGAGGATAACATATGCTTGTTCTATAATTTTCCCTTCGGGCAAACCCATCGCTATGTTTTAACGAGCCTAGCAATAGTGAAACTCGTTCTCGTCTATAGACAAGTTTGTCGCTATTACACTTTTAACGAGTTTAACGACAAAGATAACTCGGTCCTTTTCAATTTTAGAGAGTTTGAAAAGGAACATAAAGGTAACTCCAAAATTCCTTTTTCGTCATCTAATCCCTTAAGCCCGAAAAAGTATAAAACAATATAGAAGGGATGAATTTTCGATACTTTTAACGAGCCGAACAAAACAAGCGCTCGATCTTTTTGTGTAATAATCCCTCAGGTCCAAAAAGATTAAAATCTAGAGGAGGGATAGCACTTCCTGTCCCTTTAACGAGCTGGAGAGGCCAATGGCTCGGCAATCTTTTCATATTTTACGAGTCAGTTGAAAAGAGCTTAAAGGAGACTCGTCTTTTGAGGAACGAGTGATAAAATGGGTAGCAGCTGATTCCAGGTAAGGTTTGGAATTTTCCAATCACGGCAGTGTTACAAGGATGGCTAGTGAAATCACTCTTCGCAGCTGTTCCTCAAAATGGGTAAACAATCAAATGGGGGTGAATGATCGGCCAATGAAAAAGTGGAGGTGACGGTGCAAACACGACCAAGGCTTTAATGGCTGAAGTACTACATTCACGATGGTTATTTACCGGGGAATAGTTCATTTTTTAACGAGCTTAAACGCGGGGGAAAACATTTGCTCATGGCTTATGTTTATTTTTTAACGAGCTTGAACTATGTGCTAAAACTGCTCGATTAATCCAGTCGTGTGATAAGAATGTCTCATATAAAACGGAAACTTTTAGAGTTTTGCCCCACATCCTTTCTTTATGCAAGTTAGGAGATGACCAATGCTACGAGTTTAAAGGGTTAGAGGTCCTACAAATTTAAAAAATAAATAGTCGCTCTTCACTTGCACGCCAAAAGGCTTGCATGCCCCCAGTTATAAAACAGAGTTTCAAGGTTACCCCTTCTTTAGTCCGTTAAAACATTTGTTTTACCGAGAGAGGCCTACCTCTTACAGGTTACCAAAGATTGTTCCATTTACAGTGCAAACAAAACACTTCTTCGGCGATGTCTACCGAAATAGACAAAGGTGAGTGAAGGAGGCTACTCCACTCACATAACTTTGACGAGAGAATCTTGTTCTAGAATATCCCCCTCTTCCAATCACGGATGGGGGTACAGACTAGTCATATTCTCTCGCGGAAACCTACCCTATACCCGAAGTTTTCCTGCCGAAGCAGACTAGGGTGCATGCCCCCTGGGTTTCAGTCATGTCCCCCCGAATCACTCGCGCTCATCGGGAGGACGGACTGGAGATTGAGACATTCCTTGCGTGAAAAGACCATTCAGGGATGGTATATGACTATTTGCTCTGTATGATCCGGGAAATGAAAGTTGGTCTACAAGCTTGACCACTCTTCCTTCGTGCAGAAAACACATTACTCTAAAGAGTGAGGAGACAATTGCTCCCATGCAATAAATATAGTCTCGTCCAAGGAGTAGATTGTAATCCAGGGGTCCTTGGACTACCATTACGTTCATGTGAACGGTTTTCCCTCTCAATGTTATGGTCACATTGGGAAGGATCCCTAACGGGCGACTGGTTCCTTTATCAAAACCTGTTAGATTTCTCATCTCAGGCAAAAGCGATGGCGAACCAAGCGCTTTCCAAGCAGTTGAGGAAAGGATACTCATAGAAGCCCCCTCATCTACGATGGTACCAGCCATAACCATTCTATATATTTGAACAATGATTCGGAATGGTACACTAGCTGGTAAACGGGGTCTGCCTAGTTGATTCCAATCGAAGGAGACAACTAGGTTGCTTGGAGGTGGGACCGAATAGACGGTCGGGTATGACTCTGACGAACTTCCTTCCTGCGGTAAAGGAACGGGTAAATTGCCCCCATGTTCATTGGAGTCTGTGCTTATGAAAAGAATTTGGACGGTGTCATCCTTGTTCTCTTCAGTGATTGTATCATCTGAAGATGGAACCTCTGAAGGCAAGACCGGGTCAACTGCCACCTCGACCTTTTGACTTTCGTCTGGTATGGATTCAGATGGTTTATCTTCAATGATAGATGCTTCGGATGACCACCTGAGTGGGCCAGCCGGGTTTTCAACTAGTGACGGACTTGGCAAGAGTTTTTTATATCCAGGAGGAAGTCATAACAGTGAAACCGGACGATCGTCTAAAACTCTTTTAGCTTCGTCTAAGAAGGGACAACGGTGGACGGCATGATCACCTTCGCACAGTTTACAAGGAAATCTATATTTTCCTTTTTGTCCTGGGGCTTCACTTTCACTAGTCGACGATGTGTTTTCAACATGATCATCAGAGGTTTACGACACGGGGTTGTGCAAACGAGGAGACCAGTCCCTTAAGATCTGAGGGATGCAAGGACAATCTCTGTGATAGTGGTCTCCTTTGCAAATGACACATGGCGATTTAGGCCTGGTCGGTGCAGTGTGTGGATTTTCGCTAGACGACACTCGTTTGCCCCCATTCGCTTTTGGCTCCTTCTTCTTCTTCTCTTTCTTCCTCTTTTCCTTCTTTTCCTTAGGTACTTGATTTTTGGCTTTACCAGCCCCATCAAGTGAAGATGAAGGAGGAGAGGAAGAATTAGAGGAAGTAGAAGGTTGGTGGGTAACTCTGGACTCGTCTAGTTGTTGGTTTGATTGTTCAGGAATTGTGTTGTTCTGAACGACAGAGGTTGAGAAGAGCCATACAGGCAAACCAATTGTCAGTCCTGGAAGCGACAATGTGGCCATATGGGGTGCACCAACATCTCCCCAAGAGGAGAAGGGACTAGGATTTCCTCCAAGGGGAATTCCTTGGTTGGTGGATTCCATTTTCTCAACCCAAGATCAACGTAGGAAAGGGTATTGAATATTCCGTTTAAAATAAATTTTAGATGCTTTGACACAACTTGTTTTTTCAGTTTTTAAGAGTCGAGAAAAAACAAAAGATGACTCTAGTCTCTTTCAATTTTTAATGAGCCTGAAGTGACAAGTGCTCAGATGGACCTTTTCCGTTAAGGATTTTGAAAAGGAATGAAAGGGACTGCTCTGGAAATCTAGGTAGAGGGATTACCAAATCCATCGCAAAACTGCAGAATACTTTTTACGGTACGGCAGTCAATCTTCCCGAATGCTATGTTCAGTGCATTGCGATTGATAGGGCGGCAGACACGGCTTCCTATGGATAAAGGATTAAGCCTATTGGGGTCTCCCAAAATATACTCGATGGTACGTGGGAGCACAAGTCTGTATTAGCACTTATCATCTCAAAGTGGAGGAATCACCCAACCATCAGTGAGGACAACAGTTACCAGGCTTTACGACGCCGGAATACGTCTCTAGCCTAGACTTCTAAATGTTGTGCGTTAAGTTCCAAAGCGTTGTTAGATTCATTGAATTTATTTTAAGTTGATCTTGTTTATGAAGTTTTCCTTTCAGGTTCACCACGAGATGTAGATGTAATTCCTAAAATGCAATCTAAGATGATAAACAAACTTTTTATGTTCTTTGTGAAATGAAAATCCTAGCTACTAGGGAAAAGAAAGACAGAATCTTTTCACAAAGAGCAAAGAGCACACTCTAAATGCACTTTCCTAAATCAAGCCAATCAGACTGTCTATATGCAAATGCACATGCATGTATTTGTTTTCGACTTTCTTAGTATATGAATGCTAAAAATAAAGTTGATGCACAAATCTGAATTTCTTTTCAAGTGAAAAATATCAACAAGTTTCTTTTCGAAATCAAAAATTGGAGATGATCACAACACTTTACGATTTTGAACTGAATACTTGTTTTCGACACTAGAAAGTTACAAATTCAGACCAAAAGCAATAGTAACAGGATAATCGACCATCAATAGCAATCAAACTCTTTCCTACGATTGAAATCGACACTTGCGATACTTTCAAATCAAAGGACGACAGTACGATTACGTTACTTTTGCAAAGGAGAACTGTAAATGACTCAACAAACACACAAAAACATCTACAGTTCTTTTGTACAAAGGAGGTGGAATAACAGCAAGGAAAAGGGGTTTCAAACAGACATACACTGATCACAGGCAGCAAAATTCAGGAATAGAACTGGAAAGAATGAACCACAGAAACCACAACTGCACAGAGCTAGTCTGATCAGCGCACCTGTAACACAGAGAATCTGAAATGCAGCGCAGGTTGTCCACTCGAGAAGTGCGCTGAAATTTAGAATCTCTGAACAGTACCTGTGCTGGGCCAAAAACGAGACTCTGTTCAGGTTTCGGGTCACAGTTTGCAGTTCAGTTCTTGGGTTTTGGCCGAGCAAAAAGCAATCAGTAATGCAACAATCAGGGGTAGATCTAAGGAGGATCTAAGAGCTATCACAAGGGCAATCAAATAGTTTGTGAATTAGTTGTTTAAATCATAAACAGATCCAGTAGATGGATTGAAGTAGCAGTTGTCTACTTTTCATTTGTTATGGCAAATGCAGTTCGAATGCTACTTGTAAGTTTATGAAATAGACAACAAAGAATGATAAACAAACAAACTAATTATTTCCCCAGCGGAGTCGCCATTTTGTTACAAGGAAAAGTGTCTATATAGAACTGCTCTATCCCACTAAGGTGTGATAGCTGCCTTAGAAACAAACAGAGAAAAGCTACTTTCGTTTTTCCCTTATGAATTACAGATAGAGAGGAACAGAAAGACCAACCTCTGTCTTGCGCTAATCTCATGATTTGATCCCTCTCTTCTTTGATAGTCCTCAGCTACCTACTCCCTTGCGTGCCTAGCTTCGCAAAGTACCTGTAAGATCACAGAAGCATAGCACTATACAAAGACATGGATCTATAATCATAAACAATCTAGGATCAGAAGTAAATTTACCATACAAATGTAGCAAGCATCAATGACACAAAAGCATGGAGGAAAGCTCAAATAGCTTTTATTGATAAACAAGAAAAGAGCCAAGAGGAGTTACAACCAGTTGTTCTGACCCAGCATCAACCTCCCAGCAAAGAAGCCCCTCTTCACCTCAAACAAAGCTTAGATCACCCAACAATCTGATGTTTGTCTCAAGAAACCAACAACAATTCCTTACAATATGCAAAATTCAATCCTCTAGATCTCTGGGATGAGGGATCCATATATAGATATCTGTAAGGGGGATGAGTCAGCTTGTGATTTGATTAGTGTCCTCCCTCTGATAGTTCTTGCTTCCACTTGGAGATTGATGGTCTCTTACTCATCCTTGGTCGAATTCAGTGAGGCAAGTGTCACAGGAGAAGATTCTGGAAGCTTCCATTGCCTCTCCACCTCGCGGAATGACACTGCCATTTGTCATTTCTCGCCCATCGCACCCCACAGAAGGGATTTTTGAAATGCAACGCACCCACACAGTGTATTTAGGTGGGATGCAACGCACTTAGCCAGTGGAGCAGCTGCAATGATCCTGTTTTGACCAATTCTGAGCAGTTTCTCATAGAGAACTTCTGGGAGAAGTTGTAATCTGTTGACCTTGTTCCTTTAGGGGTTAGAACAACACTTTTAGGGACTTAGGAGCCCTTGGTTTATGGACATTTCATGCTTGGGGTTGTAGGGCCCAAAAATGTCTATAACAGAAACATCATCATAACTCACCTTCATCATTCGTAAATGCAGGTAAAAATCATCGAGATGATCTTCTGCCTTCGTAATTTTATCCAAATCATATTTTAAGAGTAGATTTTCCATATTTTTTAACATTCTATGAAAGTTATCCGGAAGAGCCAGAAGCCCTTGGACCATCCAATTCAAATACTAGTCTACCATGTTCTCGTCTCTTTGTTCTTCCTCCTTATCAGAATCTAAGGAATCTTCATCGTCTAATCCATCAAAGAGATCGTCAGAAAGAACAACTGTATCGTCTTCATATCCTTCATTAAAGGGTGGAAATTTTTCTTGATGTTCAATACCATCTGCAGATTCTGCCAGCCCCTGAAGAGTGGAAATAACCAAATCTTCCACTACAAAAACCAAGATACTAGTACTAGTTGTCCCTTTCTTCCTCGAAAAATGTGGAATATTATGCGCTCCATGAATTAATCCAATAGCCTTCACTAACTAATCGGTTATAGGTCAAATTGCATGTATCTTCTCATAGGTAACTTCAGAAGTTGATTCCATTCCAGGATGAGAAGATCCTCCTACTTTAGGAATCAGAATAGTGCTTGGAATTTCGCTACCTTGACTGGAAGAAGAATGATGAGGGTGTGTGGAGTGATCGGCAATAAAACACTGGAGGCCCTCTTTATAGTGCTAGAATGTTGATGGTACTAGATACCACCAACATACAAAGGATCTCCCCGATATAAGGTCCCAACTAGACCTCACACCTTTTGGTGTAGGATTCCCATACAGAATACGGCCTAGATGGCATTTGCTTAAATATATGCCTTGGATTTAGCTATCAACATAATAGATAAGTGAAATTTTCCTTTCGAATGAGCAAGTTAGTATGCCTTGTGAATGTTCAATTGCCAATGTATCAAGGTTCTTCTACTATGGGGGAAAATTAAGTGAGCCTCTAAGAGAGAATTAATAGTACAACCCTAATGGAGACACACATTAAAGAAAAAGGTTCCTCTAACATCAATAAAAATGGTTCACAAGGATGTGATGATCATTATAAACATAACAACACATTTCCAACACGAAGCACCAAAATAACATAAATAGTTCAATTAATCCAGTACTAATCATAAGCAAACATGAAACATAAACATTGAAAAGAATTGTCTTAGAAATATTCACAATCCATGTGTGAAAACATGTTGGCCTAAAAGGATTCAATATTAAGAAAAGGTCCCAAGATACCTAAATTTAATGAACACCACTAGCTCTAATAATGGAGTATTAGAGCCACTACTTGCTCCCCAACATTACTAACTCTCTCTCTCTAATTCCTTGTGCAAGAAGCCAAGGTTAAAATTCCTTTACATGAGAAATGAGGATCTATTTATAACTTGAGGAATGACCTTTCACATCCTCATGACTCTTGAATTTTGAACTTCTAATGACTTTTGGACTTCTACAACCTTTGGAATTCCAAATGACTTTTGAAATTACATATGACTTTTGGCATTACATGTATTTTCGAGTTCAATGACTCTTTGGTTCATACCTAACTTTTGGTCTTCCACTTATTTGTCCTTTACATTGATTACAACAGTACATCATGATTTCCACATCATCATGTGATGATACTTGGCATGTCACTATTTTGATGACTAGGACTAATAGTGACTAATGACATGGACTTTCTTCAGTGGTGACATGGCTGGTAGTTGTGCCTTCATTCTTTATTCATCTTCTCATCATGGCACTTTTACCCTCCAAAGGGTCTTCAATCTTGGATCTGTATGGTGATTTCATAAAAAATATTCAAATGTGTTCTTCATTCTTTCCATGATACCTTTTACTTTCTCTCTTTTCCTAGACTTCCTCTTGTGTGTTTGTCGTGGTGTTTCTAGAATGGATGTACCTACAATCACTCATGATGAGAAACTATCATCCTGAAAGTATTATATTCTACCATGATCAATGCATAGTTTTTGTTCATTCGTTTTTGGTGTGCTTAGGAGGAACAAAATAGCCTTCACAGTGCATGGACACACTCTGAAAGGCTAAAGGATTGAAGAGGAGAGGCTTTGGCTCTTAGGCATGTGCTCAAGGACTCAAAGGAAGAAGACAATTAAGGTAGGGCACATGGCACAAATATAAAGGACAAATGGGAAATATTTGGGATTCCCAAGTATGTTTTGCTCCCAAGGGAAATATGGAGGGTGTAGGGTGCACTCTCGAAGTCTAAAAGATGACATATTCAGGCCTTCTTGGTGCGCCCTTGCACTCAAAAGGCCTCAGGGAGCATGTAGGGCACACTCTTGAAGGTTGAAGGTTGAGGCTTTGTGCCTTCGAAGTGCACTCATGTGCTTAAAGAGTCCAAGAGGGCACATGGTGTATTAGGGAAGGATGAAAGGTTGAGCTTCGGGGCTTTAGGGTGTGAATACGTACTCAAGGAGGGAGCACTTCTTTGAGTCAAAGGAGCGCACTCAAGGAAGACTTAGTCTTTTGAAGGGTGCAATTCAGAGTAGGGAAGGGGAAAGAAGGTTGAGGAGTGTCCCTGGTGCTCTTGGAGGGCACAGTGGCACATGGTGCACTTTTGAATAATGAAGGATTCCCCATGGCTCATGCACTCTTTTCCTTAATGAGGTCACTTTGAAACCAAAATTTCTCTAAGTCTAGAAAATGAGGCTAGGGGCAGGTAGGATGATTTTATACATAGAATGATGGGTGACACATACCAACTCATCAAGGAGACTTAGAAAGACTTGAATAATGGTATACATTCCAACTCTACTTTATATGCATTCCCCAAGTGAAACGAGTGTAGTGTGTGTGACTATGACCAAAACGTGTCATTTTACAGCAATAAAGATGTTACAACCATGGAATGCACCAAAAGATGTTCTGATCAATGTGACGACACTTGATACCATTAAAAGGCACTTGAAACACATAAAGTAGTGTGAAACAACAACTGATGATCAAAGTGATTCTAGATGCCACAATAAAGTAGGCTCTAAAATTCAAATGTAGTGAAATTTTGGAGGGTGTCGTAGCAGCAACAACATGGAGAAAATGGATTTGGAGTTTCAATATTTGTTTCAAAATTATCTCCACTACTTATTGTAATGTCATATGTGTTGTTTTGAATTTGTATTCATTGAGAGTTTCCTATCAGACAAATTTCACAGGAAGAATAGTAACAAATAGAGAAAAAAAAGTGTACAAAATTAAAAAATAGCATTATAATTTTAATATTTGTTTTGGCATTGTCTATCGATGCCACAATTTTTCTCAGGCAACAAATTTCTTGCTGGAAACTAGTGAAAAAAATTCAAAATGTTTAACTGTCAGAGTGTTTAAATATATTCTTTTCCATTTTGTTTTGGTGGTAGAAATGGATTCATCACCGTCAACAATCACTGAGATACCCAAAATCCTAAATCTTGTCAACTATAATCCAATTTTCTAAAAAAAAAGTGTTGGTTTTTCAAAAATTATGTCGAAATTTCTATTATTTTCTAGGCGAAATTGTGGTATGTTTATGCTATGCGAATTATTTCCACTACTTCCTATAAATACTAGCTTTGTTATTTTGACTTGTTATTTATTGAGAGTGTCCTATAAAACATATTTCACACACAAAATAGTAATAGGTGGTGAATTTTTAGTGTATCGATAAAGCTATACTTAAAGGGCATTGAAAACGTTACTAATTGACATAATATTTTAAAAGTACAAATAGGAAATGGCTACCATAGGAATGAAATAAGTTATTTGCATTAATATAAATTACTCACTTGCACTTATCAACAAGAGATTTGAATGGTCAGTTGTGTATTAGTGATATGTGAGACTGTCAATGGGAGAGAAGAATAGCGATAAGATTTGGTCTAGCATATTAGCAAATGCCACATGCATCCCATAAGTGTTTGATTTCAGAGAAATCAGTTATTTGTTCACATACAATTTTGATTCAAACACGAGAAAAATTATGCTAACAGCCAAGAAGACTCTTATTCCTTTGACTGTGGAGACATTCTAATACATATTCAAGTTACCAAACCTAGATATATGCTTAAAGTTATTAGAAGCAAATCATTTTTTTGGAGTCACAAGCAAGTGGCATGAACATCATCCAAGAATTCATTTTTCCAACTTCTCATGTTCCTTTTGATCTTTTCATTCTATATATTTATTGATTAGACAACCTTTCAGATACTTTTGTTGGATCTGTGCCCATCTAATGGGCTAAGAAACTATGGCCAGTGTCTCAAAATCCATTCTCTATGTGCTCTATTATTCATATAAAAAGATTGTTTATTTTAATGGCTTGATATTATTTCAAATGAATTATATTTTTAGTTAGTGAATTTTTTCAAAAGAAATAAATTCTTCATGATGGCATATCTGATAATAACCCTTGTCTCAAGTCATGTATTTCATGACTTGCCATATAAAATTAACTAATGTTAACGAATAATTGATGTTGTTCTAGTATCCCATAGTGTGGAAGCAAGAAACTACTTCAATTTTTTGTCTAATCCAAGATATATTTGTAAAGAAAATCATTTACATGATAATTGGATAATATCCCCATCGAATATCTACCCAATCCCAAGTATTCATGTGGGGAAAGGGATACATGAAGAGAGAGAAAATAATGCAATTATTTGAATATATGGGTTTCGAGGTAAACCATTGTTGCTTCCAAGAACTGTTATAGAAAGGTACTTTGTTTCCAAAGTCTATAGATAATACTATGATTTACTAGTTATATTTCAATGGAAAAAAGAAAAAATAATTCATTTATTTTCCACTTGTTGTTGGGAAAGTAATCTTGAATAATACAAACCATGTTGCAAAGCCTGCAAATTCTTTGCATTGTTTTAATTTAAAATAAGTTGAAGATCGATGAGGATTTGATCCAGAAGGCCTATTTACCACACATCTAGGTGTTTTTAAATATGGGAGCTTGTTTATGAGAGTTGTAGAGGAAAGAGAAGAGGGTCACAATGCTCCAATCAATAATTAATAACTGGAAATGAGTACTAGATAATTTGTTGAAGAAGCAAGCATCAACACCAAAACAAATTACGAACAAAGAGGTGGAAACCCTCTATAGTAATCTTCAGCTTGCACATCGAAACTAGTCCAACTTCATCTTTCGGTCAATGAAAGAGAAAATACTTAAAGTGTAAACTGTATTCATGGTCAATTATCAGCTGGCGAAGGTAATGAACAGCCTCCTTAGTAATTTATTCTAGACAAAATGCATATCACTTAATTGGTCAAATCCAAAAGTCCTTTCAAAACAAGCATTAAATAACATATGAAAGTGTAAATTGAAAGCACTATGCTACCTAATTGGGCTAGTACTTGTTTAGCCAAAAACCAAAAAATAATGCAAGAAATTTCCAAAGAATCTTCTACTGACATTGATTGCACTATCACTTTTCAAGATGTAAACTATACCAAAGACATTAAAACATTGAAAAATGAAAAAGTAATGGTGCGACTAAAAAAGTTTTTAATAAAGTAGAAATGAATGTTTATGTGTCTAGAATTGCAACCATCAGACTCATGGGATTCCATCAAGCTTCTGGTAATGCATTTGCAATGTCTATTTAACAACAGGAAGCATAGAACCTGATACTCAAAGAAAAAATAAAAGAGCTGGAAATTGCTCTAAATCCAAGTCCTTTGTTGATGACTCCACTCGCAATACAGAAACTGCCATCTGGAATTTCCACTACTAGCACATCCGATGTATCTAATAAATCTCTGGAACTTCTTAATGCAAGTAAATCTCATATTATCACTAATATATGTCGAATACTATAAATTATTAAACATGCATGGTAATCAGTTTCTCATCTACTACTTTTAGTGTAGGAAATCAACTCATTTGTCGATTTGGTTAAAAGTAATGTTAATAAAGACAAGCATTTCATTAACAATGAATTAAGTTCAGTTGAAGGCTTGAATTTTTATCTAATATGGACAAAAAAAATAGAGAAACCCCAAATGGTAATCGAATGAAGCATACCAAAGTTCGATGGTCTAAAAGAATCAACACACTAGAAAACATTATTTTCGAATCTAAAAGTATAAAGAATAGAAGAAGTGATGTGTTTATAGAGGTGGTGCAAATTGTTCAATATCTAAATGGTCCATGCATCATATGAAATTCTAAATTAATCATAAAATATAAGCTAACAGTTGAATTGGAAAAGCTAAAAGAGTCAATGGCAAGACAGTTTGATGATATAAATAATTTTACTACAAAATAAATTTACAAATAGCAAATTGCCTTTGTTAGTATTAATGGAGAGAAGTATATCTTAGTTTCTCAATTACAAAAATAGGCCATAGAGATTGAGAAGAAGATATTCAATCAACATGTTAAGTTAGAGATTACAATCTATCCAATGAAAGATTTCATTAAATTTATACAGAAGAGATTCATTCAAGACATCATCATTCTGGAAGACAAGTGATATTCACACAATTAGTGTATATACTTTCACATACTATAAGTGTCCTTAATTCTTAGAAAAAATCGCATTCTATTTACTAGTATTTAGTTATTGTGATTTATTAATTGTGCTACTATCACCTAGTTTAATTGTTCAATGCATTTCCTTATTTTCTTTTTCAATTTCCCTTTTCCATATTATGGTTCACTAGGGGCATAATCCTAGTCTCCATTAGGATAAATGAATTTACTTTCTCGAAATGAAAGAGAGGATAGTTAAAGAGAAGATGCTAGAATAGCATAGTGAATAAGCTCATGTGCTAAGTTGTTGAGCAATTTCATTACCGATATAAGCAAATTTCATTGAAAAATAGAGTTCTTAATGTTTTGCATAAGATCTTGTATGCATCTGAATTCTGTGACATTGCTCAAAAACATTAATAGAACATAAGTTTTCAAGGATATGATTTTAACTTTTATATTATATCTAATTTTCCTATTACTAATCATAGTGAGAATGAATGGTTGAGAACAGTTTTAGATTTCAGATATATGTTTTGTGTATTGTATTTATTTTAATCATAGCTATGATTATTGAAATTTGAATCTCAATACAGTTTTTGTTACTATGATTGTGTTGCTTAATGTTCGAGACTTATGCTTTGAGCTCTTGTATTATGTTATGCATGCATTTACCAATAATACATAACAGAACTGTAGTTAAGAGTTTTTTAATTTTAGTAGTTCTATTTGCTATGAAGCTTGAATAACATCCATTTTTTTAATATTTTAAATTTTTGCGAAGTGTGATGGTACAAGAAAGGATTTTATTGTGCTTTTCTTGTATCTCCCTATTGTACATAATGAAAGCTTTTTTTGTATTTTGAAATGAAAATGATATATTTATTTTTTGCAATTTTGATTTTCTAACAATACAGTGACCTGATATAAAATGTTTTGATCTTAAGAAGAATATGAACTTTTCGAAAAATAAAGCATTATTTTTCAAAAAGAAAAATAGAAAAAAAGGGAAAAAAATTCTTAGTGTTTGCCTTGTTTCTATTATTTAAATTGATTTAAGATAACTATATGAACTATTTATGCATTCATTCAAACATTCTAAAAAATGTAGAAAGTTTTAATATTTTTTATCTATGCGGAATGCAGAAGTGCAGGAAAGTCTTTCATTGTTCACTACCCCTTTTGCACAATGAAA
Source organism: Pinus tabuliformis (assembly GCA_031772625.1). Classification (NCBI taxonomy): domain Eukaryota; kingdom Viridiplantae; phylum Streptophyta; class Pinopsida; order Pinales; family Pinaceae; genus Pinus; species Pinus tabuliformis. Next base: position 684,144,712 of record CM062814.1, on the reverse strand, counting down.
AAGTTGAGTACCCCTCCATAATACGAACGTTTCACACACCCTCTCTGCTTCCTCCACATATCTATTCAGACCCCTCCCCCCATTCCTTTTGAGTATTTTTTTTATCTTCTTTAAAGAATCCATATATCTGTGCATTAGAGATCTCTTGGGCAGCAAGTTTTTAAGTAGAGGAGCGGTCTAATTATTATAAACTTACATATTTAAACATATTTATTTTCCTAAACATAATTCAATTGTAGAAGGATTATGTGCAAATATAAGGAAATCTTCACAATTAAAATGTCCACTGACCCTCCATATTTTGCACAATGTAAACATTTATTGCCCATCGAAAATTCACACAATGAACTTGTGCATCTCACTTGGTGTCGTCGGTTTTTTATTTCGAATGAATTGTAATGTTTATTTCTCTTGCATTTGTGATTTCACATTTGTGCATTAAATACTTATTACTATTATTCAAAATTAAACTAAGTGTCTTTTTATTGTGTGTGAACAATATTTCTTTATGTGCACTCCACATAAAACTAATTTAAAATTTGAAGTCGAGGCATGAACAAAAAAGACTAATTATATGATTTGCGAAGGAAGTATAATTTTGTGATTTGCAAGGGAAGGATAAAGGTTGTAGAGGAAGTGTGGAAGAATGAGTGTTCAAGGATATTGAGTGTAGGAGAGTTTTCTAATTCAAATCATACTTTTGTTTCCCTGCATTGTGCATATTCACTTCCCCTCTACACTCTCCATAACGAAAACATTGATTGTCCCTCTATATTCCACCCAATGAAAATAATGACTGCTCCTTTGCAATCCACACTTTTTTCTCACCCTTTGTATATCTTCTGCATTGTGTATATCCTCTATTTATGTATTCCATATAATGAAATTTTTCGCACCTCTACATTCACACAATATATCAAAAAATATTGATATTTTGTTATAATTCTAAGACATTGTTGGTCAACTACATATGCAAATTGCAGAGGTGTCGACAAGAGCTATGTGTGGAGAGAAGAAAAATAAAAAAAATGTTTCGTACAATAAAAATTTTGATTCCACTTCCACACTATGCATAAAGAAAAGGTTCACTACCCTTCTGCATTGTGAACAAGAAAATGCGAGCCCCGCTTTAATATTAAATGAAGTCTCCTTTTAATGCATAACTATTAAGTATGTCGATACAATGTATGGATATGCACCTTATCATTTTAGACAACGTATCAAAAAAACTTGATATTTGGTTATAATTCTAAGACACAGCCCCTCCGCATTCTCATTTCATGCACTTATGTAGACATGTAAATAACAACAAATTGTAGAAATGTGGGCATTTTTGAATAATGAGAAAATGCAAGTATCGCAAAAAGAAAGATAACCTTGGTATCTAAGATACATTGTTGAAGGGCCACATGTGCTATGTGTGAAGGTGTCGATAAGCGTTATGTGTGGAGATAAGTGAATTTGACTTGACTTCCGCACTCTGCACAAAGAAAACGCTCATTTTCCTTTGACATTGTAGCCCTAGTGTCTAATATCAAATGAAGTCTCTTTTTTACTATTAACTATGTTCATTACAATGTATAAATCCTAACCTTTGTATTTTGTACAATGTATCAAAAAATATTTGTATTCCATTATAATTCTAAGACATATTGTTGGGCAACCACATGTGTGAAGTGCGAATGTGCTAACAAGAGCTACATGTGGAGATAAGTGAAGGCAATGAAGTGATACATACCATAAAAGTTTCAATTCCACTTATTCACTCCACACAAAGGAAACATCCACTTCTCTTCTACTATGCGCACAATTAAAATGTTTATTATCACTCAGCACTATGCACATTTATGAATACATGTAGGGAAGACAAAGTTGAAGGATTGACGTTTCATTGTGTTGAGTTGTGTTGTGCAGAAGTGCAGAGATTGCAACGAAATTCTTCACTGTGTAGAGGAAGAATACACATTTCTTTTGTGATTATAATATTTTAATGAATGCATGCAGAGAAGTCAGGTTTGCAGGGATCAACGTTTCATTGTGCAGAGTTTTCTTTTGCAAGGCTTTCATTGTACGAGGGAAGCTTATCTTTTCTTTAATTTGAATAAGTTCATTGTGTGGAGCTTTCAGTGAAAGCTTTCATTATGTAGAGGAAGCATTATCTACACATTTAAAGCTTTCATTAAAATACTATAAACCTAAAAATAATAAATATAAATTAAATTAACTTAAGTTTATGACCAAATCAGATTTATTTAATAATTATTTTTTATCAATTGCTAAAAACAATTAATATTATTATGAAAGAAAATTCAGTGACATTTATGAATGCATGCAGGGAAGCAACTGTAAACTTAGATTAAAAGAGTCTAAATGAAAAGTGACACTAATAGTCTAATATAAATGTATCCACTAAATTATGTGAAAAATTTTATTTATCTCAATGCATTTGTAACCCGGAGTTAAAATTGAGGACCTAATTAACATTAAAAGAATGTATTTTATTATATTTTTAGCTTCTAAATGAAAAGTGTAAAGTGAAAGTTTGATTAGCCAAATTTATCATTATATAATATTGTCTTTAACTTTATCTATTATACTCATGTTCATTTTCCCATATTTCATATTAAATTAAAATTTTAAAGCTAATTTCACATATTTGTTCCCAATTTTTCCCACAGCGTATTTCTAGCATAGTTCTCCATGGTTTTTCTTTTTTGTCTGCATATCACAAAATTAGTCAAATTAAACAAAATAGAAATGTAACATTGGTAGCTTTGATTTTTGGATGTAGCTCTAATTTGATTGGTTTCTATAGATGCTATACAAGTATTAATGCTCCATATTATCTTTAAGCATTCTACACAATGTAATCTCTTTAGAAATAACCATCAACTTCTCAGTCAGTTTTAGCATGTACTTTCAACTAATGATCTTATAACTTTCCCAATAAATAGCAGAACCATAATTGTAGCCACCTATTTCATTGTAGGATCTTTTCTTTTGTGAAAATTCCATCAACCTTTTCTTTCTTTATGCTGACGATTTTTTCTTATAGCAAGGAATTCCTAAGACCTTAATAATTATAGAAAAATCCTCAAGCACTTCCCCTTTAGTATGGGTATGACACAAACAAAACAACAATTATGATAGTCAAATCCATTAAGGTCATTTATGACACATTCGTATATGACAATAATAGTTTGGAAGAAGTGTTTTTCTAGTCTATACAATGAAACATTTACTTGACCGAATCAAATTTAACTTTAAATTTATGAGCAAATCAAATTTATTTAATGTCATATTTTTATTATTAGTAGCACTCACTTCATGCTCTATATGTGTTGGTTGTTCATTATTTTGCACAGTTTTATTATTATTATTATTATTTCTTCGTTCCTCGCTAGTTATTATTATTATTAGTCCTTGCCTCGCTAGTGATTATAGCACTCGCCTAGCGATCAAAGCCTGCTGACTATCGATTATTGTTTACTAAAAATTTTCTATCTGCATGTCAAAGTCCATTGACTATTAATTATTTATGACCATGTATTAACTATAGTTTTGGGAAAATGCTAAATATCGCTATTCATCTGTAAATTCAAAAATCATTTTCTAATTTCTGGAAATCTTATTTCTAATTTGGAATTCACCAAACGAGGCTTGTATTTACTTAGTATATAATATGTAAGTTGAATATTTATAAGTTAGTGTGACAATTGTAGCCACTAATTTTAGTTATGTTGTTCATAGGAGAAATCACAAGGTGTTCATCATGAATTCTTTTCAGCATACATGTTACCAGTGCATGTTCGATCACTTTTTGGGGGAGATGGTTATAATATATTTCTTGTGCAGGACATATGGTGTTGTTTTGGTAGTTTCATGGCATGAGGAACCATCTCTATAAGCTCATTTTGAATGAACGTGCAAAATGTGCAGCATTTTGTTAGGTAAACAATGCATTATTTCCTCTATATGTGAGTACTTAGAATGTTTATACTATACGTTACAGTCCTGTAGCAATGAGGTGTGGAGTTCAAATATTGGATAATGTGATAGTTGTAAACATGTTTATACAAAATATGTTAATGTCATATAGTCGTTACGTCTGAATTACTTATGTGCCATGAAATTAGAACCTCTTATTTTTCTTATTTCTATATATTTGATCTAATTCATATCATCGAAGAAACAAAGATGAACACAAGTAGAAAAAATATCATTAAATACAATGAGAACATTGCTAAGAGGTATGTTTCTGTTCTATTTATTGTTATTTTATTACTTTTACATTATAAAGTCATTTCTTTTTCTTTTTTCTCTATATTTTTTATGTATTATAACTAAAAAAAAACACTTTTTCAATTTTCAAGAAACATATAACACTTAAATATTCTGATCCAGGACAACAATTACAAGGGAAAAAGTACTTTGAACATTTCTATAAAATATTTTTATCTGTTGAAACTAAATTCTATTTAGAATTTTCCTATATGCATAGAAATCAGATTCTATCTGGTAACTATGAACTTGATATTGGAATATTATCAATTATAATCTCCTTTTAAGCATTGATTTCAATGTATTGTTTCTGAATGGCGTATTGGATTGAAATGGTGTGACAGTAGTGATGAACAACAGAGTAGAGATAGCAATGAGCACTATTATATAAATAGATATCGTAAAAGACAAAATGAAAGCAATAGTAAACAAGGAAGAAACAAAAGCAAATAGGTATTTTTGTCCAGGTTTAGTTAACTATATATCAAATTTTTTTCCCTTTTTTTTCTTTTTTGAATTAATTTCAATTCAATGCTCATGACTAAGAAAAAAGAGATCGATCATATGCCATTATTGGTTGAATATGTCAGTAACAATATAACAGGGTACATTTCTCAAGGTGTTGTCTTAGTCACATATCGGAATGTTTTGGACAAAGAAAATAAGACAAAAGAAATACTTTGCACAAATTTAACAAATAAGAAAGTTGAAATGACAATAACATTGCTTGTCCAAACATAATTTATTAAACAACATGAGGAAAAACTTATTGCAAATGTTGGTGTTTCTATTAGATATTTCAAAATAATTCCAAAGCATAAATACGATAGTGGTGATTGTGAAAAAATTATTTTCCTAAATAGCTTTAGCATTGTAGAAAACATTTGTCTTATTTTTGTAGCATATTGATTCTTTCTAAACATGACAATTACAAATTTTTCCCATAGTCAATATTTGTTTCCAATTGGCACAATCAATGCTATTGCAATTTCAATAACAGACAACATGAAATTTGTACTGGAAATCAATTACAACAATGCAAAACAAGATAGGGCAATAGTAAGTTTTGGTTTATTTGAATGTTTCATTGTTACAAAGTTATTGTCCTTTTGTTATATGGTTTCCATGTATTGTTTTACAAATATTTCATATGTAACACATTAAATTACATGATAAACTTGTTTCATCATGTCTTTCAATTCAAAGGCAATTGCCAAAAGACATTTTTCCATTGATCTTGCTAAAACATATTGTTAGAAAACAAGAGAGATTTTTCCAAACTTCATAATCAACGTTTATATGTCCATTGAAAACAGGAAAAAAAAGTAAAAAATATAAGAAAATTGCTTACTCAAGCAAGTGGAATATGCACAGTAAACTTTATTATATTGTATTTATTATGTTTGTGTGTGTGTGTATAAATAAAAAAGGATAAAAATAAATTTGATTTCATGTTGCTAAGCCTTTGTTTTCTATATCAATTTTGCATCACGTCTAAGGACACCTGACACCGACTAGTGCATATACAAATCCATTTGAGACTATATGCGTGAAATGTAGTTTTCCAATTACAACTGCTAGAACTATGAATGAAACTGTGCTTTATTGTACCACTTGCAACAAGAACTTGTGACTTCATTTATTTCCACGAGTTAAACTGCATCATACATGAAAATGACAAGGCTAAAATACAGTGTGTTCTGAGAAATGTTTTACTAGAAAAAGTATTACGTGAACTACAAAAAGTTTCCTTTGAGCAATATTGTCTAGAAAAATCATTTTTTATTGATTTGTTGTCTAGTTTCAAAACACATGGCCCTTTTACAATAAACCATAAAAACATGATTATGCGTATACAATGACGGTATTTTTGTCTACATTATTGAGAAATCTAGTAACAATATAGTTCTCGTTTCTTGCATTATCAAGCAATATTAACATTACCTTATACTTTTCGGTAGAAGAATTTAACTATTGTTGGACAACTCTTTCAGTTTATTGGATGATTGGGATCTGATTTCATGTTATGATTAGTTGATCTACTATTATCCTTGCTTGCATTGTCAACCAATGTACTATTTACTATTGGCGAGGGATAGGGCAATATGCACATTTATGTGCTTCTACATATCCATAATTCCAATCTTAACATTGTCTTGTACTTTCTAGTTCAATAATTTGAGTAGTATTGAATAGTTTTAATAGGGAAGTGGTATTTGATTACATTGTACAAAAACGTATTTCAATGAAATTCTTTTTTCAAGTTCTATATTTTGTACTACTCTATTTACTAATATTATTTACTATGTTTTAATTGTTATGTGTAGCTAGTTCATTATGTTATGTCATGTATGCTTTCTTGCAGTGTTCTTTCTCACTTTGTTTTATTGGTTTATCAAATTTGCAAATTCTATAATTAGTCAAACAATATTACAGCTTGGTTACAATGGATAATTGATGAACTATTTTTCAGTGACATTATTGTTAATTAATGAAGTCGTCCTTATGGCATTGCTTGTTGTTAACGATGATTATGTCTTCCATATGATGATGTAAGAAGAAGTGTGCAAAAGTGTGTGGAAGTGTTCGAAAGATTTCATGATATGTGGAGGCCTTCACATTCTGCATTCTGCATAGGTACTCCACCCACCATAATGAAACCAATGCTGAATCCGCTAATTTTTTCAATGTTGTATTCCATACTTATGATTTCCTTTATTCAATGCATAATCTACATCCACAACAAATGGAATTTAATTTTTTGTTCCTTGCTTAAACCAACCCATCTATACTTATGGAAATTCCTATTACAATTATTAATCAAGGGAATATGAATATTTAATACTTATTTGACGTCTCTATAAAGCAAAAGTTGCATTTAATAATATTCGACAATAATTGTCGTGCTTTTTAGTTTAACTCAAAGTGTTCTAAATTTACACCATAAAATCAAAGCTATCAATGTTACATTGTTATTTCATTTTCAGTTTCCAAAAATTAAAAAAATTATAAATTATAAATTATAAAAAAAAAAAAAAAAAAAAAAAAACATCTAAATAAAATATACAATATATTGCACTTAAAATGTGTTCAAGACATTTTCATAGTTCATAGAATTGTTTACATTGATAAATTTTGTAGAGGTGTGGAGGAGGATTTTTTCACCCGCCCACCCTATTCTTTTTTCTTTTTCATTCCGCACAATGATGGTTTTATTCTTTTACATTAACAAGCAATCTAGTAATGGTATAGTTCTCATTGGTTTCATTTTCAAACAATCTTAACATTACATTATACTTTCTATTTGAAGACTTTGACTATTATCAGATAGCTCTTTCATTTTATTGGATGATTGGGATCTGATTTCATGTTATGATTAGTTTATATACTATTCTCTTTGCTTGCATTCTCAAGAAATGTACTATTGACTATTGGCGAGGGTTAGGGCACCATGCACATTTTGGTGCTTCTGCATATCTATACTTCAAATATTAACATCGTCTTCTACTTTTTGGTTCACGAATTTGAGCACTGTTGAACAATTTTTAATAGAGAAGTTGGATTTTATTACATTGTAAAAAAATGTATTTTAATTAATTTATTTGTTCAAGTTCTATGTTTTGTACTATGTTATTTACTAAGATTATTTACTATGTTTTGATTGTTATGTGTATCTAGTTTATTATGCTATGTCGTTTCTGCTTTCTTGTAGTCTAATTTCTCACATTGTTTTATTGGTTTATCCAATTTAAAAATTCTATAATTAGTCAGACAACACTACAACTTGGTTACATGGTATAATTGATGAATCATTTTTTAGTGACACCATTATCAATTAATGGGGTCACCCTAGTGGCATTTCCTGTAGTTAACAATGATTCTCTCTTATGTATGATGACATAAGTGGAAGTTTATAGAGGTGTGTAGAAGCTTTTATGAAATGCAGAGGCATTCTCATTCTGAATTTTGCAGCGGTAATGCACTTACCATAATGAAGCCATTATAGACTCTGCTAATTTGTCAATAAGGTCTTTCGTACTTACAACTTTCTTTCTTCAACACATAATCCACATCCACAACAAATGGAATTTCAATTTATGTGCCTTGCTTAAACCAACCCATCTGTCCTTATAGAAATTCTTATTGCAATTATTAATCCAGGTAATATGAATCCTTAATACTTGCTTGAGATCTTTGTAAAGCAAAATTTGTGTTTAATAATATTTGACAATGATTGTCATGCCTTTTCGTTTAACTCAAAGTTTCATAAATTTACACCACAAAATCAGAGCTATCAATTTTACATTGTTATTTTTCTTTCAATTTCAAAAAATTTAAAATAAAAAATGTCTAAATAAAGTATACAATATATTTCACTTAACTGTGTTCGAGACATTTTCATAATTCATGGAACTGTTAACATTGACACATTTCGTAGAGGTGCAGAGGAGGATTTGTTCCCCTGCCCACTCAGTCATTCTTTATTTTTCATTCCATACAATGATGATTTTCTTTGTTTACTTTGTCAAGCAATCTAGGAATGGTACAATTCTCATTGCTTACATTTTCAAGCAATATTAACATTAGCTTATACCTTCTAGTTGAATACTTTAACTACTGTTAGATAACTCTTTCGGTTTATTGAATGATTGGGATCTAATTTCATGTTATGATTAGCTAATATATTATTCTCTTTTCTTACATTGTCAATAAATGTACTACTGACTATTGGTGAGGAGTAGGGTGCCATGCACATTTCCATGCTTTTACATATTGGTACCTTCAATCTTAACATCTTATTCTACTTTCTGGTTCAAGAAGTTGAGAACTGTTGACCAATTTTTAACAGGGAAGTGGGATCTAATTACATTTTACAAAAGCATATTTCAATGAATTTCTTTGTTCAAGTTCTATGTTATTTATTAAGATTACTATGTTTTAATTATTATTTGTAGCTAGTTCATTATTCTATGTCATGTCTACTTTATGTATTATGGTTTCTCACATTGTTTTATTGGTTCATCAAGTTTGCAAATTCTATAATTATTCAGACAATATTACAACTTGGTTATATGGGATAATCGACGAATAATTTTTCAGTGACACTATTTTTAATTAATGGATTCATCTTGATGGCATTCCCTATAGTTAATGGTGTTTCTCTCCTTTGTATGATGACATAATAAGAAGTCTAAGGAGGTGTGTGGAAGCTTTTATGAAATGTGGAGGCCTTCACATTCCCCATTATGCACAGGTAGTCCACCCACCACAACAAAAGCGTTGCCCACTTTGCTAATTTTTTTAACAGTGTCTTTGATACTTACAATTTTCTTTCTTCAACATGTAATCCACATCCACAACAAATGGAATTTCAATTTGTGTGCCTTGCATAAATTAACCCATCTCTCCTTATGGAAATGCCTATTGTAACTATTAATCCAGGGAATGTGAATCCTTAATACTTGTTTGATGTCTCTATAAAGTAAAAGTTGCATTTAATAATATTTGAAAATGACTATCGTGCTTTTTAGTTGAACTCAAAGTGTTAGAAATTTACACCGCAAAATTAGAGCTATCAATGTTACATTGTTATTTCATTTTCAGTTTCCAAATTTTTAAAAACAAAAACATATAAATAAATCATACAATATATTTCACTTAACTGTGATCAATACATTTGCATAGTTCATGGATCTGTTAACATTGATACATTCCGTGGAGGTGCAATGGAGGATTTGTTCCCCCACCCACCCGTTCATTTTTCTTTTGTTATTCTTAGATATTTCTAGAAGATAACTTTGTAATGGATTTTTGATCTATCCAATGTTTTAGATGGTTACTCTATGCATCATCATGGACCACAAAGTTGATGTGAGTCATTCCTCACAATGACAAATTTCTTTGATTATATTGTCAAGTAATCCAGTAACAATACAGTTCATAATGCTTGCAATGTCAAGCAATCTTAACATTCACTTATACTTTCTGGTTGAAGAATTTAACTATTGTCAGACAACTCTTTCAGTTTAATGGATGATTGGGATCTAATTTCATGTTATGATTAGTTGATATACTATTCTATTTGTTCGCATTGTCAATCAATGTACTATTGACTATTTGTGAGGGGTAGGGTGCCATGTGAATTTTTGTGCTTACGCATATACGTACTTCCAATATTAACATCATCTTCTACTTTCTGGTTCAACAATTTGAGCACTACTAAACAATTTTTAACAAGGAAGTGGGATTTAATTACATTGTACAAAAACATATTTCAATGAATTTCTTTGTTCAAGTTATATGTTTTGTACTTTGTTATTTACTAAGATTATTTACTATGTTTAGATTGTTATGTGTAGATAGTTCATTGTGGTATGTCGTTTATGCTTTCTTGCAATTTGATTTCTCACATTGTTTTATTGGCTTATCAAATTTTCAAATTCTATAATTAGTTAGACATATTACAACTTGGTTACATAGGATAATCAATGAATCATTTTTCAGTGACACTATTTTTAATTAATGGAGTCATCTTGGTGGCATTTCCTTTAGTTAACGATGATTCTCTCTTTCGTATGATGATGTAAGCAAAAGTGTGAGGAGGTGTGCAGAAGATTTTATGAAATGTGGAGGCCTTCACATTTTTCATTTTACACAGGTACTCCACCTACTGCAATGAAACCATTTCTGATTTTACTAATTTTGTCAACAGTTTCTTCTATATGATTTTATTTCTTCAACATGTAATCCACATCCACAACAAATGGAATTTCAATTTGTGTGCCTTTCTTAACCAAGCCATCTCTCCTTATGGCAAGCTTATTTCAACTATTAATCCCGGCAATATGAATCCTTAATACTTGTTTGATATCTCTATGAATCAAAAGTTGCATTTAATGATATTTGACAATGAATGTCATTCTTTTAAGTTTAACTCAAAGTATCAGAAATTTACACCACAAAATCAAAGCTATCAATGTTACATTGTTATTTTGTTTTCAGTTTTAAAAAATTAAAAAAAAATGTCTAAATAAAGTATACAATATATTGCACTTAACTGTGTTCAAAATGTTCACATAGTTCATGGAATTTAATTTTGATACATTCTATTGAGGTGTGGAGGAGGATTTGTTCCCCTGCCACCTAGTCATTTTTCTTTTTCATTTTGCACAATGAAGGTTTTCTTTGTTTACATTGTCAAGAAGTCTAGTAACAATACAATTCTCATTGCTTACATTATCAAGAAATCTTAATATTACCTTATACTTTCTAGTTGAATAATTTGACTATTACTGGACAACTCTTTCAAGTTATTGGATGGTTGGGATTTGATTTCATGTTATGATTAGTTGATCTACTATTATTTTTTCTTGCATTATCAAGCAATGTACTATTGACTATTGGTAAGGCTAGGGCGCCATGCACATTTTTGTGCTTCCACATATCTATACTTCCAGTATTAACATCATCTTCTAATTTTTGGTTCAAGAATTTGAGCACTGCTAAATAGTTTTTAGTAGGGAAGTGGGATTTAATTACATTGTACTAAAATTTATTTCAATGAATCTCTTTTTTCAAGTTCTACATTCTGTACTATGTTATTTACTAAGATTATTCACTATTTTTTATTGTTTTATGTAGCTACATTATGCTATGTCATGTTTGCTTTCTTGCAATCCAATTTCTCACATTGTTTTATTGGTTTATCAAATTTGAAAATTCTATAATTTTTCAGAAATTATTACAACTTGGTTACACAGGATAATTGATGAATCGTTTTTTAGTGACACTGTTGTTAATTAATGGAGTCATCCTAGTGGCATTTTTTGTTGTTAAAAATGATTCTTTCTTCCATATGATGACATTAGAAGAAGTTTTTGGATGTGTGCAGAATATTTTATGAAATGTGGAGGCCTTCACAATTTGCATTCTGCACAGGTACTCCATCCACCCCAACAAAACCATTGCTTACTCCGCTAATTTTTTCCACGGTGTCTTTTATTCTTATGATTTCCTTTCTTCAACATGTAATCAATGTCAACAACAAATGGGATTTAAATTTTTGTTCCTTGCTTAAACCAACCCATCACTCTTTATGGTAATGCCTATTACAACTATTAATCCAGGGAATATGAATCCTTAGTACTTATTTAATTTCTCTATAAAGAAAAATTTGTGTTTAATAATATCTAACAATTACTAACGTGACTTTTAGTTTAACTCAAAGTATCATAAATTTACACTGAAAAATCAAATCTATCAATGTTACATTGTTATTTCGTTTTCAGTTTCAAAAAAATTTAAAAATGGGTCTAAATAAAGTATACAATATTTCACTTAATTGTGTTTGAGAAATTTGCATGGTTTGTGAAACTGTTAATGTTGATACATTTTGTGGACGTTCAAAGGAGGATTTGTTCCCTTGCCCACCCGGCCATATTTTCTTTTACATTTCACACAATGCCCCCCCACTCTTATTCCACCCCTCGATCATTTTTGTTTGTACTATGTTATTTACTAACATTATTTATCTATGTTTTCATTGTAATGTGTAACTAGTTCATTGTCCTATGTCATGTATGATTCCTTGTTTACTATGTTTAGATTGTAATGTGTAATCATGTATCCTTTGCGATGTGATTTATGTTTAACTTAACTGTTATATTTTTTTTTACATAGTTTGCAGAACTGTTAACATGAATACATTTTAGGGAGGAATATTTATTCTCCCTCACACCATGTTGCAAATATTTCTATCAAAAGGGATCTTTCATGCAAAATTTAAACAAATATCTAAATCAATCATTATCATACAAAGTTAAAACAAATTTGTAAATCAAATAAGTAAGACTACAACATAACTTAGAGAATATTTTACATCTATACATACTTGTATATTCCACAATATTCCGATATATTTTTTAATTGTGCCAATAATGTTAAAATATATAGCCTTTATCATATAGTGAATTTCAAAATTGGTTGAGCATGAGACAAAATTTGGTAACGATTTCTTTATTAATGAACTATTTCTCTGGGTGATTAACATGAAGGTATGATTTCTTTGCTCATGTTTTGCAAAATCTCTTCTACCAACGTCCTTACAATGTCTAGTTCATCTTTGATTTGTCTAAGCTTCTGCTGAGGTTCTAATATCTTATCCATTTGCATTAAAATATCTTGACTAAGAATTAAGATATCTTGGTTGAGCATTAAGATATCTTGGATCTTTGCATGTACCTCTTTTTGTGTGCTTCTGCCATTGTTTGTTTGGGCCATATGTTTCGCTCTTAGTAAAAGATTCAAAATCAATAGAGAAATGATGAAATAAATTCTAAAAACACTCATTAGTTTCAGAAGAAACAATGCAATTCGTATTATAAATTAAATAATAGAGAAATGGAACGCATAAAATATTATAGAAAACAAACACAAAAAAGAATACAACAAGAGATAGATATGCATGGTTCACCCAATTTGGGCTATGTCCATGGAGAAATAGCCAGTCCTTCATTTATATTATCGAGAAAATTGAAGGGATACAACCTACAATAAATATGCTATAACTTCCTCTTCGCTCTCACACAGTCTCCTCTCTCTTTCTCATACACAGAATAATACACAATTGTAATACAATTCCCTTATATAAATGGAGGGTTTCCTTCTAAGGAGAAAAACCCTAAATTAACATAAATTCTACTATTAGATCTTCCATCTAATGGACAAGCCAGATTGACTACGAAATTACAATATTTTACACGAAAGTATTTTATCTAAATTTTGCTTCAAGAGAAATGCCCCTAAATTCCCACCAAGGGGGGATCCAAAAAAACATTACCGCCCCCCCTTGGTGGTACTAGTGGGTGGGGGAAGCCCCCCCACACCCTCCTTCAAGGAATAGGATCCAAACACGGTTGAAACAAGACCTTTGAATCAAGACGATTATTATGCTCCACACACAACAATTCAGTTGCCTATAACTTTTATTGCTGACTTGAATACTAATGGCTCTACAACAAGATGAACATTGGAAAATTTCTTTCCAAAAGCTATTAGAAACTATTTCAGAGGTAATAGGGCTATATATAATGCACCAAAGGCAATATCTCATCTAAATCATGAATTGACATCAAAGTTTTGAAATGGAATTTAACTAATATCAATTTTAGTGTTATTCATTAATCAATGATCAGCATCAATTTGAATAGTAATGATTAAATTCCTGATCTTTAATCAGAAAAGACTGCTCTAAAATCAATTAATTTAAATCATATTTGTTTTACTTAAATTCCAATTTTAGATAGTCCGATTGATATGATTATGTTTCATGAAATCTATGTTTGGCACACTTTAGAAATTGATATCAAGGTACTATTTTACTATTATCCTAAATTGCATTCTACTTTGATTACCTAAAGCTCTCATGTCAATAAATACATGTCTTTTCGACATTTATTCATTGAACCAATGGATATTCATGACATTTACTCTATAAACTTGTTTTTCTATTGGCCAATTTTGCATTAGTAATTTCACATTTATCAATTGAACTTGTATTACACAATATTTAATGAACTTTGTTTTCAATCTGAAGAAGTGGTATGCGGGAAAAAAGATATCTGGACCATAGTACAGATAAGTCATTTAAGTAATGGTTTATGACTTAATATGGTTTGTATCATTTTACGTTAAGCTAAAAACTAACATTCCAAAACTATTATAATCTTTCTCTACACAATGAAAGCTTTCATTGTAAGCTCTGCAACAGGAAAACTTCCCACAAGAAACCTCCGCACAATGAAACACAATAATATTAATTGGAGATTTGTTCACCCCCCCACAAACCTCGTCCTATGTCAAGGACCTACAATGGAATCAATTCTAGGATCATTGGGCAGAGCAATAGCATAATAGTGTTAATGTCAGTATAATTTTGAAAATCAAATTATGAAAATTTACTATTTTGAATGGATTAGAGATTAACGGTTTCTAAAATTGAACATTAAAACTATTATTTTCATTGTAACTAGCATGTGTTTATCGAAGTATGCAAATTTAGCATGTGCAGAGTTATTTATGTTCATTTCTTCACGCATGCACTCTCCATGTACACTTTATATTGCACTCTCGCATACAATTTTTGTGACGATATTTGCACAACTTTTGTCATTATGCCAAAACAGATGTGCAGGAAAAGAAATTAGGTACAGGGGAATTTGTTAAGTAACAAGGACTATATCAAATCATGCTTTCTTCCTCTGCAATGTGCATAAATCTAGCCTAATTTTGTGAATAGTTATTTCGTTGCTCATTTCACTGACATTGCTATGATTGGCATTGTCACTAATCCCTAAGAATCTTTCATTTTAAACTTTTTTTCTATTTTAAATGTTTCATCATGATGTCGTGAAATATGCTAAATAAAAAATATTTTTAATGAATGGAATAAATTTCTAAGATCAATAAAATGTGAAGCATAAGATATTAAAGACTAAAAATGAATTCAAACACATGGAGATAAATGATCATCTCATCAAATTTTAAATGAAGTTATAAGTAAATAAGGTGGAAAAGCAAAAGCTCGAATGATAGAAAATGTTCGAAGAATTTGTAAATGAAACTAAGTATCAATTTATGTCTAAAAAAAGGGGATGGATTACAGTATCGATAACAACTTAACAAAAAATTTATTCACTGCCAAGAAACGAAAATAAACATAGATCTAGAAAACATTCAAGATCATTACATAGCCAAAAGCTACTAATTATGAAGGGTATTTATGGAACAAGATTCTTTTTTTTTGAGCTCATTGATGGAAAAAGCTAAAACTCATAGTGTACATGTTTCTCAATATGATCCATTTTTTCGTTAAAGTGATTTAGCTTTTCCTGTAGATCCTCCTGACCCCTTTCCAAATTTTCTATTATAGCTTGTGTCTTCCATTGGTTGTGTTGGCGATCATTCATGAATGAGATAATAGTATTGTGGTCATCATGCCATTTGTTTCTTAGGAGTGTTCCACAAGAATTTTAAGATATGAAATTTGATTAACAATGTTACGTGATCAAATGTGAAATCATTAAAATCAGGTATATTGACAGGGCTACGATATATAGACTCCCCCTAACCAATGCTTTCCAAATGGAATTCACTTGTCTATGCTTCACCAACTCCATGCCTCACTCTGCCTTGTTTGCATGGCATCTTGTATTTTGCAAAAATACATAAAATACTTGAATACATTAATTTTATGAATGAGCTAATCTAATGAGAGCTCTTGCATTAAACATAATAATGTGTCAGCTAATAACAAAGACAACCCACTTAGAATTCTATTATAATGAACCAGAACCTAGTCGCAAAAGAATTTGTTTAAATGATTAGTCACATATTGCAAGAGCAAAGTTACATAATACCAACTAAGAATAAGAAAAAATATTGAAACCAGGGCATAGAAACATTTCACTTTAGTTCGTCATCTAATTCAAAAAATAACAGAATCAATTTCCATGTGCGATATTTATCTATATCACTCTATTTCATTCATTTGTTATACCCTACGTCAATTTAAATCATTGTTGATTTAGCCGATTTTTTGCTTCCAGTGTAAAATCTTATTTTTCCAGTCTTTTCACAAACCAAAAAATATTTCCCTAATTTCAAAATGTTTAGTAACTTAATTTGCATATTTGTCTATTTCCTTTCCTGGTTAATGTAAGAATTAATTTGGTAAATCGACAATGTATAATGGTTATTAATTTTTAACAAATCGACTGATATTATAAAATAGTATTTTCAGTGTTTATTCAGTAAATGCATGCATAAGCATTGCTCCAAAATCAGTTTTTATTCTAGCACAGTAGAATGATGTGCGAAAAGCAACATGCCCAGTAGAACTTACATTCATTATTTTTTACACTTTCATATATATTACCCATCTACACATACAAATTCATAATGAAATTGCGCTCAAGGATAATGTTACCCATTCATTAATTTGCGCTCAAGGATAATAATGAAATCATTATGCCTCACATTGCACACACTGATTGTTTTGTCATTAATAGAAAAATTAGTATGTGATAACTAAAATATATGAAATGAGAACAACATCCATAATTCATGCAATTTGGACAAATAATAGTAGATGCTTTATTGTATTCAATGTGATTTTTTTTAAGCATGGTTACATTATCTAGGCATGTGATTTTGACTAGAGGTATCCGTTACAAATTTTTCTTACTCTAGACTTGAATTCACATAAGCTATAAACATATAATGATGTTACTATTACTTTGCTACAAATTCTTATGATCTCAATAGTACCTTCCATTAATATCTAAAAATATATTTTTAATCACAAAATTAAATATTAATTAGGTTTTCACAATATCTTGATTACGTATCGATTCACTGAATAAATGACGAAAAGGCTATTTTATAGTATTTGATTACGTGTTGATTCACCGAATAAATAATGAAAATTATTTTATAATATCGATAAATACATTCTTCTTCATATGTTTATGACCAATAATCATTATACATGTGCAGACTACAAAGATGTAGAACAAGCTTTCATCATGCAAAATAAATATGCAAATAGAAGTGTATGAAGGAGATTCGTGCATCATTTCAATTTGCTATGAGGCATACTGGATGCAAAAACCTATGAATGTACTTGAATTCACCAAATAAATGTCGAGAAGAGTATATTATGATATCAATAGAGCCATACACAATACATAATACATCAAAGTAAATGCTTTTAATCATTTGAGCCATAACATGATTGCATACCAATCTACTAAATAGATATCAGTATTACTACTAAGCATATATAATTATTCAATGTTAAGTGTGAAATCATTTGCAACGTAATCAATATCCATCACTCAAGGTTACCACATCATTGCGGGCATTTTTATCTTGACACAATTTTTGCATATATGACTATGTTGCACACTTGTCCTTTCTCACATGTTTTAGTACCAAATGCTTTCAATAGTTTTTGTGTTACCTGTTATCATTAGAATGATTACATAAGGAGATGTAATAAGTATATTGGAAATCAAAACATAAAAGAAATGAAGAAATATATCGGATTTTACAAAGAAAACAAGTTTTAAAGCATTAACACCGGACCTAAAATAATATATGTTGTGTTTAAAAGTTCGGCGGGTCCGCAATGAGTATGGACGGTTGGTTCCACTGAAAAGCACCGATTTTAATTTGAAATTGGGTTCCGGACCCGATATTATATATGCCATATTTTATAATGATGGTGGGTCTGAAACAACATAGAGCACTTATATTAAATGTATATGACCCCGCCAATCGCGATTTGCAATAAGCGTCGGACCCGAATAGATATATATATATATATATATATATATATATATATATATATATATATAATATTATATTTAATAACTCTGGTGGGTCCAAAAATCCTTTATGCAGGTTCCTTTGCCAATTGCGATGAGCGATGGGGATTTCGGACCCGATAGTTTATGTGCTATACTTTATAATTCAGTGTGTCCGTCTTATCACGGGTTGTGAATATTTTATTTGATATTCATATATATTTTGTTTACGGTATTTTATATGAAGTTCTATTATAAAGGATTATAATAGAAAGGCCAAACTCGAAGCATATATATATATATATATATATTATATTTATAATCCTCGGCGGGTCTCTGAGGTGTATGAGAAGGCAGATTTTAACCTAAAAGGCAGAATTTCAGGCAAATGCAAAAGGGTAAGTGGTTTTTAGTCGAGCTCACCTGATTCCACTTATTGTTCAACACGTAGTAGCTAGGTGGAGAGAGAAAACCGCCCATTTCGGGCGGGTATTCTCCGGGCTTATGTCCCACCCGAAATCTTTATAGACCGTCTGATCCGAAAAGTGCAGATCTATGGTGGGGATATATCGGCGGAAAGGTATGCCTTGATAGTTGTGTAGACCATATTAAAAGCGGAAAAAGCATGTTTTATGGTATATTTTCATTATAAAAGGTATATAATAGAAAAGCGTAGATATAAAGGATTTATGCATAAGTCCAACACTTCCATAGTTATGCGGCCTAAGGGTGTGTAAAGTTAAGTTTTACAGTGATATATCATGCTTATTGCAATTTGTGATGGAAGTCAATAGAGCATTGAACAGGCGGATTTGATAGGTTTATAAAGGAAGATTAGCTCTTTTTGAGTTCCGTATTAATCAAAGGTCGAGTTAATTTCGCTGTGTAAAGTGGAAAATCGGGGTTAGAGCCGAAGCTGAAGAGGAAGACAATCCGGTATGTTTCTTTGCATGTTGGCGAATCAGAATGCCCATGTAAGCCCAGGATTACACATACTAAACGTATTTCATTACAACTAAAATGAATTAAGCATCATTAGGGCATTTATAGAGGAATTCGGCAGCAGATCAACAGAGCAAGCCAATAGTTATCATCCCCTTCTAAACCCAATTATGTTTTTGTTATTTCATGTTCTTTGAGGTGTATTTTACCCTCTGTAAAATTATGTTATAGTTTTTACTTTATATAGTTAGAAAAGCAGCTAGATAATTTGGGCAGTTTCAGAAATCAACAACTGTTCCACAATGTGTAAAAAGAGGAAAATTTACTAAGAAAGGGTTCGAATTTTGGAGAACCTAGAGACTAGGTGTCACACGTAATGAGTCGATCTTGCGGACAAGATAGACCTTCCTAGAATCTAAAGAAGACCTAATGACAAGCAAACCAATCACAAACTATCTTTCTCTAAATATGCATTTATAAACAAAGGCAAACAAGTGTTTTAGGCCTACCTTAGGTCCAATGCAAGTTTGTGGAAGCCACGCTCCTTCGATCCAAATGAGCTCCCTTGTTGCAAATCTACAAACAAAAACAAGCAAACAAATTAAATAGCACCTGAAAAGCCAATATCATAAAACATATTTAACATCAAAGTCAAGGAATTCATGAAACAAATGACATGAGACAATTTGTTGAGAAAAATGAATCTGATTGTATTAATTCAAATCAAAGAAGAACTTTACAACCTGTGCCTTGACGCTGTACAAGCTCCTCCCAGGGTCCAGCAAGAAATCTCCTCTACTTTGACAAGTTTCACTCTCTTCCCAATGAAGCCAAAAAGTTATGTGAACTCTCCTCTCAAGCTCAACTAGGAAGTCTTAATTTCACCAGCATTTACCCTCAAAAATGTTCAGCTTCTAACCTCTCCAGCAACCAGCCCAATGCCTGAATTTATAGTGCAATGGAGGGAAGTTACTAGGTCCTCCTTCAAAGGGATAAAGCCCTCCTTCAAAGGGATAGCTCCTCTCATCAAGGGATTAGCTCCTTCTCTTTTGGGATGCATGAACCACCTAAGAGCGGCCAATCCATGTCAAAATTCCTTCTAGAATCATCTAGAATTAACCCAAAGTGAGTTTTTTAGAATAAACTTGTGCCTTTTTTACTTTCACAGGGGTCCGCACCCACACCTTTAGGGATAGAGCGGGCAGGTCCATAGTTTTTGTAAACAGAAGGTGCGGGACCGTAGGCAATAGTGAGAGAAAGTGCGGAACCAGAGCTTTGTTGATTTTTAATGTCTTTCTCTCATTTTCAAAGCTTGACTTGAAGAGCTGAGGTCTGAGACTTGCTTAGGAGGACAGTACAAGTGGTGATAGACCCATACTGACTGCAAATAATCATGGTGACGATATTTTTGTGTAACAGATTGCCCCCTAAAGTGCGAAGTCTGTAGTAGATGAGGATTTCATTTATCATTTAGGAAGAGTGAAGTACTTTATCATTTCGAGGATCATCTTGTGGAGAGCCCGGTCGGAACCTGTAAAAACATTCAATGCAAGATATATATATGAGATCATATCATCGCTGAGGTAGGCATTCCCATACTCAGATCAAAACTAACTTAGAAAACTAACTACTGCTCTGATACAGGAATGATCTTGTAAGACATCACAAGTATAGACTCATGTGGACACAGTATGGACGCAGCCATCTATTTATGAATAGTCCATTATATAATGAATACAAAATTCCTCGCAACCTGGATTATGGAAACTAGATCCAGGGTCTTCATTTCTACTTCCCGAAATAGTACGATTCTATCCATGCGAATGAATGTGTTGAAGTTGAACATGGTAGAAACCACTTGATTACCAGTCAATGATGTAAACTGTTAACAAGTGTGAGAGAAACCACCAGTGATGTCAATGGCTCTCAAAGTACCCAATACAATCCATGAGATGTGAATAAATGTGTTGATGTCGAACATGTCACGGAATCCTTTGATCGAAGGTCAATGATGCAACCTGTCGTCAAATGCGAGAAACCTGCCATTGAGGCATGAAGATCCCAAGGTACTAGCGATTTCTAGATCATCTTTCTAGATAATGAGCTGAAGTCGATAGAAAGAGATCCGTCGCAGGCAAGCTCACAACACGAAATCATAGATCAAGTTGAAGAAATTTAGTTGCAAGGACTGACTCAGGGATGGTCAAGATGGATGACAGATATTTTGCAGATGAATGGCTTCTTGGCAGTGACCTCTTGAACACATAACAACACGACAGATGGCTTGGTGACAATTGACCCAAAGTTAACAACCCAAAAACCGGCTGAAGACTTTCAATGTGGTTTGATCAACTATTAGGCAAAGGATTTCCCAACCCAGGTGAATAAAAGTGTCGTGTTCAAGAGTGCTTACAAAGTATGACAAACAGGCTCATTTTTCTCTCTTTTCCCCCACCATTTCTGGCAAGTACCTCTTTATTTTTGACAAGTTTGAGGAGGATAACATTTTCTTGATTATAAGCTCATCCTTCGGATGAGTCCAACTTAGTTTAAATTCGAACCCTAAGAAGGAGTGGTTCGTTCCTGTTTGTAATTGAACTGGTCCTTTACTGTGAAATTTTAACGAGTCCAGTATAGGAGAAACTCGGCTTTTTTCAAATTTAGAGAGTCTGAAAAAACTTAAGAAGACTCCAGGGTTGACCTTTTTCGTAAATTTGTGTCTCCCAAGCCCGAAAAAGTATAAAATAATACTTGAGAGAACCGCTTGATCTTTACGACCAAGGAGTACTTTTCGTAATTAGTGCCCCTGATCCGAAAAAGTAAAAAAGCGATCAACAACACGTCATTTTATAACCAATATCGAATTTGAAACGACAAAAATCCATCAATATTTTCATGTTTTTACGGTCAGAAAAGAGTTGCAAGTGGACCGTCTTTTAGTTTCGTTTTAACGAGTTTAAAAGAAAAACTCGACAATGTTTTCATGTTTCAGGAGTCAGAAAAGAGCTTAAAGGTGACTCTAAATGTTTTTTCATCGAAAATGATAGATTTCGCCTGAATAATCCGTTATCCTGAACAAAAACGCAAACATTACTCATACCTGTTTGAAATGGATAAAAATGTTGCAAAAATACCTTTCCAAAGTGAAACATAAACAAATTTGCAATTTATTTACTCAAAAAACTTATAAAAAGGTCTTTCGTCAATTCATTTTTACCGTTTGAGTTTTGGGTGAGAAAATAGTGCTTTTGTTCAGAAAACTTCCCGTGAAGATTGCGGAAAATCTAATCGTCGGAATCGAACGTCGTCTTCTCCAGGTAATCCCATCATCCCACTTTTCATTTTTAACCGTTTCATTTTTTGTTTTAGGTTTCTATTTCATTTTTTGGAGGGTTTTTAGGCTTAAAACCCACGCGCGGGGGCCCGCAGGCGTAACACTGCCAGCCCGCGTTCCCTGACTTTTTCTCGATGGGGAAAAAGTCAGGGGTTTGCACCTTCCATGTAGGCAAGGTGCGGACCCACGCACTGTGTCTAATGCAGAGGGTGCGGTCCCCGCAGCAAGGGTTTTTAACCCAAAATTTCTCAAAATTGACCCAAACAAATTAATTTCTAACATTCTAATTTGTCTTTTTACTTGATGCAGAGAGTACATCATGCTAGATTGGCATGAATGAGAGCATGAGGATGTGGATCTAGCCGCGTTGAATCACCAACCTTCGATAGATGCATTGAAGGCCTGCGGCTTGCACAAATTCTGGGCCATACCTGGCATGAGGGCCCAGGTGGATTTCTTACAGTGGCTGGTTGACAGATGGAGCATACAGGACCAGTGCTTCTTCATTGGTGGCCACCAGCTCGAAATTGAGTCGACAGACATATATTTCTTGACCGGTTTTCCTAAGAGAGGCGAAGACTTGACTCTATTCGGGACTAGGGCAGGTGGCCAGTCTGTAGATAGCCTCCGGCTAGAGTTCTGCAACAGCCAGGCTAGAGACAAAGGGATAGACATAAAAACCATATCCCTTCCTAAACTCATGGTGATCGCGTTTACTGTCACCAGACTTTTGCGGCAGTGCCGCATTACATATTGCCACCGGATCCCAGATGCGGATGGAAGTTGACTGCTTTCGAGGCACCATCTTCAACTGGTGCGATGCTGTGTTGGCCAATGTGAAAAGCCAACTGACCAGAGCCAAGAACGGACAACTAAAGATCTTTGGTTATGGGGCTTTGGTTGTGAGCTTTGGTCTGGAGAGGGTTCCCATGTTGATCCCGCAGCACCTTACTGTTGAAGTTGGGCTTCCTCGAGAGCCCAAACCGATGCGATGGGTCGCAGTTATGGCCCGTCATCCGGACGAGGGGACAAAGGTTGTTCGATTCAAACCTGAGTATTTCCAATGGTTGGAAAACCAGGTTTTTTCTATTCAGGACTTCCCTTACGCTGGGGTAGAATTTCGTGGTGACCCAGACATGGCTCTTCCACCAGGAGAGCAATGGGATGACTCAGGTAAAATCATTTTCAACATCTTTCCTATTTTAATTTTTTTATTTTTCTATCGTCCCAAAACTGATAGTAAAAGTTTCAAATGCAGATGTGGGTCCACAGTGACCAGCCGCTCTCCGGCCTTATGAAAGGAAACAACCAGTTGCAGCCGCGCCAGCCCCACAAGATGAATCAGCAGAGGTTTTGGCCGAGTTGGAGGGTCATCTAGAGCGCTTGACAGGAGATATTCCGGAAACCACCATAGATGACATTCCTCGTTGACTTTAGCACTATGTGATTGGGGTCCCAGGACCTTTTAGGAGGTTCCTTTGCAAGGTGGCCCATGCAGTGGTTTCTTATCGAGATCATCACCAGTGATAGGGTGATCGCCTATTGTGGGCACATATGACATTTTTGTTTTTTGTACTTATCATTTTTGCCAATCATAAGGTGTTTTTCAACGACGATGTATTTTTTAACACACTCCTATATATATATATATATATATATATATATATATATATATATATATATATATATATATATATAGATATATATATCACTATTACCGGCTTATCTTGTCAATCATGTTATGGAATGGTTTTAAATTTACATGTATGATTATTGTAAATGTCTACTTGAGAAGCAATTGCATCTGCTAATGTATTTAAAGATCTTGGAATATGCTGATATTCAATATAATCAAATTCACGTTCCAAGAGACACACTCTCAAAAATAATCTCAATAAAACTGGATTTCTAATGGCATACACTCTATTAAGTTGTAATACAAAGAGTTTAGAATCTAACCTCACTATCAAACTCCGAATCCCAAATGAAATAGATTCAGATAATAACTCAATCACTGCACTATACTCGGCAATGTTGTTCGTTGTTTGACCGAGGCTTACCCCATGCATAGATACCAACTCGTCAGAGGGCAAATAGATAACCCAAGCTGCGGAAGAAATGTTATGTGTATTACGACAAGCACCATCAGCGAAAAAAATGTATGTTTGGAGAGGCATCGACATCTGCAATATCAAGAGTAAAACCAAGATAAGCAGGAATAATGACGAAAAAACACTCTCTAAGCTAAGCACACTGTTTAAACTAAAACACACTAGCTAGAAAGAAAAGCTATCCTAACTAAAAATATCCATACCCATTCTTTAAGCATAATACCTCTTTAGGTAAAGACCATTTCTGGGTTTACCCAAAGAGTCCCTGTCAAAGTCTACCAATTCATAGGCCCCTTTTGCTAGCTTTCGCTTAACAACATAGGGACCATGCCACATAGGAACGAATTTTCCAGCGCCTAATTTATCATTAGCTTGATCATAAACTAAGACTATATCTCCTTCCGAAAAATTTTGAGGGGTCACATTTCGATCATACTGAGCTTTCATACGTTTTGCGTGAGTCTCGATCGCCAATGCAGCATCACGTCGATTCTCATCTAATTGAGCCAAGTATAACAAATGTTTTTCCTCTTCAGAAGTGGCTGGAAGTAACTCGACGGCCATTTGCAATGACGGGATTTCGCATTCAATGGGTAACACAGCTTCCAGACCATAAACTAGTTGGAAAGGAGGGAACACTGTTGATGTTTTTATTGAAGTTCGATACGCCCAAAGCACTGAAAATAGCATGTTATGCCAATTTGATCAATGAATCCCAATGATTCGTCGGATCATGATGACTAAAACTTTGTTGATGGATTCAACCAGAACATTAGCTTGTGGATAATAAGGAGTTGAACTATCGTGACGCAAACCAAGCTGGCTTGTAAGTTCGTCATCATAACATTTCAAAAATGACGCCCATGATCAGTGATAATCGCCTGTGGGACACCAAACCTAGCAATTATATGATTGAACACGAAAATTGCAGTTGTCTTGCCGTCTGCCTCAAATGTAGGCATCGCCTCGGTCCACTTGGTAAAATAATCTACGCCCACCTAAACCAGAGGTTATTATAGATGCTATAACGAAACTTCGTGAAAGAAAAGAAAAGATAGTTCGATGGATATATGAGGCCCGAACTCCAACAAGGAAAGAATAAAATATTTCACTATAAATCATAGGGATCATCATATTGGATCCAGTATTCATACTAGAAACTATGGTCAAAAGTTATTACATCAATCTTACTCAATTCGAATCTACTTTCGAGATACCCTCTGCAACATTTGGATCTACTTCAACTCTGCAATTATAGATCTATCATTGGGATAATCTATCCCATTTCGATTCGGATGGAATAGGATGAATAGATTCCGACTAGTGCCGAATTATCAGTCCCACCGTCAAATCTTGACTTCTGAGTTCTCGATCCTACTTTTTTATATGTACAGAGTATCGTGATTCAATTGGAACGGACAGAGAGGGACAATATGAGCAAAGAAGAGGGAGAGAACAGATTGATCCATCTATCTATTTTGATCGGGGTGTCTCCGTATGTAGATATACATCTAGATAGAATAGATTTAGATAGATGGATATGGAGACATGGATATTGACATCTTGCCAGGAACCAGATTTGAACTGGTGGCACGAGGATTTTCAGTCCTCTGCTCTACCAACTGAGCTATCCCGGCTCTTCCCTGTGGATCATCCTGGTACAGGGTTTTAACTTGTGTCAACTAAAAAGAAGGAAAAAGGTATTTTTACTAGTTTTTAGAATGATCTTTATTATTTTCGATCTGGAAGTCACTAATATGATAAAAATGGACTGCAATTGAATAATTTCAAAATGATCTAATCTATGTAGATCATATATCACAAAATCAATTGATCATATGATCAGCTTATTAACAGATCAACTCAACTGGTCATAAGATGGATGAAAAGATTCATGTTCTAATTTCTTCTCTTCATGAAAAAAAAAAAATAGCGAGGTAAAAGAATCGAGAAATTAGAATGGATTCGAACCAATGGAATTGGAGAAGATAGATCAGTCCGTTCGGGAACGAACCTGGGTGGGGATAGAGGGACTTGAACCCTCACGGTCTATAAAGCCAACGGATTTTCCTCCTACTGCAATTTGCATTGTTGCTTACATTGACATGTAGAATTGGACTCTATCTTCATCCTCGTCCAACCATTTATTCCAAAAAATAATTCAATTCTCCATCTAGAGTAGATAAGTTCATAATTGGATTACTTAATGTCAAATCAGTACTTCAACTCGAATCTGGCATCTATCTTATGAATAAAATGCTTGGAACGATTCAAGTTCTGATCGCCAGTTTTGTCTGATGTTATATAACATCTCTCTCCATTTTTGAGGTGTAAATAGATCGTTCTATAACTACAGTATTGGACCAAATGAGATTCATTCGTTAGAATAGCTTCCATTGAGTCTCTGCACCTATCCCCTTCCTATCTTAGGAGAAGAAACATTGTCTTCATGAACCGGATTTGGCTCAGGATTACCCATTCAAAATATCCCAGGGTTCCCTGGATTTGGAAGCTATCACTTGGTAGGTTTCCATACCAAGGCTCAATTCGATCAAGTCCGTAGCGTCTACCAATTCCGCCATATCCCCTTCTCGAAGAACAAGATCATACCTTGATCTAATCCTATTATGTAATATCCATCAGCATTATTCATTGGATATTTGCTCAATATTGGGTGGGAGAAATATCCTCCCCTACTCCCCTTCTCTCCCCTTCTCTCCCCTTCTCTATCTCTACCCCAATCGAATATGACTGGGAATCATTATATTATTTATCCATTTGAAATGCAATGTTATTATCCTCCCCTAGTCGATTTGGAAGAGTGAGTAAAATGATCGATATCAATTGACCCTTACTTCTCCTTTCTTTCCCTTGAAAGAATCTACATTCAAACAATGTTCCGTTGTAATCGTAATCTGGATTGCGTCATTGAATCTGATTCGCGCTATAATCATTAGGATTCCAAAGGAATCTATGGATCTCACCCCAATGAAATGGGGAGTGATATTCCATCGAGCCTGCTTAGCTCAGAGGTTAGAGCATCGCACTTGTAATGCGATGGTCATCGGTTCGATCCCGATAGCTGGCTCTTTTCCGTTTCGTTCCTCTCATTTCCATAATCCACAAAGTTTTGTTAGGATCAAGATGGAATGGAGAATACTCTTACGATCGTTCGTCGGGTCCGTCATGCCATGATCATTTACTCCCAACTAGGAACGGGATGAATGAAATGATTGGAGCTATTAGGATCAATAACAAATTGGAGAAAGATCTTCGTTTTCCATATAAAAGAATTCCAGTAGTACTCATACGGGTTATACTATTCTTTCTTCTTTCTAGCACTATTTGTTAATTGAATAAGGAGTTTCTATGTCCCGTTATCGGGGACCTCGTTTAAAAATAATACGTCGTCTGAAAACTTTACCAGGTCTCACTAGTAAAAGACCCAAAAACAGAAAGGATTCTATGAACCGGTCTTCTTCCAGGAAAATATCTCAATATCGTATCCGGCTAGAAGAAAAACAGAAATTGCGTTTTCATTACGGACTAACGGAGCGACAATTGCTGAAATATGTTCGTATTGCTAGAAGAGCCAAAGGCTCAACGGGTCAGGTCCTATTGCAATTACTTGAAATGCGTTTGGATAATATTCTTTTTCGATTGGGTATGGCTCCCACCATTCCCGGAGCTAGATAATTAGTGAATCATGGACATATCCGGGTCAATGACCATATGGTAGATATACCAAGTTACCCTTGCAAACCTCAAGATGTGATTACTATAAGAGATCAACAAAGATTGAGAGCTATCATTAGGAAGAATATAGATCTATTCCAGAGGGATAAATTGCCAAATCATTTGACTTTTCATTCCTTACAATATAAAGGATTCATCAATCAAATAATAGATAGTAAATGGATCAATTTGAAGATTAATGAATTGCTGGTCGTAGAGTATTATTCCCGTCAAGCTTGAATTGAGAATGAAATGAAAGAGAGGGGTGGGTTGGTTGTTGGGCATCTGGAAATTATGTTCTTCTCCCTTCTTTTTCCCTTCCTCGAAGGAGACATTTTATAATCCTTACGTACGTTACTTGTTATCCGCGATACTTTTTTTTTATTGCTTCTTAAAATAGTCTTTACTTTTCCCATACCACGAACCGATGTTCGTTCTATTTTCTCTATTACAAATAGAGGTAGATTGATCCTGGAATTAGGAAATAGTCCAATTGGGATTCAATAGATTGGAAAAACAATGGATGAGAAGAAAATAGATAGTAGGGCGAAGATACGGAAAGAGAGGGATTCGAACCCTCGGAAAGCAGAAGCCTACATAGCAGTTCCAATGCTACGCCTTGAACCACTCGGCCATCTTTCCTATGAGATCTCTTGGTTCTAATTAATAAAATGAGTCAATAGCAACTTCCTTACGAAACGAATTCTTTTTGTTTGGGTACGAACAGTTCAATCTTTCGGAAATAAATAGATAATAAATAAGGTAATGATTCAATCCCCCCCGAAAAGACGAAAGGACATTTTTTACAACTTCCTCTTATTTTAGGAAATCCTCAATCATCTCGGTTAATCCGACGTATTCGGATCGCCTAATCAAGAATTTAAGACAGATTAGCTGATCCATTCCATATTATGATAATATATAGATCTGTAGTGATCATCTTATCAATTGTATAAGAACTAATTCTTTGGCAATGATCCTGTGTCATGATGACTATATTTTCCCGATATTCTTTTATCTATATGGATAAAGCACACAATTGCTGGGTAGGCATTTCATCCTCATTATGCAATGCTCGATCGTTTAACTCTTTCTTTGTTCGGATCATAATCGAATTGGACTTCCCGAGTTTACCCAATCTATTATTCTTTCAATACGAGCCTTTTTCCATTATTATTCATGTTACTAATGAACAATTATTCAATTTATTCCCTATCTATTCTAATTTTAAAGAATAGATTGGAATAGATTGGAATAGATAGAATGAGAACATATTTATGATTGTAAGGAAATCCATTTTATGGTATTGTGCACCAGAAAAAAATTTCGTTCATGGAATCATTTGCGTAAGGGAATGAAGGAAATTATCAAATCTGTAATTGACTATGCCTAGATCTCAGAGAAATGACAATTTTATTGATAAGACCTTCACAATTGTAGCAGATATATTATTGCGAATAATCCCGATGGCTCCGGGGGAGAAAGAAGCATTTACCTATTACAGAGATGGTGTGATTTGATATTTTTTCCGTTCTTCTTTTTTGGGGAAAGAAAAGGTAAGGTATTCGGGAATAAAAATTGGGTAAAATAAAACTTACGCTCAGTGAAGGTGAGTTCTGGAGATAGAACAATTCCTTCTGTCGTGTATCCCCGGTCAATGCACCTTTAGATGCTTTCATCTCCTGAGGATTTTAGTACCGAGCGAAAGGTTACACCTATGCAATAGGCCTTGCTTGTATAGTTGAACCTATTTGATAGGCGCGCATGAGGGGAGAAAGCACTACGTATGGAAATCGACAACACAAAAGCTTCGTTATAGCCCATATGCATTACCCTTTTCTGAAGGGTAGTGAGAATGGTTGGGACAACAAACATCCATCTCGTTTGTACTTCGGATACCCTTATAATGGAACCATCGGAGATTGTTGAAGTGATTAATCCCCGGAGAATACAGGGCGTTAAGAACAAAGAAATTGTTAGAGTTTCCATTCCTAGTAGTAAGATCCTTAGTATTTGGAAAAGAATCTTTGCAAGAAGGATGGCTAGAGATTCATTGGAAATACACTAGCCCCTGTTAATTCATAATATTGGGTCAGAATCTTTTTTTTTTTTCTTTCAATTCCACGGATTACTCCCCATATTACCTACTGTAAAGAAAGGAGGAGCCGTATGAGGTGGGAATCTCATGTATGGTTTTGAAGCGGAGATCATTTCAATGGAATGAACGACCGTAACGAATGTCAGCTCAATCGGAAGGGGAATATGCGGAAGCTTTACAAAATTATTATGAAGCTATGCGACTGGAAACTGATCCTTATGATCGAAGTTATATACTATATAATATAGGTCTTGTGCATACAAGTAATGGGGAACATACGAAGGCTTTGGAATATTATTTCCAAGCATTAGAACGGAACCCATCCTTACCACAAGCTCTTAATAATACGGCCTTGATCTGTCATTACGTGCGACTATCTGTACCATAGAATAACTTAGTTAATAACTACTACGAGTAAGGGCAAAAGAAAAGGCTTTCTACATATGCACCGTCCCAAGTAACGGTATTTTATCAGCTGTAGCGAAAAAAACTCTCATAGGAGCCCGAATATGAATAGATAGAGCCTAAATATTCCATGGATAATAAATTCAATTGATGATGGAAGCACCATAAAGATCAATTATTGAAAGAAGGTTCGGGCTGATACGATCAAATCTGCTCATTGACAAGAATCAGGAATCAACTTATGTAATAGAGTTGATCTACTAAGCTATTGAGCAGCGGTGTAGCATCAGATCCTAAAGATGTGAAGTACTCCAGCCAGAGAGTACTCTCCAAAAATTCTATACAGAACTGAGATAGTTACCTTGCAAAAAGACTTTGATTTGGACAATCAATCTGAAGTATAGAAAGAGATATACTTCATCTTTTTGAGGGTAGGAGAAAAGATAGAACCTGATCATTGAATTGATTGGAAGTTAAATCAGAAACTCATGTCATTGACTTTTTTTGGTCCTTTGGTTAATATGAACTCCCAATGAATCATCTCCAATTCTTTGGAAATTTTGGTAGAGGACTAAAGAATAGTGGATTGAGCCGTATGAGGTAGGAAACTCTCAAGTACGGTTCTGAGGGAAGAAAACTTTTCCAAGTTTACCTATCCCGACCGAGGAGAACAGGCCATTCGACAGGGAGATCCTGAAACTGCGGAGGCTTGGTTCGATCAAGCTGCTGAGTATTGGGAACAAGCTATAGCACTTGCTCCGGGCAATTACATTGAAGCACAAAATTGGTTAAAGATTACAGGACGCTTTGGAGAATGAGAGTTTCTATTATTGGGAAATCGTTTTCATTATTGAATATCTGACTCGAAATCAATGGGATTTTTCCAGAATATTCCCAAAAATTAGATTCTATTTCGTCGACATCTTATAGGAATATATTTACAATATAAAAAGAATACCTTTTCTGATTCTGGATTGTTGATGGATCTTCTTAATAGGGGTAAAATCCATCCGGATATTTTTTTCATTAATGATCCATGAATAACGATTTATAATGGATGGCCTTTTATATGGGACATACGGAGGAGTATCAATAGATGGATAAATAAATATATATATATATATATCCATATATACAGATATATTTATTTATCCATCTAGAAACGGTGTAATAATCACCGTTGCTTTTTAAAATTACAAAAAAAAGGCTTTTTTGCATGATAAAAGCCCACAGTCCATTGAGCACCTCAAAGATATGTCATAATAGAATTGAACACCTGCCTCAGATTGACTCCCGTATCATAGTCGCTCTAGTCATAAACTAGAAAATAAAGGGAGAAACGAGTTGAGATATATCTCTCGTAAGTTCACTAATTGCTATTGGCAGGTTTCTTATTATTTAAGTCCCGTCCGAAAAGGGGAGAATTCAATGACCATTCGTTCACCGGAACCAGAAGTAAAGAAAGTAAAGGTCGTAGTGGATAGAGATACTGTAAAAACATCTTTTGAAAAATGGGCCAAACCTGGTCATTTCTCAAGGACGCTAGCTAAAGGTCCTGATACTACCACTTGGATCTGGAACTTACATGCTGATGCTCACGATTTTGATAGCCATACTAATAATTTGGAAGAGATTTCTCGCAAAGTCTTTAGCGCTCATTTTGGTCAACTAGCCATCATCTTTATTTGGCTAAGTGGGATGTACTATCACGGCGCTCGTTTCTCCAATTATGAAGCATGGCTGGCTGATCCCACTCACATCAAACCCAGTGCCCAAATAGTTTGGCCAATAGTAGGCCAAGAAATATTGAATGGGGATGTAGGTGGAGGTTTTCGAGGGATACAAATAACCTCTGGGTTCTTCCAGATTTGGCAATCATCTGGAATAACCAGTGAATTACAACTTTACTGCACTGCAATTGGTGCATTGATCTTTGCAGCGTTAATGTTTTTTGCTGGTTGGTTCCATTATCACAAAGCTGCCCCAAAATTGGCTTGGTTCCAGGAAGTAGAATCCATGTTGAACCATCATTTAGCAGGGTTACTAGGACTTGGATCTCTATCTTGGGCAGGACACCAAATACACGTCTCTCTACCCATTAACCAACTTCTAGACGTTGGAGTGGATCCTAAAGAGATACCACTTCCTCATGAATTTATTTTCAATCGCGATCTTTTGGCTCAACTTTATCCCAGTTTTGCTAAGGGATTGACCCCATTTTTTACCCTGAATTGGTCAGAATATTCAGTCTTTTTGACTTTTCGTGGAGGATTAAATCCAGTAACGGGGGGTCTGTGGTTGACCGATACTGTGCATCATCATTTGGCTATTGCAGTTCTTTTCCTGATAGCCGGTCATATGTATAAGACCAATTGGCGCATTGGCCATAATCTCAAGGACCTTTTAGAAGCTCATAAAGGTCCATTTACGGGGGAGGGCCATAAAGGTCTTTACGAGATCTTAACTACCTCGTGGCATGCTCAGCTAGCTGTTAACCTAGCTATGTTAGGATCTTTAACTATTGTTGTAGCTCACCACATGTATTCGATGCCTCCCTACCCATACCTAGCTATTGATTATGGTACCCAACTCTCTCTGTTCACACATCATATGTGGATTGGTGGGTTTATCATAGTTGGCGCTGCTGCACATGCAGCGATTTTTATGGTAAGAGACTATGACCCAACTACTCAATACAACAATTTATTAGATCGCGTTCTTAGACATCGTGATGCAATTGTATCACACCTCAACTAGGTATGTATATTCTTAGGTTTCCATAGTTTTGGTCTGTATATTCATAATGATACTATCAGCGCTCTAGGACCCGGCCGAGTGAGGGTTACATGTAATAAAATCGATACCCCATTTGGAAAAGGACCAACGGCAATTATAGGGTGGGGAGGAGCAGTAGGAGCGCGCATCTTTCGATCAAAAATTTGGCAGTTGTGGCATTTTCGGACGGCGGTAATACAATCTTTAAACAAAGACGGCCAGAAGTAGCCATCGCGCAATATATTTTGGGCTGTGGCATACCCAGACATATGACCGCCACACGCTCCAGAGTGACAGTCATTTAGAACCCTTTCAGCTTCCTCGTGAGTTAAACAACGTCAAAAAACAGAGTCTGCCCCACGGCGATAAAGAGTATCTCCAATAATCCTGAATTGTTGGGACTAGAATCGTATTTTCCGACATTCTGACCTTGAAATTTCCGGCCGAAAGGATTGGGTCTAGAGATAAACGATGATATCCCCATACCATGGATCTAAAGTGCTGATTAGAAACAAAGATTCATCCGCAATGGGCTCTTTTGCCACAGTTTCCGTGTCAGCACGCGGGAAGTCACACATTAACTCTGCAAAAACTAAAGATTTCTTAGACTTATATTTTTCAAATTCCAAGTCAAACTCCTGCAGGATAACAATCCATTTAGAGTACTTGCCCCTAGCAATTGCTTGGTCAAAATGTAGATCATAGGGTTGCAATCCGAAATTACTGTAGTT
This sequence comes from Pinus tabuliformis, assembly GCA_031772625.1. Classification (NCBI taxonomy): domain Eukaryota; kingdom Viridiplantae; phylum Streptophyta; class Pinopsida; order Pinales; family Pinaceae; genus Pinus; species Pinus tabuliformis. Next base: position 684,109,934 of record CM062814.1, on the reverse strand, counting down.
TTACGTAGTAAAATGTAGTGACCAAAACGTTGGACAGCTTGAACAGCTGCCAATGCCAATTTCTCCACATGTGAGTATTTTAGCTCAGTTGGATTTAAAGTTCGACTAAGGTAATATATCACATGTTCAATACCAAATTCATCTTCCTGAACTAAGACCATTCCAATGGTGGAATGAGAGGCGGCGAGATACAAGAAGTAATCCTGGTTGTAGTTGGGAGGATGCAATAACGGTGCATGGGTCAATGCGTGTTTTAGTGCATCAAAAGATTTTTGAGCTATCTCATCCCAATAGAATGGAGTATTTTGTTTCAGCAACCGGGTAAAACCCTTTGTAACCTTGACGTAGTTAGGAATGAATCGTCGTAAAAAGTTTGCTTTCCCTTGCAAACTTTGGAGTTGGCGAAGACTCAAAGGAGGAGGCAATTTGACAATAGCTTCGACCTTCGAGGGATCGACGCGAATGCCAGCTTTCGAAACTACAAACCCCAGCAATCGACCCATTTCTATATAGAAAACACATTTGTGTGGATTCAACCGAATCCGATAATGCCTACACCTCATAAAAATTGCTTGTAAATGGACGAGGTGATCAGCTCGATGTAATGAATGAGCAGGAAAATCATCAAGATAGGGTTGCACAATGTGCTTGATGTCACGAAACATATAAGACATGGCCCTTTGAAAAGTTTCTCCGGCATTCTTGAGCCCAAAAGGTAATTTACAATAAGCAAATGTCCCCCATGGACAAATGAAAGTCATTTTTGGTTGATCGACAGGTAGAATATTGATTTGATTGTATCCGGAAAAACCATCCATGAAGGAGAATATTTCGCTGCCGGCACAATCATCAATGATTTGATCGATATAGGGAGTTGGGTAATTGTCCTTTGGACAGGCTCGATTAATGTCCCTATAATCGATACATATTCGTATTGTCCCTTGCTTTTTGTTAACCAGAACAATATTCGATACCCAATCCGTTAACGGGATCGGATAAATGAAACCTGCTTTCAGTAATTTTTCAACTTCTGCTTTAATAGCAGCAGCTTTTCTTGGGTGAATCTGACGCAAATGTTGTTGGACGGGTTTAGCGTCCGGGTAAGTCTTTATTTCATGAACAACAATCGCGGGATCAATTCCTGGCATTTCCTCATAGGACCAGGCAAACACGTCGCAGAATTCTTGAAATAGGGCCTTATATATTTGAATTTCGTCTTCTGTACACGAGGCACCTATATGAATGTTCTCAACAATTCCAGGCTTAACCGAAATGTCAATAGGAATAGTTCGAGAGATGTTTCCCAAATTTAACTCTGAATCAGGATGTTTCATTGGATTCTGAGTTTCCTTGACATATTCAGTCGTAAAAATTGATGAAAAATCATTTTTCAAACGATCATTCTCGGGTAAAAACGAAGATCTGTGATGGAGATCTTCCCATGGCAAATCATCTACACATAGGATTTCACGAATTTGCTCATCAGAGTGAACAAGTTTAGAAAACATGACTGAATCCGAGCTTGATGTGAAAAGTGATTCTTCACGGACCACATTCATTAAGTCAATTTCGGTTGAAGATGGGTTGGTAAATGATTGCACGGCCTCATACGCAATTTCATATGGACTCAAAGGTATGACATCACCAAATGAGTCTATCTCAAATTCAGAAGGAACGATCCAAGGATCATCATAAACAATGGTGTCTGACGTAATCATATGAATGGTTGCAAATGAAGACGATGCGTTGATCGGAGGAAAAGGAAAAGTTCCCAGTAAACTGGCATCTTTAACTAATCCTACTCCAACATCCTTATATGGGATAGTCGTCTTACCGACATGCTGAATACTTTCAGAAGAGGCTAGGTCGGATGAAAAGTAAGCCAGTTGGTCTATTGTTACGATCTTTCCATTATGAGGAAACTTTATAACCCGAAAGACCGATGAAACGACAGCTGTCATAGCATAAGACCAACTACGACCCAAGAGAAGGTTGTAATCTAGAGGGGCATCAACCACCTCCACATCTAGATTAACGGTTTTTCCTTCAACCCCTATAGGTAAATCCTGTAGAATTCCAAAAGGATGAAACCCACGGCCATCAAAGGCCTTTAGAATCATCGGGGATTGATTTAGCGAAGGAGAACCAAGCGATCTCCAACACTGTATCGACATAATACACGTTGAAGCTCCCTCATCAATCACAGTCCGATGAATAGGCCTGTTTTTTACTATCACTGGAATCTGGAAAGCCATTTGATGAGGTAAGCGCGGTGTACTATTTTCTAGATCGAAAATTATTAGGTTCGAGTCCTGAGCATCAACAGCTCCTATAGCCGACAAAAGTAATTTACACTGTGCTGGACATGATTGCAGCACCTCCAAAGCTGACATTGCTGAAGGTGAAAAAGTTAAATCCTCCACAATGTTATAGTTCTGAGCCGCTCTCGCATGTGGATTGAAAGCTAACTTTCGAAGTATACCCTTGGCGGGCGGTCTTGATTAGGTTTCTCGATCTGTAGTGGATCGGAACCGGGAGCTGAGGTTGATGGATTAGAATGAGAAGATTCTACTTCCTTACCATCAACAGGACTTTTACTACCATAATCATGCGATCGAGTCGCAATCCTAACATGGGACATCATCAGTATGGGTTCATCATTGGCACTCGAGGAAGAACCTATCATCTTACTGTCTTGACTTGGAAAAGGATCCTTCAAAACAGCAAGCGTTTGGGAACCTTTGACAATCTTCGCAACCTCTGCACGATGAGGGTAGTCTCTTGTAAAATGTTCGTCATCACAAATGAGACAAGGATAACGAGGTTTGCGTTTTTCATCATTGGATTCCGATTTTTCAGGTTTCTCCTGTGAATTTTTGTTCGTTTTATTTTTCTTCTTCCCTTTCTTCTTCCCACCAGCTTTTGATTTGGCTGTAGATGACTCTACAACGTGAATATCGGCAGAAATCTCCATGGAAGAATATCTTGTCAGGGAATCAGGCAAGGTTATGATAGGAGAAGAATTCTTGGAAGACTTCTTCTTACTTTTAGTGTTAACCGTACCAATCATACCATCAGCGGCATGAGATCCCGAAGGAGCTGCAACGATTTGATTTTTCTTGGGAAGATCGGGGATTTTCTCGTGTAACGTACCTAATTGAGTATAAACCAAGTCAAGGTACTGTGCTTGAGCAATTACTTTCTCCTCAGTAACAACTCCGGCTTTAGCTACATCTTCAGTGATCTTTGGCAGCAAAGACTTTACAAACCACTCAGCCAAGATCTGATCCGGAATAAAAACCTTCACTAAACGTCATCGACGTCTCCATTCATGAATATGATCTAAAATGTAAGTGGACGTCGATTGCTTTAATGAAGTTAGTAATTTCGTGCCATTGTCATATCTGACTGGCAACTAAAAATGAGTTAAAAATGAGGTAGCTAACTGACTAAAATTATAAAAATTGCCTCGCGGTAACTCAATGTACCACTTGGCCGCAAGACCAATTAGAGTGCGCTGGAGAAGCCTTAGACGGATTGAATCATCTGAAATGGAGTTAGACGCACACCAGAGGTGATAAGTCATCACATGGTTCGACGGGTCCTCTCCTGATTTGCCTTCGAACTTAGGAATATCACTAGGAAACTTATTCGGCATTGGCGGCCAAAACGGAAGATAATTAATGGGATCGTTCATTAGGCGCGACAAGTCAGGCAAGTCCAAAGTTGTGATAAATGGTAACTGACGATTAGGGTCCCTAAAACTCTGGGTCATGAGACCAGCCCCAGGAGGAGGATATCCAGGATAACTAGAAATAGGAATTGCATTTGGGATATTGTATCCTCCCGTAAAACCAGGATTAACTGGACCGTACTGGGGTTGTTGAGGTTGTTGATATGTGTACCCAGGGTACGGTTGATACTGATAGACTGGTTGCTGCACAGCAGGACCGAATTGGTACTGTCCCTGGTACGGTTGATAAGTAAATTGTGGTTGACTTGTGACAATCGTACTTAAACCAGGTTGTCCTACAGGCATCTGAACCGAAGTTTGAATCGTGGATCCAGACGGAGGTAAAGATGTCTGAGGAGTAGATATAGGAACAGTAGAAACTGGAGCTATCGATACTGCAGAAGTAGGTGGGGTAGATTGAACAGATGTTGCGGCAGTTGCAGCAGTCGTTTGAGGCGGAGTATGAGGCGTACTGGGCCCAGGCTGAGAAACTACCGAAGGTACAGAAGTTTGAATATTAGACTGGACAGGTTGCTGGGGTGTACCAGAAACTAAGGGTTGTCCAGTTTGAGATGACAACTATACATTTGGCTGCAACACCTGTTGAGTTTGTGATGGATCCCACACTAAATTCATTCTGGGGTATGGACCCATAACAGGTTGAGAATATTGAGGACCATAACTGGGTTGAGGGTAGGATTGATAATTCAAAGGTACATTTCCCGTTCCTTGAACATATGATTGACCGAAGGGTGGTTGGAAACCTTGGTTCGAGTAGTGACCTTAGGGTTGATACCCTTGAGGCACATACTGATACTGGAGTTGTCCTTGAGGTATAAATTGATACTGGGGTTGACCTTGGGGTACATATTGAGTCTGGGGTTGACCTTGAGGAACGTACTATCCCGTAGGTATGTACTGTCCTTGAGGTTGCCCCCCAAGCGCAAATTGGGTACCTTGAGGTTGCCCCCCAGGTGATAATTGAGGATTTTGAGGCTGCCCCCCAGGCAGTAACTGGCCACCTTGAGGTTGAGGATTGGGAATAGAACCTAACATCATGACAATATCTTCTACACTCAACGGCTTAGTACCATTGCTTCCAGTTAATAACCCTTGTTCAATGGGTTTAGGAGATGCTCCCGAAAAAGTACCAGAAAGTGACTGATACCCAGAGGGAACAGAAGGACCGTCGTACAAAAAGGATTCGGGCGATTGAGTAAACATGGACGACTGTCTTGACATATTTAACGGAGGATAGTAACCTCTAGGTGTTGGGTGATAAGGAACACGAGGTGGTGAAAAAATTAACCCTGGGTTTTCTAAGAAATTAGTCAAAGAAAGATACCAAGCACTGCTCCTAGGTGGACTGTAAAAAATTGATTCACGCTCCCTTAGTTCAATAGCAAGTTGATTTTTAGGGATAGGGATGCCTACTTCTTCTTCCAGAGTAACAAGTTCTTCGATAGCTATAAGTCCAGAAGGAAGATTTTGGGTAATTGTTCTTTCTACCCTAGGTGAACCAAGACCACTAGAAGCTGGAGAAGAAAACCCCGATGTCGGAGTAGCAGCAAATTCACTTTCAGGTTCAGATATTTCAGGTTCTTCACCTATATCACTAGTAGATGAAAAGCTACCAGTAACTTCGGAAACATACACTGATTGTGGATTATAATCTGCTACTAAAGCTTGAAAATCAGGATGTACCACCAAAGAAGACTCTCCTTCTTCAGGTGACCCAACTCTACTGTCTCTAGGAGTTACGAGGACTTTCAACCCTTCAGGTTGGCTCGGTGAAAACTCAGGAGGTTGGCCTCGAAGTCTACGGGACTTCCTCGGTAATTCAGCCACGGTTAAAAACTTTTAACTACTTCACACGCAAACAAAGTAAAATCTCAATGAAAACCACCTAAAGCCTCTAAAGAACCAAACAAATTTGAATCACACGCCTAAAGAATCTAGGAGATCAAACATACACAGACAGTAACTTTCCGTACTGAAAACACTAGTTGGCGATGAAATCCAATGTCGCAGAGTTCAATACAGAAATGGCGATTAGAACAGTTACCCCGGTAACCTACTTAATGAATAGACTGGCACAAGTTCCTCCACTTAACCATCTCGAGTGAAGAGAACCCCCCCAGAAAATCCAAGTGAGTCTAGCCGACGTCTGCTCCAGGTACAGTGGGATCTTCCCACCACTGTCACCTTAGGAAGAATCCTAAAGAATATGGCCACTAAGGTTACCAACTGAAACAAATATACCTAGGGGAACAGTCTACGATCTGATACGCACGCAAGGGCAGAGTAGCAAGCTCAATCCCCTTGAAGGCTCCTTGACATAATCCAAGGTTTACCAACAAGTGACCCCAGGCTCCTCAACAATGGTTAATTCGAGGTTTACCATTTTTAATACGTGAATATCTGGCATCGTTCCCAATGAGGAAGGATTGATTCCCACACTGGTTCGGACACGATCTCGTGCTTCTCCTTTAAGAGGAGCTTTCCCAGAGCATAAATGCAACAATTGGATTTCTTCCCTACCACAAGATACAGCTACTTGTTTGTTTTTACTGTCTTGGAGAGTTAATTACTCTCCTACTCCAAGACACTAGCCTAAGTTATGTTGGTGTATCAGAGCCCTAGAAATAAAAATGTTGCTAGATGAATTTTACTTTAAGCGTTATTTTTATAGGTTTTTGTTTAAGTCAAAATGTGCGGAGATGAAACTCGTGGTATGAAGACTCGACTCAAAATCACTAAAAATGCACTTAAGATGATTAAACAATCTTTTCCCTTCGATGAACTTCTAGCTAAGAAAGAGTTTAAGAATTAAAATACTTTGTAAACACAAATCTTTCTTAACAAACAAATTAAAAGAAGAGCTTTTGTCCTTTCCAATGCACTCAAGACGAGACAACTAGTTATTTTCACAAAAAATTCCCTTTTCTTTTCAAAACACTCAACCACTACAAAAACAAACATTTTCCAAAAGAGATTTTTTTATTTTTTATAAAACACTCAAAACTATGCAAATGACTAACTTTGAGATCTATAAATTATAAAAACCTATTTGAAGTCAAAGCCTACAAGATGTCTTTTTAAGGATGTTTCACTTAGCTAGATGTAAACTAAGGACCAATTCATGCAGAACAAATCAGTCAAAAACAACCAATTTTGTTTTCTTTTAAAAAATGAAAATCCAAACTTTTAAACACAAGCTTTTCGAAGTTTTGTAAAGAGAAAACACAAAGCGGATTCCTCAACAAGGGTAGATTTCATAAATGGTCAGACTCATAAGAAGGCTGGTAGAAACCAAGGTGATATGAGGTCCCTACAGCTTCTAAGCTCAGAGCTACTACAAGACCAAAATGAAAAACAAACCCAACAAGCAAAACTCCTAGGAATTTCACCTAAAACCCTAACACCAATGAAATCAACCTAAGGAAAGCTTCTGACAGGTTATATGCAGGTCTGGGCAGTGGATGATAACTTCTAAACAAAAACTAAGCTGACTAACAGAGTAAATCTTAGTTTTTTCAAAATTTTGGTAGGGTCCACAGGCCCACAGTTAACACAGGTGCGGTACCGCTCTGTGCTAAAAGCAAAAGTGCGGATAAGTACGCACTGTGTCAAAAGGCTAGGGTGCGGTCCTCTCCCAAAGTTATGAAAAACAAAAAATAACCCTGGATCTACTATTTCTACCCAATTCCACACACAACAAGCCAAAAACAGAAACAAAAACACAGTTTCTCAGGTCAAAGTAAAAACAAGGAAAAAATCAAGTCCCCAGTATGGTCGCCATTTTGTCACACGGAATGAGTCGATCTTGCAGACAAGATAGACCTTCCTAGAATCTAAAGAAGACCTAATGACAAGCAAACCAATCACAAACTATCTTTCTCTAAATATGCATTTATAAACAAAGGCAAACAAGTGTTTTAGGCCTACCTTAGGTCCAACGCAAGTTTGTGGAAGCCTCGCTCCTTCGATCCAAATGAGCTCCCTTGTTGCGAATCTACAAACACAAACAAGCAAACAAATTAAATAGCACCTGAAAAGCCAATATCATAAAACATATTTAACATGAAAGTCAAGGAATTCATGAAACAAATGGCATGAGACAATTTGTTGAGAAAAATGAATCTGATTGTATTAATTCAAATCAAAGAAGAACTTTACAACCTGTGCCTTGACGTTGTACAAGCTCCTCCCAGGTTCCAGCAAGAAGTCTCCTCTACTTTGACAAGTTTCACTCTCTTCCCAATGAAGCCAAAAAGGTATGTGATCTCTCCTCTCAAGCTCAACTAGGAAGTCTTAATTTCACCAGCATTTACCCTCAAAAATGTTCAGCTTCTAACCTCTCCAGCAACCAGTCCAATGCCTGAATTTATAGTGCAATGGAGGGAAGTTACTAGGTCCTCCTTCAAAGGGATAAAGCCCTCCTTCAAAGGGATAGCTCCTCTCATCAAGGGATTAGCTCCTTCTCTTTTGGGATGCATGAACCACCTAAGAGCGGCCAATCCACGTCAAAATTCCTTCTAGAATTATCTAGAATTAACCCAAAGTGAGTTTTTTAGAATAAACTTGCGCCTTTTTGACTTTCACAGGGGTCTGCACCCACACCTTTAGGGACAGAGCAGGCAGGTCCGCAGTTTTTGTAAACAAAAGGTGCGGGACCGCAGGCAATAGTGAGAGAAAGTGCGGAACCAGAGCTTTGTTGATTTTTAATGTCTTTCTCTCATTTTCAAAGCTTGACTTGAAGAGCTGAGGTCTGAGACTTGCTTAGGAGGACAGTACAAGTGGTGATAGACCCATACTGACTACAAATAATCATGGTGACGATATTTTTGTGTAACACTAGGCCACTGTATTCCTGATATCATCGTTGATTAATGAAAGAATCAAAAGTTTCCATCAGTTGTTGCATATAATTTTGTAAGCTTCTCTGTCATGTGTCATGCTATGTTTTCTTCTTTTCAAGTATAGTAATGAAGCAGCAGGTCTTTATTTTCTTATGTAAATAAGGTTAAAATTCCTTAAAAGAGCATTCCTATACTCAAAGTCCTCACTTCCTTTCTAAATTATAGATAATAGTTTCTATGAAAGATCAACATATTGTCTATGATTCAGTTCTCATTATCATAATTCCTCTAAGTTACAAAATAGTAGTTTCTGTGAAAGATCAACATATTATCTTTAACTTTCCCTTCAAACTTTCTTCATTAATCATTTATATCTAGCAACAAATGGCATTCTAAGATGTTCTGGTCATACATGTATTAAGAGTTAAAGACTAAGTTTTCTAGGTCCTTCATTTGAGAACACAACAAATAATAAGTGACAATAAGTAATATTTATTAATGTCTTAAGCACAATTTCCCCACAGCTGGGAAATTGGTTTCTTAAGGAACAACAGAGTGCATAGAAATCGTTATTCTCTACACTCGCTTAAAAATCAAATTTTCTAGAAAATGCTTAATATTCCTATTTTCCCACAAATTCAAAAATAATTTTCTAATTTCCTAGAAATATTATTTCTAATTTTCTATTGGTTGAGTGAGCTCTAATGGGACATAATTCCCCTGATGGAGGTAATTTTATGTTTTTTATTTGTTGGGCACAGTGCCCGATAAATAATTTTAAAATTTAGAAAAAAATAGTCTAATTTTGTGAACGATCATTTCATCGGTGAGTGCTCTAACACTGACACTGACATTGTTATGTTGTTTCCTTGCCCAATGATGCCAGAACTGGTAGATGCAGGTCCTTTATGTAGCTATGTGGAGATATTTCATTGTGAAGGGAACTTTGTGTGGAGAGAATTCACTATGTGAAGAGATTTGTACGGAAATATTTCATTATGGGGAGAGATTTGTGCAGAGAAATTTCATTATCTAGAGTTTTCTCCACACTACGCACAACCTTTAATCAATTAATTAATGGTATTCATAATATGGAGATATGGATTATTTAGTATTAAAATATTACCAATAATATATAATATTAACGATGAGCAAGACAAATTATTTAGTATTAAAATATTACCAATATTATATAATAATAATGGTGCAGGAGAAATGTGTGCACACTTGTATTTTTTATTAACAAATTTCATCTAATGTTGGAAAATTCATTTCCATAAAATTATTACTATTCCTATAATCCTGTAAATTCAAAAATAATTTTCTAATTTCCTAGTAACCTTATTTCTAATTTTTGATTCGTTGGGTGACCTATAATGGGACATAATTCTTGTGGTGGATGGAACTTTATTTTTGGTATTTGTGAGTGCCTAAGAAATAATTTTAAAATGAAAAAAACAGACTAATTTTATGAATGGTCATTTTTTCAGTGAGTGCTCTGACACTGACAATGATACAGTTATGATATTGTTGTTGTGTCGGTTTAGTCATTGTTTAATTTGACTAAACCACAAGCATTTAATTGTCAACCAGGGTAAGTCTATTTATTTCAAAGATGTCTACACTATCTGTGTCAATACATGACAACCAGGGAAAGAAATGAAAGAAAATGTCATTGAACATAATAGCAGAACTTAAAGAACTCGAGCAAAAATTAAAAAAACATTCTAAAGGAATGAAATTCACTCATCACGCTTCATGTTTTTCTCAAATAACAAGTGTGCCATGCATCATTAATAAAATTGTATCAGTTGATTAAATATTATAGTTTTAACCAATTATGTGTAACAACATGTAATGAATCTGAGAATAGAAGTGCATTAGTACTACAATTCATACAAAAACATTAATGAATGCACAATTAAAAGAAAGATAAACCAAACAGCTAATCTACTACTACTGCAATCCCAGCTAAAGAGGAGGGCCCTTCCTCCCTAGTAGGGCGCAAGGATGAAATGGAACTAGTTAAAAACTCAACAAGAGATCTGTATGAACATCACCAGAAGCGTTTTGTACTCAAAATGATTGGAAATTACAAGATCAAAATGTAGATGGTGTGTCTATGTTGTCATTCCCTTTCCATGGAACCAAACGTTTTTATAAAGTTTACAAGCCCCAAAAATTAGGGAATAGATCAATCATGAGAATCTCATGATTCTCATGTTGATAAATATTAAGAGAAAAACAGAAATCATTAAAAACAGTTTCCCAATAAAATACCAATTCAAGTTACACCATCTCCACAATCATAACCACTGATATCCTTTTACCATTTGTAGATAATTCATGATTCTTGACAAATGTCTTTAAAGATAGCAACCACAGTCTTTGGAAGTTGCGGCGTAACAACAACTTGAGGTGTAATAGCAAAACTTCATACTGTAACAGAAAATCCTCGAAGTGTAGTAGCAAGAAACAGCAACATGTGCTCATCCTTAGTCCTTAGTTATAGGCAACACCTGAAAGAAAAATAACCAGAAAAATTCTTCCACAATTACCTTGGTTAGCCATCTCAAAAAGACATCACTTCATTCGATATTTAATGAAAGATGGCAAAATAATATGTTGAGAAAGGATTTCTCTTATAACCAGGGAAAATGGTAATTGGGACATAAATTTCATAGGTTTAGAGAGAGAGAATGATCAAAAATGGGGAAAGAGGTGTCTAAGATATGCTTAAAAACTACACCCAACATCTCCCCCCAACTAAAGCAATTGCATGTCCTCATGCAGAATATTCAGGTACTGCTGCTGTAAATCTGTCAATTTATAAGCACCAGCAGTATCTTCGTCAACTGGTCTGTAGCCCTGAGTAGCCATCAGTTGATGTGGCCATGATTCCTCTTCATAATCACACAATTGGTAATGGGGCTAGTATTCTTCGACCGGAAGCCAAATCAAGGGATACTTAAATATAAGCCCTATCTAGAAGGCTCCCATTTATTTCACAATCTGGGCATATTCTGTAACCTATGTAACAACAACCACAAAATTAGGAAACCCAAAAGGGTCACACTCTTGCAAACATGCACTACCATCCTTTGTACATTTAAGGCATCCAGTCAATGCTCAGATCTTCAGTTGTGAAAAGAGGTTGAGCCAAAATCCGACAATTCTCCTCCTATATATGGTTGATTGTTCCCTCATATCAAGGGTAATTAGAAAATTCCTAAATTCACGCCTTAATTCAGTAACCATGCATGTTTTTGCTCTTATCCACAAGGTTGCCTTCTCTTCATTGGTGTCAGATGACTTCATGGCCAGATGCCATTCTACTTTATTTCTCATGAAAGAGATGAAGGTGTGCAACTGCAAGTCCCCCATGTAGGAGAAAATGCGTACAATCATATGCAGGCTAGCGTATTCACAAATCATATTATGTAGAAAAATATCACAAAGTAAGATTTTCTCATCAAAATCACATGCACAAAAAACATCTAAAAAAGTCCGGGTAGAATTACCCAGATAAGGTTTATTCTCATAGACAAATTTTAACTGAAACAAATAAAATCTTTCCCAAAGAAAGATTGGATAGGATGGGGAAGGCCTTCTACACCCCAACAGGTTCAGGGCGAGTTCATACAACTTATTTTTATCATCTGTTAAGTCCTAAAATTTCTGTTGTAACTGTTGCACTTGTTCCTCCTTTTCCTTCTCAGTTTTCTTCCTTTCCCATCTTGTCCACTCTTCTGTCAACTTCCTCTTAGCCCACTATTCTTTGAGAGTATTTACAACTTTTTGATGCTCCTCCAGCAAGATCACTCCCTTTTGCAAAGAGAGTGCCAACTGCTTCCATTTATGTAATTTTGATATCAACAAAAAATTTCTAAACACCATCCTACTTCAGGATCTCATGTTCTCTCAGATGGAACATCAATAGGGGGGTGTAACAACATCTCGAGATTCGATTTGTTCCTATTTGGCTGCATGTTTTTGTGTAATAGAAGCTTCATCAGTAGGTTCTTATGGATCATCTCTTAGCTCTTCTTCTTGAGGGACTTTTGCCTCAACTGCTAGTTCTTGTGTAACAGCAGTATCCTCGGCAGGTTCTTGTGTCTCGGCTTCTAGGTCAATCATCGTGGGATGCTCCATTTCAACTGTTGGTTCTTATGTAATAGCAGCACCTTCAAGGGGTTCTTGTGTAACATCTTCCTAGGGTTCAATTTAGGTTTCTATCAAGATGGTACTTGCAGCACAAACTTTATACCTGATTGTTACTAAATTCTTATGACATGATGTACATACAGAACCTAGTGTAGTTTCATTCTCATCTTATCAACAGCCTATACCAAAGTATCTAGACTCGGGACCATTGCTTCTACTTTACTATCCTCTAATTGATGCCTTAATTATTTATTTTTTTCTAATTTTTCAATTTTAAACGGTAGGGTTTGGGTCTCGTCCTTACCTAGTAAAGCAACCTCTTAAGGATGGGCATGTTCTTCTTCTTTTCACTGCCTTGCATCCTTCTGCTTGCTTGACCTCTTTCTAGATGGAGGCGGGATCTTTGGCTGGGTGCTGACTCTCACCATACTTTTTGGTGTCCTACCACCTATTAGCTTTTTCAGTGATATTTTCTTGATTCTGCTTCCAGAGGATTTCTCTTGCTCTTCAGTCACCCTAGATTCCTTTAGAGCTTCAGTCAGGGTTTCATCTTGCTTCTGGCATGAAGTCCTCGTCTTTCTTCTCATAAACTCTTCTCAGCTCTAGCCTTGGCATTCCGTGGTATCCATTACGATTAACTTTATAAGGCCATGATTGGTGACACAAATTTTCAGATGCGAAGTAACCTTCACAGCAGCAGACATATGCTTTAGGTTCTCCAATAGGAAATATGGAAGATTAACCAATTGCCTCTATCAGAGATTGTTTATCAACGAGAAATGATAATAAAACACTATTATTTACCATCCTTCACAAGTAATGTGTTTAATAATGTATAAAGCAACATCTCCCCATGGTTGAGGAAGCGACAATCGGTCAATTCCCTTGTCCTTCTTCTCCAATTGTTCCTCCCCTTGCAGAAATTCCACCTTGAGGGAAGGATCGTTGATTTTCCGGCTAAACCATATTTTTCATTCATATTTCAATGTTGATACTCTAGAAATTACTTCTTCAATGACTTCTAACTTCAACCCTCTGACTTCTATCTAATTCCTATTCAAATTCTTGGCAAACTCTAGGGCAACAGTTTCTTCTGACCCTTTGAGTCATTCGAAGAATTCAAACCATCCTACCTCTTTAAAAATTTTGCATGCCTCCGGGAAATTTTCCAATGCTTCTATGGAATTGGGCTCATGCCTAACCATTGCTCCTCCCATCTCATCTTTGGTCAATACCCTTTGTGCTCTTTCCACTTTCTCTTCTGTGAATTCTATGAAACGAAGATGCAGTGCTTCATTGTGATAGATATCGAGGTAGTAAAAGCAAGGCAGTAAAAGCAAGGATGTCAGATCAGGGGATCGTACGATATGCATTATGGTCTCATTATTAATCTGGGATCATGGAAATCTGTCTTAAATTTAATTTAAACCTACAACATGATTAACATAAAAAGATGATAGTGATTGCAGGATTTGCTAATGATTACAAGGTCTATCACTTTAAGCCTGATTTAAATTACAGATTACGAAATGATTCACCCCCCTAAGTTTTAATGTGACGGTTTTCATCGATCATCAGATGGAACATCATATTAATTGCCATAATAATTAAATAAAGAAAAGCAATATACCTTTCAAATGACTCACCAGCAGTGATGTGGAGGAAAATTATTGGTGGCATGATGGATTCCAGCGGCAACATGCTAATTAGGTCATTTATTCCAGCGGAAAAATGTTGATTAGGTCATTTATTCCGGTGGCAGCATCCTGGTGATATCATTTATTAAGGCAAACAATCGTGGCCAAGTCGCTGCTACAAATTGTTAGCTGTTACAGATGTAACAGTAGATGTAATCGTTAATGCTACTCTTTACAGCATAACTCCTATTTACAATACTTTGAAAAACTTTTAAAGAAAGAAGGAAAATACTTAAGCATGTAACAACATAAGATAACATGTATGAAATAGATGATGCTGCTACAAGGAAAAAAACGTGTAACAGCTGCCACATAGTGGTTTTCAACTGTTACCATTATCTGCTTGCATCCCTATAAGAGGTTTTCACATATAGACTTTATTTATATATTATTATTTTATTTTTTCTTTTGATTATTTTTTTCTCTTTCTTTTTTTTGGTGTATCAGCCACCAACAGAGTTGGTTTTCAACTATTATACTTATTGAGGATTAAAAATTTGGCAGTGCAGGAGAACTTTCCCCTGCTCTTATAATTTGAAGATCAGATTCCAAGACAATGTTGACAAATGAATCCTTTGAACCTGGTTTGTGATATAACCGAAAATGATGCCCATTATCAAGTAATGGTGTCCTAGCATTGTCGATGGTGACTAAATTCACAGTCCCATTGTCAAAGATTGTATCAACTTCATAAGGACCTATCCATCTAGTGCAAAGCTTCCCCTTCAAATCCATGAATCGTGAATCATATAGTAGAGCCCAATATCCTTTCTGAAACACCTTATTTTTTATGAATTTATCGTGCCACTTATCCCTATATTACTAGATGATAGATGTTTGTTGAATGGCAGCTAGCCTATTCTCATCAAGTTCATTTAGATGATTTAACCGTTGTTTTTTTTCTGTAGGCAAATCTAGATTCACTTGTAGTGTTGTTCTCAGTGTCTTTATTTCGAACTCTATGGGAAATAAATGATTTTTACTATACACTAATTCATATGGTGAGAATCTCGTAGTGTTCCTCCATGTAGTCCTGTATGCCCACAGCACTTCTGGTAGTTTATTCACCCAATTCCTCTGGTGGCTAGCCACAATCTTGGTAAGAATTCCCTCAATAACCTTATTAGTGCATTCCAGTTGGCCATTTGCCTATGGATGATAAGGTGAAGTAATCTTATGATAGATTTTGTATTTATCAACTAGCTTTTGGATCAAATGAGATGTGAATTGCGGCCCTCTATCTGTCACTATTCCCTGAGGAACCCAAAATCGAACAAAAATGTCTTCAAAAAAAAAGTCTGAAACAACCTGTTTTGTAGCTCTGGTTAGTGCCTTCGCTTCAACCCACTTTGTGACATAATCTGTGCAGACTAGGATGTAGGAATTTTGTTAAGATGGAGGATTAATTGGCTCTACAAAATCCAAGGCCCACTTCTCAAATGGCTCTAAAACTATCTAAGGGTGTAACATCATCTCATCTGACTGGAGCGGTTGACCCATTCTCTAATAGTTGTCACATCCTTTCACAAATTTCTTTGTGTCCTGAAATATAGTAGACCAACAGTAACCTGTTGAAAGCACCTCATGCCCTCTCTTTTTATCTACAAAGTGCGCCCCACAAGGTTCTTCATGACAATCTTTAAGGATATCAAATATTTCATCCTCCCTCACACAATGCCTGGTTTGATGATCTGACCTAATGTGATAGAGGTTTCCTTTGATCTAAGAGTATCTTGCACTTTGTTGAACAATTCATTTCTTCTTGCGTGAGGATAGGTGTTGTGGGAGTCTTCTTGCACCAAGATAATTAACTATGTCTACATACCATGGTGAATGAGTTGAAATAGAAAAAATATATTCATCGGAAAAATAATCTTCAACAGGCATGCATTCATCACCAATAGTCAATGTATAAATAAAATCAACCACTACATTATATTTCCCAGGTTTGTCGAGGTTTGTTATATCAAATTCCTGTAACAACAATAACCAATGTGTAAACCTACCATTAGTGATTAGTTTATTCATTAGAAAATGAATGGCAGTGTGATCAGTGTGTACAAACACTTGATATCCCATAATGTAGTGTCAAAATTTGTTTATGGAATGCACTACTACAAGAAATTATTTTTTTGTCACCGTGTAATTCAATTTAGCTGGGGTTAAATTCTTTCTTATGTATAGATGGTGTTATGTTCCTATACCAATAGGGGTCATAATTTTTGAATGGCTAAGATCAAATCTGTAATATGTACATACCTTTTCTTTCTGCAAATGTTTTCCATATTCAAAAAATCAAAAAAAATTAAAAAATGTAAAGAGGGTATGTCCTAAAAGAAAAATCAAAGGACAAAAGAATAAAAAGGTCAAAAAAATGAAAAAATGAACCCCAAGAAAGAAAAAACACCATGAAAGTGTGCAAGTCAAAATGCCACTACTATTTACTTTTGATGCAAAATAAAATATTATGTGTAGCTTGTTACCTTTGCCACAATCTATGGATGGTCAAAATGTTTAAACTTGGTTATTTCATGTTTTCAATTTTATGCTTAGAGATAGAGAATAAAATCTAACCAAACTGTTTAATCTTGGCAGATAAGTAGATAGGTAGAGTAAATAAAAGGAGCTCAACTGTTTAATCTGAGTCATTAGATGTAATAAGGTTAGACTTAGATAGATTAATTTTGTAAAAGAAAAGAAAATGTTTTGATAAGGGTTTTCCAGCTTAAGTGCACCCTAATAAAGAGAAGTAAAAATGGTAGGATGAGTAGGTGGGTAAGTAGAAGAAAGGTTGTAGAATTATGATGATTGTTAGATAAAAAGCATATTATTCACCTTCATCATCAAAGTTCTAGGTATGGATGAAAATCGAGCATGTATCAAAGTTCACGAAGTTAAATTAATTAACCTCCCTTACTCATTATATTTTTTCACTTAACTAGTTTCCAAGAAAAGTCTTAAGTATTTAAAATCTTAAGTCAAAGGGGCTTAGAGCATTTCTCTGACTTTTGGAGGGACCGGACCCTCAGCCCAATGACTTACAGATCCTAAAGTACTAAAATTCCCCTCATAAACATTTTTCCCCTTCAATTTACTCATATTCCCCAACAAATCCCTTTTCCTAAAGAAAAACATCATTTTCCTAAGGAAAAGTCATTTTCCCCCTAATAAACCCCTTTCTCTAAGGGTAAAACCTTAGAAAAGTGATCACCCCCATGGGAAAACCCCTTTTCTTCACAAAACCCAAAAGAACACTTGAAGCCTAAGTATAATGTGTTATGTCAAATAACAAACAAATAAACAAAATACACTACACTTAGCACTTTATTCATTTCCCCGCCATCATCATATTAATTTCTGACTTTATTTGTATTAAATCCCGAAAAAGAAATAAACCCTTCCCCTATAGTTATAAACAAAAATCCTTATATTAATATTCCGCCCCAAAAGTTTGAAAAATAAACTTTATTACTCCCCTAACCCGATAAAAAGATTAATTAACCGATCTGTGGTTAATTAATAATTAATTCCGCCAATGAAATCGCCCCCAACACCCTTAATCCACCTTTAAACCTTTATTTAATCTAACCTGCCGCTGTTTAAACTCCGTCGGGCCCCTCCATTAAACCTCATGACAAAAAACCTTCCCCGATCACCATGCAATCTACCCCATTTGATCCGACAGTTGACGATCATATCGGGCGGCCTCCGAAGGCCGGCCTTTATCCACCCGATATGGGTGGTTTCACTTTTGGCTCCGCTGCTACGTGGCACCCGATAAATGGCATTGGGCGACCTACCCCCAAAACCACTCTAGCCCAAAAGCAATGCGATCAAACCCGCTTACCGCCTCCCGCTAGATGACAAAAACGTACCATCTCCCGCTAAAATCTGATTGTACCTATCCCCCGTGTAGCCACCAAAACAGTTGACTTTACCAATAAAACTAAAAAACTCATTGTTTTTTGTTTTATCGTGAAAAAGACACTCAGACCTCCATGCAAGTGACAAAGTACATGCAACCATCAACCCACATCCAACTGCCAACCTGTTGAAGCTGTCGAAACTTCTAGTCCACCCTTCAGTCACCTACACCTCCTGCACCTATACTCAGTCATCCATCGACCCATTCAGGGAAAAAACTAGGTATTTATCCGAATTCACTGAGAAACCCTGTCTAATTCCCAAACCTATTACTCAATTGCTTGAATTATTAAGAAATTAAGTGGAAAAATTTCCGAGCAACCCCAAACCACTCTCAATTAAACCAATTTTCCCCCAATTTAACTGAAAACCCTTTTCCCCATTCTTGAATCCACAAGAACCAAGGATGGCTGCTCCAGTTGCAATGAATGTCCAACCAATTACCACTCCCCACTGGGACTTAGACCATCTCCCTTTGGCAAACAAAGACTTCCAAATCAAAGACACCTCTATCCATTTATCCCCACTAAACTTATACTGCAGGTGCAGAGACCAGTACTTAAACCATGCAGACAAAATAAGTATTTGGGAATCAAATTTTCCCAAGTACCAATTCCCTAGAGTTCATATCTTCCTTGAAATTGTCCACTATTGCCATATGAACTATAGTCCCAGCCAAAGAGTAGTGATGACTCCTGACCATACTGTATTATTCACCATCACTGCTGAATCCATCAATGAAATACTGCAGTTACAACCAGGGAAAAACCTGACCCCCATTTCTGTTGGAGACCTGCTTGACAGATTCCCTAGAATCACCTCCATCAAACTTGCTCAATTATTCCAGACCTTCATTATGGAAGAGAAAAACATTCCAAAGGACCCTCCCCCATACATGTGGACCATATTCTCTGAACTTGGCCGAGACATTATATCAATGATATCTAGTGTTTTAGGCTATACTACTAGTGAGTATGTTGATGAGATTATTATAGCCTTCATGTCCATTTACACTCCTGGACAGCCCCCTGCCATCATGTTTGATTATGCCAAATTCATTGCAGATAAAATGCATGATCAATTCATGAGAATGGACAATGAAAGAGTATTTAAGTACTCATTAGTTTTATATCATCTTTTCCTATACTATCAAGCTAATAAATTTCCATTCACTCTTCAAAAGCTTGATACCAAAGGCAACCCAAGATCAGTAATCTTCTGGACCCCATTAATCCACCAACATGACTCTCCATATACTTATACAGATTTCATAGATCTTTTTGTGCACCCAGTGGCAACTATGTTGTTAGGAAGTCCTTCCCCAAGGATCAGTGCAGATATCAAAAGGACCCTACAGCTGTCCAAACAATACAAAGTGGGAGATTGGTACTTGTACCAAAATCACACTGAAATCAGAATATATGGCTGTGAGTTAGCACCCTACAAACTACCAAGATACCTCCCCATGAGATTGTTTGCTCTGGAGTACTACAGGCAAATAATTAATTCAGATGAGGTACATTTTGTAAAGGCCAAGAAGAAAGCTCAACTCAAAATAAAAGACCAGCTTGGCCCCTTTATATGCAATAGTAGGGAAGCTGGAAGAGAAGCAGAAAAAATCCTTCAAAGGCTCAGAATGAAATAGAGCTTCATATGGAGATATGACCCTTTCGATTTCATCTAAAATACAAGCCAAAAGAACAAATTGTCTCCCTATAACCACCACAGAATTCCTGAGATATAATAATATACAAATCAACTAGAATGGGTGGAGAACACTCTAGTAGATAGAGATAGCATAGAAGTTGTTGTCGATAATGTGTTTATTGATCTAGAAAGGAGACTTGATGAAGATTCTTTTGTACAGGTGCCAGGAGAATCCCTGTCCCAAAGGGAAACACAAGAACACAGTGAGCAACAAGTAGAAGAAGGACCTCAAGAGAAAGAAGAATCAGAGCAACTAGATATATTAGAAGAACTGGCTCAGCCAGAACATATCATGAGTACTCCTCCTATTGTACAGACTCCTCTAAATGAGGAGAAGAATCCCAAAAGAGACAGGGAGGAGATTACTCCTTCTGGAAGACCTATTGCACAGACTTATGTCAAAAGGCAAAGGTTAAATCCTTTTTCAAAACAAGAGTTCACAGAGGAAACAGCTAGAACCATAGGTTCAGAAAGGGTAGAGAGCAGGCAGGCCACTCCCTCTGGAGGAACACAAGAACCTTCCACTACACATACTCAAATGTTGGAAAGACAACAAAGCGTGGAAGTATCCTCATTTAGGGCTCCAACTGGCCAAGACTAGGACATTAGAGAGAAATACAAAGAGATAAAGGCCAGAAATGAAAGGTTGAAGGCTCAGAGCTATGCACAATACCTTAAAATGGCTCCCACTAATCAAACAAGGCTAATGTCAGCCTTTGATGTAAAAGAAGGTAAGATGCGAATGAATTTCATGAAGCCTACCATACAGTAGCCCAAGTCTATAGCAGATTACTTGAAGATAGATTTTGAGGTGCTGGCGAAGGATATACATCCTATCAACCAAATAGAATTGCACAAACAGACTAGAGAAATGGTCTATTCCACATTGACCAGCAAGGCCATTGTAGCACATCAACTACAAAATTCACTGAATAATATATCAGTGCAATTCCAACTAGAAAAGGCCTCTTCATAGGCCAAGGATACCAGGATAAAGTCCTTAGAGGACTTAATCATAGAGTTGGGGCATGATCCCAAGGATGTAAAGGCTGCAAAAAGGCTAATCAAAAAGAAAAATGATGACATAGCTGCCTTGAAAAAGTAGCTCAAAATCCCTCATCTGCATCATCCACAAACAGCTGAAGTACTAGAAACCCAAAAGGAATAGGAAGAGCTTATGGACTTAGTCCTTAAGCTAAATGATCAATTAAAGGAAATAGAGAAAGAGCTAGACAAATTGATTCAGTCTAAACAGAGTGAGTTGGCCACCACTCCATAGACTGTCATTCCTATAGTCTCTACAATAGTTCCCTCTACATTGGCTGCTTCCTTAGCACCAACAGTTCCACCTACTACAGCCATGCCAATCACAGGTACATCTACAAGTACAGGTAAATCTATAGAGAAGACAACAGAATTAGTTAAAGTCATGGAAGAAATGACTATCCAGGCTACAGAGCTTAAAAGGCTTTGAGAAAAAGTGTTAAGCTTGGAAACTGACTGCAAGCTTGCATAGATACAGCAAAAAGAAGAATCCCAGAAGAGTCAAAGAATGGGTGAAAGGATAAAATTCCTTGAAAAGGACTTAACATTGCAACAACCACTAGGACAAATAAAGGAGATGCTCTGGTCCAACATCATTGACTCTATCAATGATGTTTGGCCATCAATTCAAGTAATTTTTGAGCAAACTAAATTGGTGAAAGTGGCCAATGAAGAAATTCAAAAGACAAGAGGAGATCTGGGAGACCAGCCTGAGGAGGCCAACCAACTGATAAAACTCTTGAACAGCAAGAATAGGTATCAGCTGGATGAACTGGGCATAGAAGATAGAACAGGAACCATCATAGAAATCAAGAAGGTTCTTACTAAAAGGAACCTTATGCTCAATCTTGAGAAGAAATGCCAAAGCATGCAAGATGATATTGATAGATTCATGACAAAATTTGGAATTTTGAGGGAAAAAGGCCTTCCCAGTCCTATGGTTATCCATGACAAGCTTATGACCCAAGAGGACTACGTTGAAAGACTAAACAAGTTAGCCAACGACCAAGCTAGCACTTCAGGGGTAAAAGCTCTGCCCACAGGAAAAGTATTGTATGACAATCTAGAAAATTTGTTCTTCCTGGAGCATGAGGTAAAGCACCTGTTTGTCAACAAGCCAAATTTTTCCAAGTACACCGAAGCTGATGAGACATATAGAAAGATGCTAAAGATAAAATTACCTGAAGATGAATGGTGGGTAAAATTAACAGATTTACTATAAAGTTATTGCAGTAAATCCATATGGCATCCAGGTAAAATAGGTGAAACAGGGTCAAAGTGTAGCAGGTAAAGAGTATCAGTAGGTTAAAGACATAAAGTGATTCCAGCACACAGATATCAATCAACTGAAAGAGCCAAATTCGAACCACAACAACCAGCACAATCACAATAAAAGGGACAGTAAGAAGCAGTTTTCCATCTGTCTCTATCTTCATGCTTGAAGATATTTTTTATTTCCTAGAATAATTCTCAAACTGTTATGAGATATTTTGTAATATTTTTTGTATAAATACTTCACATTTCGAAGTAATTAGGGTGGATTCAAAGACATTTTTGTAGACATTTCATATCAAGATAAGGAGCTATTGTAATCAAGATTGGATTGGCTTGTTGGATCATCGAATAAAGATAAAGACATTTCACAGGATTCTTTTGCCCAGTGGAAATCAAATAAGTATTATCTCTTCATGTTTATTATTGTTTTCTCTTCATGTTTATAAATATTCACATGTGTCTCTATAAAATTTTAATGGTAAACAAGGAATGGCATTTCAGAATTAGCTTAAATTCTCTCTGTCTTGACTGTTTACTTTCTCACTATTTTATGCTAAACTATCTTAGTCTAGGAATTCTTAATTGCTCCCTTACTTCCATAGTTTCCCCCCATGAGGTCCATAGTAAAGGATTCTTAGTTTCCCTTTGCTACTGATCTCCTTCTGTTCTTCATCTTGATCCCGTTTTAAGGATTCTTCATTGCCCTTTCACCCTAGTTAGGACTATCTCATCCATTTGAACCTGTAAATTTGCTTTTTGTTGTGCTACCCTACCCAATGAACTCCTCCTTTAGTAATTGATCTGATCCAGTTAAGCCACTCTTTGATTGACTCCATAGCCCAATGGCTTGAAGGCCTGCTCTACCCATCTATTCCCATAATTCCACCACCCAATCAAAATCAAAACCTCATGAGCACTAAGAACTAGCATGAAATGCCACCCAAAACAAAGTTAAATTTTAAAGAGAGAGCCCTCTCTGGACTTAGTTTGGCTAGAACTCGAGTCTAAAAGATTAGGTTTGTGGTTACCTCGGATTATTCCTTATTTTTATAACTTCTAGGGAAGACTTCTAAGTTATAACAGATGGCATAAGGTTTTCTGTCCTCCAACTGACCCAACACAACTCCCACAACAGTATCAGATGCATTTTTGACTATATGAAATGGTAAACTCTAGTTTGGTCCTCACAGAACAGGGGCTACTAATACACTCTTTTTCAATTCTACAAAGGCTTTCTCGCATTTCCCTTTCCAAACAAATTCCACATCTTTAACAAGTACAGAAAATAAAGGGGATGCAATTCTTGAAAAAAATTCTATGAACCTTCTATAATACACTGCATGTCCCAAAAAAATACGTACTTATTTTTGTGTTTTGGGAACTGGAATTTTCAGAATTACCTCTATCTTAGTAGGGTCTACATTAATTCCATTAGTAGAGATAAAATGTCATAGCATAATTCCTTCATTCATCATCATGTGACATTTTTTTTGTACTTAAAGCAACATTAGTTTGTACAAATTGTTCTAGTACTTTTTCAAGATTAACTAATGTTGTTTCAAAGGCTTATCGATAAGGTGTAAATTCATCCATGAATACTTCTAAATAGTCATGTAACAGATCTAAAAATATTCCCAATATTTCCCTTTGGAAAGTTGTTGGCGCATTACAGAGTCCAAAAGGAATAACTTTGTATACAAAGGTTCCCCAAGGGTAGATAAAGGCAGTTTTATCCTGATATTCTGCGGAAATCTGTAACTGATTGTAACCACTAAACCCATCTAGAAATGAAAAGAATTTCTTTCCAGACAAGGTATCAAGGACCTAGTCTATGAATGGAAAATGGAAATGGTCCTTTTGGGTGGCCTTGTTAAGTTCTCTATAGTCTACACAGACTCTCCACTTTCCATTCTTTTTAGGGACAATGACAAGTGGGGATACCCATTGACTATCAGAAATTGGATAAATGAAGTTAGCATTTAGGAGTTTTTCAATTCTTCTTTGACTACCTCCTTAAGTGTTGGGTTCATACGTCATTGTGACTGTCTAACTGGATTGCAACCCTCTTTTAAATAGATATGGTGGGTGCACATGCTAGGATGAATTCCTTTCATATATGTGTAATCCCACACAAATGCCTTTTAATACTTCTGTAACAACTATAACAGCATTTTGTTTTGTTCAGGAGTCAAGTTCAGGTTAACATTTAGATGTTTACCTGGTTCTATTTCAACCAGGATGTGTTTGATTTTTGGAGTGGTCTTCATATGTTCAAATCTCAAATCCTCCACATCCTCTTCCTCCCACAAGTCCTCAATAGAAGTAACAGAAAGAGGATTACTGATAAAACCATTTATAATATCATATTCTATCTCATACTTAAAGTAATTGGCTTTACCGAGGGTAAGAAATGGCTTGGAGTTATCTGATTCGGGTTCGAACTCATCCGACAAGGTGTTTCCCAACTCCCTACTTAGATTTGAAGGGGGGTAAAGTTTGAGGTTGTTTTGTAGCCTACCATCTGAAATTGTTATACAGCGTGACCTACAACTTATAAACGCATCTGTAGTGTCCAACTAGGGTCTTCCCAGGATTAAGGGATGCCCCCCTAAATTTGACTTGGGTTGTAAGATAAGAAAATATGTTGGATATCTCCAGGAAACCACTGTAATAACTACGTCTTCTAATACCCCTTCCCGTTTAACACGGGACATGTCTGCTAACTCAAGTATGGTAGGTGTTTGTTGCAGCCCGTGCAAACCTAGGATGGTAAAGACTTCTTTAGTTATTATGTTAATTGGTTCCCCTAAATCAATTAGTGTATTTGGAATGGATGTCTCATCAATGTAAATGGTAACTATATGATTCCTTGGATCATTATATTTAGTCAACAGAGACTAACCAGTCATTCATTCTAATCATTTCCCCGACACATGGACAGTGACAGGGTCTTTAGGCTTTCTTCAATGTTTTTTAACACACAGGTCCCTTACTATTTTCGCATAGATGGGAATGTCCTTGATAACCCTCAGTAGGGGAATCTTGATGTGTATATTTTTCAACTCTCCAAAAAAATCAGAGTCAGGTTGTGAAGTCATCCTAGTTTCAGATAATATTTGGGCATATGGAGGGTCCTTAGTTACTATAACAATTGGGTCAATTGATACAAATGTACCATCAATTAGCCGTTACAAGTGTAACAGCATCACCTTGACCTACTGTGGTAGTCTTGTGAGAGTCCACAGGATCATCCTTAGGAGATTCACATTCTTCCTCAGTGATAACAGGAGAGGTTTTTACTACTTTTCCCGATCGTAGATGGATTTCATTACATTCAACGGGAGTGATGTAGTAAGTTTGGAAGGAAGCGGGAGATTCTAAAGCTTGGGTTGCCTTATTATTTGGGTTAGGATTAGGTTTTACAGGTAATTGGGGTCGTATGGGAGGTGTAGCAGCAGGTGTTGAGAGAGGTGGCAGCTGCAATTGTTGTTGTATTGGTAACGTAGAAGGGGTTGGACCTAAAGAATTTCCTCTCCAATTTTTGGGCCATGAATATGGCCGAGATGGGGCATATTGAAAAGGTGGAGAGGGAGACCATTGGTTAGATGGTGAGGAAAACTGAGCTAGAGGAGGAGAGGAATATTTCCATGGAAATTGTTGTGCATTATATACATTATTCCATGGATTAAAAAAAAAATATTGAGACATACCTGGTGGTCATGGATGCCAAGGCTTCTTGGACCTAATGAAGTAGGAGGATTGGACTTCCTCACTTGATTCCTTGAGCACTTCTTTCAGTTTGGGAAGCTCTAGACAATAGCCTGTAGAATGATCCAAATCACAAATGCTGCACAAGCTGATGTTGTCAACTTTACAATCCCTCAAGGAATGTTTATCCTTACATTTCGAGCAGAATATATCCAAATCTTTCTTGACTTCATCCTGTGTCTTTTTTACTTGTGAAGTTTTCAGTTGGTTAGATAAATTACTGAGGAGTTTAGTCTTAAGATTCTCGAACAGGTTCCCGATCTCGGCTCTAGCCACACCTCCATTTGTAGGTTTTTGTATTCGAACGGAGGCGTACCGTGTCATGCTTCTTCCTCATGATGATCCTCTCAAGCATCCTAAGTAGAGTTTTAATATCTCTAAAAATTATTCTTTAGATATATCTCCTTTCCCCAGTAGATTCAATGTATCCATACAATCATCTCTCATTCCCCATATGAATATAGTTTTCAGGACTTCAGGATCCAAATCACTATGTTTAGATCTCTTTAGATTATAGTGGAATCGCTCCCCATAATCCTCCAAGCTTTCTTCTTCTTTCTTTGTCATCCTTAATATTTCTTTCCTCAAGTCCTTAGTCCGACAATAGTCTCGATATTTTGACAGAAAGGTAGTTTTCATATCTCCCCATGTCCAAATAGTAGCAGAGCCCAGTCCCATGAACCATTTTAATTTTGCTCCCTTTAGAGTAGTAGGGAACAATTTCAGCTTTTGAGCATCTGAAGTATAATCATAGCTCCTGCACAGGACATCAAATTCAAACAAGAATGTATCAGGATATTCTACAGACATTCCTTGAAAATATGGAAGAGCTGATAGGAGAATGCTTTCATGGGAGCTTCGCCCCTTATATCACCTATTGGGAATTCAAAGGTGGTAACAGCAGCATTAGTCCTAGTTTTTTTATTGTTATTGTTGTTTTTTTCTTCCATTATAGATTCCCATGTTTCTTCTTTTTATGAGTCCTCTCCCAAAGATCATTCAGGTGAGTGTCCTGTAGATGAATATTCTTGTGATGATTGTACAGGTTTCTCTGGGGATGGTTGTTTCATGGCACTACCTGAATCTGGGTATTGTTAAGAAAAAGAATGTTTTTCCAATTCTATTTCTAAGTGCTCCCTGTTGATTTCCCCTTGGCCTTCGGATCCAAAGTCCTGGCCACTAGCTTCTTCGTGTTGTTATCGAATTGAATCTATAGTTTTGGGAGTATGTATACTAGTTTGAGGGTGATGAGGTCCTAAGATGGGGGAACTAGATGCTTCTGACCTTAATATAGGAATAACATCTTTCTGTGGTCCGTTTTTTTCTTATATCCCTCTATGAATTTGACTATTCTTTCTCTGCTTTTGAAATTAATTCCTGAATGAATGTTTTCCTCCCCAAATTTGCACTTTTTGTATTCCTTTTATGACACGTTTTTCCAGTAGGTATATTAGAGTTATTATGTTTCATGTCTCTTCTGTTCATAAACTCTACACATGGACCTTATGCGTAATTATTTCACATTCCAAGTGCCTCAGTTGGTATAGTGGTGAGCCCAACCAAGTATGTTAGAGTGATGTGCAGGTTCTTACCTCTTGTCTTACCACCCAGCATCTGTAATACTGAGGACACTTCTAAAAAAAGAAACTCAAAAGTTAACACACTCTAAGTGTTCTAACGATCATAGTGGTGAGCCCACTCAAGTATGTTAGAGTGATGCGTAGGTTCTTATCTCTCATCTTACCACCCAGCACCTGTGCACTAGAAACACTATACTAACAAAACACACTGCCTGATTGTATCATCAATTGTTATCCCCTGCATTGGCGCCAAAATGTTGTGTCGGTTTAATCATTCTTTAATTTGACTGAACTGTAAACATTTAATTGTCAACCAGGGTAAGTCTATTTATTTCAAAGGTGTTTTCACTATATGTGATGATACATAACATCCAAGGAAATAAATGAAAGAAAATGATTGTTGAACACAATTGCAGAACTTAAAGCACTCATGCAAAAATTAAAAAGACATTCTACAAGAATTAAATTCACTCATCACACTTCATGTTTTTCTCAAAGAACAAGCGCACCACACATCATTAATAAAATTGTATCAGCTAATTAAATATTATAGTTCTAACCAATCCTGTGTAACAACATGTAATGAATCTGAAAACAGAAGTGCATCAGTACTAGAATTCATACAACAACA
Source organism: Pinus tabuliformis (assembly GCA_031772625.1). Taxonomy (NCBI): domain Eukaryota; kingdom Viridiplantae; phylum Streptophyta; class Pinopsida; order Pinales; family Pinaceae; genus Pinus; species Pinus tabuliformis. Next base: position 684,081,549 of record CM062814.1, on the reverse strand, counting down.
TTAATGAATCCACACCTAAAATAAATATAAACCAAACAGCTAATATACTACTACTAGAATCCTTGCTAAAGAGGAGGACCCCTCCTCCCTAGTAGGGCGCAAGGATGAAATGGAACTAGTTAAAAACTCAACATGAGATCTGTATGGAACTGAACATTTTAATAAAGTTTACAATCCCTAAAAATTAGGGAATAGATCAGCCATGGGAATCTCACGATTCTCATGTTGATCAATACTAAGATAAAAATAGAAAGTGTTACAAACAGTTCCCAATAAAATACCAATTCATGTTACACTGTCTCCACAATCATAACCGCTGATGTCCTTTGACCTTCTATAGATAATTCATGATTCTTGACAACTATCTTGAAGACAGCAACCACGGTCTTTGGCAGTTGTGATGTAACAACAACTCGAGGTGTAACAGAAAAACTTCAAACTGTAACAGCAAATCCTTGAAGTGTAACAGTGTGTAACAGCAACAGATTCGCATCCTTAGTCCTTATTTGTAGGCAACACCTGAAAGAAAAATAACCATAAAACTTCTTCCACAATTACCTTAGTTAGCCATCTCAAAAAGGCATCACGTCAATCGATATTTAACGAAATATGGAAATAATATGTTGAGAAAGGATTGCTCTTATAACTAGGGAAAATGATAATTGGGACATAAATTTCATAGGTTTAGAGAGAGATAATGATCAAAAATGGGGAAAGAGGTGTCTAAGATATGCTTAAAAACTGCACCCAACAACTGCTCTACCTAATGATGTCAGAAATGGCAATTGCAAGTCTTTTATGTAGTTGTGTGGAGATATTTCATTGTGCAGAGCGAATTTTGTAAAGAGATTTCAATATGCAGAGAGTATTGTGTGGACACATTTCATTATGCAGAGTTTTCTCTGGACTTTGCACCACCTTTAATCAATTAATTAATGGTATTCGGAACACAGAGATATGGATTATTTAGTATTAAAATATTATCAATAATATATAACAATAATGATGTGAAAGAATTTTTAGAGAGAGAATGCATGTGGAAGTGTTGAACATCACAAAGATATGAAATATTCAGTATTTCAAGAGATTTCACTACGTGTAGATCTTTCACTGTACGAAGAGATTTGTGCAAAGAGATTTCATTGTGCAGAGATTTTTGTGTAGAGAGATTTCATTATATAGAGAGCTTTCACTATATGAATAGCTTTCTGTAGAGAGTTTTCATTATGTGGAGAGTCTTTTGCAGAGAGATATAATTGTGAGAAGAGCTTTCACTATGCAGAGAGATTTCATTGTGTGGAGAGTTTTGTGCAGGATTTTTCATTGTGTAGAGAGTTTTCACTACAAAGAGAGATTTCACTATGCAGATATTTTTCATTGTGCGAAGATTTTTGTGCGGAGAGATTTTATTGTGCAAAGCGATTTCATTATGTGAGTTTTATCAGTACTCTATACAACCGTTAATCAATTAATTAACTCTGTTGGCTAACTCTATGTTGTGTGAAGAGCTTTCACTATGCATAAATTTCTCTGCACAGTGAAATATTTTCACATAGTGAAATCTCTTTGTATAACAAAGAAATAGCCAACAAAGCTAATTAATTGATTAAAGGTTTTGTGGAGTGTGGAAAAAAAAATTCACAATGAAATGTCTTTGCATAATGAAATCTCTCTGCACAAAACTCTTCACATATTGAAAGATCTCCAAACAAATCTCTCCACATAGTAAAATCTCTCTACATAGTGAAAGCTCTCCGTACAATGAAATCTCTTTGTGCAAAAATCTTCACACAATGAATGCTCTCCACATAATGAAAGTTCTCCACATAGTGAAAGCTCTCTGCACAATTAAATCTCTCCATACAAAACTCTATGCACAATCAAATTTCTCTACACAAATCTCTTCGCACAATGAATTCTCTCTACATAGTGAAATCTCTTCGCACAATTAAACCTCTCTGCACAAAACTCTTCGCACAATGAAAACCCTTTGTACAAAGCTCTTCACACAATGAAAACCCTCTGTACAAAGCTGTTCACACAATGAAAGCTCTCTTCATAATGAAATCCCTTCACACAACACAAAATTATCCAGTGAACTAATTAATTGATTAAAGGTTGTGCATCGCACAATGAAAGCTCTATGCATAGTCAAAGATCTTTGCATAGTGAAATCTCTCTGCATAATGAAATCTCTTTGCATAGTGAAAGTTCCCTGCATAGTAAAATATCTTCACATGATGACATCACTCTACACATTGGAAATTTTGGACACATTACTTTTAAAATTGTGCGGAGTATCGAGATTCATATGAAGCAAATACTAAAAAAACTGCACTTTCATACTACAATATTATATATCATTTTATTTATGCAAAGGGGAATGTATGCAGAAGTGCAAATTCATCCATTGTGCGAAGTTCAAAAATTAGATACTACACTATGTTAGATATGTGTTTATTTGTGCAGAGGAGAATGTATGCAGAAATGCAAGTTCATTCATTGTGTAGAATTTAGAAATTCATATTAGGCATATATTAGGGAATATTAAGCCCAAAAAATTACAGTCTTCCTTGTGTGAATTGATACCTTGTGTGGAGTGTCAAAAGTCACATGATGCAAATACCTAGCGATATTACGTATTAGTTCCATAATGAAGTTCTTTTGCATACAATGAACGATTTATTGGGTTATTTCTGCATAATGAATGCATATCCATGTTGTGTATAATGAATGTGATTTTCAAATAGAATTGTCCATTTGTCCATTTATGCATGTAATTCAAGTGAGGGAGAAAGGGTGTGTGCCAAGCGCAAGAGAAAAGGTATGCATTTAGTGTGGGAGAAAGGATTATATTGAGTCAAATTCTCTTCCTCTACATTCCACATAAGGTAGGGTGAAGCTAACTATTATTATTTTGGTGTGCGAGAGAAAGGGTGTATGTGAAGTGTGGGAGTAGGGTCAATCTTTTTTCCTTCATAGGCTGCATATGGCTAATTTAACACTGTAGTAGAAATTTACTTACTAAGAGGAAGTGCTCAGAGAATATCATGTTTTAAATTAAGATGATATTATGACTTAAATTAATTTTCTTATATTATTGTGCAAAGGTGTAGAACAAGTAATATTGATACATTGTGTGAAGTTGTTAAAGATTCCAAAGATGCTAGAACTCATAGGATTGCAACTTTAATACATAAGCGAGGGAGAGGGGCAGAGTACAGGAGCAGGGACTATATCGAGTGAAGCTTTCTTTCTCCACATTTTGCACAAGGCTAGTTTAACACTGTAAGATAAGTTTACTTATCAAGAGGAAGTGCTCACAGAATGTCACATTTTAATTTAGATCATTTTATGAATTGTATTAATGCGCTTATATTAAGGTGTACAACAAGTAGCATTGATACATTGTGTGGAGTGCTTAAATATTATATGGATCTTTATTACAGTTGTTGATTCCGTTTGATATATGCAAAGAAACAATATGTAGCATATCCAAAGATGGGGGGGGAGGGAGACCTTGCTATTTCACATAACAAGTTGGTTCAGAATTTGGCACTGGCTATAAATATATGCGCTAGCGGTGTAGAATGAATGATGTGTGGGTGAAAGGGTATGTGCCAAAATAAGGGAGTGTAAAGGATATGCAGATATAGCACAACTTTGAAGTAGGGTTTAGAGAACTAGAAGAGTGGAGAACATTATTTCTGAGTGTGAAAACATAGGGAATCAAAGATTCGATTCCTATGTCATGGTTGCACAGATTGTGCAGGATTTATATTAGATTGTGAATTTTTTTGTGTGCTTCTTCTATACAATATTCCATATCAGAAAGTACATATTAAATATAGAAAAAAATCACATACATATATAATTCAATAATAATCAAATGAAAATAAATTGAATAGAAATGCACCTCTTAATTAAAACAATCGAGATTAAAAATGTTTTTTTAATTGAACAAATTGTAAACACTAACTAAACTTAGACAATTAGAATTAGAAATATACCCATCAATAATGCATGTGGTTATCATTCTTCGTTAATTGGTTCAATACTAGGTAAAAAAAAAATCTATTGTACTATTTTTTTCTCCATTTTCACTTTTTTATGATATTTCAATTCAACATCATGTACAGGGTAGCGAGCTTTGATTGTGTGGAAATGTTGGAGTGTGGAGGAAGCACAATGAAATATTTATCCACACTTATGTATTCCACAAAATGAAATTTATTCAATTATAAAGACTCGTTAGCATTGTATTATTCATAGACCCATGCTTGAGATCCAAAATGGTTGTAATATCCATTTTCATTTTAATCAATAACACAACATTAGATATAATACAGAGTCTCAAAGCATATGTTTGAAAAACTGTAGAAGACATTGTCATAAAATTGAGAGGACTCAAATTCATTAATGATAATTGTATCTAGATTTGAATGGAAATCACCATAGCTATAATTTAGATATATATGAGATCACATTCAAAACATAGGCATAAAAAGAAACTTGTTGAACAGAATCAAAACTATAATATTGAGAATTATTTCATCATAAGAAAAATGGGTGTGTGTAAAGTGTGAGAGTAGGGACTATATCGAGTCAAGCTATCTTTGTATTAGTACAGTTTTATGTTTTGTTTGATATATGCAAAGAAATTAGATATACCAAATTCAAAGATGGGGAAATTCTGGAGTGGCAAGACATTTTTTTTCAGTTTTCTAGAAACATAATTAATTAATTAATATGCATATGCATAATTAAACCAAGATTTGATTGTGCAGAATGCAGAAGTGTAGAGGAACTAGAATGAAAGCTTTCTTTGAACTTTCGTATTCTGCATAATGAAATTTATTCAATTGTAAAGACATAGTGTTAGAATTGTATTCTTCAAAATGTATGCCTAAGATCCAAAACTATTGTCAAATGTCCATTTTTGTTTTAATAAACAACACAACATTAGATATAATACAAAGGCTTAAAGCATATGTTCGAAAAATTATAGAGAACATTATCATAAAAATGATACAGACTCAAATTCAATAACAACAATTTTATCCAGATTCAAATGCCAATCACCATGGCCATAATTCAGATATATCTAAGATTACATTCAAAACATAGCCATAAAAAACAAAATTGTTGAGTAAAGTCAAAATTGTAGCACCGAGAATTGAAAATTCTAATATAAAATCGTAAAAGTAAAGGCATTTGTTCTAATGGGATTTGGGATTAGGCACTCGTGAACCATAATATGAAAATGTATATGCATCGAAAAACAAGAATTTGTATACAGTGATTAGCTAAGGTCATCATAACATAATCAACAAAGTTGAATCATCTAATATTAGTAAATGGAAAATCGAATGTTGAAGGGTTTAGGAACACTTATAGTATGTAAAAACATCCACCATGACTGTGTTTCTATTAGATGTTTATCGGGTTCATGATTTATTCAATAAATTTTTCCACCCTAGTTTTAATGAAATATCTATCAGGAGAAATTATAATCTCCATTTTGACATTTTTACCAAATCTCCTTTTCAATTTATCTAGCTTATTCTTGCAACTGCATAGCCGAGAGTTCTCATTATTGATTCTAACAAAAGTAATTATCCATTTGGTAATTTCTTCTACAGTAAAATCAGTTATGTCTTCAAACTTCGTTGCCATTGACAGATTTAGCTAGTTCAATTCGGTTATTAGTGTCTCTTGAAATTAATTCAGAATTGCATATGATGCGTGGACCTTTTACGTGTTGTACAATTTCTACCTCTGTAAGATAGGCATCATCTCTTCTACTACTTACGCTATCACATTCAGAAATGATTTCCTCTAGTGCATTAATTCTCTTATACCATCTAGCTTCCACTTGCTTTATTCGATTAACATCTCAAATTCCTTTGTTTTTTCTCTATATCAGAGAGTAATCCAAGCCTTTGACTAAAAGTAAATAAATCATTGTTAGCGAATTTATTGTCTAGCTCAAGATTACTATTAATCGAATTCACAAATATCTTAATTTCATGTTGAAAACATGTTAAATCAAAATCTTCTTTCCATGCATGATCAATATTTTATTATCTTTGGCATATCCCATTGATGATATATGAATTGATTGCATTAAGGAGATCAACAACTTTATTAGATCTAAGCAGTGTTGCAGTAGCATAAATTGGCAATGGTGGTGCTTGTATTGTCAATGGAATCATTAACAAAGGACCTAGATTCAGAGTGTCTTATAATTCTTTTAATATTATTTTCAATCTCAAATTTTCTTCATTTTGTTCATCAATAGATCGTGCAAGTGCATGCCTAGTAAAGTAATGGAATACTATGAGCCTCTTGGCTCCAATGCTAGAAATATAGATATTTGTTTGTTATTGATCAATAATCTTTTTATTATGAGCTTTTACCTTTTCAATTCTTAATTTTTACTTGCCCTTGTTATATTTTGAATTTTTCAATGTGACATGACGTTAATCGAAAATAATGACCTCTTCTACAATTTGCTCCATTATTTTATGATTCTCTACCAAATAATAAGTAACCCAACCAAACTGTACACCACTATCATTTTCCATGTCTATATCTTATTCAATGCCTACTCTATTTGCGGGATTTTTGGATTTGGTTATTTAAACCATATGCACTTTGTTTGGAATTAATCTCCGAAGAGACTCTTTTACATCTCGACGACTTGATAGCTTTGCATGAACCAATTTTCTAGTGGCAAAATATTTTCTCTTTCTTAGAGTAGAGGATGAGGTTGCACCAGTACCAAGTGTCAAAGATGGAAATTGTTATGTAGGATTTAATGTTGGTTTCTTGAGAAATTTTTTGTATCTCTAAGAAAGAAAATAGAAAATGGATATTGGAACATTTTTTGCAGTTCTTATGTTCATTAAGGATGAAAAGAGCTAATAGAAATCCCTAGACGAGTGTGTAAAGAAAGAAATATATTAGAGAGAAATACGGGAAATAATTTGAGAAATTGAAAAAATGAATTGTTGGATAATGTTAACTCTGCCGAGTTGTGACCTCAAGAAAGTATTTTCTTCCCATAATTTCAAGCACTTATTCACTACAGCATTCATCAATTTTCTACTACAAATGTCATTGTTTCTTTTATTTTTCATTGACAGATTCAGATACCATTGATACGTAAAGGACTTGTTAAAGTTATCATTTATATAATAAAATTAGTTCATTGTATGAGTGCAAATAGTTTTTTCCTTTGCCTTCTACCTATTTTCATTCTCAATCACACTTAACTTCACAATTGTCCGCTCTAGTCCCAATTACCAGTTGTTACTATTTCTCATGTGTAAAACTACTACTTATGACACTCTCAATAAATAGCAATTAAATATATCAAAGCCAACATTTATGGGATGTAATGGAAATAAATCGCAATATTCAAAAACCATCTTTTCCACTTACTCTGTATTTTTTTCTTGTTTTAATATCATTGAAATATGTGTCATAGATATAGAAATTTACAATATAAAATAAGTATGAATTATTTGTGATTATGACAATTAGCTTAGAAACTATCAACAATAACTGTAAATAAAAAATTGTCCAAGGACAATCACAAATAAATATTATACACAGTCATGCTTAGCTACCTCTACACAAATCAATTTGGTGGCTGAGCTATCCTCCACCATTATGTCGATGTCAATTTGTTTTATTTGATATCAAAGTACGAAAAAGGCTAAACCAAATTTGATTTACAAATAACTTGACATGCAATTTTGAACATCACAGTACAAATCTAACTGTCATAATGCATTCTAGTTGGTTGTGTACACATTTCCCCGTGATTTCTCACAAAAAAATTTGTTAATTGATGTTATCAATAATGAATTAATAGTTTATGCCCATAGTTCTATGTTCAACGTGTTCATCTATTTTTCTAAAATCAAAGAATTTTGGAACACGCTTGACATTTGTCACTTTGCTTTCTCAAATCTTAATGTTATTCTTCTCATTCATTGTCGAGTTCACATCTTATCTATGTGCGCTCGATTACTGAAAGCCTCCATGGATAAAAGCAAGCAAGTTAATCATATGAGTGCAAATAACTTTTTCTGTTTAACTATATCTTTCTCGATATGTTGAACACTCTCAATAAATAGCAATTGAAAATATCGATGTAGACATTTACAAGAAGTATCTCGAATGTCCAAAATTATTTTGCTATTTTATTTCATTAATCGTTATAGAGTTAATATCATTGATATATGTGTGCTAAGTAGAAAAAATTTACAAACTAAAATAAATATGAATTCATTGTCATCATGACCATTATTGTACAGGATATTAATACGGCGACACAGAAATATTGTGCATAGACATGAACAACTAGCTCTAACACAAAATTATTTCATGGTTCTGTTAATGTTCTATATGTGGCATCACTTTCCATCCTTGAAATTTGTTTTGACGAATACTCAACACAACATGCACAATGGACTAATTATGCATTGATTAGTTGAAAAATTGCCAAAAGGGCATACATTTGATTTTACATTATTACTTTGTTTATAACTAGTAATAATTATACAATGCATTAGATTAAATGTTATTAAGCACTTGAACAATGTTGTAATTATGTGTTGATTAGGTACTACTTGCACTATCACATCCCTTGTATTATGTATATACAGATTTAAGAAATATATTTAGATTTAACGAGTGTGACTTTTGTTTGTCGTAGAAGTAACCCTTAATTAATTCTGTGATAGATGTTAATGCATATCATGAAACATTAATTAATTTTATCTAACATTTCATGTGTCAAAAAATCATGAAAATTGATGCCTTGCAGACATGGACAAAGAGAGAAAGAGAAAGCAAACCACCATGGAATTGATTTATGTCATAGAGAAATGTGTGTGGAGATGTGAAACATACAACATAAAGGTTCTCCACACATAATGCTTTTCCACGCAATCATTATTTCGAACACTAAAAACACTTTACTTTTCACATTAAAATGGTAATTCGTTTGGTGTGAAAGAATGTCCATTGAATCATTGTTTTGCAATTTCACTATATAACATAGTGTTTTAACCTACATTGGAGTTCAATGTTTATGACAATAAGTCTATATTGGAGATTGATGTATATAGCAATAGTTAGTGCTATGTTTTCACTGTATGAAATATGGAGGTGAGAAAGAAGATTTCGTTGTGTGGAGTATGGACCAAGCATGATGAACTCTTCCTCTCCATTTTTTCACTTTGTATAACAAAATTAAATAAATTAAAAACAAAGCATTTAAATACTAAAAAGTATGGCGGAAAAAATGTATATGAATATGAAAAAAAAAATACTACCAATTAACTGATATATAATATTTGTCGGTATTTTCTCAATATCAATTTTTTTATTCTGCATAATCAATCACTAAGACATATTGTTGGATGGCTACATGTGCAGAGGTGCATAGAATGGGTAATGATGAGTACATATCTATGGAAAATGCTTTTAGAACACTAACATTGACATTATCGGTATTATATATAGTGCTAGTACTTAATAAAACCTCGGCACTCCATGCAATGAAAACATTAATACTAGAAACTATATCAATTTTTCATCGCTAATGATTGCTCCATTTGACATGCTTTAGAAATCTATATCAGCATACTATTTTATTAATATCCTAAATTTCATTCTATTTTGGTTAAGTAAAGCTCTTCTACCAATAAATACAATCCTTTTTTACATTTATTAACTGAACCAACAAATATTCAGGACATTTACTCTCTTAGCTTGTTTTGTTATCGATTGTTTGTTTTGCTACCAAAATAGAGTGAACGAACTTTTTTATTGACATTTACCAAATACTAAGTGCATCAGTGATTTCACATTTGTCAATTGAAATCGTATTATCCAATATTAAATGAACTGTGTTTTCAATCTGTGTGAGGAAGAAGTGTTGTGTGATAAAACAGATATGTGGATCATAGTATGAATGAGTTCATTTTTATGACATGAAAAGTTTGATTTATGTGTGCATCAGATGAAAAATAAGTATAAACGATTAATTGTATTAGCTAAATTCTATGCAAAAGCAAAAAATGTATACAGGTAAAAGCACAAAGCATATTCTTGAAAGCTTTTGCAAAAAGTATCATTTCATAGAACTTCATAAAATTTGTAAACAGATTCAGAATTAGAACACAATGATCATTGTTTGTGCTTAAAATGCATTTAACGGTAATGAAGAACACAATGCATATCCTTGAAAACTTTTGCAAAATCATTATTTCAGAGCATTTTGTTAATCTAGGTTGTCATTGATGTCAATATAGCAGTGTTTGTGATGGCAAATTCTTTAATACATGATGTTGCCTATTGATGCCCATTGATCTTAATACTGTTCATGGAGGATCCAAGGATTGAATACAAACATAATAGAAATAGTGGAATCGAGGAGGAAAGATATCGAAAGCCATCAGAAGAGAAAGAGAAAGAGTAAAGAGGAGAAGCCATGAAGCCAAAGAATAAGAGGAAGAGTTCATCAGAAGCCATCAAGGAAGCAGGTTATCGCATATGCCCAAGGGTAAGTGTTATTGGAAGAACAAAGAGCAACAACGATATCAGAGGAGAATAAACAAAGTTATCGGAGGTCGCAGGAAGATAAACCACAGGAGCAACAGCTATCGGAAGAGTGGAAGAGTGAAGTGAAGTCATAGGAGCAAGAACCCAAGAATTTATATCCGAGGAACTTTATCGGCAGTTCTATTATATTAAGTTATGTTAAACACTGCATCAAAGAATTTATATCAGAGGAAATTTATCGGCAGTTCTATTATATTAAGTTTCGTTAAACACTACTCAAACCCCCGATTGAAATATAATGGAGTCAAAAAATGAACGGCGGAGATCAAACCCAAGTGTTTGTGGAAGAAGAATGGCAGAGGAATAAATCTAGATCGTCAGATCGACAAATCTGTTAGATCGATGGTGATTAGCAACTGTAGGGGTAGGAAAGTACGGATTCCATTGATTGTGGCTCAAGTCCCACACTCAGTCCTAGCCATCGATCTCACATTCAACTCTTAGATCACAGTGAACTGCAGGGGTTAAGGCCGTTTTAATCCGTGTGCCAGTTGAAGTTCCACAAACCATATATTGCGATATAATATGCGGACCCGATAGCTCCATTAGAACATACCTTTATGTAGTATCGTGTCCAAATATCGGGGAAGTTACACAAATCACAAGGGTTGTCACCCCGGACTGCCGAATGCTATAAACCCCTGAACCGCTGACTGGGATAGCAGTACAGATGCACTGCACCATTATAGCATGACTTAATAAAATATCGCATCTGCAGTAATCGCAAGTTTCAAAGGAATGTCAAACCGCTGATTGCAATAGAGTTGTGGACCCAACGGACTTATTAAAAACGGTTTATTAAATATCGCATCTGCTATGAGGTGATATGTGAATATCAGTGATATTGAATGTTGCAATTGCAGGATTCTCATGAAGTTATGATTGCAAGATTAAAGCCATGACGTGTGGGGACCTCTATTAATGTGGATTTTCATAAAGTTGCAATTGCGGGAGTCTTATGAAATTATGATTACGATAAAGCGGTGGACCCAACGAGTTTATCAAAATAGTTTAATATAATATCGCATCCAGTAGGGGCAATCGGCCATCGGCCATGTTATGGGCACGACTTGTAAAATACCTCTGAAAGTTGCGATTGTGATTGAGGTAGTGACGTGGCATGTGGGACCTCCCTGTGGGTATAACCTCTCTTATATGGTTTTCGTGAATAATCAAGTTTATGGATGAAAGACTCTTCGATATAATTTTAATATGTATACTCATAAGTCGACCTCTCCTCCCAATGAACATGTCTTTTGGTTATTGGCAAAACTCACATATATACAAGTTGAAACGCTTCACTTCAGGTAATCAATATCAGGCATCTAACAGAGAGAAGAAGTAACAATTCACAACTCGTGAACTTGAAGAGACAGAGGAAGCCAAAGATCGAGAAATCAAAAGGTCGAGCGAGCGAAAAAGGAAGCCAAAGGTTGAGCTAACAAAAGTGGAAGCCGAAGGTCGAGCAAGCGAAGAAGGACGCCAAAAGGTCCAACAGAAGAAGAAGGAAGCCAAAGGTCGAGTGAGCAAGGAAGGAATCCGAAAGGTCCAGGGGAAGAAGTAGGAAGCCGAAAGGTCTAGCGAAAGAAGAAGGAAGCCGAAGGTTGAACATTCTGTTGACTGGGTTATTTATTGAAAAGCTCGGACCTGTGTTTGATAGTGATTTAGATAACAGTTCAAAAGGATGCTCTGCAGATCTAAGAAGATTATCTGAGTATGAACAGGGTTGTTTTTAATTGAATGCACATATGAAACCGTGACAGTCACTCCTCCAAAGAAGTCACTCCTGAAGTAGTTAATCCTGAAGAAGTCACTCCTGAAGCATTTACCGTGATAGTGAGAACAGAGGCTTGAAACAGACAGTTGTTTTTTTGTGCAAAGCTTAGTGCAGTTCATTGTAGACACATTGAATTTGTGTGAAGACTCTTGTAGATCATGATGGCTATTTGAAATCATCATGAGGTAACTTTGAAGACTTTGTTTGGGCAATATGAAGAATTGTGAAGACTCCTTCATATGAAGACAGGTTGTCATTGATGTAGCATTGAGGTTGTAGATTGACAGAACACAGTGAAGAAGATTTTGAGAGCAGTGTAATACAATCAAAACATTTCTTCACAAGATAGGGTCGGGGCCCTTGGGGTTGGTGCCTCAGAATTGGAAGTATTGGTGTCCTTGGAGTTGGTGCTCCTTAATCCAAGGTTGGTGCCTTGACAAGATAGGGTCAGAGCCCTTGGGGTTGGTGCCTCAGAATTGGAAGGATTGGTGTCCTTGGATTTGGTGTTCCTAAACACAAGGTTGGTGCCTTGAGAAGATAGGGTTGGTGCCCTAGAGGTTGGATCCTCACAAAAGACCAAGTTGGTGCTTGGCAACAGGTTGGAGCCTTATATGTATTGTACCTGATTTATTGTAAAGATTATATTAATAAAATCATTTATTCCTATTGTTCATTTTGTGTTCTAAATATAAATGATTTAACTGGTAAAAATAACAATTGAAAAGGAATATTGATTCACCCCCCCCCCCAGTATTTCCAACAATTGGTATCAGAGCCAAGTTCCTTCACTCAAAGCCTAACAGCTTGAAGGTTGATCATTAGAATACAAATGGTGAAGCCAAGGAAGAAAGTCTTCAATCCTCCTAAAGATGTGTCTCCCTCAACCATCGAAATTGAAGTCAATCAATTTGTGACGGCTCCATTGTTCAATGGGAACTTTGATATATGGGAGGCAAGAATGAGGAATTTCTTAAAGACTCAAGGCATTGAAGTATGGGAATCAGTAATTACTGATAACATGATGAATGGAGAATCCAAGGAGTACAATGCAAAAGTGATGAAGGCAATCTTGAATGGGCTACCAGATTCTATAAAGAACAATTTAGGAAAATGTTCGTCAGCGAAGGGTATATGGGACAAACTTCATGATCTTCACTCAAAAGGAGCATAGACAATGATCTCTAGTCAAGAAAATGATGGAAAACAAGAAGAAATCCCAGAGCCCATCAATGAAGCTGAAGATAAGATTGATGACATCAAGGCTAAAGAAGAGCTAGAAAATCAATATAATGAAAAAGACTTTGAAGAAGATATCCTCACTAAACTTATGGCTGCCATGGAAGAGATTATCAATTTGAAAAAGGAAAATGAGGAACTTAATAAGAAAGCACTAACTGGTGACCAAGACCAAACAAGGAATAAAGTTGACCTTGTCAAGCTTCAAGTACAAGAAAGGGATGAAGAGCTTGCCAAGCTTAAGAAGGAATTTCATCAAAGCAAAAGAAAGCATCATGAAGAAGTCATATCCATGAAAAATCAATTCAATAAAGCAAAGAAATGAGAAGATACCTTGTCAAGTCAACTTGAACAAACGCACAAGAGCTTGAACAAACTTGAAGAAGAGATTGGTCAGTACAACGTAGAGGTCTCCTCTCTCAAATCTCAACTATAAGAAGCAAGAAAGTTAGCACAAGGAGCTGAGAAGACAATGGAAGCATTGGTAATCATAGAAGGACATGTTGATGAAGCAAAAAAGGAGAGAAACACCATGATATACCAACTAAAAGCAAATGATGAAGAGATATTCAAACTAAAATCCGACCTCAACCTCCTCAAGGCAAAAATATGTAAAGCTACAAGAATCAAGGAAGAAATGGAGAGCAGTCTAGAAAAATAAAATGAAGAAATATTCAAAATGAAGTCCAATATCATCTCCCTTAAAATAGAAGAAAATGAAGCTACTAGTATCAAGGAAGAAAATGAGAAACAACTTGCTAAGAAGAATAATGATTGTGAAAGATTGGAGGAAGAGATTGTCTCCCTCAAGAAAAAGGCTGAAGGGATGGACAAAATCTTGAAGAGCTCTCAAGCCTTGGATGACATGTTTAGTCATCAAAGATCTCCATTTGATAAATCAAGTCTTGGCTATGAAGGTGAATCCTCAAGCAAGGGTGACCATACTTCAAACAACAAGGACATGAGGAAGCATGATGGAAATAATAATGCTCCCAGTTCCAACAAAGGCAAGGAGAAGAGTCAAGGAAACAATGGAAGAAATCCTGCTCCAAGAAGACTTGCAGATGATGTCAAGAATATAGAAGGCGATGAATATTATTAAGGAATCCCAAGATAGAAAGTCTTCAGAAGTACATCAAGGAAATTTCCATCTCCCAGGTACCAAAGTTTATTTCTTGGTTATTGTTATTCTTGTACAAACTTTGGACACATGGCAAAAGATTGTAGGGCTTATAATGATCCCCATCAAACCGAAAGTCCCTTGAACTCTCCAACCAACAACACATGTTATTGACCTGATCTTCGACAATCTAAGCATTTGATGGGAAGACTGCCAAAATAGATGATGCATATAGTTAGGGGGAGCCTGTGATTCTTGATCATTATTGCAGAAGCTATTCGTGAAAGGGTCCTTATGAAATCCTTGATGAGCTATATTAACAATCATTCTTTGATATATCATTTCTCAGGAGCACTACATTGAAGAACATGACCTTGTAACCATTCTTTGGACTGTTGCTGAAGATTTTTTCCACTTGATCACTAAGCAGAAATTGGAGTAGTAGAGAAGGCCATCTAATGCTAGAGAAATAGGGCAAATAACTATGTTGTTGGTATTACAGAAGTTGAATGTCTCGACTCAGGGATATGATGTGAGAACAGGTAAATCAAGGACAGTAATAGAGGCAACCTTCAAACAAACAGACACATCTGGGAATGGAGCTTGAAGCAAGAGCAGTTGGAAGCATCTAACATAATTGAAGCATTGCAAAAAGTTGTCAACCAGTAGAAAGAATTTAAAAGATAGTCACATATTGGATATCAAAAAAGGGGGAGAATGTTGTGTTGTCGAATATAGCTCAACAACTTAAGGAGAAGCACAGAGATACAAAGGAATCTTGATTTGAAGAAAGATAGCAAGAAAGACAATTTCAGTGGCATTTTCTCTTGATTCAGACTGTGAAGGCCACTTAATTTTGACTATGGAGAGAATAGAATATGGTGTAGAAGCATAAAAAAATTGGACCTAGACATTTAGAGTATGACTAGTTGGAGTCTGTTTTGAAGCATTGAAGTGGAGCATCTTTAAGAATTGTTGAAGCCATGATGAAGAAGTTCGGATAAATAAAGAGGGAAAAATGTGCTAGTTGATGATGAGGCAGCAATCCGTCTATCTTGAGTAAAAAGAAGAGCACCACGACAAGGGGAGTAACATACCCATAAAAATATTATATTCATAAAGAACAGAAGCAATTTGATAGCTGGAGCAGTTCGACAAGGGGAGTCCTTGTGCACTCCTTTGCCATTGATGTCAAAGGGGGAGAGAAAAAGAATATTGCCATCAATGACAAAGGGGGAGATTGTTAATCTAGGTTGTCATTGATGTCAATATAGCAGTGTTTGTGATGGCAAATTCCTTATATACATGATGTTTCCTATTGATGCCCATTGGTCTTAATATTGCTCATGGAGGATCCAAGGATTGAATACAGATGTAATAGAAATAGTGGAACCGAGGAGGAAAGATATCGGAAGCCATCAGAAGAGAAAGAGAAAGAGTAAATAGGAGAAGCCATGAAGCCAAAGAATAAGAGGAAGAGTTCATCAGAAGCCATCAAGGAAGTAGGTTATCGCATATGCCCAAGGGTAAGTGTTATCGGAAGAACAAAGAGCAACAGTGGTATTAGAGGAGCATAAACAGAGTTATCGAGGGTCACAGGAAGATAAGCCATAGGAGCAATAGTTATCGGAAGAGCGGAAGAGTGAAGAAAAGTCACAGGAGCAAGAACCCAAGAATAAAACCATGTAATAACACCGCATCAGAGAATTTATATCAGAGGAACTTTATCAGCAATTCTATTATATTAAGTTATGTAAACACTACTCAAACCCCCGATTGCAATATAATGGAGTCAAGAAATGAATGGCGGAGATCAAACCCAAGTGCTTACAGAAGAAGAATGGTGGAGGAATAGATCTAGATCGTCAAATCGACAGATCTGTTAGATTGACAGTGATTAGCAACTGCGGGGGTAGGAAAGTATGGATTTCCTCGATCGTGGCTCAAGTCCCGCACTCAATCCTACCCATCGATCTCATATTCAACTCTTAGATCACAGTCAACTGTAGGGGTTAAGGCTGTTTTAATCTGTGTGCCAGTTGAAGTCCCGCAAACCATAGATTGTGATATAATACGCGGACCCGATAGCTCCATTAGAACATACCTTTATGTAGTATCGCATCCAGATATCGGGAAGTTACACAAATCACAAAGGGTTGTCACCCCAGACCACCGATTGCGATAAACCCCCGAACCGCCGACTGGGATAGCATTGCGGACCCACTGCACCATTATAGCATGACTTAATAAAATATCGCATCTGCAGTAATCGCAAGTTTCAAAGGGATGTCAAACCACTGATTGTGATAGAGGTGTGGACCCAACAGACTTATTAAAAATGGTATATTAAATATCGCATCCGCTACAAGGTAATATGTGAATATCGATGATATTGAATGTTGTGATTGCGGGATTCTCATGAAGTTGCGATTGCAGGATTAAAGCCATGACGTGTGGGGACCTCTATTAATGTGGATTTTCATAAAGTTGCAATTGTGGGAGTCTTATGAAATTATGATTGCGATAAAGTGGTGGACCCAACGGGTTTATCAAAATAGTTTAATATAATATCGCATCCAGTAGGGGCAATCAGCCATTGGCCATGTTATGGGCACGACTTGTAAAAGACCTCTGAAAGTTGCGATTGCGATTGAGGTAGTGACGTGGCATGTGGGACCTCCCTATGGGTATAGCCTCTCTTATATGGTTTTCGTGAATAATCAAGTCTATGGATGAAAGACTCTTCGATATAATTTTAATATGCGAACTCATAAGTCGGCCTCTCCTCCCAATGAACGTGTCTTTTGGTTATTGGCAAAACTCACATATATACAAGTTGAAACGCTTCACTTTAGGTAATCGATCTCGAGCATCTAACAAAGAGAAGAAGTAACAATTCACAACTCGTGAACTTGAAGAGACAGAGGAAGCCGAAGATCGAGAAGTTGAAAGGTCGAGCGAGCAAAAAAGGAAGCCAAAGGTCGAGCGAACAAAAGTGGAAGCTGAAGGTCGAGCGAGCAAAGAAGGAAGCCGAAAGGTCTAGCGGAAGAAGAAGGAATCTGAAGGTCAAGCAAGCGAAGAAGGAAGCTGAAAGGGCCAGTGGAAGAAGTAGGAAGCTAAAAGTTCCAGCAGAAGAAGTAGGAAGCTGAAAGTTCCAACAGAAGAAGAAGAAGGAAGACGAAGGTCGAACATTCTATTGGCTGGGTTATTTATTGAAAATCTTGGACCTGTGTTTTATAGTGATTCAGGTAACAGTTCAGAAGGACGCTCTGCAGATCTAAGAAGATTATTTGAGTATGAACAGGGATGTTTTTAATTGAACGCATATATGAAACCGCAACAGTCACTCCTCTAAAGAAGTCACTCCTGAAGCAGTTAATCTTGAAGCAGTCGCTCTTGAAACATTTACCGTGACAATGAGAACAGAGACTTGAAACAGAGAGTTGTTTTTTTGTGCAGAGCTTAGTGCAGTTCATTATAGACACATTGAAGTTGTGTGAAGACTCTTGTAGATCATGATCGCTATTTGAAATCATCATGAGGTAACTTTGTAGACTCTATCTGGGAAATATGAAGAATTGTGAAGACTCCTTCATATGAAGACAGGTTGTCATTGATGTAGCAGTGAAGTTGTAGATTGACGGAACACACTGAAGAAGATTTAGAGAGTAGCGTAATACAATTAAAACATTTCTTGACAAGATAGGGTCAGAGCCCTTAGGGTTGGTGCCTCAGAATTGGAAGGATTGGTGTCCTTGGAGTTGGTACTCCTAAATCCAAGGTTGGTGCCTTAACAAGATAAGGTCGGAGCCCTTTGGGTTGGTGCCTCATAATTGGAAGGATTGATGTCCTTGGAGTTGGTGTTCCTAAACACAAGGTTGGTGCCTTGAGAAGATAGGGTTGGTGCCCTAGAGGTTGGAGCCTCACAAAAGACCAAGTTGGTGCTTGGCAACAGGTTGGAGCATTATATATATTGTACCTGATTTATTGTAAAGATTATATTAATAAAAGAATTTATTCCTATTGTTCATTTTGTGTTCTAAATATAAATGATTTGACTGGTAAAAATAACAATTGAAAAGGAATATCGATTCACCCCCCCCCCCCAGTATTTCCAACACATTCAACAAAATTGGTAAACATATTCATAACTAGAATAGAGTGATCATTGTTTGTGCCTAAAAAGTCTTTAACAATAAAGAATACAGTTATAGTAACCATAATTGTATCCAGATTCAAATACAATATTTCTGACAACCAAAACTATTATTGAATAATCATTTTCATTTTAATCAACGAAAGAACCATCAACTTGAAATTGTCCACAAATTGGTAAACTATCTCAGAATTCACACAATGTAATCAGTTTTAAATAGAAATAAATACAATTGCAGTAAGAATAATACTACATAGCTATTCATCATAGCTATGATATCCATAATGAGACTTTTTTGATATCCCAACTCACTAGTGTATTCACTATGGCCATTTCATTTTTTTGTCTCTCTAAGTTTTTACACCTACATTTCGAAAAAAATAGCAACAATTATTCCATAATGAATTAAATACACGGAATAAATGATAACTGAACTTTGAAAAAAAAATATCTGGAAAAAGAAAGGCATGTGAAAATGAAAGTTGTTATGTAACTAAATTTACATTTTTGATATTTAACCACTTTAAAAGTTTTTGGGTCTAGAGAATAATGCTCAATTCCTAAACCGCTTATCAAAATATTTATACTTAACTGCAAAAGTAAATGAATTTGTCTCAGTGAAGACTGGAATTGAACTCCCATGAAGTACAATGTGAAAAAGGCACTTGCAAAGAAAAGCAAGAAACTGCACCCAAAATTTGGCTTAATTCATGATAACATATCTAATAAACATAAACATTTAATCATTGGTAAATAGGAAAATGAATGTTTCAATATTTAAGAACACATAATATGTAAAAGCATAGATCTTGATTCTTTAACTGGCAATTGTATTTCATATTTTTGATTTGTTCAAGCAAATTATTTAGCTTGTCCTAGATGTACCATTTCATAATAGTAACTGTAATTTCATGTTTAACACGTTGACTGAATATCTCCTTCTAAATTTCACTCGCTTCTTCTTGCAAATGCGCAGCCAAAGTAGAGTTATATTTATTAACCTTAACAAAATTAATTATCCATTTGCTAATTTCTTTTGTACTAAAATCAACTATATTATCAAATTTGGTTACCTTTTACTATTTTAACTTTTCTAATTCAACCGTCAATGTTTGTCTCGAAATTAATCTAGAGTCACATGAGATACCTGGACCGTTTAGATCCTTCACAATTTGTACAACATTGACTTAGGCATTTTCTCTTTGACTCTCTATGTTTTCACATTTAGAAATAATTTTCTCCAATTTTTTGGCTCACTAAGACCATGCAGCTTTGATCTGCTTCATCTGATTAGCATTCAACAGTTCCTGCCTTTTTTTCTCTAGATCAAAAAGTAAATCAAAACTTTGGCTAAAAGAAAATTAGTCATTTCTTATGAAATACCTCTCTCCTTCAAGATCATGTTCAATGTAGTCGATAAATGACTTAGTTATTTGTACTAAATGCTCCAAATTGAAAGTTATTTTCCATGCAATTTCAATGACTTGCAATACTTTGCATATATTATTGATAATATATGCTTTTACCACATTAAGGAAATTGATAGGTTTAGGAAATCTATGTGATGTGTTGAGGGTAGAAATTTCCAATGGTATTTCCCATATTGTTGATAGAGTCATCAACAAAGGACTCAGATTTAGAGAATCTTCTAGGTCCTTTATTCTTGTTTTTAGTCTCAAGTGTTCTACTTCTTGTTGGCTAACAAACTGTGCAAGTACATCACTGATAGCTTGATGTAGTTTCATGAGCCATGTGTGTTATCACCTAAAAAATATCACCTAGCCATTTCTCACTAGGTTGATCAAAATACACCATGTAGGATAAGTTTTACTATGATAATCACACTTTCACCATCGGAAATAATTTAGTAAACCATTTTTCCCAAATTATTTCTCATTAAATTAAAAAAAAAACCATGAGAATAATTAAATAAATCATTATTTATTTAATATTCTCTAGAGATAGTTATTAATCATTATTTGGTAATTATTTCTTATCACCTTTTGACTTGTTGGGAAATCTAGGGCATAGAAATTAAGTGATTTCTCTTCTATTAGTAATTTCTTGTGAGTTCTTTTTACTTCTTTAGATTAGGATCTTCTTTTACTTATGTTATTAGTGTTGTTCTTCATCAAACAGCTACCAATGCATAAATCATAAAGAGACAAGAGACATAGAATATAGGTTATCAAACAAAGCCAAAACCTCTCACTGTTTGAGAGGAAAACCTGAAAAAAAAATCTTCTTCTTATAGAGATTCCAATTGACGAATACCTAGACCATGACCTAGACCCTTGACCAAAATGACCTCTCCAAGACCAAGTCAACTTTCTGCAATTTATCATTCACTTCTCCAACTCAGATCTGAACTTTTTAGCCTCCTTAACTGTAGTCTTCGGCCTGTTGTAGTAGACTCTCCTTTCTTGCACGTGTGACTAATAAAGGATAAGGTATGTCCCTTTCTTCTTCACTTTAACTAGAGAGGAGCTCTATGTTAACTTGACATGAAGCATAGACATCATTCTTGCCTTAACTCGAATTCTCAACTTCTACAATTTTGTCTTTTTTGCAATATATCCCTACCCTTACCTTTCCTTGCAAATGTGACAGATGTTGCTCTGAAACAGACTTGTAATCTCGTCGATCTTCCCTTATTTCCTTCGCTTGGATGTAGGGCTGTTATTGTCCCTTAGATCGAACTATTTCGTACCTTTCTCACTTGGATTACCTTCACCAAAATATTGCCCTAAAATGAGAGTCGAGTTGCCTATTTATAGTGATATGCTCATGAATATAATCTGACTTGACTTGTAGACTAGGCAGACATGCCTTTTGGAGATCATCTTGAGGCCGACTTCTTGGAGGATCACGAGCTTGGTCATGGAGGGTCTCTGACTCTTTTAATGACTCACATATATTGTAGCATGCCCAAGAAGGGTCCTTCATACATGACATGGACTTAAATTGACCTTTATGACTAGATGACGAATCCTAAAGGCTCACAATGGGAGCCATCACTAAAAAAAAATTCCTTGCTCATGAAACCCATGAGACAAGCATTACATTAGTAATTTTATTTTTCTTCTTTTCATCAATTACATAAAATGACAATTACACATGTCATTATGAATATCGAATCTAGTTACATATCTCCACAAATCCCCTTAGAATAATTAAATAAATCATTATTTATTTATTATTCATTTTTTATTCCATATTTACCTTTTGAAATAATTGTTAAATCATTATTTAATAATTATTTCAAATTCATATTTTTCATAATTCTCACAAAGTGATTAATAAATCATTTTTATTTGTTAATTACTTCAACCACTTTCTAAATAAATATATTTGATCATTTTGAATATGTTTTCCCTCTCAAAAAATATAATAAAGTATTCACAATAGCTAGGTTTTGATTTAGTCAATAATATTTTTTTATTTTCTAATTCCTAATTTGTCTCGATACTTTGTTATAAATAGAAGGTTTTCTATTCATTTTTCACCATGACCATTTCATTGTCAACATTATCGCCTCATAGCATTTGAGCTCCCACTTGAGTTCAAGCACATTTTTGCTTTTTTTTGTCCATTGTAAATTGAGAGAGAGAAGCATGTTGTTGAAGTACAAGGACAAGAAAATGACCCATCCCATGAAGGGGGAACTACAGACCCCTTCTATAATTTCTCCCATGGGAGCTTCAATGGAGGAGCAATACCATACAATGACCCTCAAGAGTCATATGTTAGAACACTTGCATCATAATCCGAGCTTGGGCTAGATACCCAGCATACCAACAGGTAAGGATCACATGCCCCAAGCCTCCTCAACCCGTTGGCTAGATGGGAAGGGACAATCCCAACAAGCTTAGCTTATGGGTATGATGCAAAATGGGGTATACTCTGCAAAGACCAAGAAAGGGAGAAACATCTTCAACCCTATGGGTAACAGTTATGGGTGATACCCTATTGTCTAGAGATGCCTCAACCCCAGAAGCCCTCCATCTCAATTCCACACCCTGGGAGCTCAAAGTGGGGGGAAGAGTTGGCTCAGTGTCCTTGATCAACGATGCCCCTTATCAAGAGGGGTCACATATGTCAGTCCAAGTTGCTCACTGAAGACGAAGAATTTCTCTTTCAGCAAAACCTTGGTGAGAATATTTGCAATCTTCTCATCTATTGATATGTGATGGAGTCTAACGACTCCTCTCTACACCATGTCTCGAATGAAGTGATATTGAATCTCTATGTGCTTGGACATATCATGAAATACGGGATTCTTTGCCAGATGGATCTCACTCTTGTTGTTCAAATATATCATTGTAGTGTCTAGAACCTGCGCAAATAGCTCTCAAAAGAGCTTCCTTAACCAAACTGCTTCCCAACTATCCATGCTAGCGGAAATGTACTTTGCCTCAGTGGTACTCAATGCTACAGAATTTTTCTTCTTGCTCATCCAAGATATCATGGCAGATCGAAGGCTAAAACAACATCCAGATGTACTCTTTCCAGCGACAACATTTCCTGCCTAGTCAGCATCGGTGTATCCACGAAGTCAAACATCTCCAGCAGAATATCTTAAACCAAGTGTGATCATCCCATGCAAATATCTCAAAATGTGTTTGGTAGTGATCCAATGTGCATGGAGAGGTTGATTCATGAATTGACTCAACGTATTCACTACATAGCTTATGTCTTGATGGGTGTTCACTAGGAACATCAAAGACCCAATCAGTTGTTTATACTCGGATAGATTTGCTAAATCAGGTCCTGCAGCTTCTCCACATAACTTCTTAAAGTTTATTTCCAATAGTGTGGGTAGGGACCTACATTTTTCCATTCCAAATTTCTCCAACAACTTCACAGCATATTTTCCTTGCGAAAGGAAAATCTCACTGGGCCTTTGCCACACCTCAAGGCCTAGAAAGTAATGCATGAGTCCAAGGCCCTTCATCTCAAATTTAGAGGCTAGCTCCATCTTACACTAGATCATCATGGGCTCACTACCTATCAAGAATAGATCATTAACATATAAAACCAAAATCAACAACATACCTTGGATAATGTTGAAGTAGAGATTGAGATTGGCATTGCTTCTGGTGAATCCTAGCCTCACCAAATAACTATTTATCTGGGTGTACCATGCTCTGGGGGCTTGCTTCAAACCATACAATGTCTTTTTCAACCTGTAAACATGTGTCTTTCAATCCTCTACTTCAAATCCTTGTGGTTTCTCAACATGCACTTCTTCTTGTAACATGCCATGAATGAATTCAGTCCTCACATCCATTTCATTAAGAGTCCATCCTTGACTTGCGGCAAGGTCAACTATTGAGTGAATGGTTGTGTATCGAGCCACGAGTGCAAATATATTGTCATAATCTTATCCCTCTTTCTGGGAGAATCCTCAGGCCATGATCCTTGCTTTATATTTCTCAATGCTACCATTAACTCCATGTTTGATCTTGAATAGCCACTTTGAAGTCACCACGGATTTCCCCTTCGGTCTCAGTACAACATCCCATACGTCATCCTTCATAATTGATTCATATTCTTTAACCATATCGTCATTCAAAACTTGTTATTTCATGACTTCTTCAAAGGTGGAAGGTTTGGCTTGAATCATAGTGATCATGGCTACAACATATCCCTGGTATCTTCATGACTTCTTGCTTTCTCTAAACGATCTTCGAACAGGAACACATCTCTCATCATCCTATAATGAGTCACAAGGCCAAAGTAGCCTCTTCCTATTAGGAGGATCACATGGAGGAGGATCTAAGGGATCCATGGGCTCCATGGGATCATCAACAATATGTCTCAAATTTAGGCACACAGAGCATCTAATATATCCACATTATCATTCTTCTCAGGAGGAGGAGGCAAAGGAAGGTCCCTTGCTTTTCCAAGGGTAGCATCTTCATCGAATGTAACATCCCTACTAATTTCAACTTTCCATGGACTAGGAATATATATTCTAAACACTTTAGAATTGTCACAATATCCAAAAAACGTACATTTTCTTCCCATGGCTTCCAACTTGTTTTTTTTGTCATTTGGCACATGGAAATATACGAGGCTCCAAAGACATTGAGATGGCCAACATCAGGCTTGACACATATGAACACTTCTTCGAGGGTCTTGTTGTCCAATGCTTGATGAGGTACCCTGTTTTGAACATATACAGTGGCATTTGTTGCTTCTCCCAAAGGAACTTCGATAACTTTTGATCATGGAGCATGGAATGGGCAGCTTTTATCATGGACTTGTTCTATCTTTCAGCCACTCCATTTTGCTCGGGAGTATAGGGCACAATTGTCTCTTTCTTGATACCTTATTTCTTGCAAAAATCAATGAACTCCTTTGATATGTACTCTCCACCATTGTCGAGCCTGAATATTTTGACTTTCTTCCCTGTTTGAATTTTGATCAAATCTTTGAACTCCTTGAACATTTCGAAGGCTTCATCCTTGTGCTTTAGATAATATATCCACATCTTTCTTGAGAAGTCATCAATAAGGGTGATGTAATAGAGATAGCCACCAATAGAATGCATGGGCATTAGACCACATATGTCGAAATGAATGAGATGGAGGATGTCATTTGTCTTGTTCTCGCAAGACGGGAATGGTTCCCTTGTCTTTTATCCACTGGCACAACATGGACATACTCCATCATGTTGGGCTTGAACCTTGGGAATCCCATAGACCAATTCCTCCAATTTTGGAAGGGCATCATAATGTGGATGGGCCAATCTTCGGTGCCATAGCTCGCTTAGATGATTAGTATCATGGACCAATGTTAGAAGTGGTTTTCTAATGACTCTATAGAGTACTTCATATCTTGATCCCAATGTGAATGCATCTCTCATAGGTGATCCAACAGGCCAAGTGAGAACATTTCCCTTGATGAAGGCAACCCTCATCCCCTTGTCTTCCAAAGCGGAGATTGATACCAAATTCTTCTTCAATCCTGACACATACATCACATCATGGAGCAAAATAGATTCCCTGAAATTCAAATGAAATTAGACAATTCCAAAACCTTTGATGGGATGAGTGGAGTTGTCTCCAAGAATAATTTTCAAATTTGACTCCATCTCTACCAAATTAGAGAGAACTTCCTTATATCCAGAGAAGTGATGAGTGGCCCCACTATCAACCAACTAACTATCCCACAAATCTGAAGGAGAAGAACTAGTGAGAGAAGAAATGAGAATATATTCAAATTGATTTGCAACATTACTTTCATACCTGGAAAACCTTGACTTCTTTTGGGGATGACAATCTTCTTCATGGTCACTTGGAGCATCTCTTCTTCTTCTTTCATCTCTTCCATGGCAGTCACTCCTTCGATCATTTCTTCTTTTTCGATCAACAAACCTATTGTTGTTGCTTCTAGTATTCTAGCATGGTCTGTGGTTCATTTCGGGACACTCTCGAGCATAATGGTCTTTCTTATGACAATTGAAACGTTCAATATGCAATAGTTCCTTCCTTCTATTTAAATTTCGAGGAGGAGGTTTTCTTGAATTTGATGGACCTCATTTTCCTTTCTTCTTGTTGTTGTCAGGAGTGATGAATTGCTAAAATTGGCAACTAGGGCCAAATTCCACCTTGGGATAGCTCATATGATGGAGATGATTATTGCATTGGATTCCTTTTTTCAAGAGGTCAAAATTTTATCTAAATATCATCTCATTCGAACAAGCAAAAGTGTGATTTTGAATTTATTCTCTCACATGCACAAATTGTTAAGGTCAGCCTCAACTTAATGTAGGCTCAGGAAGCCCAATAGATGTTTCCTTTCACCCTCAACAAATTGTATAAATAGGAGTGACCTCTCACCTCATTTAGACATCACTCACTCATCATTTCTTCTCTCCTAATCAGATTGATTCGTATAGCTTGTGGATCATCTCTCTCTCTCACACGTGTGGATGAAGGATGAATTTATTTGATAGATTACAGGCCAAAAATTTCATAGTTTCAGGACAATGTTGACCAAAGGTACCGTGTTTTTTAGGGCAGAAGTTTGGTCTCCTTAGGTTGCATTTCTAGGCACAGATATCGAGGTTTTATGGGTATGTTGACCAGCATTGACTTTAGGTTGAATTTTGTTTGACTGTAGAAAATCACAGAAGATTTTCTCTCCTTTGACCAAGTTTGACCGAGCTATTTTGGGTTGCATTTGACCTCCTATTCAGGCTAAGTTTGACCAAGACCAAGCTACATTGGTGAAGTTTTGTTTTTGTTTTGACCAACGTTAACTTTCTAGTTAAAACAAGTTTGACTATAGTTGATTGCAGAATTTTACAGTGCCGATTTGACTGTGTATTGGGAAAGTCAATTTGATCTTTGTACTCTCTCTTCGCTGAACTATTGAATAATAAGAAGAATATTTGATCAAAGGATTTCCCCACATTGAGCTTTTTCCCTAGAATTTGCCAAATCTGGTGTCCTCTTGTCTTGGCTTGTCTTCTGCATATGTTTTTATGTTCTATATGCATTTACTGTCAATGTGATTAAGTTAATGTGATTGCTACTAGAAATAATTGGAAATTGTCATTGGGCTGCTAAAGGAACATTGAAGTAAATTGTGCTAAGCATAGAACATACCATTGTTATCTAAATTTAACATGGTATCAGAGCTCAGGTGAAGACAAAGCCCAAGCAAGAGTGAGGAAAAGCAATCACTAAGGGAAGTTGTTGGATAAGAACTTGGAACTAGTCCCAATGATGGCTACATCTTACTTCAAAACCCGCGACAAGCTTAAGGTCAATTCTGACTATCATGCATGCAAGATGTCTTTGGACTATGTCAAAGGAAGAGTGGTGGAGCCTCCTTCAAATGCACTCGCTGCTGCAAAAACAAAGTACAAGAAAGGTGAGTTTAAAGCTAAGAAAATTATTGTTGATTCTATTCACAAGCCTTTGGTTGCCTATATTTCTGATTTGGGAACATCTAAGGAGATGTATGACAAGCTGATTGGAATGTTCAAAGTAAATAATGCAAATCAAGTCCTGTTTTTCAAGAACAATTTGAAAGACATCAGGATGGATAGAGGAGAATCCATTTAGCCCTACTTCATGAGGATAACCGAAATTAAAAATGATCTCCTATCTATTGGAGAAGTTGTTGGTGACAGGGAGCTCACTCTTATTGCACTTGGAGGCCTCATAAGAGAATGGGATGTGTTTAACACTACCATCCTTACCAATGAGAGGATTCTGAGATTTAATGAATTATTGGCTAAAAGCACTCAAGAAGAAATTAGGATGATAGAAAGAGACAATCCCTCAAATGGAAACAATCCTATCGCCTTCTCCACTCTTGCTAAAAGGAAGAACAATGTTGTTCCAAGAAGACAAGGTCAAGGGTTCAAGCTGAGATTCAAAGAAGGAAGAAAAGGAAGATGCTTCAATTGCAACAGGTTTGGCCATTTTGCTAGAGAGTGTCCTCACAAGAAGGATACTCTAAGAGATGATGATAACAATAACAACAACTACAAAGGAAATGGCAATCAAAGGAACAACAGGTTCAACAACAAAGGAAAGAGGAATGCTCCCACTGCTCGATATGGAAATGGTCGTCCTCCCAAGAAGTCGAGAAACTCCAGGTATGAAGAAGCTAATGTTGTAGAAAAGCAAAAAGAATTTTATCTTATTTTTGCCCTCACCACTGCCTCTCCTCTAGATACATTGGATCATTGGTTGATTGATAGTGGTGCCTCAAGGCACTTCACTAGGTACAAGGAGGCCCTCTCAAACTTGATTGAAAAGAAGACAAATATGGAGATTATACTTGGGGATAATGCCACTTATCCCGTGAAAGGAATTGGGACTATTACTCTTCACTTAAATCAAGGTCAAACCCTTCATTTACAAGAAGTGTTGTATGTACCTGATCTGAAAAAGAACCTAGTCTCTATTTCTGCGATGGAAGATAAAGGTTTCAAGGTGACATTCGTTGATGGGAAGGTTCGTGTTTGGCAAAGGAACCCGAAAGATGCATTCACACTTGGATTTAGGGTTGAAGGTCTCTATCAGGTTGGAGGAAGTCTGTTGGGAGCAATGACTTGCGATACTTCTCTTCAATCTAAATTATGGCATCGAATATTTGCTCACCTTCATTACAAAGCCTTACCTGATGTAAGGAAGATGGTCACAGGTATGCCGAAAGTCAACTTAGATCATGAGGGAGTTTGCTAGGATTGTGCAGCTAGAAAACATACAAGGGGATCATTCCCCTCAAATGAAAGTCAAACTATCGATATTATTCAATTGGTCCATTCTGATCTATTAGGTATGTTGTCGATAACATATTTGGAAGGATATTTGTACTATGCAATTTTTGCAGATGACTTCTCTCGCAAAACATGGATCTATTTCTTAAAGAAGAAAGATGAAGTATTCAAATGGTTCCGCTCTTTCAAAGCCTTGGTCGAGAATCAAACAGAGAAGAAGATCAAAATATTGAGCACTGATAATGGAACCGAATATGAGTCAAATGAATTTAATGACTATTGTAGAGAAGATGGCATTAAGAGGGAGACCACTACTGCATATCCTCCTAAACAAAATGGTGTTTCTGAAAGGAAGAATCGAACTATCATAGAAGCCACCCGTGACATGCTTCGTGATCAAGGTCTACCGAAGTTCTCATGGGGAGAAGCTACCAACACCGTTGAGTATGTTCAAAATAGATGCCCGCATTAAGCATTGGACTTCAAGACACTCGAAGAAGTATTTATCGATTGTAGAAATTTCTGTTTTCCCACCCCGGTTTTCAGTTTCTCCTTATTTCTCCCATATGGTTAAATGCTCTTTCCCATAACCATACATTTAACAAGCTGGAAAAAATAAATTTGCTGAAAACACAAATTCTGGAAATTTTACAAAATGCTGGAAATTGCAGAAATAAAAATCAGCAGTAATAAACAGCCATTAAAACACATTTAAACACTGAGATTTTTGGTCAATGTGACCCTGGAAAAACCCCCTACAACTCTTGGGGAAAACCAGTTTGAGAGCTCTTCTTTATTTCTGGAAAATGCCTTTTTACAGTAAGAGAAATATTCAGCAAAAATCAAAAAGCAAACTTTTACAACTTATCTCAGCCTTGCTGAAACTCCGCCTTGCTGAAACTCCACCCTGCTGAAACTCTGTTGTACAGACTTGCTGAAACTCTGCCCTGCTCAGAAATCTCCCTTTCTCTCTTGCTCTCCTTCTCCCAATCTGCTCATGAAAGAATGAATGACCTTTTCCTCATTTTCCTCCTTTAATCTAACCCCAAGTGACTTTTGGATGATCCAAGTGACTTTTGGGTAATCCCTAAATCTAATGGCTGAAATAAATTGAGATCTAAGGCTGAGATTAAATGTTCATTTAAATCTCACTTTTTATTTTTTAATTCACTCCACTTTAATAAAGACCCACTTAGTCATTTATTTCCAAAGTCACTTTTCCTTTCTAATTTGTAAAAATTTATGTTTTCCCACCCCGATTTTCAGTTTCTCCTTATTTCTCCCATGTAGTTAAATGCCCATTCCCATAACCATACATTTAACAGACTGAAAAAAATAAATATTGCTGAAAACACAAATTCTGGAATTTTTTCAGAATGCTGGAAATTGCAGAATTAAAAATCAGCAATTAAAAACAGCCATTAAAACACATTAAAACACTGATATTTTTGGTCAACTTGACCCTGGAAAAACCCCCTACAACTCTTGGGGAAAACCAGTTTGAGAGCTCTTCTTTATTTCTGAAAATTGTCTTTTTACAGTAAGAATTATTCAGCAAAAAATCAGCAAGCAAATTTACAACTTATCTCATTTCCCGTGCCTCACAGCAATCTGGAAATTACAGCAAACAGGACAGCAATAAATGTTGTACGACCTCCGTTTTGTGTGCAGAAAAATCAGCAAACTGCTCCTCGATTTTTGTGTAAAAATCTGCCTTTCACTATGTGCTGAATCAGCTGTACAAATCTGTTCAATTGCTGCCTTGGAATGTGTGCCAAGCTGCTGTCTCCTTCTCCTCCCTGCTCAGAAATCTCTCTTGCTCTCTTGCTCTCCTTCTCCCAATCTGCTCATGAAAGAATGAATGACCTTTTCCTCCTTTTCCTCCTTTAATATAACTCCAAGTGACTTTTGGGTGATCCAAGTGACTTTTGGGTGATCTCTAAATCCAATGGCTGAAATAGATTTAGATCAATGGTTGAGATTAAATGCTCATTTAAATCTCACTTTCTATTTTTTAATTCACCCCACTTTAATAAAGACTCACTTAGTCATTTATTTCCAAAGTCACTTTTCCTTTCTAATTTTTCATTGACTTTATAAAAGTCACTTTAAAATTAGACTTAATAACTTTATCACTTAAAGTCACTTTTAAATTAGATTTAACTTTATAAAATTATAAAGTCACTTTAGGAGAAAAATTAAATTCTTTTGGACACTTTTCCCTAGGCCAAAGATCAAAGCCTAAGGGAACCACCTGTCCTCCGGTACCAAATTTCAACACTCCCTCTTACCGAGGAAGGTGTTCCTCACCACACCCATCTTGTCTCTGAAGTAGACATGCTTGCCCCGTGGTAAGGCTTTGGTAAGGATATCTGCAACCTGCTCATCAGTGGAAATATACTCAAGCTTCACAGCTCCCTTCTGAACATAGTCTCTGATGAAATGATATTTGATCCCGATATGCTTTGACCTGTCATGAAATACTGGATTCTCCGTGAGTTTAATGCAACTCTGATTATTACAGTAAATCACTGAAGGTCTCAACGGCTGACCAAATAAGTCAAACAACATCTTGCGAAGCCAGATAGCCTCACAACTAGCTAGACTGGCTGCCATATACTCTGCTTCTGCTGAACTCAGTGCTACTGACTGCTGCTTCCGGCTGAACCATGACACTACTGCTGAACCCAACCCAAAACAACACCCTGAAGTGCTCTTCCTATCAGAAGCACAACCTGCCCAATCAGAATCAGTGTATCCTGCCAATCTCACTCCATCTCCCTGCCTGTACTCCAGACCATAATCCATTGTCCCCTGCAAGTACCGCAAAATGTGTTTTGCAGCCACCCAGTGAACCTTCCTAGGCTCACACATAAACTGACTCATCGTGTTGACTGCAAAACAGATATCTGGTCTAGTGTTGACCAAATACATCAAGGAACCAATCAGCTGCCTGTACAATGTGGGATCCACCAACTCGGAATCCGAAGCATGAAGCTTCTTCCAGTTGGTGATCATCGGTGTCGACATGGGTCTACAATCCTCCATGTGGAATCTGCTAAGGATGTCCACAATATACTTCCCCTGCCCCAGGAAGAAATGCCCCTCCTCCTGCCACACCTCCAAACCCAAAAAGTAATGCATCAAGCCGATGTCCTTCATCTCAAACTCCGCCGCAAGATCTCTCTTGCAGTGCTCTATGAGTCTCTCTGCACCTGTAATGATCAAGTCATCCACATACAGCACCAGAATGAAAGGCTCCTCACCAATCACAATAAATTAAAGGTTCGGATCTGCCTCACTCTTTGTGAAACCCATCCCCTGCAAGTATGCATCTATCCTGGAGTACCAAGCTCTGGGAGCTTGCTTCAGGCCATAAAGGGCCTTCTTCAATCTGCACACATGGGACTCCTTCCCATGCACCTCAAAGCCCTGTGGCTGCTCAATGTACACCTCCTCCTGTATGAAGCCATTGAGAAATGCGGTCTTCACATCCATCTGGTGGATCTTCCAACCCATCTCTGCTGCTATCGATATAATGGAGCGGATCGAAGTATATCGAGCCACGGGAGCGAAGGTCTCCTCATAATCAACTCCCTCTACCTGGGAGAACCCTCTAGCCACAAACCTCGCTTTGAATTTCTCAATGCTGCCATCTGCAACATGCTTTACCTTGTAAAGCCATCTGGAAGTAACCACGGATTTGCCCTCAGGCCTCGGCACCACCTCTCAAACATCATTCTTCATGATAGAAGAATACTCCTCCTGCATGGCCTCTCTCCAGACCTGCTGGCTAGCTGCCTCCTCATAGCTAGAAGGCTCAGAGTCAAGGATGTTGGTAACCATCGCCATATAACTACAAAACCTCTTAGGTGGTCTACTCTCTCTGACCGGCCTCTTCGGCTCAGCAACAGATGTGGCATCTCTCAAGGTGTCCTGAAGCCACTTGGGCTTCCTCTTCCCTGAGCGCACTTCTTCCACCGGAGAATGAAACTCCTCCTCCTCATCATCATCAGTAGCCTGAACTCCTGACTATCTGTCTGTTGTCCTCCTGCCTGCACCTGAACCTATAGAAGCTGAGGTACCGTGTGAACTGTCCATCAGTGGACTCCCTAGTGAACTGCTCTGTGAACTGCTCTGCATGCTGCCCGGAGCACCACCCCTCTGGCTCGGCGAGCCACTGCTCACTGATGGACCTGACATCCTCATAGATGTACCTCCGGATCCTCCTGATCCCTGCCCACTGGATCCTTGCGACTGACTCAACTGCTGTTGAGGGTCTGGCTGATCCAGATACTCTAACTCCCGTGACCTCCTAAAGGCCCTGTCCTCCTCGAACTTCACATCCCGTCTGACAACAACTCTCCTCTGTGCAGGAATGTAAATCCGAAAGGCCTTTGAGGTCTCACTGTAGCCCACAAAGATACCCTTCTCTGCGGTGGGCTCTAGTTTGGTCCTCTTCTCTTTGGGTATATAGGAGTATGTAATGCATCCAAAGATGTGAAGATGACCAATATCAGGCTTCTTCCCAAAGAAAGCCTCCTCCGGAGTCATGTGCCCCAAAGCACGATGCGGACTCCTGTTCTGCAAGTAAACAGCTGTGTTGCAGGCCTCTGCCCACAAGAACAATGGTAACCCCTGATCATGTATCATGGCTTTGGCAGCCTCTATGATGGATCTGTTCTTCCTCTCCGCAAACCCGTTCTGCTGGGGGTTGTAAGGAACAGTGAACTCCCTCCTAATGCCTGCCTCCGCACAATAGTCAACAAACTCTCCAAGGGTGTACTCTCCTCCATTGTCCGACCTCAAGGACTTGATCTTTCGGCCTGTCTGTGTCTCCACAAGAGCTCTGAACTCCTGAAACCGCTTGAAGACCTCACTCTTGGTCTTCAAGAAATAAATCCAGGTCCTCCTGGAGTGATCATCAATGAATAAAACATAGTATTCATACCCACTCAAGGAAACATGAGACATCCGACCGCTCACATCGGAATGAATCAAATCAAGTATCCCCGTCGCTCTGTTGTCACTGCTGGGAAAAGGGGATTTGACAAACTTGCCCATTGCACAACCTCTGCAAGTATCAAAGTGATCAGTACTGAAATCTGGCACACCTGTAGTGATCTCCCGCAATGTCCTCAAGGCTCCATGATACATATGTCCCATCCTGCGGTGCCAAATCTCACACAGCTCAGAACTGCTAGCTCTGCTGTCGGTACTACTGCTCAATGCCAAAAGGGGTTGGAATGCAAACTTGTACACCTTTGCATGGCGTACACCTATCACTCTAGCTGAATCAGCTGGAGTGCCCCTGGGATACATCAACACCTGTCCTCCCCTGAACAGTACCTCATATCCTCTGTCCTCCAAAGCTGAGACGGATATGAGGTTCTTCCTCATCCCTGGCACATAAAGAACCTCTGACACCTTCAAGGGAGGTTTGGACTCCCTCTGAAATGTCAGTGTCCCCACCCCGACTGCTCTAACAACTCTGTCATCACCAAGTACTACCTCAATATCAGTGCCACTCTCTGAAAGCTCTGAGAAGTACTCACGGACTCCTGTCATATGACGTGAAGCCCCACTGTCCACATACCAGATACCTGAAGATGCTCCGCTAATCGAGGGAAAAGCATGCTCCCTCTGAACCTGTGTGGCAGGTGATCCTGCACTAGAGGACTCACACATAGTGAACACAAAGTCCCAGTCAAAACGACCTGCAAAGTCCTCAATCTCTGCTGAAGTTGCCACGTCTTGGTTCTTCCCCTTCTTCTTCTTCTTCTCCGGACACACAACTGCATAGTGTCCCATCTTCTGACAATTCCAACACTTCACCTTGGAATAGTCCTTCTGTGTGTTCCCCTGTTTACCTTTACCTTTGCCTTTGCCCCCACCACTGCTTGTGGAAGCCTGCTTCTTCCCTTTGCCTTTCTTGCCTCCTGCCACCAGTGCTACGTCCTCATCCTGCTCAACTGGCTTGGCTGCCCCAAGCTGTCCTTTCCTGATCTCTGTCTGAATGCAATCATCCCAAAACCTCTCCCATGTGGGAAGGGTCTCACGTGCACAAACCCCATCAGCAAAGTTCAACCATGAACGGGGGAGGCCATTCACTGCAATCCGCACCAACTCAGTGGGTGGAATGGCCTCTCCAATCGCTGCCAACTCATCTCTCACATTGGTAATCTTTGTGAGATATCCAGCTGCACTATCATTACCCATCTTAATGTTCTTCAGCTTCTCCTTCAGGACCATCTTCCGGTTCTCATTGGTATTCTGGTAGAGATTGGACAATGCTGTCCACATCTCATGGGCATTGCTCTTTCCTCTCACATGAGGAATGCAATGGTCTTTGATTCCGTCTAGAATCA
Source organism: Pinus tabuliformis (assembly GCA_031772625.1). Taxonomy (NCBI): domain Eukaryota; kingdom Viridiplantae; phylum Streptophyta; class Pinopsida; order Pinales; family Pinaceae; genus Pinus; species Pinus tabuliformis. Next base: position 684,046,005 of record CM062814.1, on the reverse strand, counting down.
GCCTCTTACCCTTATTGTTCTTCTTTTTATACTCAGCCAACTGAGTAACATCAGTGGGCACAACAACAGGGTTCTGTGCGGTATGCACCATGATATCCCAGACTTCTGCCTCCTCAAAGATACTCTGCATTCTCTCCTTCCAAACGCTGTAATTTATATGCCCATCCAGACTATCCTCCACCTTCAATCCCAATGACATCCTGCTGTCCTAAAACTGAAAAATAGCACTGCTGTAGTAAAGATAAAACTGCTGTTTATGAAAAAATCAGCTTGCTGGAATTTTCTGAGTGAAAAATCAGCAACTGTAATTTTTCCTTTTGTTGTCCCAAACTGCCCTTCAGCACTCAAGCTCTGATACCATGTAAAAATTTCTGTTTTCCCACCCCGGTTTTCAGTTTCTCCTTATTTCTCCCATGTAGTTAAATGCCCATTCCCATAACCATACATTTAACAGACTGAAAAAAATAAATATTGCTGAAAACACAAATTCTGGAAATTTTTCAGAATGCTGGAAATTGCAGAATTGAAAATCAGCAATTCAAAACAGCCATTAAAACACATTAAAACACTGATATTTTTGGTCAACTCGACCCTGGAAAAACCCCCTACAACTCTTGGGGAAAACCAGTTTGAGAGCTCTTCTTTATTTCTGAAAATTGTCTTTTTACAGTGAGAATTATTCAGCAAAAAATCAGCAAGCAAATTTACAACTTATCTCATTTCCCGTGCCTCACAGCAATCTGGAAATTACAGCAAACAGGACAGCAATAAATGCTGTACGACCTCCGTTTTGTGTGCAGAAAAATCAGCAAACTGCTCCTCGATTTTTGTGCAAAAATCTGTCTTTCACTATGTGCTGAATCAGCTGTACAAATCTGCTCAACTACTGCCTTGGAATGTGTGCCAAGCTGTTGTCTCCTTCTCCTCCCTGCTCAGAAATCTCTCTTGCTCTCTTGCTCTCCTTCTCCCAATCTGCTCATGAAAGAATGAATGACCTTTTCCTCATTTTCCTCCTTTAATATAACTCCAAGTGACTTTTGGGTGATCCAAGTGACTTTTGGGTGATCTCTAAATCCAATGGCTGAAATAGATTTAGATCAATGGTTGAGATTAAATGCTCATTTAAATCTCACTTTCTATTTTTTAATTCACCCCACTTTAATAAAGACCCACTTAGTCATTTATTTCCAAAGTCACTTTTCCTTTCTAATTTTTCATTGACTTTATAAAAGTCACTTTAAAATTAGACTTAATAACTTTATCACTTAAAGTCACTTTTAAATTAGATTTAACTTTATAAAATTATAAAGTCACTTTAGGAGAAAAATTAAATTCTTTTGGACACTTTTCCCTAGGCCAAAGATCAAAGCCTAAGGGAACCACCTGTCCTCCGGTACCAAATTTCAACATAATTTTTCGTTGACTTTATAAAAGTCACTTTAAAATTAGACTTAGTAACTTTATCACTTAAAGTCACTTTTAAATTAGATTTAACTTTATAAACAAAATTACAAAGTCACTTTAGGAGAAAAATTAAATTCTTTTGGACACTTTTCCCTAGGCCAAAGATCAAAGCCTAAGGGAACCACCTGTCCTCCGGTACCAAATTTCAACACTCCCTCTTACCGAGGAAGGTGTTCCTCACCACACCCATCTTGTCTCTGAAGTAGACATGCTTGCCCCGTGGTAAGGCTTTGGTAAGAAGATCTGCAACATGCTCATCAGTGGAAATATACTCAAGCTTCACAGCTCCATTCTGAACATAGTCTCTGATGAAATGATATCTGATCCCGATATGCTTTGACCTGTCATGAAAAACTGGATTCTCCGTGAGTTTAATGCAACTATGATTATCACAGTAAATCACTGAAGGTCTCAACGGGTGACCAAATAAGCCAAACAACATCTTGCGAAGCCAGATAGCCTCACAACTAGCTAGACTGGCTGCCATATACTCTGCTTCCGCTGAACTCAGTGCTACTGACTGCTGCTTCTGGTTGAACCATGACACTACTGCTGAACCCAACCCAAAACAACACCTTGAAGTGCTCTTCCTATCAGAAACACAACCTGCCCAATCAGAATCAGTGTATCCTGCCAATCTCACTCCATCTCCCTACCTGTAGTCCAGACCATAATCCACTGTCCCCTGCAAGTACCGCAAAATGTGTTTTGCAGCCACCCAGTGAACCTTCCTAGGCTCACACATAAACTGACTCATTATGTTGACTGCAAAACAGATATCTGGTCTAGTGTTGACCAAATACATCAAGGAACCAATCAGCTGCCTGTACAATGTGGGATCCACCAACTCGGAATCCGAAGCATGAAGCTTCTTCCAGTTGGTGATCATCGGTGTCAACATGGGTCTACAATCCTCCATGTGGAATCTGCTAAGGATGTCCACAATATACTTCCCCTGCCCCAGGAAGAAATGCCCCTCCTCCTGCCACACCTCCAAGCCCAAAAAGTAATGCATCAAGCCGATGTCCTTCATCTCAAACTCCGTCGCAAGATCTCTCTTGCAGTGCTCTATGAGTCTCTCTACACCTGTAATGACCAAGTCATCCACATACAGCACCAGAATGAGAGGCTCCTCACTTATCACAATAAAGTAAAGGTTCGGATCTGCCTCACTCTTTGTGAAACCCATCCCCTGCAAGTATGTATCTATCTTGGAGTACCAAGCTATGGGAGCTTGCTTCAGGCCATAAAGGGCCTTCTTCAGTCTGCACACATGGGACTCCTTCCCATGCACCTCAAAGCCCTGTGGCTGCTCAATGTACACCTCCTCCTGTATGAAGCCATTGAGAAATGTGGTCTTCACATCCATCTGGTGGATCTTCCAACCCATCTCTGCTGCTATCGATATAATGGAGCGGATCGAAGTATATCGAGCCATGGGAGCAAAGGTCTCCTCATAATCAACTCCCTCTACCTGGGAGAACCCTCTAGCCACAAACCTTGCTTTGAATTTCTCAATGCTACCATCTGCAGCATGCTTTACCTTGTAAAGCCATCTGGAAGTAACCACGGATTTGCCCTCAAGCCTCGGCACCACCGCCCAAACATCATTCTTCATGATAGAAGAATACTCCTCCTGCATGGCCTCTCTCCAGACCTGTTGGCTAGCTGCCTCCTCATAGCTAGAAGGCTCAGAGTCAAGGATGCTGGTAACCATCACCATATAGCTACAAAACCTCTCAGGTGGTCTACTCTCTCTGACCGGCCTCTTCGGCTCAGCAACAGATGTGGCATCTCTCAAGGTGTCCTGAAGCCACTTGGGCTTCCTCTTCCCTGAGCGCACTTCTCCCACCGGAGAATGAAACTCCTCCTCCTCATCATCAGCAGGAGCCTGAACTCCTAACTATCTGCCTGTTGTCCTCCTTCCTTCACCTGAACCTGTAGAAGCTGAGGTACCGTGTGAACTGTCCATCAGTGGACTCCCTAGTGAATTGCTCTGCATGCTACCCGGAGCACCACCCCTCTGGCTCGGTGAGCCACTGCTCACTGACGGACCTGACATCCTCATAGATGTACCTCCTGATCCTCCTGATCCTTGCCCACTGGATCCCTGCGACTGACTCAACTACTGCTGAGGGTCTGACTGATCCAGATACTCTAACTCTCGTGACCTCCTAAAGGCCCTGTCCTCCTCGAACTTCACATCCCGTCTGACAACAACTCTCCTCTGTGCAGGAATGTAAATCCGAAAGGCCTTTGAGGTCTCACTATAGCCCACAAAGATACCCTTCTCTGCGGTGGGCTCTAGTTTGGTCCTCTTCTCCTTGGGTATATAGGAGTATGTAATGCATCCAAAGATATGAAGATGACCAATATCAGGCTTCTTCCAGAGAAAGCCTCCTCCGCAGTCATGTGCCCCAAGGCATGATGTGGACTCTTGTTCTGCAAGTAAACAGTTGTGTTTTAGGCCTCTGCCTACAAGAACAATGGCAACACCTGATCATGTAACATGGCTTTAGCAGCCCCTATGATGGATCTATTCTTCCTCTCTGCAACCTCGTTCTGCTGGGGGTTGTAAGGAACAATGAACTCCCCCCTAATGCCTGCCTCCGCGCAATAATCAACAAACTCTCCAAGGGTGTACTCTCCTCCATTGTCCGACCTCAGGGACTTGATCTTCCGACCTGTCTGTGTCTCCACAAGAGCTCTGAACTCCTGAAACCGCTTGAAGACCTCACTCTTGGTCTTCAAGAAATAAATCCAGGTCCTCCTGGAGTGATCATCAATGAATAAAACATAGTACTCATATCCACTCAAGGAAACATGAGACATCCGACCGCTCACATCAGAATGAATCAAATCAAGTATCCCAGTCGCTCTGTTGTCACTGTTGGGAAAAGGGGATTTGGCAAACTTGCCCATTGCACAACCTCTGCAAGTATCAAAGTGATCAGTACTGAAATCTGACACACCTGTAGTGATCTCCCGCAATGTCCTCAAGGCTCCATGATACATATGTCCCATCCTGCGGTGCCAAATCTCACACAGCTCAGAACTGCTAGCTCTGCTGTCGGTACTACTGCTCAATGCCAAAAGGGGCTGGAATGCAAACTTGTACACCTTTGCATGGCGTACACCTATCACTCTAGCTGAATCAGTTGGAGTGCCCCTGGGATACATCAACACCTGTCCTCCCCTGAACAGTACCTCATATCCTCTGTCCTCCAAAGCTGAGACGGATATGAGGTTCTTCCTCATCCTTGGCACATAAAGAACATCTGACACTTTCAAGGGAGGTTTGGACTCCCTCTGAAATGTCAGTGTCCCCACCCCGACTGCTCTAACAACTCTGTCATCACCGAGTACTACCTCTATATCAGTGCCACTCTCTGAAAGCTCTGAGAAGTACTCACGGACTCCTGTCATGTGACATGAAGCCCCACTGTCCACATACCAGATACCTGAAGATGCTCCGCTAATCGAGGGAAAAGCATGCTCCCTCTGAACCTGTGTGGCAGGGGATCCTGCACTAGAGGACTCATACGTAGTGAATGCAAACTCCCAGTCAAAACGACCAGCAAAGTCCTCAAACTCTGCTGAAGCTGCCACGTCCTGGTTCTTCCCCTTCTTCTTCTTCTTCTCCGGACACACAATTGCATAGTGTCCCATATTTTGACAATTCCAACACTTCACCTTGGAATAGTCCTTCTGTGTGTTCCCCTGTTTACCTTTACCTTTGCCTTTGCTCCCACCACTGCTTGTGGAAACCTGCTTCTTCCCTTTGCCTTTCTTGCCTCTTGCCACCAGTGCTACATCCTCATCCTGCTCAACTGGCTTGGCTGCCCCAAGCTAACCTTTCCTTATCTCTATCTGAATGCAATCATCCCAAAACCTCTCCCATGTGGGAAGGGTCTCACGTGCACAAACCCCATCAGCAAAGTTCAACCATGAACGGGGGAGGCCATTTACTGCAATCCGCACCAACTCAGTGGGTGGAATGGCCTCTCCAATCGCTGCCAACTCATCTCTCACATTAGTAATCTTTGTGAGATATCCAGCTACACTATCATTCCCCATCTTAATGTTTTTCAGTTTCTCCTTCAGAACCATTTTCCGATTCTCATTGGTACTCTGGTAGAGATTGGACAATGCTGTCCACATCTCATGGGCATTGCTCTTTCCTCTCACATGAGGAATGCAATGGTCTTTGATTCCGTCTAGAATCAGCCTCTTACCCTTGTTGTTCTTTTTATTATAAGCTATCAACTGAGTAGCATCGGTAGGCACAACAACAGGGTTCTGTGTGGTATGCACCATGATATCCCAGACTTCTGCCTCCTCAAAAATACTCTGCATTCTCTCCTTCCAAACGCTGTAATTTGTATGCTCATCCAACCTATCCTCCACCCTCAATTCCAATGACATCCTGCTGTCCTAAAACTGAAAATAGCACTGTTGTAGTAAAGATAACACTGCTGTTTATGAAAAAATCAGCTTGCTGGAATTTTCTGAGTGAAAAATCAGCAGCTGTAATTTTTCCTTTTGCTGTCCCAAACTGTCCTTCAGCGCTCAAGCTCTGATACCATGTAGAAATTTCTATTTTCCCACCCCGGTTTTCAGTTTCTCCTTATTTCTCCCATATAGTTAAATTCCCTTTCCCATAACCATACATTTAACAAGCTGGAAAAAATAAATTTGCTGAAAACACAAATTCTGGAAATTTTACAGAATGCTGGAAATTGCAGAAATAAAAATCAGCAGTAATAAATAGCCATTAAAACACATTTAAACACTGAGATTTTTGGTCAATGTGACCCTGGAAAAACCCCCTACAACTCTTAGGGAAAACCAGTTTGAAAGCTCTTCTTTATTTCTGGAAAATGCCTTTTTACAGTAAGAGAAATATTCAGCAAAACTCAGCAAGCAAACTTTTACAACTTATGTCAGCCTTGCTGAAACTCCACCTTGCTGAAACTCCGCCCTGCTGAAACTCTGCTGTACAGACCTGCTGAAACTCCGCCCTGCTCAGAAATCTCCATTGCTCTCTTTCTCTCCTTCTCCCAATCTGCTCATGAAAGAATGAATGACCTTTTCCTCATTTTTCTCCTTTAATCTAACCCCAAGTGACTTTTGGGTGATCCCTAAATCCAATGGCTGAAATAAATTGAGATCTAAGGCTGAGATTAAATGCTCATTTAAATCTCACTTTTTATTTTTTAATTCACCCCACTTTAATAAGACCCACTTAGTCATTTATTTCCAAAGTCACTTTTCCTTTCTAATTTTTCATTGACTTTATAAAAGTCACTTTAAAATTAGACTTAGTAACTTTATCACTTAAAGTCACTTTTAAATTAGATTTAACTTTATAAAAAAAATTACAAAATCACTTTAGGAGAAAAATTAAATTCTTTTGGACACTTTTCCCTAGGCCAAAGATCAAAGCCTAAGGGAACCACCTGTCCTCCGGTACCAAATTTCAACATCGGTAAGAAACCTGGTGTTTCTAATTTTAGAATTTTTTCTTGTCCCGTATATTTTCATGTGTCATTAGAGAAAAGAAACAAGCTAGATGCATTTGGGAAGAAAGGAACATTTGTGGGCTACAGTGAAACTTCGAAAGCATATACAATATGTGCCTAGTCAAAGAGAAGAAGAAATAAGTCATGATGTCACTTTCGATGAAGATTTTGCCCTTAGGAAAGTCTAAGATCTTCCTATCCCTAAGAAGGAAAATAATGATTATGCAGGAAAGCAAGATGAATCCTCGACAGATGATCCAATGACCAATGTTGAAGATCCGATGGATCCCATTGAACCACCTCCTAGTGAGCCCTCTACTTCAAGAAAAAGACCTTTGTGGCTCAAAGATACTCTTGAAGATGTCGAGAGACATGTTGCACCAAGGGGAACATTTCGTGAAATCAAGAAGGTGAACAGGTACCAAGGGTACTTAGCTACCATGAGTACCATTGTACAATCTGAGCCATGTATGTTCGAATAAGTTGTGAAGCACCAAGTCTGGAAGGATGCGATGAATGAGGAATATGAGTCGATCATGAAGAATGATGTTTGGGATGTGGTTCCTAAACCCAAGGACAAGTCAGTGGTCACTTCAAAATGGCTTTACAAAATCAAACATGGAGCTGATAGGAGTGTTGAAAAGTTAAAGGTCGGGTTCGTTGTTCGAGGCTTCTCTCAAAAGGAAGGAGTGGAGTACGATGAGATATTTGCATCGGTTTCTCAATATACCATCATCCGTTTGATTATAGCCTTTGTTGCCTCACAAGGATGGAACCTAAACCAAATGGATGTCAAAATTGCCCCCTTGCATGGCTCGCTTAAGGAGGAATTCTATGTAGAACAACCTGAGGGGTTCAAAGTTCAAGATCATAAGACACATTTATGCAGGTTGAAGAAAGCCCTCTATGGGTTGAAGCAAGCCCCCAGGGCTTGGTATGAGAGGATAGATAGCTATCTTATGAAGCTGGGATTTACAAGGACTGAAGTTGACCCAAAACTACACTTCAAGGTTGAAAAAGACAGGCCTCTCATTCTGGTCCTTTATGTGCATGATATCTTTCTGACATGTGATGACCCTCTCATTCATCAATGCAAGAGGGAGTTGGCTTCCAAATTCGAGATGGAGGACCTAGGACTAATGCACTATTTCCTAGGGCTGGAGGTCTGGAAAAATCCAAGTGAGATTTTCCTTTCTCAAGGAAAATACATTGCGAAGTTGCTTGAGAGACATGGGATGGTGAATTGCAAGTCTATGTCTACTCCAATGGAACATAACTTCAAGAAGCTATGTGGAAGTGTTGTTGGGCCCGGATTAGCGAACCCTTCCGAGTATCATCAACTTGTGGGGAGCCTGATGTTCTTAGTAAACTCTCATCCTGACATATGATTCGTTGTGAACACATTGAGTCAATTTATGGTCGAGCCTCATTACATTCATTGGATTGTTGTTAAGAATCTCTTGAAATATCTCTGAGCCACAATCCACTATGCACTAAGATACACTGTCGGGAATTTGAGGCTACATGGATATACAGATGCTGACTAGGCTGCCAGTGTGGTGGATCGTAAGAGCACATCTGGGTGTTGCTTCTCTTTAGGGTTTGCTTCAATATCTTGGATGAGCAAGAAGCAGAAATCAGTTGCTTTAAGCATCGTCAAGGCTGAATACATTACTACAAGTATGTCCTGTTGTGAAGTTGTTCAGTTGAGGAAGCTCTTTAGTGAGCTAGTGTTGGATACCACTATGATCTTTTGTGACAACCAAAGTGGGATTCACCTTTCAAAGAATCTCATGTTCCACGACCGCTCCAAGCACATTGATATCAGGTACCACTTTATCAGGGATATGGTACAATGGGGAGAAATAAGGCTCCAACACATCAAGACGGATAAGCAGGTCGCAAATATTCTCACAAAGCCTTTGGGGAAGATCAAATTCTTAACCTTCCAAGAGAGACTTGGAGTCGTGGAAAGACCCTCCTATCAGAGTCTCGTATGAGTTGAACATTGAGCTTTAGGAGCTCCTAGGGGTTTGGGGTACTTCTTGGAGCTACGAGTGACCATAGGGTGAGTGATTCACCTTCCCCTAGTGGTGCGCTATGTATAGGGTGAGTGGTTCACCTTCCCTGTGATACTCCATGATGGTTGACATGTGTGTAGGGTGAGTGGTTCACCTTACCCTACGATAGACATATGCATAGGATGAGTGGTTCACCTTCTCCTATGGAATATGAGCAGGATGAGTGGTTCACCTTCTCCTATGGAATATGAGCAGGATGAGTGGTTCACCTTCGCTTATCGATGCCCCGGCATACATCCTACCCATGGAGTCTGAAACTCATGGGAAGTACCTCTCATCTGGCCAATGAGTTGGGAAAAGTGGTTAGGGACCATAGCACTACTGATGGACACATCGTGTACTGTCGTGCTCACTATGACCAAGATGCATGGTGTTCAACAACTTGATTTGGGATCAAGGATTGACTTTTGTCAGTGGAGAGTGGTAAGGTCTTGTGACTCACTCTTGATCACCACTTCTTCATTATTACTTCATGGTTCAGCAGAGTAGAGCACAGCACAAAAGTGATGACAGAGATGGTACATGATGACAGGATGGCATGATGATGACAGATGGATTGGCAAGTGGAAATATCCCTAGTTGAGAGGGAGTGTTAAAATTGAAAACTAGGGCCAAATTCCACCCTAGGACAGCTCATATGATGGAGATGATTATTGCATTAGATTCCTCTTTTTGAGAGGTCCAAATTTGATCTAAAGATCATCTCATTCAGACAAGTAGAAGTGCGATTTTGAATTTATTCTCTCACATGCACAAATTGTTAAGGTCAGCCTCATCTTGATGTAGGCTCAAGAAGCCCAATAGATGTGTCCTTTCACCCTCAATGAATTATATAAATAGGAGTGACCCACCTCATTTGGGCATCACTCACTCATCATTTCTTCTCTCTCCTAATCAGATTAGTTCATACAACTTGGATATCATCTCTCTCTCTCTCTCTCTCTCTCATGTGTGGATGAAGGATGAATTTCTGGGATAGATTGCAAGCCGAAAATTTCAAAGTTTCGAGACAACATTGACCAAAGGGTTATTGACCAAGTTTGACTGTGTTTTTCAGGGTAGAAGTTCAGTCTCCTTAGGCCGCATTTATGGGCATAGAAATCGAGGTTTTCTAGGCATGTTGACCAGCTTTGACTTCTGTTTGACTATGGAAAATCACAGCAAATTTTCTCTCTCCTTTGACCAAGTTTGACCAAGTTGTTTTGGGCTGCATTTGACCTCCTGTTCAGGCTAAGTTTGACCAAGGAAGACTGAGATGCATTGGTGAAGTTTTGTTGTTGTTTTGACCAATGTTGACTTTTTGGTTAGAGCAAGTTTGACTGCAATTGACTGCAGAACTTTACAGGTCTAATTTGACTGTGTATTGGGCAAGTGAATTTGATCTATGTACTCTCTCTCTCTACTGAACTATTGAATAATAAGAAGAAGATTTGATCAAAGGGTTTTCCCTGCCTTGGGCCTTTTCCTTGGCATTTTCCAAATCTGGTGTCCTCTTGTCTTCGCTTGTCTTTTGCATATGTTTTTATGTTCTATCTATATTTATTGTCAATGTGATTAAGGTAATGTGATTACTACTGGAAATAATTGGAAATTGTCATTGGGTTGCTAAAGGAACATTGAAGTAAATTGTGCTAAGCATAGAACATACCATTTTTATCTAAATTTAACATAAATGCAGTAGACTTTCCTTCTTCATGCTTTTGAATCCTTCCTCTTGATATCATCCTTGATTATTCTTGAGTGAGCTTTCCAACAATTTCATCAAATGACGAGAGGATATTATTGTTGCTTATAGTAGTAATGAAGGTTTCCCAAATGGGAGGGAGACCTCTAAGAGTCACAATCACCAATTCCCTATCAAGCACAGATTCCCCAACTCTTTGCAATTAATCTCTAAGACAAGATCTCCTCATAATGTAGGATTGCACAAACTCTCCTTTGTTCATCTTCATGTCTTTGATTTGATCTCTCAAGGAGATGATTTCATTCAAACTGTTGATTTCATACATGCCAACAATTTTATCATACATGCCCTTAGTCTTCCTCAAATTTCCAACATATGTAAGTAAATTATCTTGTAAACCATCAACTATAATTTTCTTTACTTTCAACTCACCTTTATTGTACTTGATCTTGGAAGACTCAGGTACATTTCCTTGAATGTATTCCAAAACATCATTGTTATCAACTATGATCTCCAACCTGGCTTTCCATGCAGCAAAGTTAGATGAGTCACCCAACTTTTCATTTTCATTGAAGAAGGACATCTTGACTTGACTAGATAGACACTTTCAACTTTTCTAAAGATGATTGTTTCGATGTTTGTCTCCTTTTGGGCTTGTCCTTCACCTTGGCTCAGAAACCATGTTAATTTTTCATATTCTTCTATGTTGTATCAATTAATTTCAATACTTCAATTAGCAATCTTTTCAATATCAATTAATCTTTCCAATCATCAATGATAACTGAAGATAGAAAAATAAATGCAATGATAAGAGACAATCAACACATCAAAAAGGGACACCGGGTTTGGTCAAAGACCAGGGGAAAACCCCACAAGGGGGAAATCCCTTTGAAATTCATCTTCTATTAGATTGTCATAAAATGTTCATCAAGGAATAAAATGATCACAATACAAAATCATCCAACAAAATTATCCCAACAATATTCAGAAATAGACTTCTATCATCACTGTAGATCAGAGACAACTTTTCCTGTCTATAGTCAACTACGGTCAACTGACAAAATTTAGCCCTACTTTCCAGTCGTAGGGAGGAGAAGTTGTGCAATCCACTGAAGACTTCCAGTCGCTCCCTTGAGCCTGCAAGCCAACAACTGCAATCGAATTTATCCTTTGATGAGCCAGCGACTGTAACCCAAAACCCTAGAAACACATGCAAGCTTCGAACCTCAGACCTTTGTGAACAACTGTTGTCGTTCTAGCCTCAAACCTGTGCGAACCAATCAATGAATAAGAGAAGAAGAAGATGTTTGGTGATGTCCAAATGAGCTTGAGGTCACTTGTATTTATAGGCTTCCAAGGGTGACCAATTTTCCATTGGGGCCAACCTATCCAAATTGGCATATGAGAGCTTTTCTTCATAAGTGCACTTTCCCTTGTCCAAATTTGACGATCTTTAGGTCAATTTTGGTCCTCTCGAAAAGAGGAATTCAATGCAATCATCGTCTCCATCAAATAATTTATTTTCCAAAGTGTAATTTGGCCCTAGTTTCCAATTTAAATAGTATATCTTGGTTGGCAAACACATCCATAATGAATTAGACTAGCTTGGAGGGGCTTTTCAAGAATTTGATGAGGGTTTTCACACTTCTATACGTAAGTGCAAACTTAATCAACAAGGCAAAATCTCCACCTGCCTACAAGTGTTGAGATTTAAGACCTTAGGATCATCCCAATGCACTATTTAATTTAGCTTCGCATGCAAATGCTTGGCATCCACATTACCAAGCTTCCTCTAGATTCTTGGTTTTTTCTTTGTTGTCACATTCCTCTCTCAATACAACACACGCGATAACAGAAAGAAAGTTTATCTTCAATCAAGGACTAGTGTGGTCTATTTGTTGCAATTCCTTTCTATTTAGTATTTTTTTTACTTGCATTTCATTTTCTTGCAAGATATCTATGGACAAATTAGAGGTTAAAGAAGTAAGGAAGGTTCTAGAAGGAAAGAAGAAGCCATCTAGGCAACAATACAATCCTCTACAATTTCTACTAAACTAGTTCAAATGGTATGGAGTGTAGCAACTGAAAATACCACCATAATGAACCTTCATTGGGTACAAAGCTTACACACTGACAATATTGAAGCTTATTGTGGCAGATTGAGATCCCTACTTTTAGCTTAGAGAATGGATGTTTTATCCCTTGGATCCAACAATGCAAAGACTGGTCAATCAATTAATAAAGGGTCATTAAGAAGATTCAATCGGTCAATCTAAAGACCAAATGGATATTGAAGATCAAGATTCCCCCTACTCAGTCAAGAAAGAAGTTTAATATAGCACTAAGCTCTGAATGATGGTTACATGTGTTTTATTATCATTTATATTATGGGAAATTTTGTGAAATTATTAACATGCAAGAAATCATGCAATTTGAGATTATCTAAAATTTTGGAATATGTAACAACTAGCCCGAATATATGTTTATGTTTAAAGTATATGAAAATGATGTGTGTACTCAATGATATATATTGATGCTAGCTTTGGCATAGCCAATTTGATTAATATAATTTATATTTTAGTTAGCAAAAAAAATGTTGCACCTTATTAGTCCCTATATAAGCATGGAAAATGTCATATAGTTTTTTTAAGGTTGAGAAAATAGTTAATATTAAATTAAATATTTTAAACATATAAATGTTATTTTATTTTTTAATTTGACATCTAGATTTTCCAATTTGTTATAACTAATGTCATGACAATTTATCTTTGGTTTGAATTGAATTGCTAGACATAAAAATGAATAAATAAAGTAAAAAACAAAATTGAATTCATGTTTGTCATTGGAACAGGTTAAGTTATTGCAATGGGATTGTTTTTTGGCAGACAAGTGGGATAGAGCATGTGCTCCACATCCCCAAGTGTCCTCCATCCATCAAGTTTTGTTGTAACAAAGACTAGACTATTGTTGGGAAACTTATGAGACTATTGTTGTGAAAACTATAGTGGATGTCTAGAAACAAATAGAGGGAGGGTGTAAGACCCTCACCTAGAGTGGTGTCAAGCACCTCTAGCACATGATCACCTTGGCGGTCAATGACCAATGCGAATGGAAAATCAAAAAGATGATACATTAGACAAAACGATTGAGATGCCTTGGCCTATTAGCAAGGTGCACCTCAAACAGATGTATTGGCCCATTAGAAAGGCACACCTTGGATAGTTTTGTTGGCCCATTGGCAAGGCATGCCTCAAACAATTGCCTTGGCTCATTCACAAGGAACACTTCAATAGTTGGTAATGTTGGCCCTTTAGCAAGGCACACCGTAGATGAAATTGGATTCCCCTATAAATAAACAAGGCACCCCACAAACTATGGTAGCTCGCACTAAGTTGGACACATTAAAGAAGCTTGGACAAGGACTTAGCTAGAGGTAAAAATGATTGTTGCAGGAAACTTTGAATAGTTATGCAATTGGCATGATGAATAAAGTGAAAAAAAGCTTGATGAATTGGGTGCATATAATTTTTATGGATCAATGAATTTAGATGGTCCACACTTGGGGGTTGCAGTAGATGATTGAGGTGGCTTCAGGGAAAATTTATCATGGATTGCAACTAGGGAGCACACTTGTTGCGCATGTTCCTTTTGGCATGCATATTTCAAACACCTTAGGAGCAACCAGATAGACTTAGGCAAATCAACCCCAATCATGCGAACTCATGCAAGTCAAGCATACTTAGGAGAATTGGACCAACTATGATGAGTGGACACAGTTTCCTTCATATGACTGGAGATGAAATGGGCATAGTTGGGCATAATTAAACATGGTCAGATAGAATCATCAAGAAAATGAGATGACCTAGGTGGACCAACCATGAGTTGGGATGATTCAATGGAATGATAAGTGGATAGTTAGCTTGAAGTTGCAACGGATGGCACTTGGATCTACCTTGGAATGGTAGGGATTGCAAGTGCATGACAAACTCATATAAGTGAGTGGATGCCTCAAATTTGATTCAATGATCCTTTTATGATTCCTCTGAATCAACTCCGTTCCTCTGCGTCCTTCGGAATTCTCCCTGCAACCTGTTGCAGAGCCTACGAATTCAACAGTAATTCATATATGAAATACTAATTCACCCAATCTAACATAATCAGGAATAAACCTCAGTATATATATATGTAAAAACAAAGTACATTCGAGACTGCTCGGTCTCACTCACACACACACAAGCTTGGTTCTACTATTAGTGACCACTCCCTTTTGACACTGCCCGTAGGCTTACATATATTCTATATGTCCCTCTCTATCTTAATTGAACGTGTAGGTTCACTATTTATAAGAATACATTGGATCGGATCACTATGAAGGATCTGATCAATCCTCTCCTTGATTTGCTCAACAAACTCTTAAACTCGCTATATGTATACACATGGCAAATTTCATTAAGTCTTTTAGAGACTTATCCATTCCATCTCTTTCTCTGTTTTAAAACAGAAAAGTCCCCTTATTCAGCTCAATGTTCCACATCTATTCTCCATTTAATGCCTAAAACTCTCTCTCGCTTCTAGAATCATGAACTGAGTTCTAATTGACTTTGGACTCTTGTCATTTATTCACCACTCATGTTCTCATTTATTTGTTTTGAGAGCATTTACATATTCTCCCATTATCTAATTAAATCACTTAAAAGCCTAAATATTACATTGACTTGAGACTTAGGAAACTAATTTCCCTAAAACTCATGACCCCCTATGTCTACTAATTACAAAGATTTCCTCTTGGGATGAATGCTCCTGCATCAGTATAATAAATTATTGTCTTGTGTTTTAGCACATCACATAAGTTGTTGAATCTAAAGTACAAATCTATATGGTATCAAAGCTAAAGATAGTATAGAAGAGAATTCGAGTTTGTTGTGCAAGGGAAATCAAATTTGCAAGTTCATACTTCAGAGTCAGAAATATGTCATTCTACGGTTTGAGACTTGAGTATGCCCTGGAGGGCAACTCGAATTACATAGCTTGGAAGGACAAGATGGAGGCAGTGCTAGAAGACAATGGTCTCAAGGAATTCATAAATCATGATATTTTGAAGCCTCCAACATCTAATGCTAAAGATCTGGCAAAATGGTGAAACTCTGTGGCAAAAGCGAGAAGGATTATCCTGAAAGGAGTTAGAGATCACATTGTCTTGAATCTCCACGGTGAGGACACTCCATTTGCAATGTGGAAGGCATCGACAAGCCTGTTTCAAAATAGCAGTGACCATAGGAAGTTGGCACTGAAGGACAAACCCAAAAAGATCAAGATGGAGAAGGGCGACTCTATTTCGGAGTACTTGACCAAGTTCACACATTGTCGAGATGAGCTTGGAAGTGTGGGGATTATTGTTTCCAAAGACGATCTGGTGAGCCTAGCACTTGTGGGAGCGATTGTGGTCCAACTTGGTAGAAGAAGAGTTTTGGCAGAACACCAGAGATGGGACCTCTCCCAAAGAAGTGGAAGAGGACTTTGCATTAATCAAAGAAAAGAAAGCCAAGGGAAAGAAGTCCCAAGGCAAGGAGGGCAGCAAGAAGAAGGACTTGTCGAACATCAAGTGTTTTCATTGTCACGAGTACGAGCACTATGCCACGAATTGCCCACAGAAGAAAGCAAGCAAGAAGGAGCTTGCAGTGATAGCAATGAGTGAAGCTCTAGCTTCACAATTCAAACTTGATTTCACTTTCATTGCATGCATGGCTAGCACTGTAATGGGAATTATGTGGTATCTTGACAGTGATGCCTCGTTCCATATAACGAGGAATAGAGATCTCTTCAATGACTTTGAGGAGAAAGACCTCAAGCAAAACATAGAGTTTGGAGATGATGGGAGGTATAGCATGACCAGCATTGGTATAGTTACCTTTCAGAGGGAATCTAGCTCCCCTCTTAGAATCACAAATGTGATATGTAATTTCACCCTATGAATTTCCAAAAATTAAAGATGAAAGATTGGGTGGATTTAGAAAGAAAGATTTGTCCTCTCTGCAAACAAATGATAGACTAACATCTTGTGAATTCTGTGAATGATCAGAAGTAGAAACATCCTGGTATGAATTTTCATAAGAAAAATCAAAAATGGCAAAATCACAAAAGATGTCAAGAAAAATCAAATGAGGTGTAGACGGAAGGAGGTCACCCTTCACCGCAACTTCTTCTTCATATTTACACACATACTCATAAAAAATTATAGCACAAGTTGGCTCCCCTCTTAGAATCACAAATGTGATATGTTCTAGGACTAAAGAAGAATCTTGTTTTCGTCACGATATTAGAAGATCGTGGCTACGATGTGATTTTTAGCAAAGGAAAGGTTTTCCTTAGACACATTGCCATAGGAACAGATCAATGTGAGTCAAGAACCTATATGCTCTTGAGGTACAAGATGCATGCAAAACCTTGAGAAGCAAACAAAGGTTACAGACTTGGTGGTTGAGAGGGAGCATAAATTACCTATCAACATGCCTCAGAAGCAGCGTCAGCAAGTTGTGGAGCAGCCATAATTGGAGCAGCAAAGAGACCAAGTGGAGACATCCACTCAAACAGAGACCTCCAGTAGGAGGAAATTTCGAGTCAAGTGGGCAAAAGGAGTGCATGCAGCCATACCCCCAGGCAAGAATTGTGGCGATGTGAAGTAATAGTCCCAAGAGTCCAAAAATTTGGGTAGGGTCCATTGAGATGTTTTGTCTCATGGATAATTACCTTACTACAAGAGCCCACAGTACACAGTAGTAGGTTGGATCAGTGGTGGTTGATGCAATCAAATGTCAGAGTGATAAAGGCAGAGACTAGCAACAATCAAATACTGGGGAGCGTAGAGCAAAGTTAGCAATAGTGCAGATGGCACAATGCAAAATCAACAGAAGCACAAAGTTCTCAATTGACAATGCAGTAGCTAGTAGCAGTCAGAGACTCTAGTGACAGATACATCATACTGATTCAGTTTGGATGTTTTTTTCAGTTTCAGAAGTTGCAACATTCCAAAGGTACTGGATCAAGATAGACTAGAATTCCTTTCTTGTTGAGAGGAACTAGTAGGAGGTCTAATAATGGGGACGAGCACAAGTGCATCTTCACTACCACACCAGTTAACTTTAGATTCACTGATAAATAACTTATGCATGTCAGTTCAGAGAAAAACCCAGTTGAGATTAGAGTTCAAGGACAGTGTACTATCAGTTGTATAATTTTCCGAGTTGTACAAATGGTGCATGCAATGAGTTGAGGGCCTAGGGATGGCTGGTGCAATCATGGGTGGAGAATTTCCCGATTAGATATGGGTTAATTCTCTCAGGAATTGCGCAAGGACGTAGGGGCTTGATAGGGAGTAAATTTGGTTGGTTTGAGCTAGTTTGTGAAGCGATTTTGAAAAACTTCCACAAGGCACAAGTTGAACACCATGGCAATAACAGCATTGGTAATTTCCTACCATCCCCTTTACAAAAATGGTGATTTGAAAACTCTTTTACAAAAATGACTTAACATTATGAATGGAAGATGATGACCTTTCCTTAGTTCAAGAAAGGTTGTACTAGATGATTGAAGTGTGGATGCAAAAGACTAGTTATAGCATGAAGACATCTATGCTTATGGATTGGATGTGATAATTGGACTAATCACATAACTAGTTCAATAATTGATAAGTACCAGTGTACATAAGCATGACAATCTGGTCAAAGTATTGATGCAATTGTAGGTCAAGATGGTGTAGCACTTAGACAGACAATTTGGACAATCTCCTTGATAAAGGTTAGATTGTCATAGCCATGAAAAAACATATTGCAACGACAACAACAAGACGTAGCAAAAGCATGAGGCATTGTAGATAGACTTGGGCAAAGGCACTTGTCAAAAAGTAGAAATCAAAAGAAGAGAGATTGCATGTCAATTCTATGATAAATAGTGTGGAGCAATAGGAGTGTCAATTATAGACACATGCATGGATATAAACAATTGACTTGAGGACAATAGGTCCTTAAGGATGTTTCCAAGGATCGCAACAATTTTTAGGGGATGTAAGACCCTCACCTTAGAGTGTCATCAAGCACCTTTGTCACACGATCACCTAAGTGGTCAGTGACCAATGTGGATAGACATATTAAGCAAACAATGTCTTAGATGAACCAATTGAGACCTTTTCCCATTCCAAAGTGTACCTTAGCCAACTTCCTTAGCCCATTGGCAAGGTATACCTCAAACAAATGCCTTAGTCTATTGCCAAGGTGTGTACCTTAGATTATTACCTTCACCTGTTTCCAAGGCACACAAGTTTCAAACAATTAGGCATCTTGTCCTATTTGGAAAGGCGCATTCCAAATGAGGTTGGGTGACCCTATGGAGGGTCAAGGCACACTATAGACTATGGCAACTCACACTAAGTTAAATGCACAAAGAAACCTAGCCAATGAATTATCTAGGAGCAAAGCATGTTGCTATGGGTAGCCTCCTTCATAATGATGCATTTAGGTGTGATAAATGAAGTGACAATAAGGATCAAATGACTTGGGTAACAAGATTTTATATGAATCAGAGTTTGGTGGTCCACAAATGTTGCTACAGGTAGCCTCCTCCATAATGATGGAATTTGTAATAAATGAAGTGACAATAAGGATTAATGGTTGTGATGGATGGTAAAGATACCTTTAAGCACAAATTGTCATGTATTGTGGCCATGGATCACAAATGTACTCTATTAAGCACACATCCATCAAGAAAACCTTTTGGAGACCTTGGGTGCAATAAATCTTGAAAACTCATGAGTCAAGCACACATGACTACTAGGCCAAACAAGATGAGTGGATAGAGCTTGATTTGAGATGGATTGGATGTAAAAGAGCATACTTGGCAAACTTATATCCAACTTGGAATGATGGGGTTTGCAAGTGCATGGTAAGCTCATATAAGTAGGTCGATGCCTCAAAGTGCCAAGGCAATCAAGCAAGGAGTTGCAAGAGGCATCAAAATTGAGCTTGGTTTGGGCAATAATTGGCTACGCGCTTATCATAATATTTTCTTTACAAGTTGTCTTATTTATTAATCATTTAATTAAAATGGTAATGTGCTCAAATCTTTAACCAAGGGTTTGACAATGAGTGTTGAGCGTTTACAAAGGTGGAAGGTGACTTTGAATAACAGAAACACCGTCATTTTCACAAGATAAATTCAACTGTTTTTACAATGGTCTTTTGCTTCATCGGATTACTCGCCTTTTCACAAAAATGAACCTCAGAAACTCGAAGATGTGGACATATCAAACAACCGTCATAAAACAATGATTACAGATGAATTCTCCAACGCATTGCAATCTCCTTTAATCGTACGACAGCAAAATTACTCGTATTTACATTGCAACATGCCTGCCTGTAATTCATCCCATTATTAGACAAACTTATATGGCAGCAGGGTTATGGATCAGAAAAGGAAACACACAACATGCAGGAATTCCAACATACAGAAATATTAATCATCATTCATAAAAACAGTGATGACAAATGACACATGGCAGGAGAATTATAATCCACATTAAATCAGACGACATAATGACTGGAAAATGTACACTCTTGCATTAACATTAAATTATTGATTACTAACATTCAGAAATACGAAGATATATCTATAAAATTGTAATTATAGATGACAACTAAATATTCATATTTACATTGCAGAACGCCTTACTACCAACTAAGTCTATACATACCACAGGTTTTCCTACTCTAAAATATAATATTATTAGCTTGTTAATAATAATAATCCACAGTCAAAGAAGTTCCAAAAACAATAAACTGTATAATAGACTTAAACCCACTAATGATTTTCCTTTGTAAACGTACCTAATCATATTGATGTTCTGCTTTTTAAATAAGATCATACTAATTATTTTGCTTTAGAATAAGATCATCCTACGCTACAATCCTCCCCCAACGCAGAGAGAATAACTGCACTATACCCAGTAATATAGTTCTCCATCGAAAACAGATTAATGCATGTGGCCACAATGGACCCATTTTGAGGCTAGGAGAACGTATAGAGCCCTGTAGAAGAAATGCTTAATCTGTGCAACAAACTTACAGATCTTTGCACCCAATATTCTTCTTGCCGTTCTCTTCCACTTGCAAATAATCATTTTCTTCACTTTCCTCTTCCCAATCAAATGCAGGCAAAGTAGACCTGGGAGACTCAGCATGGCCCATTCTGTAATTATAATATACAACACTGCTCTTCCCTGTAAGCTCTTGTTGACTTGTCATTTCACATGTATACCCCTGTGGCCAAATTGGTTTGGTCCATGAAGATTGACACGCGCCAGAATTGACATGAACTGCAATGGAGAATACGATAGGGCTGAAACAGCTTAGTACTCTCTCCACCAATGCTTCCAGATCACAATTCCTGGGATGATAACCCATGGCTTCAAAGCTTGCATAACTGAATCCATCCTCAGGAGTTACATGAATTGTAGATAAGGCCGGTCCTTCAATTGAATTCATGGAGTACCCACATGGATCAAATTCAAAATCACAGATTTTCGCCTTTGGAAGAATTTTGGATATGCCAGATTTAAGCGTCATTTCTGCTGCAGAATTACATTGATCCTTGTAAAACAGAGAAGCCTGCTTGCGGTCAAGCTGGGTCATGCACATTTCCAGTGTAAAAACTGGGTCAGATGTACCCTCCGAAACAAAATCACCAGCAGAAGCCGAATAGATATGCCAGTTGTAAGACATTCCAGGATTCCCCATAACATAAGCCATGCCACCAGCTCCAAGAGTACCAAAGAACTTATCCAGATATGACACTTCCTCGGCAAAGCTACGGTGAGGAAATGACTGGGCTCCAGAAAAGATGAATGTTCCCCGAGTGTATTTAACATTTTTAACAGAGAGAGACAGGCTGCTTGAATTGCTTAATATCAAAGGGATGGAAAGTAGCAGCTTTGTAGTCCCACAGGTCTTGAGAATGATCTTAAATGGGTAAATAAAGAGACTCGACTCGGACAGAACATATGAATCAAAATACTCATTAGAGAGCTCAGAAACAATGGTGCATTCAGCTGCTTTGAGCATTTCATCCAACTGGGCCCGAGTGAGTGCCCTTAGGCCCCTGCCCCCTGGTTCAGTAAAAAATGAAGATGCAAAGAACTCAATCTCTAGCCGTTTTTCAAATCCTTCAAACCCAATTGAAGACATCGGGGCAACTGTTTCCTCACAAGTCACACCCATTGGGAGTGGAAAAGTAAGACTTTGCCTCTTTGATTGAGAGAGCAGCAGAAGAAAATGGACTTTAAAGCAAAGGATATTTTTCAAAGCGTTGAGGGACAAATTGCCACTCCAGTGGAGTGGAGAGCTAATCTGACAGCCGTGCAGTGGAGCTGCAGACCAGCTCCTAGCGATTTAATTCTAACTTCTAAGCCTACAGTTCCTACTCTACGAATCTCACAAGAAAATATTAGGATGGCTTTCGGACGCACTGCACAGAATACAAACCAAAATGACATTTCAGATTCTGTTTAATGAAAGACGCTACATCAAATGAAACCAATATCCTACATGATTCTAGGACATAGCATTTAATATCATCAAATCTTTCAGCAAGAATCAATAAATGCATCGCTATAGATGCAGAACAAATATTTTATAATAACAACTATAGATATACGATCTATGATTCCAGCAAAATGGATTCCTTAATCTTATTTAACACATCAAGAAATACGTCAAGCAGTATATGCCCTCTGGCTATTTAGATTCCACAAAATTGTTTGATGTCATGGACCATGGTTTCAATCTATGAGTATAGCTAGCCAGATACAATTTTGTATATTTCACTCAAGCCAGATTCTATATAGAGAATATAGAACTAAAACAATAACCGCCACCTGTGTAAACCCCAGAAAAGAAAAGAAAAACTTACGTTAGAGTATGCAGCACTGCGGAACTTCTCGATGCCACCGTGAGGTCGTACGTCTTCAATCTTGTAGCCCAAAGGAGTTTCGTATTGGGGATAATTACTACTAGACTTCTTTCTCCCACCTTTTGTCTCCATCACAACATTCAGCCTTTCTGAAACAAAAACAAGCCACATTAAGAACAAACCAAACTCATTGAAATTAAGGCATCAAAATAGCAATAATAATATAGCAGAACGCACATGTTGCGAGGATTGAAACAGCGACGTTAAACCCTGCAGATAAAAGAAATCCTAGGAAACCATGAAAACAATAAAAACGCAGCTGAAGCTGGGAACAAAGCTGCCACAGAAGAAAAAAAGCTCACATCATGTGTGCAGGGTGCACAATTTAACAGACTGATTCCAGGTCAAAATAAAAGAAAACAGAGAATAAAAGCTATCCAAAAACCCTAGCTGGATCAAACCAGAAACAAAAGGCTCTCTACCAATAAAATCTAACCAATCTGTTGATTTAAAAAATTAAAAATTTAAAAAAAACAAAAAACAAAAACTATAACAAATCCATTAAAAACAACTCATAAAGCGATGGGGCAAAACCTGAAAATCAAAAGGAAAGAAAAGAAAATTAGAAAATTTAAATGGTACCACAATTAATATACTGCGAACAAAATAACAGCATTGAAACGAAAAAAAATTGCTGGTTTAACAAAAAGAGGATTCGATTCGACTAATCAAAACCCAGGCCATTCAAGTTCAGGGAAAGAACAGAGGAAGAACACCGAATCAACAAATAAATCCACCTTTGACATAGAAATGTTACTAATCAGAACGAAAACTCATCAGCACAAAAGTACATTTCAAATTCACATATCAAACTTTCACCGCAATACCAGACTAATCATACAGGCCAAAATAAGAGATCTGCAAAAGTCGTTGAAGACATAAAAAGAAACTGAAAAACCTCTTACCGTTTAAATCCGGTGCAAAATCAGTCCCCAAGACGCCTCCAGTACAATTCCCACGACGAAATCAAAAAGACTTACGCCAGGATAAACAATATGGCCCAACAGAAAACTGCAAGAAACCCTTGCGAAAATAACCGAAAGACTAAAGCTCTCCTTCGATAGAAATTACAGAAGCAATCGATTACGCACTGACATGGAACTGGACAATGAAAAGGGCGGTATATATAGAGTCCGGGGACGTTTATTTGTGGCTCACAAAGGATGCGACTGATCGATTACCCGCTAATCTCAGCGGGAATCTAATTTTAGCTGGGCCCAGCTTGCTAATAACGCCACGTGGCACGTTCTTGCTTAAGCCGTTTATCATGGATTCGCGCATTTGCCAACTGGCAGTGACAGATATTGGAGGAGATTAGACCTCTCTTACATGTGGAAGACGACTTCATATTTTTAATTTAGAATTATTGGGAAGTAAGAAATAGTAGGAAAGTGGAGATTTTGAAGTTGAAGCAAATTGTATTACTTGATAAAGTTTACTCACACCTTGTAAGGAGGACTTGCAACAAGTGGAAAGTGGGGTTAAGGAATGGAATTTTAATTTCTCTAGACATTTGATGTTGAAAGTGATTTTTAACATTTGTAATTTTTGAAATAGAATAGTGAGATAAGAGAAGATAAGAGAGTTTGATAGAGTAGGGAAGCTAATAAGTTATTTTAAAGGTTGGGAAGGGTAGGCATCACCAATTCTTTATGTTGTTTTGGGTGGTTTATTTTTCATTATTTTTTTTTGGGTGGTAATAACCATTAAATCTAACATTTTCTTTGTTGGTGGAAGGGTTGTATTTTATGTGTTTTTTTTCTCATGGTTTTTGAGTATTTTCAAATTAATGAAAGTTATTCTAGTATCTCATCGAATCAATTAATGACTTATGAGATGTTATGAAGCACATTCAGGTGTATATGGACATTTTAGCAACCTAGTGATGGTAATTATTTCATTAGGTGGAGAACGAATTTGGGTATCATTGAAGTCAATTTAAAGAAATTATGTAAAGTGATTAGCTAATGTGTTGGTCTTCTATTCCCTTTGTGAATTCAACAGCCTAGACTTCTAGGCCCTCTGCTCTAAAGCTTCCAAATCTAAACATGACAATATAGGGAGTGGAACACGAGATTTCCTTGTGGGTCAATGGTGACAATTCTTTAGGTTAATTTGTATGGATCATAAAAACTATAGTTTTTTGGGTATTTTCTTTAGCCTATTCATAGTTAGAAATGTTCAAGACTACATATTTCTTCTTATATTTGCTCTAAAAAGATTTGGCTCGTACTTGTATCTTCTAAAATTTTAGCACTCACTTAATCCTATGATTATATGTATATCTGCTACGAGCCTTAACTAATCGTTTTGATTATAAAAGTCTTTGAGAATCTGGTCATGTTAAGGGCTAGTGTGGCCCAAGTCGGGTGCGATCTTTGGGTGATTTTGACGGCTTAAATGCCCTTGGGACACAGTTTCTCAAGCAAAAGGTTAAGCCTATAGTCATCTTTGGAGGACAAACAACTTGAAAAACAAACAAACAAAAGGTTCATATAATCTCCCCCGTCTCTAATCATTGACATTGTTTTAATAAAAAAATATTTGGTATTACGAAGCATGGTGCTTCATCATGTGAAAAAGACCATCTAAACGTTATCTCCATCCTTTAAAAGACCCCATCCTAAAGTTTATTTTTTCAGTATTTTTGGTTCATTTTTCCTTTGTAATGTTGGGTGCTTTCCCTTAATGAATTTACCATCAAATGTTATTTAAATTTTCCTTGTTTTAACTAAAATTTATTTATACTTTTCTTAATGAAGTTTTCTTATGTTATTTATGAGTTATGGTTCCATAAGGATTTTTAACTCTTAGTCAAGTTTTTTCGAAATAAACCTGTAGATTTCTTGCCACCCACTATTACTTACTTTTAACCAAAATTAATTTTTACTTTTCTTAATTAGGCTTCCTTCTGTTACTTTTGAGCTATGGTCCCATAAGGATCTTTAACTCTTGGTTAACTTTCTTAGGATTGGACTTCTAGATTTCAAGGTACCTTTGAAGCAAGGAAATTGGAGAGAGACTTGGATTTATGGGAAGAAATTATGTAGGGTGGTTAGCCAATGCCTTCATTTTCTACTCCCTCTGTGAACTTGGCAACCCAGACTTCTAGGGTCTTTGCTTCCAAGCTTCCAAATATGAACATGATAATACAAGGAGTAGAACATAAGGTTTCCCTATGAGTCAATGATGATAATTCTCCAAGTTATTTTGTATGTATCACAATGTCTAGTTTTTTGGGTATTTATTTTAGGCTACTCATAGTCAGGGATTTTCAAGACTAATGTTTCTTCTTGTATTTTTTCTGGAAATCTTTAGCCCATATTTGTATGTTTTAAACTTTTAGCACTCACTTAGTCTTATGATCATATGTATATTAGTTGTAAGTCCCGATTGCAGATTTTGATTAATAAAAATCTTCCAATTATAATTGTATATATCAATAGTTATTATTCTAAAAAACAAGAGTTGCCATTAATCATTAAAAAATCATATAATCTCCCTCCTCTCTAATCATCCACATCATTTAAATTTAAGGAATATTTATTATCACTAAGCATGGCCCTTCACCCTTTCAAAGATACCATCTAAGCATGATCCTTCAGCCTTTAAAAAATCCCATCATAAGGTTTATTTTTCCCCTTTCTAGTTTATTTTTCCTTTGCATTAGTGGATGCTTTCTCTTAATGAATTTTCCACTCATTGTTACTTGTTTTTCCCCAGTTTTAACCAAATTTCATTTATAATTTTCTTAATGAGGCTTCCTTGAGTTATTTTTGAGCTATGATCCTATATGGATCCTTGAACTGGGGGTGTGGACATATTGGCAGCAACCTTGATATAAGGGGCAACGAGTTAAGTCGAATGGGAGGAATGAGCAGTCTTGAGGAAATCCTGAGAATAGACAAGGAAAAAGGAGAGAACCCCTAATCAGGGTGCGACGGGCAATGCAGGATAGACGGGAGAGAGGCCAGCCAGATGTCACGGCGGGTGAGGAAAGAGAAGTTGGCCAGATGGCACGACGAGTAGAGGGAAGTGAGCTTGGTCAGTTGTCATGGGAGCCGGCAAGCGAATGCGAAGAACCGGGCAACTCAAGGCAAGAACAAATGTCACGACAGACAGAGGAAAGAGAAGTTGACCAAATGGAACGACGGGCAGAGGGAAGCAAGCTCACATAGTTGGCACGGGAGCCGACAAGTGGAGATGGAGAACCAGGCAACTCACAGCAAGAGCAGTCGAAAGTAGGCAGGCAATAATGAAGTGCATTAATTGGAAGGTAAGTGGGTTCTCATCCTAAGACCCACACAAGAAAGGAAGGGAGGCGGCCAACAAAGCAAAGCATGTGGCAAGTTTCTTGGAAGGGAGGTCGGGTAGGTGGATGAGAATTAAAGGCAAAGGTGGCAAGGTTGAGGGGAATTTGAATGTAGGAGGTGAAGGCATGACGTGTAGTTGGAGTTGGCAAGTGTCGAGTGTTGGGGGACGTCGAGCAGTGTTCGGATTTTGCCTGTAAAACTTGGTATGTGCTCCCTGCCTTCCCTTGCATTGGTATGGAAAATATGAATTGGAATCTGCGATGATTTCAGATAGAAAGAGGAACAGTAATGAATCCTGTAGATGATTACTGGTTAATAATTATGGTTCTCCCTGTCGAATATAGAATTGAAGCTTACTAGTATCCTTGGGTTATTGGCCTGTCAACCTGGGGTGGGATAGAATGGATAGCCATTCGGGGAGGGGGGGGAAGGGACATTTGAATCTCGTCTCAGGGTAGCTAGGTCTTGGGGCAGAAGGAGAATGCGGGTCAAATTGATTCTGCCAGTAGCGTCATCCTGAGCGGTTTCAACTGCATCTGTAGGAAGAATTTATTTTGGCAGTTAAGGATGGGTATATGGATTGGGAGGAAAGGAAATAAAGAGAATTGTCGGAGGCCTGATGCGAAACCCAACCTAGGTGCCCCTTCCAAGCCGATGGTTTGGCTGCAAACTCTCAGTACAACATCGATGCAAGACCTGGAATGGGCTAGTAGAAGTGGGTGCAGTAACTGGCCCCGAAATCGAGGAGGGGAGAACGTCCAAATTTGGCTTTGGCTAAGTTTCACTGAGGGGATTGACTGGCGAAGGGTAGGACTTTCGCAGCCTAGTGACAGAACTGTCGTTTGGTGGGAAAGGGTAAAGCATTGTCTTGCCCTCTAGGGTGGCGATAACCAGGAAAGAAAGACTTTTGGGAGACCGATTGGCAGGGTTGGTAGCATAGGATGCTGGAGGCATAGGGTGGTCTTGCGGGAGCCGGACAGAGGGGAAATTCAACTGCTCATGGGCAGCAACCTGGAAGATGGAGTTGTCTCTATCTTGCAAAACCTTGAGGGAAGCGAGTGGAACCTGGGTGTCGACTGGGGTAAAAATAGTAAAGAGGGCATGGAGTGGATGAAAGAGACTGCACCTAAGTAGTCTCATCCAGAAATGGGGAAGCATGTTGGGAATCCCGAAAGGAACAAGGCCAATTCTTAGGCCAAGTATCAAAGCAAGAATATAAGGAATTATGTCAAAACCAAGACCAAATTACAAAGCATAAATTACTATGTGTCCACTATGGAAAATTTAATTACGGTTCATAATGTCTTAATTCTGGTTTTTGTTATAGGTAGCTTAAATACCAGTGTGCAGAAGACTCTGATGGCATGGCACTTGAACCACGTCAATGAGTACTAGGCCCCGGTCCAGGTTTGTCGCTTGGACAAGAAAGAAAAAAGAAGAAAGAAGACTCAAATGGCGAAGGAAGACAACCAACAAGGAAGGAAAGGGAATAGAAGATCGAGAAAGACAGAAAAAGATGAAAGGCCTGGAGTCATCTACAAGCAAAGATCTGAGGAAAAGAGAAAGGAAAACAAGAAGGAAAGTATGCATAATCTCATCAACACATATTATGTAGGAACCCCAACCAAGGTGAAAGTTGTCATCTCTGAATGGGAAAGAGAACTAAATGCTAACATCGAAAATGAAGAGATTCAGGCAGAGGAATGGGAGACAATAGTCAAAGATCCAGGCAATACCAGAGGCCACCAAACTTTGTTTCGGTAAACCATCCAATAGTATTGGGTTATGAAAAACATCTTGGCTAGAGCAATGACCACCTATAAGGAAAGAGAAGAACTAGAAGAGGACAAACCAAAAGAACCAAGTCTAAAGGATCTTTAGAGGGAGATACAGTCTGTCCAAATGCAGTTGTATCAAAATAATCTCTGCCTGAATAGGGTCGAACAAAATCTCCAGAATATGATGCGAAGCGAAGTACTGGGGTCGAGTGCGAAAGCCCCGACCCCAGTCGATTCTTCAGATGAATGAAGCAGTCCTGCTAGTTAAATTTTGTTTTGATGACGGTTAGCATTTACTTTTTCAGCATGAAGCATATAGAAGATAAGGTAGCCAATGTAGCATGGATGATTAGAATCACTTTGTTTAAATTTTGGACAGCGTTTGATGCAGACAGGTGGCCAACAGACCTGGTTTCCTACGGGCAAGTTGAGGCCACCTGCAGTTTTGTTGAAACCAAAAATATTATTATGAAATATTAATAGAAAAGGGGATCTACCAAGCTTACACAAAATTAAGATGACTTATTGAAGCATATTTTAATAAATTTAATTATTATCTATATATATAACACATAAATATATAAAAAATAAACATATATATTTAAGTGTATATATGTTAATATAAACAATATTAGTTTATTATATTTCTTAATTTTTGGTGATGGCATTCAACAATACAACATTTTATTAGTTGTTCTAATTTTGTGATGAAATTTATCTTTATTATTTTTTAGTTTAATTAAGCTATATTTAAGCTAAGCGGCAGGTACTAGCTACTATGTAGCCCTTGTATTTATTGTGTTACTTTTGAACTATTGTCTCGTAAGGATATTTGACTATTGGTCAAGTTTCCTGGGATTAGATTTGGAGATTATTTGAAGTAAGGAAATTGGAGAGATCTTGGATTTTGGGACATAGACTTTGGTTAATAAAAGAGGAAAATATATTCAAAATTAAGGTTTTATGTTTTTATAAAATTAGATATAATATTTTCAAATATATTAATTTATAAATTAATTATCATATAAAAGTAATATTAATAAATATAAATACAATTAAATATTTATTTAGTTTTATAATTAAAAATACAATTTTAAATAATATTTATTTATTATTATTAAATTATTAAAAAAATCTAGAGGGTGAGCTCAATTGGTAGAGTTCTTATTACTAAGTACCTCGTTGATTGGGAGACCACGGGGTCAATTCTCCATGACCCTTGGGGTTAGGCTCTACTAGTTTGGTTGGCAAGATGTGATCCTTTCGAGTTGATCTACTTGGATTTTCCACAGGAAAAAAAAATTAAATTATTAAGAATATTTATTTTATATATAAATATACAGTTTTTTAATAATTATATTTAAAATTATATTCATCGCTCTAGAATTCTCAATGTCCCTTTTCTGCTCGAAACGTCAACTAGAAAAATTTCGATGTCAGTATCCTTGAAATGAAAAATTAATATTTATTTTCTCACAAAAACCTCCAATCTGAAATTTGGTTTGTTTAGCTCTCATTTTTTTTCCTTGATTGATTTATTTAATTTTATTTATGTTATTCAATGATATCTATCTTTTATATATATCATTTTAATCACCTTGAATGTTACTATCTTTTATGTATATCATTTTAATGGCCTTGAATGTTAGGTTACATTTTTTTTAACGGTTAACTTATAATTTTATATGGTTATAAATCACAATATTTATGTACAATGTTATTTGTGTCTATGTTTGTATTTTTTAATTTGTTTAAGAGTACATTTTTCTTTTGTTATATGTTTGTTTTATTGATTTTATGTATTTTTTAATGCACTTTATAAATGAAAAATGTTAAATATTTTTTATTTTGTCTAATTTACCATCATTAAAGTTATTCGAATTGGTTGATAAGGACATTATACCTTGGTAATGATGACAATTGCTTATTATCAATCTCCATCTCTTCAAACCTTGTAGAGATAGGCGAATACAACTTCACTTAAGGTTTTAATAACTTCTCTTAAATTCCTTAGAATGATAACTTGCCATATCCTACAATAGTTAGAGATGCTTTGTTACCCACAATTTGTATTACCCACAATTTGGCATAATTATTCTAAGTATAGACAAGCCACAACAATGTAATACGCTAAAGAGTTTTATTCATCATTACCACCCATTGCCTTCTCGATGGGACTCTTAGTTTGTGTTGGGAATTCTATTTTTATCTTATGATTAGTTTGTAATTGCTATTATTTCCAAGCCCTTGGTTGTGAGTATCGCTTCTTTAGAGATAGTTACATGTCTTTTTTCCCCCCAAAATCCCCTTCCTCCCTTTGATTCTACCTTTTTGGTTTGGCCTTCTAATAGGGTGAGAGCTCCACCTTCAAATTTTATCCCCTTCGTTCCTACCCTCTTCAAGGTTGAGGTTATGGGAAGGAATGACTTTAATCACAGCAAGGATGTCATAACTGACCGTACAATAGGGCTAAAAAGGGTGCATAATCTTATGCTTAAGTGTATTGGGCTCAAACCCCTTTGGAGGTACATGCAAAAACTAATATATTTGAAACTAAGGTGTGGGTAGTGCAAAGCTACATGGCAGATGTTGAAATTGTTGAGGAAATTGGGATTCTAGACACGAGTAGTATGAGAAGTAGAAGTACTAAATATTTTCAACCACTTGATTTTTATTAGTAGATGAAAATCACTATGGGTAAAGTCTTGGTAGAAAGGAATGAATCTCAAGAGGAGATTCTCCTTTTGAATGAGCTACAACTCTATGTAATATCCCTCCCCTTAATAATAAATAATAAAAAAATAATAAATACTACAAAATAATAAATAATAAAATAAATAATAAATCATAAATGTTAAATAATAAATGATATTAAAAATATATACAAGAAAATAAATAAAAATAATAAAAAATAAAAATAGTAATAACCATCTAAATAAGAATAAATAGAAATAAAACAAGAGAACTATCAAAATAAAAGAAGAAAGCTAAAAATCAAAAGAAAGTTGCATGTAGACACATGGAGTGTGTACATGTGGTTTCCCATCCAATGTTTGTTCTATTTATTAGATGGTGAGAAGGATGGGAGACATTCCATCATTCCAAGATTCTATCTTTCATTCTCTTGGGAGAACGGTGTTCTAAGACATAGGAGTCATTGGCAGTAGTACGTTGACTAAGGGCTCGGGGGTGGTCAATTGTAGCAAATCCTTGTGCAATTGAGCCTACTGTTGGGTGGAGAATCATCTCCAAAACCTTGTTGTGGTAAGCCTACTTCTACCACAAGTAAGCACTATTCATAGTTTGAATTTACTTTATGAATTACATGTTTATTTGGCTAGGTAAGTGCCACTCTGATTTAAATTTAATGTTAATTAGAAAGTTAATTAGATATTTATTTTGGGCTGTTACATATGGTATAAGAGCAGAGTTTAACTCTTAGGGCCTATGGGCATCTTAAAAAAAAATTGTTGGGAATTTTTATTATTATTTTTAATGTTGGGACTTTTACTTGACTTGTTTTGAAAGTTACAGGATGCTTACTTCTGGGAGGCCGCATATTTATTTTTTCAATATTTCCATGAAGTCCTTTAACCACCGCAACTGAACTTTGGGATTGGGGTTTCTAGATTTCCGCAATTCTGAGTGCAGATTTGTTTTCATTAATTCGTTAGCCATTTTTAACAATTGTTTGCAGGCTCTACCCCAACATAAACTGAGTGGTGTGTGTTTTATGATAGGCATCAGATAAAGCTCGTTTATCATAAATTTATATATTGTGGTTCTGAAGGATAATTTGTTTCTGCGATCATTTTTGTCTGGGAAATTTTTTTATTTTTATTTTTGTTTGTTTATTTAATTATGGTATCAATATTCGACACAGTGCAGAAGGTTGAACACTCATGAAGAGATGCACTGGATCTTTATGTTGGAAATCAAGTGCAGAATAGCCTTACCTTAGACAAAGGACCGACGACGGACCGTTCCTCCAACAGATCTTCCTCATCGATAAGAATTGATTTCTTTTCGGTGCTATGTCCTTATATCCAGAGAGGTGGCAACATGAAGTAAATAAAATAATAAATAATAAAAATAAAAATAATAATATAATAATAAATAATAAATAATAAAAAAAATATTACAAAATAATAAATAATAAAATAAATAATAAATAATAATAAATAAATTACTTAATAATAAATAATAAATCATAAATGTTAAATAATAAATGATATTAAAAATATATACAAGAAAATAAATAAAAATAGTAATAACCAAACTAAAGCTCCAAATAAGAATAAATAGAAATAAAACAAGAAAACTATCAAAATAAAACAAGAAAGCTAATAATCAAAAGAAAGGTGCATGTAGACATATGGAGTGTGTACATGTGGTTTCCCATCCAATGTTTGTTCTATTTATTAAATGGTGAGGAGGATGGGAGGCATTCCATCATTCCAAGATTTTATCTTTCATTCTCTTAGGAGAATGGTGTTCTAAGACATAAGAGTCACTGGCAGTAGTACGTTGATTGAGGGCTCGGGGTGGCCAGTTGTAGCAAATCCTTGCGCAGTTGAGCCTATGGTTGGGTGGAGAGTCATCCCCAAAACCTTGTTGCGGTAAGCCTACTTCTACCACAGGTAAGCACTATTCATAGTTTGAATTTAGTTTATGAATTACATGTTTATTTGGCTAG
Source organism: Pinus tabuliformis (assembly GCA_031772625.1). Classification (NCBI taxonomy): domain Eukaryota; kingdom Viridiplantae; phylum Streptophyta; class Pinopsida; order Pinales; family Pinaceae; genus Pinus; species Pinus tabuliformis. The sequence continues at coordinate 684,012,452 of CM062814.1, read as the reverse complement.
GTAAGTGCTACTCTGATTTAAATTTAATGTTAATTAGATATTTATTTTGGGCTATTGCACTCTAGATCAAACATGTGGACTATAAGGTTGCAACTCTTGCAAGGAAGATCCCTGGTTTGGAGTTTGAGGATGTTGCAGGGCACATTGCTACTAACAAATAATTCTCCACTCACCTGACATGTACAAGACTCAGGGCTTTTTGTCTCTATTTTTTTATAGCAGTATTGAAGCTAATTCACAATCCAACACTAGATTTTTTTTTGCTACTTTTAGTTGTAGACTTGCTTTCTTTTTTAAAGATATTTATGTTAACGATATATCTCAAACTCTATAGACAAAATGATCTACTATATTCTTATCGGCCTAATTTCTCTAATAACAAATCAAGAACTATTGCTAATGTAATATTTACTCCAATTTAATAAAAATACAAAATTAGCTTTAAAAATTTATTATGATCGTGAAAATCTACCTAAACATTTTTAAAAAAATTGTAATTTTAGATTAATAAAATTATTATTTATAATAAAAAATAACTTTACAGAAATTGTGATTTTAGATTAATAAAATTATTATTTATAATTTAATGACCTCAAATAATTTTACTACTAATATATTAGTAATATTAACCTTTAATATATTCAATTCCATCCCTCCAAAATTATTTTTATCAACTTTTAAATTAAAAATACAAAAATTTCTACTTATTAATTTTTAAATAACTTAAAAAAGCAATTTATAAAATATTTAAACTATAGCATTCCAAACCTATGTACTTTTTAAGTTATATATCATTCCTCGTTAATCTAACTTTGTGGTCTCTTTCTAGTTAATTTAAGATTTCCAATTTAAATTAATTCTCCTCTTCATCCTCCTCGGTACAAAATATTAACCAAATTTAAAATGGGGCACTAAGGAGCCTCTCAAGATGCCAAAATTGTGTATTCATAAAGGACTTGAGACAATGATTACGATAGAATCAGCATTGAAAATATATGGAGATACGGACAATAGGATTATATATATATATATCTCAGTTGGCAAAGTGGAAATATATGAAAATAAGTATATATTTATAAAATAAAAATTTATAATTATATTATAGTAGAGTGTTAAATTTGAAGAAATATTTGTACTTTTAAAAATAGGATTTTTTTTAGTTTTTAGTAAATTAGGAGTTAAGATGAATCTATATTAGTTTTGACCAAGACACTAAAAGAATTTTTAACTATAAGGAATTTTATATGTTAGCTCGTTTTATTTATTATATACATAGTTAAAATTGAAATAGTTTATTTATAATTCACATTCTCCACATTAAAATGTGGATACATGTCCCCTCAAGTTTGGAAATAGAAAATTTATATCTATACAATACAATCTTTGCACACACACATTGAATTTTCTGAAATGTTATATATATATATATATATATATATATATAACCATATTAATTTTTTTGTTATTAACATTTTTTAAATGTTATATACCAACTCGGTATGAAAAATGAAAATATAACAAATTTTTTAATTTACATTATTTTGTTTTTTCTATATATAATTATGTTATTTAATATGGACATTGAAATATTTTATTTATGATTGACATTAAAATATTTTTTTATTATTAATACATTTCTCTTTTAAATACGGCACGTTTTTATTATTAATTAAAAATGAAAATATAAGAAATTTTTTAATTTACATTATTTTGTTTTTCTATATAAAATTGTGTTATTTAATATGGACATTGAAATATTTTATTTATAATTGACATTAAAATTTTATTATTAATATATTTCTCTTTTAAATACGACATCTTGATTGAACATAAAATGAACTACAAGTTATGTAATATCAATAATATTATTTTTACATGACATTGTCAACTCTATATCATGTAGGGAAGAAATTATATATCTCCTAAAAATAAATCATTTTTTACTTAAAATACTATATCTCTGTATAAAGTTGATGTAATATTGAGGTGCAAATTGAAATATTTTATTTAAGGTAGACATTCATTTTTTAATTTGTTAATATAATTATTATTTTATTATTTTTAAATGTAATTGTTACATGACAACATTTATTTCTTAATAAATTATAAAACACCTCTCTACCCAATAATTAAATTAGATAATCTTAAATAATTAATTTATATAATATAATTATTGTGAAAATAAATTTTCAAATAAAATATAAATCATTAAAATTCATAAAATATATATTAAAATCCATTTATTTAAATAATATTCCAATAATCAATTTATTTAAATAATATTCCAATTTGATATAGTATTATTTAAAGAAAATTTCACCACAAATTTCAAAAATATGATTTTGATGAAGAGGGTTTGGGAAAGAGACATGTGGTGATGAACTAATGAGAAGGAACTATTCCCATTGAAAGGGACTAGTATTAGAAATTAAGACAACCTTATATATTAGGGCAACCACAGAGAATAAAAAAGGACAAAGTGAGATTGATAGCATGAGAAAACATACATAATGGAAAGATTATAAGACTAGTGCTACCAACCAAGTACCAAACTTTAGATTTTGGGGCAATAAATTCGAAGTAGGGAGAGTGTTGATTTCAATGTTTTTTTCTATATAAATTGTATTTTAGATTAAGAAAGGGTTGCATATGGAAAAACCTGGCATACCAACTATTGTACCTTTGCCTTTTTGTTCACGACCCCAAATTTGGGTACTATGATTCCAGTTACTTTCCATTTGTTTGGGAAAGTGGCAGAGACATGTGAAAAGAGGTAAAGAGGTAAAATATGTTATACAAGTATTTTAAGAAAGAGGATTTGCAAAATAAGATTTAAATTATTTCATGTTAGTAAAATTCCATGCAAGTTGAATATTTTAATGTAAAATATATTATTAAAATAATAAGAAAAAAATATTATATAAAATAATTAATGTATTAATATAATATTATATAAGTTTTGATTATATTAAATTTATAACTATATATAAATATAAATATTTAAATATTTAAAAATAATATATATAGGAATTATGAGTATATTGAGAGAGTAAATTTTAACAACTAGCCATTAAGGTAATGATTTTCTAGTGGTTGGTTATGCCCATCATACATGTATGGATGCTACTCTCAAAGGCTCCAATGACCACCATTTTCAGGGAAGCAGCGTATGCCAATGATGGATGTTAAATCGAGGATGGCTAGTATAGTTTGATGGCTCTACCGCAACTCACCTTAATGGGTTCCATTTATTTGAGCTCATAACAGGCTGCTCATAACAACCATTTATTTAAGGCAACTCTTAAAGCTTCCACCTACTCAACTATGACTATTGCTACCTGTATCGTGTCTGCATATTTTCATTTCAAATCAGTCCTCTATGAGCGCCTTCATGCAACTATATTTTTCTGTTTTCATGGGTGGAGCTGAGACGGGTTGATATCTTTATTTCCAGCCACAAGCACAACCAAAATTACACCCATTACCAAAGTGAATTCATGGGGTTCTGGTAATTCACCTAGTTGTTGGCTTCTTGAGTTGTCTACTGGAATTTGAGGTCTGTTGTTTTGTTGCGGGGTGCACAAAATTACCCCATATAGAGCACTTCGACCACGGGATCGGTGTATATACCCAGACTGAGGTTGAGGGTTAGACTGCACCAGACCATTCGAATTCATTGCTCCAGATCATTCAAATTCATTCTCGTGCTTGAAGGTTGCTCTGGAAACTTGTCTCTTCATTTAACCGGAGGTTTTTGCGTTTGCATCAGATGGCTAGACTCCCAAACACAACACAAACCCTCTCCAAATTCACAGGTAAGTTTCTGCAAACTCTGTTTTGTTTCTATGTGTTGGCTTTAATGGACGATTGTCGAGCTCCCAAGTTATTGCATTTGTTTATTTCCCAGAGCAATAGCAAAATTTAGTATCCACTCTTACAGAGATGGTGCCAAGTATCCACAAGTTTTATTTTGTGGGTCACTAAAACACTTTTGAATCAGAGAGGGTACAAAACTGTAGGTTTTAACCCCGTACAAAAATTACATGCATACGAATTCTAAAACACAAAAAAATAAACAATGCAAGAGCATAACACATAAAACACATATACATAGAGATTTTCCCACTGGATCCCAAAACCAGGACTACTAGCTTGATTTTTCATTATTTTCCTTTCAATGTTACAATACATATTTATACATGCCGAAGCATCCAATACCATGGACCGAAAACCATCACGTCCAAAAAACATGTGTGAAAATCATGCACAAAACCATAGGTGGGTCCGCCCAACCTAACATAGTGTCCAAAACCAAAATTTTCCGAGGCACTGCCTTGGACCCCATAAAGTGGAGTTACAGGTGCCCTTCAAACCCCCTGTTAACTACGTGGAAAGAATATAACACAACCCAACATTCTCCCACTTGTTGTTTTCTTTCCACAGGGGGCCACAAGAGAGCTTAGTCATTTTCCCAGCCCTGAAATGCCCATTGTCTCTCTACACCAAGAGAACTTCTCAGAGCTCACATATTTTGTCAATGCATCTGCAGTATTCTTCAAAGTGTCCACCTTTACCAGCAACACCTTTTTCTCTTCTATCATATCCCTCACAAAGTGATACTGAACATCAATGTGCTTTGTCTTTGAATGATATGCAGGGTTCTTTGCTAAGAAAATTGCACTTTGTCTGTCACAGTCTATCCTTATAGCTTCATGTACTAACCCCATACTTGAACACAATCTCTGCAACCAAACTACTTCCTTGCTTGCATGAGTGGCTGCCATGTATTTAGCCTCTGTAGTTGATAGTGCCACTACAAATTGTTTCTTACCCATCCAACTGACTGCACCTCCAAATAGGTTAAACACATACCCACTTGTAGATCTTCTCTGATCCAGATCTCCAGCCCAGTATACATCAACAAAGCCATGAATATCCAACACTCTGTCCAATCCTGGTCTTCCTTGGTAGCACAAACCATAATCACTAGTGCCACGCAAATACCTGAAAACCCGCTTCACTGCTGTCCAATGCTCCTTCCCTGGTTTTGACATAAACCTGCTCAATAATCCCACTGCATGTGCAATGTCTGGTCTAGTACAGACCATTGCATACATTAGGCTACCGACTGCACTTGCATATGGAACACGAGACATGTCCTCTTCCTCTTCTTGTGTCTTGGGACACTGTTCAACAGATAACCTCACACCTACAGGAATAGGAACCTTCACCGGTTTACTATCCTACATATTAAACCTCTACAATATTGTCTCGACATACTTCCTCTGGTTTAACCAGAGCTTCCTCTTTACCCGATCTCTTTTAATTTCCATGCCCAAAATATAGTTTGTAGCACCAAGATCTTTCATGTCGAATTTGGAGGACAATTGGGTCTTCAAATCCTAGATAACTTCTTTTTCATTTCCAACTAGCAACATATCATCCACATACAAGACCAGATAAATAACACGGTCACCAATTAATTGAAAATACACACAGTGATCTGCTTTGCTTCTGGTGAAGCCAAGTTCCTGTATAAATGTATCAAATTTCTGATATCACATCCTTGGTGATTGTTTAACCCATACAGAGACTTCTTTAACTTACATACCAGTTCTTTCTTACCCTTCACCGCAAAGCCTTCAGGTTGCTTCATGTAGATTTCCTCTTCTAGATCCCCATGAAGAAATGTTGTCTTCACATCCATCTGTTCTACCTCAAAATCAAAAGCAGCAGCAACAGATATCACCAAAATCAATTCCCGGCACCTGGGAATAACCTTTTGCTACCAACTGAGCTTTGTATTTCTCCACTTTTCCTTCTGCATTTGTCTTCCTTTTGAACACCCATTTGCTGCCAATGGGTTTCCTTCCAGCCGGCAACTCCACCAGATCCCAAGCCTCATTTTTGTGCAAAGATGCCATTTCATCAACCATGGCCTCTTTCCAGAGTTTTCCATCCTCTGAATCTACTACTTCCTTCATAGTTCTGGGATCATTGTCAGTAATAGATAAAGAAAAATTTGAACAGAAAGCAGATGGACTATACCTTTTAGGCTGCCTTCTTTCTCGAATTGATCTTCTCACAGCCGGAGTTTGTGGCTCTTCATCTTTTGATTCCTCCTCTGCTGTAGAGTCTGATTCTTCCTCCTTTAGCTCAAACTCTATCTTTTCAGGTTCCTTTCGTTGGAATTCATGTTTAATAACATATTTCACCTCTTTGAACACCACATCTCAGCTGTACACAACATTTCGTGTGATTGGGTTCCAAAGCTTATAACCCTTTAGACCATCCTTATACCCAATAAAGATGCACTTTTCAGATTTACTATCCAACTTGGTTTGTTTCTCCTTTCGAACATGTACATATGCATCACATCCAAATACCCTCAGATGTGAAAGAGAGGGTTTCTTACCAGTCCATACCTCTTGTGGAGTCTTATCCTCCAACGCTGATGAAGGTGACCTGTTGACCAGGTAACATGAAGTATCCACCGCCTTTGCCTAGAATTCTTGTCCTAACCCGGCACCACTGAGCATGCTTCTTACCATTTCCATCAATGTCTTATTCATTCTTTCTGCAACTCCATTTTGCTGAGGTGTATATGGAGTAGTCTTCTGCCATGCTATACCACACTTCTTACAAAATTCTTCAAATTCCTTACTGCAAAACTCTCCACCGTTATTTGTCCTCAACACCTTTATCTTCTTCTCTGTCTAGTTTTCCACCAGAGCCTTAAATTCTTTAAACCTGTCAAAGACTTCAGATTTCTTCTTAAGGAAATATATCCATGTATTCCTTGAGAAGTCATCTATAAATGGTACATAGTACATAGACTTACCTAGTGATGGGACCTTCACAAGTCCAAACACATCACCGTGCACAAGTTCTAATATCTGTTTCGCCCTCTTACTACCAGAGGGGAAACTCACACAATTTTGCTTCCCATATACACAATTTTCACAAAAATCAAAATCCAGAGAGCTATTACTCATACCTTCTACCATACCTTTACCATGAAGTATCCAAAGGCCCTTTTCTCTAATATTTCTAAGCCTTTGATGCCACAGCATGGTCTTCTCTCCAGAGACCACTAGATTTTCTGCTCCACTTTCAGGAACCACAGAACTATTGCACCCATCAATAACAGTGCTACCTTGCAGCTTGTACAGAGTTCCAATCTGAACTCCCCACATCAATACCAGTGCTCCTCGAACCATCTTGTAGGTATCCTTCTCAAACACTGTTTTTACACCTGCATCATCCAACTTGCTTATAGAAATCAGATTTCTGGCCAATGCGGGAATATGTAGAACACCCAAAAGTGTTCTAACCCTTCCACCTTGCAACTTCAACTTTACTTTTCCATGACCAATGATTCTAGCCTTCCTGTCATCCCCCAAGAAGACATCACCACCATCATATTTCTCATACTCGCAGAACCACTCTCTATGGGGAGTGAAGTGAAAGGATGCACCTGAGTCAATCAACCATGCCTCATGATCTACATGTGTATTTGAAGAAGCCAAGTACACATCCCCACCTTCATCTGAGGTGGTTTTTTCCTTTGCCGAAGGAGCCTCATCAGATCCCTTTCCTTTGTCAGGAGCTTTAGATTTACAGTCCCTTTTGTAGTGCCCTTCCTTTCCACATTTCCGGCATACCACCTTTACAGGTTTTCCTGGAGATTTAGATCTCCCTTTAGATTTAGATCTCCCACTCGATGACTTATTTTTGTTTCTGTTCTGGGTCCGCCCTCGTACAGACAAGGCATCACCATTTTGGCTCTCCATATTTTTCCGTTTCATCTCCTTCGTCAGCAAGGATGAGACTATTTCATCAAAATACAAGGCAGTTGCATTGCTACCTATTGCAATAACCAGACTATCCCATGAATTTGGTAGAGAACACAACAAACTGATGCACTTATATTCATCTAAAATTTTAATATCAACAGATGCTAACTGACTTACCACAGTATTAAATGCATTCAAATGCTCTGTCACCGAGTCTCCATCTTTCATCCTCAGGTTATACATCTTTTTCCGCAGGAATAGTTTATTCACTAGAGACTTAGATTGGTACAAAGTCCCTAACTTGTCCCACAAAGCCTTTGCTGTAGCTTCCCCTGATACATTCAGCAATACTAAATCTAAGACACACAATCGTATTGTGCTCTTTGCCTTCTGATCCAACTTCTTCCATTCTTCATCAGATACTCTTGTTGGTTTAGTACCCGGATCTACCACGATCCATTGGTCTTTATCCACCAACAGATCCTCCATCTTGAGTTTCCACAACTCAAAACTCTAACCATTAAATTTCTCGATCTCTATCTTTCCACTACTCACCATCTTCTTTCACCACCAAAATTGATCTCGCAGATCTCCCAATGAACAGGGTCTACCACAGGCCTGAGCGAAACCCCTCAGCAACAAAGGCGTCCCCTTGAAGCCAAAACTGCTCCGATACCAAATGTAGGTTTTAACCCCTTACAGAAATTACCTGCATACGAATTCTAAAACACAGAAAAATAAACAATGCGAGAGCATAACACATAAAACACATATACATAGAGATTTTCCCACTGGATCCCAAAACCGGGACTACCATCTTGATTTTTCATTATTTTCCTTTCAATGTTACAATACATATTTATACATGCCGAAGCATCCAATACCATGGATCGAAAACCATCGCGTCCAATACCATGGACCAAAAACCATTGCATCCAATACCATGGACCAAAAACCATTGCGTCCAATACCATGGACCGAAAACCATCACGTCCAAAAAACATGTGCGAAAATCATGCACAAAACCATAGGTGGGTCTGCCCAACCTAACATAGTGTCCAAAAACAAAAATTTCCAGGGCGCTGCCCCGGACCCCATAAAGTGGGGTTACGGGTGCCCTTCAAACCCCCTGTTAACTATGTGGAAAGAATGTAACACAACCCAACAAAAACTATTTGATTACGTTATAGTTGATCAAGGGTATATTTTTAAATTGCACTATGGCTAATAAAAGGGTATATTTTTAAATTGTTAATTTTGTAATCACCATTAATAAAGAATAACTAAGATATATACGTAAGAAGCTTTAGAAGAAAGGGTATCTATTTAAATTGCATTGTGGCTAGTAAAAGGGTATATTTTAAAATTGTTAATTTTGTAATTGCCATTAATAAAGAATAACTAAGATATATACGTAAGAAGTTTTAGAAAATAAAATCTTGAACTTGGGAGTATAGTTTTCTTTCTTGTTTATTTGAATTCAATTTCAAAGATATATTTTATTTAAATATATATGTTTTTACATATTTTGATAGTTGGGAGTTGTAACAACCCTAGTTAAAAATCCATGTAAAAATATATAAGGCCACAGTGGTGGGACATGTATTCCAAGCTGAATGGTGGGCAAGACATTCTAGTGGTGTTCATTTCAGTTATTATGGATAAAAGAAATTGACAAAGGAAATGAAAAATATTTTGGCAAGGCATGAGTCATTAATTGGCATATTATTTATGAAAATAAAGGAAATTAGGAGAAAAGGAAGGTGAAAGGTCACAGGTTGCATGTGAGGAGGAAAATGAAGGAAAATAATGGAAAATGAAGAAATTGGGGGCCTAATTGATCAAAAGGCTTCTGAGAATCAGTGGATAGGTTGGTTAGTTTAGTTTTTGATCTCTCTCATTATTCTCTCTCTCTCTCACTCACTCTTAGACAAGAGTTTTCTTGGAGCACTTGGCATTGGAGCAAGAAAGACAAAAGAAGGCAAGAAGAAGGAAGGAGAAAGCAAGGAAGAGAAGGATCAAGCAACTACAACAGGATTCCTTGCAGGTATTGATTTTCATAAGTGATTTCCTTGTTAGATTTTGCATGCATGGTATTGCATGTGATTCCTTTCTGTCATGGCATGGGTTTTGCTAGGTGTGACAGTGTTTTCAGCCTAGCCTTGCCATTTCCAGATAGCCTTGATGAGATGGTTTCTCATACTTCGGTTGAGCTGAATTTCCAGATGGATTCAAAGTTGAGTGAGGTGGATCTCTGAAATGACAAACACATGGCCTAGTGGTCCCCAAATCAAACTGTGGATTATGATAAATCTGTAGAAATTCCTATTGTATATCAACAGATTATGTAATATACTAAAACACAATACAAGATCTACTTCTACAACACTTTGAGGAAGCTTAATCGAATTGAGCAAGATCAAGAGAACGCATATAACTGAGAATGAGAAATCAATCACACATAACACAGAAGAAATAACCCGGGGAAAGCCTCATCCTAAAACCCCAATCTCTGTATTATCATACAAGTGGAAATATGTCTAGATTACACAAAGCTTTAGCTCACAAGCTATCTAGCTCTCATTACAATCCCTCTGCTGCTCATAGATAGTCAAAGGCTTCTCACAAACCTTCTCCTCTACCCTCCAAGCCTCCTATTTCCTTGCGCAGTTTTCCTTGGGGTCCAATGCTGCCACCTGTGTGAATTGGCCTCTTCACACACTCACTAACCTCTGATCTAACTGCACAATCCTGAAGGAGATAATTCCTTCTGCATGGATGAGTTTCCTATATAGTAAAAATCCTCCAACTAATAGTACATTGTCCCTTCCTCTAATCTCAACTGGGTCTTTGACTAAACTGACATGCATGAGTTATTTATGAGAGAATATTCAGTTATTTGAAGTGCAACAGTTACATGCATGCATGCATTAACTAACTGAACTTGCAATTAATTCAACAAAATATTTGAACTAATCTAATTGGACTTAACTCAATTAACTGAGCTAACTAATTACAACTCAAATTACAACTCATCCTTATCTCTTTAACTAATGGATAAATTCCTCAATCAATGGAGAAATTGTTACATGTCTTCACATAGACTTCATGTTTGATTTCTACAACTAATTAACTCAAGATGAATTAATTAATTATTTTACAAACAGCTGCTAAGATCAAATTCAAATTTTACTTCTCAATTTTAGTTCAGGGACTAACTAAAATTGGAATCCATCCTGAAATGCTATTTATAGCAATGTTATTTTTAGCATTTCCATTTTTCATTCATTGTTGCTATGTCCAACGCTGGTACCTAAAATGCTATTTATAGCAATGCTATTTTTAGAATTTCTATTTTTAGCATTTCTTGTTGCTATTTTCAACACTCCCTCTCAACAAGAAAGGAATTCAACTCGAACCCAATCCTGAACCTTTGGAATGTTCTGCATGCAACACTTCTCCCAGGTGTTATTGCTCCAGCAATGCTAGAAACGAAAAACTCCCAACTGACCTCCCTGTTTGGCTAGAGACATCCTTTGATGCTGAAGATTCCTCTGCCGCTAACAAGTGCTCCCTCTGTGACCTCTAAGCTTCTGTAACACTCCATGCATCTTGCACCATTGCACACCTCTCTGTGCCATCCTGCACTGGTGCAACACTCCTGTGCCTCTCGCATTGTTACAACTTGCTAGCTCTGCATTGTCTTGGGATTCCTACATTGTAGCTCTCTCTATTGCTCCATCCGCATCTACCTCTACCCACTCAGCTAGTGTTGCTACTCCTCACCAGGGCTCCCGTAGCAAGGTCTAATCAAAGAGGTTGGGTACCTCAAGGATCATGCCCCTATTTCAGCCTTCATGGAACTATCACTTCACATCGCTCCATCTCACACCTAGAGGTATGGCTGCATGTGATCCCTCTGCCCACTTGGCTTGAAATTCCCCCCTATTGGAGGTCTCTGCATGATTGGATGCCTCCACATGGTCTCCTCCCAACTTCTCTAGTTGTGGTTGCTCCACAACTTCCTAAAATTGCTTCACCAATTGTGGTTCCTCCACAATTGTATGAGACTTCTTCTATGGTTGCATGTTGAGAGGTAATTTACTCTCCCTCTCAATGTTGGGTCCCTATAATACTAGTGATTACCCCATTACTATTGTAGTTGTACCCATTATTAATATTGTTGTGCCCCTATTGTCCCCATATTGTTATTACTGTGTCCATAGAATCCCTCTATTGTTATTTTTGTGGCTTTATATTATTATTCTTAGGTCGGCTGGGTTATATTGTGACTCCTTAGACTCCTATATATAGAAAGGAGGTTTTGTCATTTGAATCATCCAAGAATTGCTCATTTATGTAATGTAAAGGAGGTTTCCCCCTCGAAGAGGCTGAATTCTAAGGCGTTGATCTATCTTTTCTATCCTTTCTTGAGCTGGTTTCATAACATTTGGTATCAGAGCTTTGGATTCTAGGGTTTCACTGCTCCAAACAGGTCATCGTGGAATTTTCGCTATAAATTTCTTTCTACAATGTTTCAAAAGCTAAAAAAAAACCCATTTGAGAAGACATCGCGCTGAAGCTCGGGTCCAAATTTTAGAGTTTTTCGCGCTATATTTGCAGAGATATGATCTGAGGAAGTTGGTCTTTTTGCAGACTCCTGAATTACATTCCAAACAGGTGACCTAGGGAAAATCATCATAACTTTCTCTTTGAGCATCGGATTGAAATTTTGTAAGAAGGTACAGAAAGAGGACGGACTGTAGTTTCTTGTATATATTTTTCAGAGCCAAAGGTCAAAACAGGGACACGTGGCACGTCGTACAAGTTCGCTCTACTGAATTAGTCTATAATTAGGTCACTGTGGGAGATTTGGCATAACTCTTCATTGGAGAATCCAATTGGGGTCAGACTGGTGGCATTGGAAAGAGGACACAGAGGGCTACCGCAGGTTGCAATTTTAGAATTGGATGATCCGAAATTACAGAGATACATCAGAGGAAATATCGAGCTCCTACAAAGTGAAAAAAGGTGTGTAGATTTTTTAAATTTTTGCTTAAGCTTGGTTTGAAAAATTATTTTGAAGGAATTCAAAGGGCATAGTAGAGCATTAGTATCGGTAACTGATGCCCTGAGGAAAGAAAATGCAAACACCTAGTAAGCAATCTGAAAGCTCTAGCATGACTCATGAAGAAGAGGAAGAAATGCTACATGATATATCAAAATTACAAGACCAAGTGCAACAAATTTCACTCTCACAAAAGCTAACAGAAGCTAAGATAAATGGAGTGGAATCTAAGATAAAGGGCGTGGAAGCCAAGATTGATGATTTGAAGATAGATTTGAAGGCAGATTTGACAAATTTTCTACAAGAAATACTTACTAATGGTGAAAGGGGAGGAAAGGAAACTCATGATGCAAACAAAGGAAATGTTAATCATGATTTCATAGACTCTAATGTTGGATCGAAGACGCACCATATTCCAAAAATCGATATGAGGAAGTTTGATGGCAAGGATCCCGCAACATGGATATTACAGATGGAGCAATTTTTCGATCTCAATAATGTGCAAAACACACAAAAGGTACGTATTGCAACTTTATATTTGGAACCAAATCAGTTTGTATGGTATCAATGGCTTTGCTCTCATAAACAATTTATCACTTGGGCAATTTTTACAGAAGAATTGATAGCACATTATGAGGATACAAAAAACAACACTTTTTTTAGCCAATTGATAAGTCTCAAACAAAAGGGTTCAATAATGGAGCACATTGAGGAGTTCCAAAAATTGAACATAAGGGTAAAAGATATTCCAGAGGAGCATAGGATTGATGTGTTCATATGGTCTTTAAAGGATAATATCCAACATGATGTTCGCCTTTGGGAACCTGATTCATTAGAGAAGGCATTCAGGTTAGCAAGAAAAATGGAAAGCAAAATTATGGCAACCAGGAAGCATACCACTCACAACTATAAAGATGGAAGTGTTGTTGCCGCTAGTCTTCCACAACCTATAAGGTTGACACCACAACAATTGGAAGAAAAAAGAGCAAAAGGGCTTTGTTACAGTTGTGATAGCAAATACACTAAAGGTCATAAGTGTGCTGAGAAGAAATTATTCTACATAGATTGTGAAGAGGAAGAAGAAAAGGAGCAAGAAAGGTCAAAAGAAGAGGATATACTCCAAGAACAAAGCCTAGATGAAGAACAAATGAATCCGACCATATCTTGTAATGCATTGGCGGGAATTACCACTCCTCAAACCATCAAGATAGAAGGACAAATCAAGAAGAAAAAGGTAATAGTGTTGATTGATTCAGGAAGTACCCACAATTTTATTCATTGTAAGGTAGCAAAAGAATTGAATTGCTTCTTATATCCAGCACCAGAGTGTCAAGTGATGGTTGCAAATGGAGGAACAATAAATTGCTCTGGAAAGTGCCATAATATCAAGCTATCCATGGGAGAATATGTATTGACTAGCCCAATGCTTTCCATTCCAATGGGAGGTGCTGATGTTGTATTAGGAGTCCAATGGCTACAATCCTTGGGTACAATAGCTTTTAATTTTCAAGAACTTTTCATGAAATTTTCTGTGGAAGGAAAGGAAGTTGAATTAAGGGGTATTGCAGGGAAACCGAGAAAGATAATCAGCTCTAATGGTATGACAAAGCTTCTAAAAAAGGAACAAAAAGGTGTAATTGCACAATTATGTTCGCTAGATGTTTCCACATTGGAATCATCTATTTCTCCAGATCTCCAAAAAGTCTTGGACAATCATTCCAAGGTATTTGAGACTCCCAAAGGTCTCCCACCTATTCGTGATCATGATCATGCTATTCATCTGATTCCAGGAAGTGTTCCTCCAAACATCAGGCCGTACAGATATCCCTATGCCCAAAAGAGTGAAATTGAACGTATGGTTGCAGAAATGCTAGAGGCTGGTATAATTCAACCGAGTCAAAGTTATTTCTCTGCTCCAGTAGTATTGGTGCACAAGAAGGATGGATCATGGCATGTGTCCGGATTATAGGGAGCTCAACAAGCTCACTATTAAAGATAAGTTTCCCATTCCTGTCATTGATGAATTACTGGATGAATTGCATGGATCAATTTACTTCACCAAGTTGGATCTTCGTTCAGGATATCATCAAATCAGAATGAAGGCTGAAGACATTCCAAAAACAACATTTAGAACTCATGAGGGTCATTATGAATTTTTGGTCATGCCTTTTGGCCTTACCAATGCACCTCAACATTTCAAGGTTTGATGAATTCAATTTTCAAACCATTCCTTAGAAAATTTGTGTTAGTATTTTTTGATGATATACTAATCTACAACAAGTCTTGGAAGGATCATGTTGAACATGTTGACAGGGTGCTACAACTATTAGAGGAGAAACAATTATATGCAAAAAGATCCAAATGTTTCTTTGGAGCACAAGAGGTGGAATATCTGGGTCATATTGTATCTCATGAAGGAGTTAAGGTAGACCCTAGCAAAATTAAAGCCATTAAGGAATGGAAAATCCCCACATCCATAAAGCATCTGCGAGGATTTCTCGGGTTGACAGGGTATTATCGCAAGTTTGTTAAGAATTATGGGAGAATAGCAGCACCTCTAACAACATTATTGAAGAAAGATGCATTTTCATGGACTCTAGAAGCAACAAAGGCCTTCAAACATCTTAAAGAGGCAATGTGCCAAGCACCTGTCTTAGCTACACCGGACTTCACAAAAACCTTTATTGTGGAATGTGATGCTTCAGGAAATGGAATTGGTGCTGTTTTAATGCAAGATGAAAGACCCATTGCTTTTGAAAGTCGTCCAATCAAGGGAAAGTTTTTACACAAAGCTATTTATGAGAAGGAAATGTTGGCAATACTCCATGCACTTAAGAAATGGCGACCCTACCTAATGGGAAGACACTTCAAGGTAAAAACCGATCATGATAGCCTTAAATACTTTTTAGAACAAAGATTATCCTCTGAAGAGCAACAAAAGTGGGTCACAAAGATGTTGGGTTATGACTTTGAAATCATCTACAAAAAAGGGAAGCAAAATGTGGTGGCAGATGCACTCTCAAGAAAGGATGAGGATGTGGAAGCATTGTTGTGCGCCATTTCTATTATCCAACCAGATTGGATAAATGAAGCAAGGGAGGAATGGAAGAATGATGAAGAAGTGTGGGCACTTATTCGAAAGTTACAACAAGATTCCAGTACATCTGATACATTTAGCTGGAAAAATGATTTGTTATGGTACAAAGATCGCTTATACCTCTGTAAGAATCCCAGCTAAAACAAAAGATTCTTATGGAATTGCACACTTATCCCTTAGGAGGGCACTCGGATTTTTAAAAACTTACCACAGGGTTAAGAAGGAATTTTTTTTGGATGGCCTTAAATCAGATATTCAAAAGTTTGTGGCGGAATGTTTGGTTTGCCAACAAAATAAAGTTGAAACAATTAAGACACCGGGTCTATTACAACCTTTATCCATTCCAAGCCAACGTTGGGAGGAGGTTTCAATGGATTTTATCACAGGTTTACCCAAGTCTGAGGGAAAGAGTGTCATCATGGTGGTAGTTGACAGACTTACCAAGTATGCACACTTTTGTGCATTATCACATCCATTTAAAGCCAGTACAGTTTCTACTGCATTTATGGAAACAATTCAAAAGCTACATGGAAACCCAAAGATTATTGTAAGTGACAGAGATCCCATTTTCACTGGAAATTTTTGGACAGAATTATTTTCTTGTCTTGGTACTCAGTTAGCTCATAGCTCATCTTATCATCCTCAATCTGATGGGAAAACTGAGATAGTAAACAAATGTTTGGAAGGATATCTTCGTTGCTTTGTATCTGATAAACAAACACAATGGGTCAAATGGTTGCCTCTGGCTGAATGGTGGTATAACACTTCCTTCCATACAACAACAAAAATGACCCCATTTATGGCACTTTATGGGTATCAGCCACCATCCATCACATCATATTTAAGAGAAAATTCTAAGGTTCAAGCAGTGGAACATCACATCGAACATCAACAACAAGTCCTCCAACTCTTAAAGGATAACCTCATGTTGGCACAGAATAGAATGAAACAACAGGCAGATCAACATCGCAACAAAAGAAGTTTTGATGTAGGTGATTGGGTATTCCTACGGCTACAACCATATAAGCAAATGTCCCTCAAGCAAGCTAAGAAGGATAATAAATTATCACCAAAGTATTATGGTCCGTACAAGGTGTTTCAAAAGATTGGTACTATGGCATACAAATTGGAGCTTCCTGTAGCTTCTCGATTGCACCCAGTTTTCCATGTTTCATGTTTAAAGAAGGTTATAGGCGACAAGCTCCCAGTTCAAACAATATTGCCAGAACTTGACGAGGAAGGAAAAATTATATTGGAACCAAAAGCAGTCACAGAAACAAGAACTCGACAGCTACGAAATCGATCAATTTCAGAGTATCTTATCAAGTGGAAGAACTTATCTGCTGAAGATTCCACATGGGAGGATGAGAATTTTATACAGAAGCATCCAGAACTACTCAAGCGTTGAGGACAACAATTTTTTGAAGGAGAGGGGCATGTTGGGTCCCTATAATACTAGTGATTACCCCATTAATATTGTAGTTGTACCCCTTATTAATATTGTTGTGCCCCTATTGTCCCCATATTGTTATTACTGTGCCCCATAGAATCCCTCTATTGTTATTTTTGTGGCTTTATATTATTATTGTTAGGTTGGATGGGTTATATTGTGACTCCTTAGACTCCTATATATAGAAAGGAGGTTTTGTCATTTGTATCATCCAAGAATTGTTCATTTATGTAATGTAAAGGAGGTTGCCCCCTCGAAGAGGCTGAATTCTAAGGCGTTGATCTATATTTTCTATCTTTTCTTGAGCTGGTTTCATAACACTCAACCACCAAGTATCTAACCTTTTCCTTGCTCCTCAAGGCTTTGCATGCATCTTGAACCTCAAGAGCATACAGGTTCTTGGCTAGCACACCAATCTGTTTCATCTTTCCCGCCGTCACGAAATTTTCTGGAAAAAGAGCTGATTTTAAATCAGCGATATCTCCCTCATCCGAACTTTGATTCAGCCGATTTTTTTTTGAACTTGGGTCTTTTTCCACAAGGAATCCAGATCTGCTATTTGTTTCTGAAAATTTTGCACAAAATTTTTCAGATCTGCTCTAAAAACTCGCAGCCCAATTATTTATTTATTTATTTATTTTTACTTTGAATTTTCTTCTTCGTATACTATTCACTACTTCGATCACCTTTGCTCCGATACCATGTAGAAATTTCCACTGTAGATCAACATGTTATGCAATATACTAAAACACAATACAAGATCTACTTCTACAACACTTTGAGGAAGCTTAATTGAATTGCGCAAGATCAAGAGAACACATATAACTGAGAATGAGAAATAAACCACACATAACACAGAAGAAATAACCCGGGGAAAGCCTCAGCTTAAAACCCTAATCTCTGTATTATCATACAAGTGGAAATATGTCCAGATTACACAAAGCTTTAGCTCACAAGCTATCCAGTTCTCAGTACAATCACTCTGCTACTCATAGACAATCAAAGGCTTCTCACAAACCTTCTCCTCTGCCCTCCAAGCCTCCTATTTCCTTGCACAATTTTCCTTGGGGTCCAGTGCTGCCACCTGTGTGAATTGGCCTCTTCACACACTCACTAACCTCTGATCTAACTGCGCAATGCTGAAGGAGATAATTCATTCTGCATGGATGAGTTTCCTATATAGGAAAAATCCTCCAATTGATAGTACATTGTCCCTTCCTCTAATCTCAACTGGGTCTCTGACTAAACTGACATGCAAGAGTTATTTAAGAGAGAATATTCAGTTATCTAAAGTGCAGTAGTTACATTCATGCATGCATTAACTAACTGAACTCACAATTAATTCAACAAACTATTTGAACTAATCTAAATGGACTTAACTCAGTTAACTGAGCTAACTAATTACAACTCAAATTACAACTCATCCTTATCTCTTTAACTGATGGATAAATTCCTCAATCAATGGAGAAACTGTTGCATGTCTTCACATAGACTTCATGTTTGATTTTCTACAACTAATTAACTCAAGATGAATTAATTAATTATTTTACAAACAACTGCTAAGATCAAATTCGAATTTTACTTCTCAATTTTAGTTCAGGGACTAACTAAAATTGGAATCCATCCCAAAATTTTATTTATAGTAATGCTATTTTTAGCATTTCCATTTTTTCGTTCCTTGTTGCTATGTCCAACACTAGTACCTGAAATGCTATTTATAGCAATGCTATTTTTAGCATTTCTTGTTGCTATTTTCAACAAAATACACTGGCCCAGTGACCCTTGAAACAAACCGTGGGTTGTGGTAAATCCAGGATTGTGTGCCTCGGTGGGCCTAGGAATCCTTGTCGGTGAATGAAGAGATATACGATAAATCCAAGAGGTGGATTTCTCTCCGTTGGGCCTAGTAGTCCCAGGATGGGAAATACAGTAAAGCCTGGAGAGTGGGTCTCGGTGTAAGTCCTAGTGATCCTTGGATTGGACTGTGGATTATGGTAAATCTTGAGAGACTAGAAGGCACTAAAATTCCTCACGGTGTAGGTGGATAACTCTAGTAGCATTCATTCTTGTTTGGTTCTTATTGGTTGGTTATGATTCCCACATTCATGCTTGGAATATGTCATGGGGGTGATTGGCTGAAGAGATATTTGGTTCAGCCAACCTATGGTCGGGTGGAACATGGTAGTTCCATCCCCAGTTGGTTTCTACATTCAGTAATGAGAAATTTATTCCCTTGGATTTTCATGTGTAAATGCACTGGTTTATATGTGGATTCTAAGGCTGATGTATTCATGGTATTTATGTTATTATGTTGTTGGTTATAATCATGTATTTTGACAATGATGATGTATGGCTCTCCTCATGTTTCTATTTGTAAATGAATAAACAATGTATCTATGACCTAATAGATGGTAATACAACTAATGATGTAAGGGAACACTGATTCTTAGTGATTCTCCTATAAGTATAAGACTCTATGTTCAAATCTGTTATTTAAACATGTAGATTTCATTGATGACAAATGTTTGACAGAATGTCAGTCCTAGTTGGGGATGGTCAGGCCTAGTCCTGGAGTTAGTTTTTGGTTTATTAGTCTTGTCATCATGTGTTTAATGGATTTCAAAAGTTACAACAAGTTTTGGGCAGTGGTCGAAATTCTAGGCTTGAAAAGTGTCTTAAATTCCCCAGACTCTGGCACAAGTCTGCTGGAAATAGTCCCTAGGTGCAGGCATGCAAGCTTGCGGGAGTGTCCAGATCTCTTTGGAAGCTAGCATGCCCATAGCATGGGAGCATCTAGAGGTTTAATTGCCTAAAAATCCAGTGGGACCCAGGGGCTGGTTAGCAGAAAGGTTGGGATGGTTCCTAGGGGTCCTATTGTTGATGTTGAAGGTATGTGTGGTGTGTTTCCGTCAGTTCCACTTCCTTAACGTGACATAGGAGGTTGAATCATATCATAGTAACTTCTTGTCACATGTTTACCCTGGTTGGACAGTTACTTAGGTAGTTGTGGGAGGAGGGTGTTACATAGTGGTATCGTAGCATGGTTCACCCCTCAGATTAGATGGGCTATGTATTGGTCATGCATTCATGCTGGTTGCATATGTGTTCCTTATGCTTGTAGTCCATGTTCTTTTTGCTTTTACATGGTGTTGATCATGATTTTGGTGAGGTCACCATGTGAAGGTTGATGGTGTTGTTGTGGGATGTGTCATCATGAGTGCATGGTTGTATATGCATTTGTTATGCATGTCAGTGTCTATATGTTGTTATGCATGCATTTTCATGGTGAAGGTTGTTGTGCATGAAGTTATTGTATGCAATTAGGTCATCATGATGTTGTTGGTTTTTATGATGCTGATGTGTTGGCTGAGATAGAGCAAGAGATGCAAATCATTAAAGTGAATTTGCAACATTGGACCTCGAGGCAAGAGCATGTTGTCATACATGTTTGGATGTCATGCATGTATGTTAGTTAATGAATTGTTATATGCATTAAGGTTATATACCTTAGGTTTATGTACATGTCTATTGAGGTTATGGTTACATACATGATATACGCTAGTTGATTAGTATAGTCATATGCACATGTGTCAGATAGTCATGAATGATAGTAACCTGTGGTTGTATGCATTGCTATTTTTGTTTTATGTTAGATAACTTGATGATTATGTTATATGTTGTTGATGAGTATGTTATAAGTTAACTTGTTGTTGTTATATGATAGTTAGCTTGATGATTAGGTTATATGTTGTTGATGAACATGATATATAACTTGTTGGTGTTATATGATAG
Organism: Pinus tabuliformis; assembly: GCA_031772625.1. Classification (NCBI taxonomy): domain Eukaryota; kingdom Viridiplantae; phylum Streptophyta; class Pinopsida; order Pinales; family Pinaceae; genus Pinus; species Pinus tabuliformis. Next base: position 683,991,249 of record CM062814.1, on the reverse strand, counting down.
TTAGCTTGATGATTAGGTTATATGTTGTTGATGAGCATGATATATAACTTGTTTTTGTTATATGCTAGTAACTTGATGATTAGGGTTATTACATTAATATCTTGATGTTATATGTATCATGCTAAATTGGATTAGCTTATGCAGATGGTTAGGGTTATGGCATTCAAGTGTGAGTTGACTTATTTGTGACATGGTGTTGTACTAATCATGATTGACTTTTCATATGTGATTGCTATGCATGAACGAAAATTGTTTATGATTTTATGATATGAACATGATAGATAGTTATTGGTATGGATATCATGACCTTATTTATGTTTAAGTTGATATGTTGTGAAGTTGTATTATGCTAATATAGATTGATTGTGCAGACAAGATATCCTCCCCTAAGATAGATTCAGGTATGATTTTTCTTTTGTCATATATTTGGTGCTTGATTGTTTGATTACGTGGTCTAGTTGAATTATTTAACATGGTACATTTGCAAGTTGCTTCAAAATGATTGATGAATTGCATAATATGAGTATGTGTTCAAATGATCTTGTTTTAAGATGATTGTACTAACACATATGTGTTGAGACAGGTGATATGTACTTGAGTGTAAGTAGGCAATAATTGTAACATTATGTATTATGACTGATGAATGTGAGTTGATTGCGGAGTATGACATGATTGTTAGTCTTGGTAAAGGCTGATTTCAAATTGATAGATATGATTGTCTTGATATTTGGAACATGTGGTTGACATGTGTAAACAGTTGCAAGAAACATGCTTGGTATTAGCGTGACAAGGTAACGATTGATTTGTTTATATAACTAATGGTTGGGTGATGTGATAGTACATAGTAACACTCAATTGTAGCAACGAAAAGGTCAAAGAAAGGAATTTGGAAGGATTTCATTTGGCTATGTTTGGAAACCCTAATTCCAAACGAATGAGTGCTTTGCATACAAGAATTCTTCTTAACCTCAATCTTGTTTGACATTGTGTGGATATGTGTGTATTTGACAAGTATATTAGCTAATCTCTAGTTATAGGTGGATCTGTCAAGGGAATTGGAGTCCCTTGAGAGATGGCGTGGTTATGTTTAGTTGCAAGCAAAGTTCTTGGAACATCAAGGTAAGTTAACTAGTGTATTTTTATGTTTATTTGAGCATTAACAATTATGTGTTGATTGCAGTATGATCTAAGGGATTGCATGGAAAAGAAATTTCCATGGAATCTTGAAGAAGGCTTAGGTTGATCTTTCCCTTGGAATCACTGGGAACCATGGGGATTGAGTCATGGTGTCTATTTTTAGCCTTGTGCTTTTGGTCTTTTGTGATTTGTTGAGCTTGATTTGCGGTTTTGTTTATGTATGGTGCAATGCCTTGCCAATTTGTTGTGGTGTCGTGTTGTTATTGGTTTTCATGGTTTTCTTCTTATTTTATTCTTGGTCTTTCCTTTTATGTTTGGAGAGTCTTGGGAATCAGTTTGCGAAAGAGTAAAGTTGATGGAGCTCGGGGAGAGATATGTGGCATCCAACAGGTAAGGTAAGACCTAGATGAAGCTCGGTGCATATATAAGGGAAATTAAAGGCAAGAGTATGACAACTAGTTGGATTGGTTGGGTTCATTGGTGTAAATTGACAATGGTAGGACAGTGATGGGAAAGGTAAGGTGAATGGATTTGAGGCATCATATGCCTTGGTTATGTTGGGAATTGTTGTTCTCAATGTTGAACATGCATTGCATGCATAAAGGAAGTTCTCTTAACCTTGACCTTACGATATCTAGTTTATGTTGATGTCTATATATGTATACATGTATGTATGTATGTATGTATGTCATGTCTGATAGGGTCATCATGGATCATGATTATTTTATGCTAATGTTTATATGTACATATGTATGTATGTATGGCATTGACTGACTGGATCATTATTCTTTTATGTTGATGTTTATATGTATGTATGCGTATGTATGCATATCATTGTATAACGTGATCATGATTGCTTATGCTAATGTTTATGTATATGTATGCATGTATCCATGTATCTATGTCACTGTTTGACATGGTCATTAGGGATCATTCTTGTGGAAGAATGATTGCTTATGTAAGTGAATGGCATGAAGCGATTCTTGGTTCATGAGGAATCAAGTGGGAAGAGTAGCTTGACATATCTCTGAGGTAAATATCATGTGGATATGAATTGATATTATGTGATTATACTATGTCTATCTTTGTGTTATGGACATGTTAATGCTTAGAGATACATCAGCGGAATGAAAGCAGTGAGATGTCATTATGCTAGGATAAGCATGGTGGCAGAGAGACACTAGAAGCAAGGTTGCTTGGTAGAGACAATGTGGTTTTGGATGTGTGGTACTATTGCTGTCCATATATTATATATGTTGTACATGTTGCATCTGTGATGTTGCACACATGTGGTATTGTGTATATATAGTGTGTGTACATGTTTTTATGCAATGTTATGTACAATGTGGTACAAATAGTGTTGTGTGAATATTGCATATGCAAGATTGGGCATAGATGGTGATATGTACATGTTGGATATGTGGCCTTGTGTGCATATGGTGTTGTGTGCATGTTGTATATGCAGTATTGTGTACATATGATGCTATGTACATGTTGGATATGCAGTGCTATGTACATGTGGTGTTGCGCGCATGTTGTACATATGGTTCTATGTACATATGGTGTTGTGTGCATGATTTTACAAGTGGTGTTGTGAGCACGTGGTTCCATGTACATGTTGTATGTATGGTGCTATTTGTAGGTGGTGATGTGTAGATGTTGTTCATATGGTGTTGTGTACATGTGGTATCATGTACATGTCATGCATGTGGTGTTGTTTACGTCTGGCATTGTGTACACATTGCACAGGTGGTACGATGTACATGTGGCATTGTGCAGGTGGTGCCATGTACATGTGATGTTGTGTACACATTGTGCAGGTGGTATTATGTATAGGTGGTACTCTATACATGTTGTATATGTAGTACTAGTGTACATGTGGTATTATGTGCATGTCGTACATGTTATGTTGTGTACATGCAGTATTATGTATGTGCATGGTGTAGTTGTGGTATCATGACATGTGTATTTGTTGTGTTTTACTTCATGTACGTATATGTATTGTGCTATACATCGGGTGTAGGTGTATGTATTCTGTTTTGGTGTACATCAAATGTAGGAGTATGTATTGTATTGTGTTGTACACTGGGTGTAGGTGTACGTGTGGTATGTCGGGTGTAGGTGCATGGTGTTGTATGTAATGTGTGGTTGTATATATGCGATGCACACTATGTGTATGTGCACATGGTTGAGGAGAAGGCACTAGGTGTTTTTCAGGTGTGGTAGCCAATCCAGAGTGCATACAGAATAAGGACAAAGGTAGAAGCTAAGGACTGATTAAAGGATAAGTATCAATATTTTATTTCAGTTTTATTATGCATGTGATTTATGATTATGGTCTATGATGATTACATGTGATCTATGATTCTAGTTTATGATTGCTACATGTGATTTATTATTTTGATCTATGATGGTTGTGTTTTGACCTAACCTGATGTGATATGTTTATACATGTTGATTTGGTAAAATATGCTAGTTTGACTTGTCGTGACAGGAAGCAAACAGAATTGCAAGTGTACCTTATTGATGGGCCACCAATGAGGTATGATTTGAAATTATTTCAATTTATTTTGAATTTGATGGAAATTATGTGCTTGGTACAGAAAAGCATGAAATTCTTGGTTGGGTGGTTGAAACTGATTACAAGAATTAACAACGTCAGTGAAAGTAATTGGAACATGTGGTAGTATGCTGGTAAAGCACTTCATGAGGAGGGCTATTGTGGGACATGGGTACCTAATAGTGCCCATTGATTGCCATGAGAATGTTATGACCGATATGATGGTTTTGAGGTAGGGATATGTCTTGGTTTTTGTATCTCCCGATGCGAGGAAGCCTTGCCAAGGGATGGATCGCACAGGATAGGGGATGCCAGGGAACTTGGAAGGTGAGTGATTGCATGGAAGGTGGTGACCGGATTTCCCAAGGGAATGTGTAGTAGAGAAGGGAAGGATAGGGCTATATTTGTTTTCATTATTATCATTACCATATGGAATCAAATGCACATTGGGGGTGTTCCATGGAACAATGAGCCGGTAACTGTTCAGTGAGAGGAAAAGTGGCACAAGATTATAATGATGGACAACGGACGCAACTTTGAATTTGGCAATGGATTCCAGACTTCCTGTGAAGGGGGTGAATCTTGGTACTACTTTTGAGGGTGGAGGTGTGAGCCTTTTGATTACCTTGTTGATTGATATGGGCATCGTATCCTTTTATTTGTTGGATGAGCAAATGTGTATATTATTGTAAATATTGTATCGAGTTGGATTATAAAGCTCCACAGATAGTATGATTATTTTATGGTTGAAGAAAATGTGTATGTGTGTATATGTGGTTATTATTGTAATTACTGTAATTAGTTGTGTTACAAAGCTCCAGTAAACAGTATGTTTGTCATGTTTTAGCATATGGTCATTGTAAATACTACAACGAGCTATGTTATAAAGCTCCATGGAAAATATGTTTTGTTTTCAATAGTCTTACTGGTTATAGGTGTCATTGAACACCGAGGACAGTGTTCCCCCAAGGGGGAGGGTTATGTAACAACCCTGGTTAAAATCCATGTAAAAATATATAAGGCTACAATGATGGGACATGTATTCCAAGATGAATGGTAGGTAAGACATCCTAGTGGGTGTTCATTTTAGTTATTATGGCCAAAGGAAAATGGCAAAGGCAATTACAAAGGCTTTGGAAAGGCATGAGGCATTAATTGGCATATTATTTACGACAATAAAGGAAATTAGGATAAAATGAAGGTGAAAGGTCACAAGTTGCATGTGAGGAGGAAAATGAAGGAAAATAATGGAAAATGAAGAAAATAGGGGCATAATTGATAAAAATGTTTTTGAGGATTAGTGGGTAGGTTGGTCAGTTTATTTTTCGAGCTCTCTCATTATTTTATATCTCTCTCTCACCCTTGGACACTTAGAGATTTCTTGGAGCACTTGGAATTGGAGCAAGAAAGGAAAAGGAAGGCAAGAAGAAGGAAGGAGCAAGCAAGGAAGAGCAGGATCAAGCAACTACAACAAGGTTCCTTGTAGATATTGATTTACATGTGTGATTTCTTTGATAGGCATGCATGTTATTGCAGGTGGTTCTTTTTTGTCCTGGCATGGGTTTTTCCAAGTGTGACAGTGTTTTCAACTTAACTTTTCCATTTCTGATAGCCTTGATGAGATGGGTCTCATACTTCGGTTGAGATGGATTGCCAGATGGGTTCGAATCTAAGTGAGGTGCATCTCCAAAATGAAAAACAAATGGCCTAGTGGTCCCTGAACCGAACTGTGGATTAGAGTAAAGCCACTGGCCTAGTGACCCCTGAACTGGATTGTGCGTTGTGGTAAAGCCAAGATTGTGTGCCTCGGTGGGCCTAGGAATCCTTATCGGTGAATGGCGGGATATATCGTAAAGTCAACAGGTGGATTTCTCTCCGTTTGGCCTAGTAGTCTCGAGATGGTGTATATGGTAATGCCTGGAGAGTGGGTCTTGGTGTAGGGTGTTGTGATCACTGGATCAGACTGTGGATTATGGTAAACCCTGAGAGAATGGGAGGCACTAAAATTCCTCACAGTGTAGGTAGAGAAATCCACATGCTAGTTTGGTTCTTATTGGTTGATTATGAGTCCCACATTCATGCTCGGAATATGGTACGGGGGTGATTGGATGAAGAGAGATTTGCCTCAGCCAATCTATGGTTGGGTGGAATGTGGTAGTCCCATCCCTAGTTGGTTTCTACATTCATTAATGAGAAATTCATTCCCTTGACTTTTCATGTGTAAATGTACTAGTTTATATGTGGATTCTAAGGCTGATGTATTCATGGTATTTCTGTTATTATGTTGTTGGTTATAAGCATGTATTCTGACAGTGATGATGTATGACTCTCCTCATGTTTCTATTTGTAAATGAATAAACAATGTATCTATGACCTAATAGATTGTACTAGCTAATGATGTAAGCAAACAATGATTCTTAGTGATTCTCAGATAAGTATAAGACCCCTATGTTCATATCTGTTATTTAAACCTTTAGATTTCATTCATGACAAGTGTTTGATAGAATGTCAGTCCCAGTTGGGGATGGTCAAGCCTAGTCTTAGAGTTATTTTTTGGTTTATTGGTCTTATCATCATGTGTTTAATGGATTCTAAAAGTTACAACAAGTTCTGGGTAGTGGCCAGAATTATAGGCTTGAAAAGTGCCTTAAATTCCCCGGACTTTGGCACAAGTTTGCTGGAAATAGTCCCTAGACGTAGGCATGCAGGCTTGTGGGAGTGTCCAGAGATCTCTGGACACTGGCATGGCCATAGCATGGGAGCGTCCAAAGGTTTAATAGCCTAAAAAATCAGTGGGACCTAGGGACTGGTTAGCATAAAGGTTGGGATAGTTCCTAGGGGTCCTATTGTTGATGTTGAAGGTCTATATGGTGTGTTTCCAATGGTTCCACTTCCTTAACATGACTTAGGAGGTTGAATCATATCGTAGTAACTTCTCATCACATGTTTAACCCAGTTGGTCGGTTACTTGGGTAGATGTGGAAGGAGGGTGTTACAAGAGTTTAGTTTGTTGTCTCATTTATTGAGATTTAGTTTAAAGAAATATATTTGATTCATTGCCATAAAACTTAGGAGTAGATTTGTAAAATTTGATTCCACTCTAGTAAAGTTGAGAAATATATTTGACTTATTGTGATAAGGTTAGAAAAATATATTTCTAGATTCCACTCGAGTAAAGTTGAGAGATCTCAACTCTTACTCATTCATTCATAAATTATTGATGTATCTAACTTGCAAATTATTAGATTAGATATACCTTTAGTATTACAGTGAAATCTAAAATAAACACTAATTAAACTAAAAACCCTAAAGAGAATGACGATATAAGTGTAAGTGATCAAAGTCTAGAGTTGCGGGACCAATGGGATTTGGAGTGAAGATATATTCTTGAATATGGGTTTAAATGAGGCACAATGGTATATTGCTTACTTTTGTCCACCTCAAATGTTTAGAGATGCTAGCCTTCTTATCCTTTTTGGAAAATATTATTTAGGAGAGAGTTTATTAGATATTTTTAATGTTACAAATTTGGAAACCATTATTAAAATAACATCTTCTAAAATATATGAATTTGAGGATGAAAAATTTAGTAGATGTCTTTTATAACTTAAATTTTTTAGCTATCAAAAACTCCCATGAGTGTTTTTTTACACTTTTAAATGTTATATTAATACACACGAGTGCATACTACATACTATACATTTCTAAAGCAACCGACTTATTATATATTTTAAAAACACCAACCCCAATTAATAAGCATCACCACATCTTATATCTTTGCACCCTATGAAGTTTTGATAATGGTAATGGAAATAGTCATTATATTATTGAAAGAAATAAGGTTGTTAGTGCACTTTGATTCATTGATCATTGCATATTTATAGTTATAAGCATCAATGTATTAATGCATGGGAAAACATGTTAACGTGTTAATACGTGTAAATTGCACCATGCTTAATGAATATTTAAATGACAATAATTATAAAGCAATGCTACATGGATGCAAATTAATATATGCACTATTTTTTTTTCAATTAAGTAGATGCATCTATATGATATGTTCTTTAATAAAACACCACGTCCGACCAAGTTACAAGATCGATATAAATAACCATGCATTTTGCATATCCAAATTTCGTATATATAAAACTAAAATTTAGATTAAACACTACTCAAATTTCGCATATCCAAAACTAAAAAACCAAGTTATTGTATTACTGACATTCCAAAACCATTTTAAAATCCTTAGCTACATAGATTTGTACCTAATGCATTCTAAAGCCATTTTAAAATTCCAAAACCATCTTAAGTTTCATGAATTATTTTTCAAATAAATTCAAGAGAAGCATAGTTCTTTAAAGAGCCATTAAAAAATTAAAAGATTTATTTACATTGATTATATTGATCGTATCAAAAAACATCTATGATTAAATTTAATTGTTATTATTCTATTATTTAAATTTGATAATACAATTTTTTATGAAACTATTATTTTTTAATAATTAAATTAAATAAATGTATTTTTGGAACATTAAATCTAAATGTTATTGTTATTATCTAAATTTAATTATTATTATTAAATCTAACAATACAATTCTTAATGAAATTATCATATTTCATTATTTAAACACATTTATTTTTCAATGCAAACATTATGACTGTAGGGTTGTCACCTCAGCACAATGCTCATAAGCTTTTGTGTTGGCAAGATTCAACAACTCATTTTCTATTATTTTTATAATATTTATGAATTATTTTTCAAATAAGTTCAAGATAAACATGGATCTAGATATGATTAAGATTCAACAATTTGTTTTATATTATTTTTATAAGGTTTATGAATTATTTTTCAAATAATTTCAAGAGAAACATGGTCCTTAATAAGATTTTTTTAAATACTAAATAAGAATTTAAAAGATCTTGCATTTATATTTATTGTGTTTAAAAAATGAATATTTAAGTTTTATTGGTGTTACTATTAGAATTTGAAGATACAATTTATAATGAGAGAATTATTTTTCATTATTTAATTGTAACTGGTTTTATATTATTTATATAAAATATAGGAATTATTTTTCATATAAGTTTAAGAGAAGCAGGACTCTTCATGTTTTTTTTAATGAATGAATAAGAATTTAAAAAATCTTGCATTTAAATTAAACACTAAGTTTTATTTTTGTTATTATTTGAATTTGACAATACAATTTATAATGAGATTATCATTTTTAATGGGATTGATTTTATAATATTTTTATAAGATATAGAATTACTTTTCATATGAGTTCAAGAGAAGCATAGTTCTTGATAAGATGTTTTTTTAAAGAGTGATTAAGAATTTAAAAGATCTTGCATTTATATTAATTGTGTTTAAAAAATGAATATCTAAAATTTATTGTTGTGATTATATGAATTTGACCATACAATTTATGGTGAGATTATTACTATAATGGTATTGATAACTTGTGTATTTTTCAATATATCAACAAATTAAAAATTCTAAAAATATTATAACACCAATTTTCATAAATACTTGAAAAATAATTTGTAGTCAAGCTATTGGAAGATTTTTCTAAGATCTTGGAACCAGTATGATGAGCTCAGCATAGTGCTCATGATATTTTGTGTTTGCAAGATTCAACAACTCATTTTATATTATTTTTATAATATTTATGAATTATTTTTCAAATAGGTTCAAGATAAACATGGTTCTGGATAAGATTAAGATTCAACAATTTGTTTTATATTATTTTTGTAAGATTTATGAATTATTTTTCAAATAAGTTCAAGAGAAACATGGTCCTTGATAAGATTTTCTAAAATACTAATTAAGAATTTAAAAGATCTTGCATTTATATTTATTGTGTTTAAAAAATGAATATTTAAGTTTTACTGGTGTTACTATTAGAATTTGAAGATACAATTTATAATGAGAGAATTATTTTTCATTATTTAATTGTAATTGGTTTTATATTATTTATATAAAATATAGGAATTATTTTTCATATAAGTTTAAGAGAAGCATGACTCTTCATGTTTTTTTTTTAAGAATGAATAGGAATTTTAAAAATCTTGCATTTAAATTAAACACTAAGTTTTATTGATTTTATAATATTTTTATAAGATATAGAATTACTTTTCATATGAGTTCAAGAGAAGCATAGTTCTTGATAAGATGTTTTTTGGAAGAGTGAATAAGAATTTAAAAGATCTTGCATTTATATTAATTGTGTTTAAAAAATGAATATCTAAATTTTATTGTTGTTATTATTTGAATTTGACCATACAATTTATGGCGAGATTATTACTATAATGGTATTGATAACTTATGTATTTTTCAATATATCAACAAATTAAAAATTCTAAAAATATTATAACACCAATTTTCATAAATACTTGAAAAATAATTTGTAGTCAAGCTATTGGAAGATTTTTCTAAGATCTTGGAACCAGTCTTAATCTACTATCCATTTTCTTTTTGTTTTTCCACTACCAATTCTAAATCCTATTTAGCGATTGAGATGTGACCAGACATGTCATCATTTTGCGTGAAGAACAACTATCCCATGACCCAAATCTTAGTTGTAATAGTTAATATTAAAGACAAATGAATGCCAATAATAGTTATAATTGGGAAGTTATTATCACTCGCAGATTGGAGTGAATTCAATTGATGATTGGATAATTGGATGATTCTGCATTACACATGGGAGAAATACGTGTATGTGGCGATTGGGCATATATTCCATAGGCAATAGTTTGTTGATTGCGACATGAGACTTGATGACAATGTGTTGATGTGTGGTTCCTTTCTTCTTTTCCATGCCTTCAACTCTTTGATTATTGATAGATGATGTGCTTCATCTACACCATCCAAAGGATACGATTGTAGTAATAGATCATTTCATGTCATCTTAGTTTCCATCCATCTATCACGGTCTAAGGTTCCTTTATTCTTACATGAAAGTATCTTTATGACTTGGTCTCCACAGTTGTCCTTCTTGTTTCCTCTCTTGATAAACTCCTTGATCATCATCATGCCATGATTGGGTGATGTCACCTAAAAATGAATTCACTCATGAGAAGACAACAACAGTCCTATAATCATCTATTCTATCTATTTTTTTTCATGTAACATGCTGATTGTGATAGGGAAATGTGTAAGGGATTTGAGACAAAGAGGCTAGGAATTGCATAGTTGAGCATTGTAGGGACTAAGGGATGAATACACACTCCTCTATAACTATACAATGTGGAATTAAAGAAGGCTTATCAAGGTCCTACATCGTGGGCAAGTCCAAGAGACAATGTTGATGAGCTTGTTGATTGAGGATGTGCAGTGTGTAGTGCTCAAGGAAGAGGAGATAGGGATTGCGCAGTTGAGCTTCACAGGGACTGAGGGATGACTCCACTATTAACTAGGATTGCATAATGCATAGTTGAGGTAAGGAAGGACAAGGAAATTGTGCAAAAAGGGGTTCCAGTTGTTGGGTTGTGTTATATTCTTTCCACGACTAGCCCACATAGTTAATTGGGGGGTTGGGGGTGCCAAGGCCCCCCTTCGTTGCGTTGATTGCGTCTTGGGTGGACCTACCTATGGTTTTGTGCATGATTTTCACACATGGTTTTGGACACGATGGTTTTTGGTCCATAGTTTTGGACGCGATGGTTTTCGGTCCATGGTATTGGATGCTTCGGCATGTATAAATATGTATTGTAACATTGAAAGGAACATAATGAAAAATCAAGCTAGTAGTCCCGGTTTTGGGATCCAGGGAAAAATATTTATGTATATGTGTTTTATGTGTTATGCTCTCACATTGTTTATTTTCTGTGTTTTAGAATTCGTATGCAGGTAATTTCTGTACAGGGTTAAAACCTACATTTGGTATTAGAGTTGTTTTTGCTTCAAAGGGACGCCTTTGTTGCTGAGCGGTTTTGCTCGGGCTTGTGGTAGACCCTGTTCAGTGGGAGAACTGTGGGATCGATTCTGGTGGTGAAAGAAGATGGTGAGCAGTGGAAAGATAGAGATCGAGAAATTTAATGGTCAGAGTTTTGAGTTATGGAAACTCAAGATGGAGGATCTGTTGGTGGATAAAGATCAGTGGATCGCAGTAGATCTAGGTACTAAACCAACGGGAGTGTTTAATGAAGAATGGAAGAAGTTGGATCGGAAGGCAAAGAGCACAATACAATTGTGTGTCTCAGATTCAGTATTGTTGAATGTATCAGGGGAAGCTATGATGAAGGCTTTGTGAGACAAGTTAGGGAATTTGTACCAATCTAAGTCTCTGATGAATAAACTATTCCTATGGAAAAAGATGTATAACTTGAGGATGAAAGATGGAGACTCAGTGACAGAGCATCTGAACGCATTTAATACTGTGGTAAGTCAGTTACTATATTATATCCCTATGCCCAAAAGAGTGAAATTGAACGTATGGTTGCATAAATGCTAGAGGCTGGTATAATTCAACTGAGTCAAAGTTATTTCTCTGCTCCAGTACTATTGGTGCACAAGAAGGATGGATCATGGTGCATGTGTTCGGATTATAGGGAGCTCAACAAGCTCACTATTAAAGATAAGTTTCCCATTCCTGTCATTGATGAATTACTGGATGAATTGCATGGATCAATTTACTTCACCAAGTTGGATCTTCGTTCAGCATATCATCAAATCAGAATGAAGACTGAAGACATTCTGAAAACAACATTTAGAACTCATGAGGGTCATTATGAATTTTTGGTCATGCCTTTTGGCCCTACCAATGCACCCTCAACATTTCAAGGTTTGATGAATTCATTTTTCAAACCATTCCTTAGAAAATTTGTGTTAGTATTTTTTGATGATATACTAATCTACAACAAGTCTTGGCAGGATCATGTTGAACATGTTGACAGGGTGCTACAACTATTAGAGGAGAAACAATTATATGCAAAAAGATCCAAATGTTTCTTTGGAGTACAAGAAGTGGAATATCTGGGTCATATTGTATCTCATGAAGGAGTTAAGGTAGACCCTAGCAAAATTAAAGCCATTAAGGAATGGAAAATCCCCACATCCATAAAGCATCTGCGAGGATTTCTCGGGTTGATAGGGTATTATCGCAAGTTTGTTAAGAATTATGGGAGAATAGCCGCACCTCTAACAACACTACTGAAGAAAGATGCATTTTCATGGACTCCAGAAGCAACAAAGGCCTTCGAACATCTTAAAGAGGCAATGTGCCAAGCACCTGTCTTAGCTACACCGGACTTCAAAAAAACCTTTATTGTGGAATGTGATGTTTCAGGAAATGGAATTGGTGCTGTTTTAAAGCAAGATGAAAGACCCATTGCTTTTGAAAGTCGTCCAATCAAGGGAAAGCTTTTACACAAAGCAATTTATGAGAAGGAAATGTTGGCAATACTCCATACACTTAAGAAATGGCGACCCTACCTAATGGGAAGACACTTCAAGGTAAAAACGGATCATGATAGCCTTAAATACTTTTTAGAACAAAGATTATACTCTGAAGAGCAACAAAAGTGGGTCACAAAGATGTTGGGTTATGACTTTGAAATCGTCTACAAAAAAGGAGAGAAAAATGTGGTGGCAGATGCACTCTCAAGAAAGGATGAGGATGTGGAAGCATTGTTGTGCGCCATTTCTATTATCCAACCAGATTGGATAAATGAAGCAAGGGAGGAATGGAAGAATGACGAAGAAGTGTGGGCACTTATTCGAAAGTTACAACAAGATTCCAGTACATCAGATACATTTAGCTGGAAAAATGATTTGTTATGGTACAAAGATCGCTTATACCTCTGTAAGAATCCCCAGCTAAAACAAAAGATTCTTATGGAATTGCACACTTCTCCCTTAGGAGGGCACTCGAGATTTTTAAAAACTTACCATAGGGTTAAGAAGGAATTTTTTTTGGATGGCCTTAAATCAGATATTCAAAAGTTTGTGGCGGAATGTTTGGTTTGCCAACAAAATAAAGTTGAAACAATTAAGACACCGGGTCTATTACAACCTTTATCCATTCCAACCCAACGTTGGGAGGAGGTTTCAATGGATTTTATCACAGGTTTACCCAAGTCTGAGGGAAAGAGTGTCATCATGGTGGTAGTTGATAGACTTACCAAGTATGCACACTTTTGTGCATTATCACATCCATTTAAAGCCAAAACAGTTTCTACTGCATTTATGGAAACAATTCAAAAGCTACATGGAAACCCAAAGATTATTGTAAGTGATAGAGATCCCATTTTCACTGGAAATTTTTGGACATAATTATTTTCTTGTCTTGGTACTCAGTTAGCTCATAGCTCATCTTATCATCCTCAATCTGATGGGCAAACTGAGATAGTAAACAAATGTTTGGAAGGATATCTTCATTGCTTTATATCTGATAAACAGACACAATGGGTCAAATGGTTGCCTCTGGCTGAATGGTGGTATAACACTTCCTTCCATACAACAACAAAAATGACCCCATTTATGGCACTTTATGGGTATTAGCCACCATCCATCACATCATATTTAAGAGAAAATTCTAAGGTTCAAGCAGTGGAACATCATATCGAACGTCAACAACAAGTCCTCCAACTCTTAAAGGATAACCTCATGTTGGCACAGAATAGAATGAAACAACAGGCAGATCAACATCGCAGCAAAAGAAGTTTTGATGTAGGTGATTGGGTATTCCTACGGCTACAACCATATAAGAAAATGTCCCTCAAGCAAGCTAAGAAGGACAATAAATTATCACTAAAGTATTATGGTCCATACAAGGTGTTTCAAAAGATTGGTACTATGGCATACAAATTGGAGCTTCCTGTAGCTTCTCGATTGCACCCAGTTTTCCATGTTTCATGTTTAAAGAAGGTTATAGGCGATAAGCTCCCAGTTCAAACAATATTGCCAAAACGTGACGAGGAAGGAAAAATTATATTGGAACCAAAAGCAGTCACAGAAGCAAGAACTCGACAGCTACGAAATCGATCAATTTCAGAGTATCTTATCAAGTGGAAGAACTTATCTGCTGAAGATTCCACATGGAAGGATGAGAATTTTATACAGAAGCATCCAGAACTACTCAAGCGTTGAGGACAACACTTTTTTGAAGGAGAGGGGCATGTTGGGTCCCTATAATACTAGTGATTACCCCATTACTATTGTAGTTGTACCCCTTATTAATATTGTTGTGCCCCTATTGTCCCCATATTGTTATTACTGTGCCCCATAGAATCCCTCTATTGTTATTTTTGTGGCTTTATATTATTATTGTTAGGTCGGATGGGTTATATTGTGACTCCTTAGACTCCTATATATAGAAAGAAGGTTTTTTCATTTGAATCATCGAAGAATTGTTCATTTATGTAATGTAAAGGAGGTTGCCCCCTCGAAGAGGCTGAATTCTAAGGCGTTGATCTATATTTTCTATCTTTTCTTGAGTTGGTTTCATAACACTCAACCACCAAGTATCTAACCTTTTCCTTGCTCCTCAAGGCTTTGCATGCATCTTGAACCTCAAGAGCATATAGGTTCTTGGCTAGCACACCAATCTGTTTCATCATTCCCTCCGTCACGAAATTTTCTGGAAAAAGAGCTGATTTTAAATCAGCGATATATCCCTCATCTCAACTTTGATATATCCCTCATGGTGAAGGTTGTTGTGCATGAAGTTATTGTATGCAATTAGGTCATCATGATGTTGTTGGTTTTTATGATGCTGATGTGTTGGCCGAGATAGAGCAAGATATGTAAATCATTAAAGTGAATTTGCAACATTGGACCTCGAGGCAAGAGCATGTCGTCATACATGTTTGGATGTCATGCATGTATGTTAGTTAATGAATTTTTATATGCATTAAGGTTATATACCTTAGGTTTATGTGCATGTCTATTGAGGTTATGGTTACATACATGATATACGCTAGTTGATTAGTATAGTCATATGCACATGTATCAGATAGTCATGAATGATAGTAACCTGTGGTTGTATGCATTGCTATTTTTGTTTTATGTTAGATAACTTGATGATTATGTTATATGTTGTTGGTGAGTATGTTATAAGTTAACTTGTTGTTGTTATATGGTAGTTAGCTTGATGATTAGGTTATCTGTTGTTGATGAACATGATATATAACTTGTTGGTGTTATATGATAGTTAGCTTGATGATTAGGTGATATGTTGTTGATGAGCATGCTATATAACTTGTTTTTGTTCAATATGCTAGTAACTTGATGATTAGGATTATTACATTAATATCTTGATGTTATATGTATCATGCTAAATTGGATTGGCTTATGCAGATGGTTAGGGTTATGGAATTCAAGTATGAGTTGACTTATTTGTGACATGGTGTTGTACTAATCATGATTGACTTTGCATATGTGATTGCTATGCATGAACGAAAATTGTTTATGATTTTATGATATGAACATGATAGATATTTATTGGTATGGATATCATGACCTTATTTATGTTTAAGTTGATATGTTGTGAAGTTGTATTATGGTAATATAGATTGATTGTGCAGACAAGATATCCTCCCCTAAGATAGATTCAGGTATGATTTTTCTTTTGTCACATATTTGGTGCTTGATTGTTTGATTACGTGGTCTAGTTGAATTATTTAACATGGTACATTTGCAGGTTGGTTCAAAATGATTGATGAGTTGCATAATATGAGTATGTGTTCAAATGATCTTGTTTTAAGATGATTGTACTAACACATATGTGTTGAGACAGTTGATATGTACTTGAGTGTAAGCAGGCAATAATTGTAACATTATGTATTATGACTGATGAATGTGAGTTGATTGTGGAGTATGACATGATTGTTAGTATTGGTAAAGGCTGATTTCAAATTGATAGATATGATTGTCTTGATATTTGGAACATGTGTTTGGCATGTGTAAACAGTTGCAAGAAACATGCTTGGTATTAGCGTGACAAGGTAACAATTGATTTGTTTATATAACTAATGGTTGGGTGATGTGATAGTACATAGTAACACTAAATTGTAGCAAAGAAAAGGTCAAAGAAAGGAATTTGGAAAGATTTCATTTGGCTATGTTTGGAAACCCTAATTCCAAACGAATGAGTGCTTTGCATACATGAATTCTTCTTAACCTCAATCTTGTTTGACATTGTGTGGATATGTGTGTATTTGACAAGTATATTAGCTAATCTCTAGTTATAGGTGGATCTGTCAAGGGAATTGGAGTCCCTTGAGAGATGGCGTGGTTATGTTTAGTTGCAAGAAAAGTTATTGGAACATCAAGGTAAGTTAACTAGTGTATTTTTATGTTTATTTCAGCATTAACAATTATGTGTTGATTGCAGTATGATCTAAGGGATTGCATGGAAAAGAAATTTCCATGGAATCTTGAAGAAGGCTTAGGTTGATCTTTCCCTTGGAATCACTGGGAACCATGGGGATTGAGTCATGGTGTCTATTTTTAGTCTTGTGCTTTTGGTCCTTTGTGATTATTGAGCTTGATTTGTGGTTTTGTTTATGTATGGCGCAATGCCTTGCCAATTTGTTGTGGTGTCGTGTTGTTATTGGTTTTCATGGTTTTCTTCTTATTTTATTCTTGGTCTTTTCTTTTATGTTTTGAGAGTCTTGGGAATCAGTTTGCGAAAGAGTAAAGTTGATGGAGCTCGGGGAGAGATATGTGGTATCCAATAGGTAAGGTAAGACCTAGATGAAGCTTGGTGCATGTATAAGGGAAATTAAAGGCAAGAGTATGACAACCAGTTGGATTGGTTGGGTTCATTGGTGTAAATTGACAATGGTAGGACAGTGATGGGAAAGGTAAGGTGAATGGATTTGAGGCATCATATGCCTTGGTTATGTTGGGAATTGTTGTTCTCAATGTTGCACATGCATTGCATGCATAAAGGAAGTTCTCTTAACCTTGACCTTATGATATCTAGTTTATGTTGATGTCTATATATGTATACATGTATGTATGTCATGTCTGATAGGGTCATCATGGATCATGATTATTTTATGCTAATGTTTATATGTACATATGTATGTATGTATGGCATTGATTGACTGGATCATTATTCTTTTATGTTGATGTTTATATGTATGTATGCATATCATTGTATAATGTGATCATGATTGCTTATGCTAATGTTTATGTATATGTATGCATGTATCCATGTATCTATGTCACTGTCTAACATGGTCATCAGGGATCATTCTTGTGGAAGAATGATTGCTTATGTAAGTGAATGGCATGAAGCGATTCTTGGTTCATGAGGAACCAAGTGGGAAGAGTAGCTTGACATATCTCTGAGGTCAATATCATGTGGATATGAATTGATATTATGTGATTATACTATGTCTATGTTTGTGTTATGGACATGTTAATGCTTAGAGATACATCAGCGGAATGAAAGCAGTGAGATGTCATTATGCTAGGATAAGCATGGTGGCAGAGAGACACTAGAAGCAAGGTTGCTTGGTAGAGACAATGTGGTTTTGGATGTGTGGTACTATTGCTATGCATATATTATATATGTTGTACATGTTGCATCTGTGATGTTGCACGCATGTGGTTTTGTGTATATATAGTGTGTGTACATGTTGTTATGCAATGTTATGTACAGTGTGGTACAAATAGTGTTGTGTGAATATTGCATATGCAAGATTGGGCATAGATGGTGATATGTACATGTTGGATATGTGGCCTTGTGTGCATATGGTGTTGTGTGCATGTTGTATATGCAGTATTGTGTACATATGATGCTATGTACATGTTGGATATGCAGTGCTATGTACATGTGGTGTTGCGCGCATGTTGTACATATGGTTCTATGTACATATGGTGTTGTGTGCATGATTGTACAAATGGTGTTGTGAGCACGTGGTGCCATGTACATGTTGTATGTATGGTGCTATTTGTAGGTGGTGATGTGTAGATGTTGTTCATATGGTGTTGTGTACATGTGGTATCATGTACATGTCATGCATGTGGTGTTGTTTACGTCTGGCATTGTGTACACATTGCACAGGTGGTACAATGTACATGTGGCATTGTGCAGGTGGTGCCATGTACATGTGATGTTGTGTACACATTGTGCAGGTGGTATTATGTATAGGTGGTACTCTATACATGTTGTACATGTAGTACTAGTGTACATGTGGTATTATATGCATGTCGTACATGTTATGTTGTGTACATGCAGTATTATGTATGTGCATGGTGTAGTTGTGGTATCATGACATGTGTATTTGTTGTGTTTTACTTCATGTACGTATATGTATTGTGCTATATATCGGGTGTAGGTGTATGTATTCTGTTCTGGTGTACATCAGATGTAGGAGTATGTATTGTATTGTGTTGTACACTGGGTGTAGGTGTACGTGTGGTATGTCGGGTGTAGGTGCATGGTGTTGTATGTAATGTGTGGTTGTATATGTGCGATGCACACTATGTGTATGTGCACATGGTTGAGGAGAAGGCACTAGGTGTTTTTCAGGTGTGGTAGCCAATCCAGAGTGCATATAGAATAAGGACAAAGGTAGAAGCTAAGGACTGATTAAAGGATAAGTATCAATATTTTATTTCAGTTTTATTATGCATGTGATTTATGATTATCGTCTATGATGATTACATGTGATCTATGATTCTAGTTTATGATTGCTACATGTGATTTATTATTATGATCTATGATGGTTGTGTTTTGACCTAACCTGATGTGATATGTTTATACATGTTGATTTGGTAAAATATGCTAGTTTAACTTGTCGTGACAGGAAGCAAACAGAATTGCAAGTGTACCTTATTGATGGGCCACCAATGAGCTATGATTTGAAATTATTTCAATTTATTTTGAATCTGATGGAAATTATGTTCTTGGTACAGGAAAGCATGAAATTCTTGGTTGGGTGGTTGAAACTAATTACAAGAATTAACAGCGTCAGTGAAAGGAATTGGAACATGTAGTAGTATGCTGGTAAAGCACTTCATGAGGAGGGCTATTGTGGGACATGGGTACCTAATAGTTCCCATTGATTGCCATGAGAATGTTATGACCGATATGATGGTTTTGAGGTAGGGATATGTCTTGGTTTTTGTATCTCCCGATGTGAGGAAGACTTGCCAAGGGATGGATCGCACAGGATAGGGGATGCCAGGGAACTTGGAAGGTGAGTGATTGCATGGAAGGGGGTGACCGGATTGCCCAAGGGAATGTGTAGTAGAGAAGAGAAGGATGGGGCTATATTTGTTTTCATTATTATCATTACCAGATGGAATCAAATGCACATTGGGGGTGTTCCATGGAACAATGAGCCGGTAACTGTTCATTGAGAGGAAAAGTGGCACGAGATTATAATGATGGACAGCGGATGCAACTTTGAATTTGGCAATGGATTCCAGACTTCCTGTGAAGGGGGTGAATCCTGGTACTACTTTTGAGGGTGGAGGTGTGGGCCTTTTGATTACCTTGTTGATTGATATGGGCATCGTATCCTTTTATTTGTTGGATGAGAAAATGTGTATATTATTGTAAATATTGTATCGAGTTGGATTATAAAGCTCCACAGACAGTATGATTATTTTATGGTTGAAGAAAATGTGTATGTGTGTATATGTGGTTATTATTGTAATTACTGTAATTAGTTGTGTTACAAATCTCCAGTAAACAGTATGTTTGTCATGTTTTAGCAGATGGTCATTGTAAATACTACAACGAGCTATGTTATAAAGCTCCATGGAAAATATGTTTTGTTTTCAATAGTCTTACTGGTTATAGCTGTCATTGAACACCGAGGATAGTGTTCCCCCAAGGGGGAGGGTTATGTAACAACCCTGGTTAAAATCCATGTAAAAATATATAAGGCTACAATGATGGGACATGTATTCCAAGATGAACGGTAGGTAAGACATCCTAGTGGGTGTTGATTTTAGTTATTATGTCCAAAGGAAATTGGCAAAGGCAATGACAAAGGCTTTGGAAAGGCATGAGGCATTAATTGGCATATTATTTACGACAATAAAGGAAATTAGGATAAAATGATGGTGAAAGGTCACATGTTGCATGTGAGGAGGAAAATGAAGGAAAATAATGGAAAATGAAGAAAATAGGGGCATAATTGATTGAAATGTTTTTGAGGATTAGTGGGTAGGTTGGTCAGTTTATTTTTCGAGCTCTCTCATTATTTTATATCTCTCTCTCACTCTTGGACACTTAGAGATTTCTTGGAGCACTTGGAATTGGAGCAAGAAAGGAAAAGTAAGGCAAGAAGAAGGAAGGAGCAAGAAAGGAAGAGCAGGATCAAGCAACTACAGCAAGGTTCCTTGTAGATATTGATTTACATATGTGATTTCTTTGATATATTTGGCATGCATGTTATTGCATGTGGTTCTTTTTTGTCCTAGCATGGGTTTTTCTAGGTGTGACAGTGTTTTCAGCTTAACCTTTCCATTTCTGATAGCCTTGATGAGATGGGTCTCATACTTCAGTTGAGATGGATTGCCAGATGGGTTCAAATCTAAGTGAGGTGGATCTTCGAAATGAAAAACAAATGGCCTAGTGGTCCCTGAACCGAATTGTGGATTAGAGTAAAGCCACAGACCTAGTGACCCTTGAACTGGATTGTGCGTTGTGGTAAAGCCAGGATTGTGTGCCTCGGTGGGCCTAGGAATCCTTGTCGGTGAATGGCGGGATATATCGTAAAGCCAACAGGTGGATTTCTCTCCGTTTGGCCTAGTAGTCTCGAGATGGTATATATGGTAATGCCTGGAGAATGGGTCTTGGTGTAGGGTGTTGTGATCACTGGATCAGACTGTGGATTATGGTAAACCCTGAGAGAATGGGAGGCACTAAAATTCCTCACGGTGTAGGTAGAGAAATCCACATGCTAGTTTGGTTCATATTGGTTGATTATGAGTCCCACATTCATGCTTGGAATATGGCACGGGGGTGATTGGATGAAGAGAGATTTGGCTCAGCCAATCTATGGTTGGGTGGAACGTGGTAGTCCCATCCCCAGTTGGTTTCTACATTCATTAATGAGAAATTCATTCCCTTGGCTTTTCATGTGTAAATGTACTAGTTTATATGTGGATTCTAAGGATGATGTATTCATGGTATTTCTGTTATTATGTTGTTGGTTATAAGCATGTATTCTGACAGTGATGATGTCTGACTCTCCTCATGTTTCTATTTGTAAATGAATAAACAATGTATCTATGACCTAATAGATTGTACTAGCTAATGGTGTAAGCAAACAATGATTCTTAGTGATTCTCAGATAAGTATAAGACCCCTATGTTCATATCTGTTATTTAAACCTTTAGATTTCATTCATGACAAGTGTTTGACAGAATGTCAGTCCCAGTTGGGGATGGTCAAGCCTAGTCTTAGAGTTATTTTTTGGTTTATTGGTCTTGTCATCATGTGTTTAATGGATTCTAAAAGTTACAACAAGTTCTGGGTAGTGGCCAGAATTATAGGCTTGAAAAGTGCCTTAAATTCCATGGAATTTGGCACAAGTCTGCTGGAAATAGTCCCTAGACGTAGGCATGCAGGCTTGTGGGAGTGTCCAGAGATCTCTGGACACTGGCATGGCCATAGCATGGGAGCGCCCAAAGGTTTAATAGCCTAAAAAACCAGTGGGACCTAGGGGCTGGTTAGCATAAAGGTTGGGATGGTTCCTAGGGGTCCTATTGTTGATGTTGAAGGTCTATATGGTGTGTTTCCATTGGTTCCACTTCCTTAACATGACTTAGGAGGTTGAATCATATCATAGTAACTTCTCATCACATGTTTAACCCAGTTGGTCGGTTACTTGGGTAGATGTGGAAGGAGGGTGTTACAAGAGTATAGTTTGTTGTCTCATTTATTGAGATTTAGTTTTAAAAGATATATTTGATTTATTGCCATAAAACTTAAGAGTAGATTTATAAAATTTAATTCCACTCTAGTAAAGTTGAGAAATATATTTAACTTATTGTGATAAGGCTAGAAAAATATATTTCTAGATTCCACTCGAGTAAAGTTGAGAGATCTCAACTCTTACTCATTCATTCATAAATTATTGATGTATCTAACTTGCAAATTATTAGATTAGATATACCTTTAGTATTACAGTGAAATCTAAAATAAACACTAATTAAACTAAAAACCCTAAAGAGAATGACGAGATAAGTGTAAGTGATCAAAGTCTAGAGTTGTGGGACCAATGGGCTTTGGAGTGAAGATATATTCTTGAATACGGGTTTAAATGAGGCACATTGGTATATTGCTTACTTTTATCCACCTCAAATGTTTAGAGATGCTAGCCTTCTTATCCTTTTTGGAAAATATTATTTAGGAGAGAGTTTATTAGATATTTTTAATGTTACAAATTTGGAAACCATTATTAAAATAACATCTTCTAAAATCTATGAATTTGAGGATGAAAAATTTAGTAGATGTCTTTTATAACTTAAATTTTTTAGCTATCAAAAACTCTCATGAGTGTTTTTTTACACTTTTAAATGTTATATTAATACACACCAGTGCATACTACATACTATACATTTTTAAAGCACCATGGCTTATTATATGTTTTAAAAACACCAACCCCAATTAATAAGCATCACCACATCTTATATCTTTGCACCCTATGAAGTTTTAATAATAGTAATGGAAATAGTCATTATATTATTGAAAGAAATAAGGTTGTTAGTGCAATTTGATTCATTGATCATTGCATATTTATAGTTATAAGCATCAATGTATTAATGCATGGGAAAACATGTTAATGTGTTAATACATGTAAATTGCACCAAGCTTAATGAATATTTAAATGACAATAATTATAAAGCAATGTTGCATGGACGCAAATTAATATATGCACTATTTTTTTTCAATTGAGTAGATGCATCTATATGATATGTTCTTTAATAAAACACCATGTCCAACAAAGTTACAAGATCGATATAAATAACCATGCATTTTGCATATCCAAATTTCGTATATATAAAACTAAAATTTAGATTAAACACTACTCAAATTTTGCATATCCAAAACTAAAAAACCAAGTTATTGTATTACTAACATTCCAAAACCATTTTAAAATCCTTAGCTACAAATATTTGTACCTAATACATTCTAAAGCCGTCTTAAAATTCCAAAACCATCTTAAGTTTCATGAATTATTTTTCAAATAAATTCAAGAGAAGCATAGTTCTTTAAAGAGCCATTAAAAAATTAAAATATTTATTTACATTGATTATATTGATCATATCAAAAAACATCTATGATTAAATTTAATTGTTATTATTCTATTATTTAAATTTGATAATACAATTTTTTTATGAAACTATTATTTTTTAATAATTAAATTAAATAAACGTATTTTTGGAACATTAAATCTAAATGTTTATTATTAAATCTAACAATACAATTCTTAATGAAATTATTATATTTCATTATTTAAACACATTTATTTTTCAATGCAAACATTATGACTGTAGGGTTGTCACCTCAGCACAGTGCTCATAAGCTTTTGTGTTTGCAAGATTCAACAACTCATTTTCTATTATTTTTATAATATTTATGAATTATTTTTCAAATAAGTTCAAGATAAACATGGATCTAGATATGATTAAGATTCAACAATTTGTTTTATATTATTTTTATAAGATTTATGAATTATTTTTCAAATAATTTCAAGAGAAACATGGTTCTTGATAAGATTTTTTAAAATACTAATTAAGAATTTAAAAGATCTTGCATTTATATTGATTGTGTTTAAAAAATGAATATTTAAGTTTTATTGGTGTTACTATTTGAATTTGAAGATACAATTTATAATGAGAGAATTATTTTTCATTATTTAAATGTAATTGGTTTTATATTATTTTTATAAAATATAGGAATTATTTTTCATATAAGTTTAAGAGAAGCATGACTCTTCATAAGTTTTTTTTAAAGAATGAATAAGAATTTAAAAAATCTTGCATTTAAATTAAACACTAAGTTTTATTTTTGTTATTATTTGAATTTGACAATACAATTTATAATGAGATTATCATTTTTAATAGGATTGATTTTATAATATTTTTATAAGATATAGAATTACTTTTCATATGATTTCAAGAGAAGCATAGTTCTTGATAAGATGTTTTTTTAAAGAGCGATTAAGAATTTAAAAGATCTTGCATTTATATTAATTGTGTTTAAAAATGAATATTTAAAATTTATTGTTGTGATTATATGAATTTGGCCATACAATTTACGGTGAGATTATTACTATAATGGTATTGATAACTTATGTATTTTTCAATATATAAACAAATTAAAAATTCTAAAAATATTATAACACCAATTTTCATAAATCCTTGAAAAATAATTTGTAGTCAAGCTATTGGAAGATTTTTCTAAGATCTTGGAACTAGTCTTAATCTACTATCCATTTTCTTTTTGTTTTTCCACTGCCATTTCTAAATCCTATTGAGCGATTGAGATGTGACCAGACATGCCATCATTTTGCGTGAAGAACGACTATCCCATGACCCACATCTTAGTTGTAATAGTTAATATTAAACACAAATGAATGCCAATAGTAGCTACAATTGGGAAGTTATTATCACTCGCAGATTGGAGTAAATTCAATTGATGATTGGATAATTGGATAATTCTGCATTACACATGGGAGAAAGAGGTGTATGTGGTGATTGGGCATATCTTCCAGAGGCAATAGTTTGTTGATTGTGACATGAGACTTGATGGCAATGTGTTGATGTGTGGTTCCTTTCTTCATTTCCATGTCTTCAACTCTTTGATGATTGATATATGATGTGCTTCATCTTCACCATCCAAAGGATATGATTGTAGTAATAGAGCGTTTCATGTCATCTCAATCTCCATCCATCTATCACGGTCTAAGGTTCCTCTATTCTTACATGAAAGTATCTTTATGACTTGTCTCCACAATTGTCCTTCTTGTTTCCTCTCTTGCTAAACTCCTTGATCATCATCATGCCATGATTGGGTGATGTCACCTACAAATGAATTCACTCATGACAAGACAACATCAGTCCCATAATCATCTATTCTATCTATGTTTGTTCATGTAACATGCTGATTGTGATAGGGAAATGTGCAAGGGCTTTGAGAGGAAGAGGCTAGGAATTGCATAGTTGAGAATTGTAGGGACTAAGGGATGACTACAAACTCCTCTATAACTATACAATTTGGAATTAAAGAAGGCTTATCAAGGTCCTACATCGTGGGCAAGTCCAAGAGACAATGTTGATGAGCTTGTTGATTGAGGATGTGCAGTGTGTAGTGCTCAAGGAAGAGGAGATAGGGATTACGAAGTTGAGTTTCACAGGGACTGAGGGATGACTCCACTATTAACTAGGATTGCATAATGCATAGTTGAGGCAATGAAGGACAAGGAAATTGTGCAAAAAGAGGTTCCAGTTGTTGGGTTGAGTTATATTCTTTCCACGACTAGCCCACATAGTTAACTGGGGGGTTGGGGGTGCCAAGGCCCCCCTTCGTTGCATTGATTGCATCTTGGGCGGACCTACCTATGGTTTTGTGCATGATTTTCACACATGGTTTTGGACACGATGGTTTTTGGTCCATGGTTTTGGACGCGATGGTTTTCGGTCCATGGTATTGGATGCTTCGGCATGTATAAATATGTATTGTAACATTGAAAGGAACATAATGAAAAATCAAGCTAGTAGTCCCGATTTTGGGATCCATGGGAAAATATTTATGTATATATGTTTTATGTGTTATGCTCTCGCATTGTTTATTTTCTGTGTTTTAGAATTCGTATGCAGGTAATTTCTGTACAGGGTTAAAACCTACATTTGGTATTATAGTTGTTTTGGCTTCAAAGGGATGCCTTTGTTGCTGAGGGGTTTTTCTCGGGCTTGTGGTAGACCCTGTTCAGTGGGAGAACTGTGGGATCGATTCTGGTGGTGAAAGAAGATGGTGAGCAGTGGAAAGATAGAGATCGAGAAATTTAATGGTCAGAGTTTTGAGTTATGGAAACTCAAGATGGAGGATCTGTTGGTGGATAAAGATCAGTGGATCGCAGTAGATCCAGGTACTAAACCAATGGGAGTGTTTGATGAAGAATGGAAGAAGTTGGATCGGAAGGCAAAGAGCACAATACAATTGTGTGTCTCAGATTCAGTATTGTTGAATGTATCAGGGGAAGCTATGATGAAGGCTTTGTGGGACAAGTTAGGGAATTTGTACCAATCTAAGTCTCTGATAAATAAACTGTTCCTACGGAAAAAGATGTATAACTTGAGGATGAAAGATGGAGACTCGGTGACTAGAGCATCTGAACGCATTTAATACTGTGGTAAGTCAGTTACTATATTTTGATATTAAAATTTTAGATGAAGATAAGTGCATCAATTTGTTGTGTTCTCTACCAGATTCGTGGGATAGTCTGGTTATTGCAATAGGTAGCAATACAACTGCCTTACAGTTTGATGAAATAGTCTCATACTTGCTGACGGAGGAGATGAGACGGAAAAATATGGAAAAATATGGAGAGCCAGAATAGTGATGCCTTGTTTGTACGAGGATGGTCCCAGAATAGAAAAAAAAAAGTCATCAAGTGGGAGATCTAAATCTAGAGGGAGATCTAAATCTCTAGGAAAACTATTGGGTTATGTTATATTCTTTCCACGACTAGTCCACGTAGTTAACCGGGGTGTTAGAGGGGGCACAAAGCCCCCACTTTGTTGCGCCTATTACGTAGCGGGGGGGGTCATAGGGGATGTGAGGGGTGCAGGTAACCCCCCTCTATGGGGTCTAGGGTAGCGCCCTAGAAAATTTTATTTCTGGACCCTATGTTAGGTTGGGCGGACCTACCTCTGTTTTGTGTATGATTTTCGCACATGGTTTTGGATGCGATGGTTTTCGGTCCATGGTTTTGGACGCGATGGTTTTCGGTCCATGGTATTGGATGCTTCGACATGTATAAATATGTATTGTAACATTGAAAGGAACATAATGAAAAATCAAGCTGGTAGTCCCAGTTTTGGGATCGAGGGGAAAATATCTGTGTATATGTGTTTTATTTGTTATGCTCTCACATTTTTTATTTTCTTTGTTTTAGAATTCGTATGCAGGTAATTTCTGTACGGGGTTAAAACCTACAAAAACCTGTAAAGGTGGTGTACTGGAAATGTAAAAAGGAAGGGCACTACAAAAGGGATTGTAAATCTAAAGCTCCTGATAAAGGAAAGGGATCTAATGATGCTCCTTCTGCAAAAGCAAAAACCACATCAGATGAAGGTGGGGATGTGTACTTCGCTTCTTCAAGTATACATGTAGATCATGAGGCATGGTTGATTGAATCAGGTGCATCCTTTCACTTCACTGCCCATAGAGAGTGGTTTTGCAAATATGAGAAATACGATGGTGGTGATGTCTTCTTAGGGGATGATAGGAAGGCTAGAATCGTTGGTTGTGGAAAAGTAAAGTTGAAGTTGCAAGGTTGAAGGGTTTGAACACTTCCGGGTGTTCTGCATACTCCTGCATTGGCCAGAAATCTTATTTTTGTAAGCAAGCTTGATGATGTAGGTGTAAAAACAGTGTTCGAGAAGGATACCTGCAAGATGGTTCGGGGAGCACTGGTATTGATGCGGGGAGTTCAGATTGGAACTCTGTACAAGCTGCAAGGTAACACTGTTGTTGATGGGTGCAATAGCTATGTGGTTCCTGAAAGTGGAGTAGAAAATCTAGTGGTCTCTGGAGAGAAGACCATGCTGTAGCATCAAAGGCTTGGACATACTGGAGAGAAGGGCCTTCAAATACTTCATGGTAAAGGTATGGCAGAAGGTATGAGTAATAGCTCTTTGGATTTTGATTTCTGTGAAAATTGTGTATATGGGAAGCAGAATTGTGTGAGTTTCCCCTCTGGTGGTAAGAGGGCAAAACAGATATTAGAACTTGTGCACAGTCATGTGTTTGGACCTGTGAAGGTTCCATCACTGGGTAAGTCTGTGTACTATGTATCATTTATAGATGACTTCTCAAGGAATACATGGATATATTTCGTTAAGAATATATCTGAAGTCTTTGACAGGTTTAAAGAATTTAAGGCTCTGGTGGAAAACTAGACAGAGAAGAAGATAAAG
Source organism: Pinus tabuliformis (assembly GCA_031772625.1). NCBI lineage: Eukaryota > Viridiplantae > Streptophyta > Pinopsida > Pinales > Pinaceae > Pinus > Pinus tabuliformis. The sequence goes on along the minus strand of CM062814.1, from coordinate 683,962,429 downwards.
GTGTTGAGGACAGATAACGGTGGAGAGTTTTGCAGTAAGGAATTTGAAGAATTATGTAAGAAGTGTGGTATATCACAACAGAAAACTACTCCATACATACCTGAGCAAAATGGAGTTGCATAAAGAATGAACAAGACGTTGATGGAAAGGGCAAGAAGCATGCTTAGTGGTGCTGGGTTAGGACAAAATTTTTGTGCAGAGGTGGTGGAGATAGCATGTTACTTGGTCAACAGATCACCTTCATCAACGTTGGAGGATAAGACTCCACAAGAGGTACGGACTGGTAAGAAACCCTCTCTTTCACATTTGAGGGTATTTGGATGTGATGCATATGTACATGTTCCAAAGGAGAAACGAACCAAGTTGGATAGTAAATCCGAAAAGTGCATCTTTATTGGGTATAAGTATGGTTTAAAGGGTTATAAGCTTTGGAACCCAGTAACAAGGAAGGTTGTGTAAAACCGATATGTGATGTTCAAAGAGGTAAAAGATGTTATTAAATATCAAGTCCAACCAAAGGAACCTGAGAATATAGAGTTTGAGCTTAAGGAAGAAGAATTAGGCTCTACAACAAAGGAGGAATCAGAAGATGAAGAGCCACAAACTTTGGGTGTGAGAAGATTAGGTATAGTCCATTTGCTTTTTGTTCAAATTTTTCTTTATCTATTACTGACGATGATCCAAGAACTGTGAAGGAAGCAGTAGATTCAGAGGATGGAAAACTCTGGAAAGAGGCCATGGTTGATGAATGGTATCTTTGCACAAAAATGAGGCTTGGGATCTGGTGGAATTGTCGGCTGGAAGAAAACCCATTGGAAGCAAATGGGTGTTCAAGAAGAAGACAAATACATAAGGAAAAGTGGAGAAATACAAATCTCGGTTGGTAGCAAAAGTTTATTCCCAAGTGCCAAGAATTGGTTTTGGTGATATTTTTTCTCGTGTTGCCGAGCTAACTTCTATTAGATTACTTTTATCTGTTGTTGCTGCTTTTGATTTTGAGGTAGAATAGATGGATGTGAAGACAAAATTTCTTCATGAGGATCTGGAAGAGGAAATATACATGAAGCAACCTGAAGGCTTTGCGGTGAAGGTATGAAAGAACTGGTATGCAAGTTAAAGAAGTCTATGTATGGGTTAAAATAATCACCGAGGATGTGGTATCAGAAATTTGATACATTTATACGAGGACTTGGCTTCACTAGAAGCAAAGCAGATCACTGTGTGTATTTTAAATTAATTGGTGATCATGTTATTTATCTAGTCTTGTATGTGGATGATATGTTGCTGGTTGGAAATGACAAAGAAATTATCCAGGATTTGAAGACCCAATTGTTAGGACCCTACATTGTCCCTCTTTGACCATATATTTTGCTATTATGTCATCCTTTTTCAACTTATATCTAAAGTCCATGTTATTACTTTAATCCATTTTTCCAAAGGTATACAATATTTATTCTCATTACTATACATTTAATTTATTTTACATATAATTACATTACCTTTATAGTTAATCGTTGAATCGAATAGTTGCTGAAATAGTTATCATTGCAGTCTATGTTGCTGAAACAGCCTGGAGATTGCAGGGTTATCATTACAGGTTATGTTGCTGTAACAATTAGAACGATGCGCAAATCCCGTTGCTGAAACAACCATGATTTTCATTCTAGATTCGACAACAACATAAGAAGATCATCGAAGGAGCTGCTACACTGGCTGTAACGACCACATTCCAAAGTCAGCATTACCATAACCATTGTAACAACATTTTTTTAATGGGAAAACTGATTACCCTATTTTGGTATATTGGGTTAAAGATAGGACTGAAAATGTAATAAATTGTACATTAGAGAGGATGGACAGACTACGGGAAGGTTTAGCTGAAGGGAAAGAACTGGAATCTTTTTGTAACATGACATATTGACGGATGAATAAAATACTGTTCTGAGTATTTCTTTCTAGTTCCTGTTTCCTGGGGAATCTTGTGAGAAGGACAGGGCCCACCTTCATCACAAGATTCACCCATTACATTTCTGTAGTGTGTTAAGTGTGTTTTCTATCCATACCTTGTTAGAGTTCTGTTTACTAAATGTTGCTCATGCGTTATTGCTGAACTTTGTTTTTCCAATTGATTGCTGCATTACTTTCTTGAACTCATTTACAGTTAATCCATGAGTGTTTTATTGACAATTAAGTTTATAGAGTGAGTTGGTAAGCATGGTAATCAGAAATAGGTGCTGAAGGTTCTTGCTTGGGGAATAGTGTACTGTTCTCTGTTACAGCATAGCTAGTGCTTTCCTTTGTAGAGTAACTCCTTTTATTAGATTGCTCTTTTTAATGAAATCAATCATTCCTTAATAAATAGATTGTTTTTGCTGTAACTCAGAGTAGAGCTTCAGTTTGCTTAGAACAAGGTGTGACTAGTATACTTATTACTACAACTTTTACTGCTTTTGAGATTGAGCACATACAGTGTGTATTTGCCTTTGAAATAAACATACTTCCCTAGGTTCACAATTTATGTAGCACTTAGTTGTTTGAATTAATCAACAATTAAAGTGACCAACATTTTGGCGCCGTTGCTGGGGAAGGCAATTGTAGATTTCAAAAGCATTAATGATTTTCTTTTAGATATGCAGAATGCATGAGAGGACACAAGAAAAATAACCATATAGGTGGCAAAGGTAAAGGAGGAGGAAGGAAGACCTTTATTGATGATATCATATCAAAGGCTGAAACTTCTCAGAGGCTAAGCTCTCAGAAGCCCAAGCCTCAGCTCTCCCTCCAAACAAACTACGAAATAGAGGAAGTTGTGGGTCCTGAAAAAGTTGAGGAAACAGTAGAAGAAATTGAAAAACCAACAGAAGACAATGAGGAACCAATTGAAGACATTGAGGAGCCAATTGAGGACATTGAGGAACCAATTAAAGACATTGAGGAGCTAACAGAAAACATTGAAGACAGAGCAAGTGCAGCAGGAGAACAACCAATGGAAGAGAATAATGAAGGATTCTATAATGGAATATAGGAAGGAAGAGGGGAGAATTATCTCTCGACCTTGGGATTTCCTATTGGGGATCTTCCTAGAGGGGCAACTCCCATGAAGAATATCCCACTCTGAGCCTTACCTAACTTCCATGGTTTATCTTCTGAAGATCCTGATGAGTTTCTTTTTGAGTTTGATATATTATGTAGAAGTTATGATTATGTTACTAATGCTCAGAAATTGAAGCTATTTCCAGCAACATTAAAAGGAAATGCACTAAGATGGTTTATGAGTCTGGGAGGTCATGTAATCACGACATGGGAACAAATGAAAGAGAAGTTCTTAACTAAATATCAAGACTACTATCGAACAAGAGAAAAAAGGGAGGAATTATTTAAGATGGTGCAAAAGGAGGATGAGAATCTGGAGGACTTTGTGGAAAGGTTGCAATATAACCTGCAAAGATCCAATCACCCCGATGTAAGTAAAGATATTCTTAAAACAATATTATTGAAAGGGGTGAGGGATGATTGTCTAGACATGTTAAACATGCTTGGTAAAGGGGACATATATAAAGAATCATATGATGAAATTGTTATCCTCTGCAAAAGATGTTCAAGAGGAGATGCAAGGAACATATCAAATAGCAAGGATAATACATATTCAAGAGTTCAGAAATCAGCCAGTGGAGGAGCAACAAGAGCTAAAATAGGTAATTTACTTGAGGAATTTAAAACTGAAATGCTAAGTTCTTTTACTTCACAAATTGACACCTTGCAGGCTAAGAAGAAACAGGCAGAAGCAGAAGCTTCTTTGGCCATTTTTTGTTCTAAATGCAGAGAAAAACATCCACTAAGGGAATGCCCGTTGGACAAAGTAACAATTTGTACCATTTGTGAGAGGGATCATGAAACACAACAATGCCCTTCTTTACCAGGAATAAAGGCAGCATTGCAACCAACTGAAGAAGAAGTTGAAGCAGTTTATCTGCTGACATAGAGAAGGCAATGGCAACCACGAGGACAAGGTATGAACTCTAATATGCCATTTTCTAATCATTGGAATAATTACCCTTCTTTTAATCAAGCAAATTACCCTCCCTTTAACCAGATGCAATACCCACCCTTCAATCAAATGAGTTACCCACCCATGCAACAACCAAACCCTCCCTTTGTAGATTCAGCAATGTGGACTTCTTGGCCCCCACAATAGCAATCTTATTTTAATCAATGGAATCCAAATTGGAGGGGTCAACAACTCTCGTTTCCAAACCAATTTCCTCACTTTCAGCAACCACTCATGCCATCAGGAGCTCCACCTAATAATCAAACAATGAGACCCCAGCTACTGGTACAACCGAACCCTAACCCCAATAATAAAGTCGTACAAGTTATTGATATTCAGAACCAGCCTATGCAGTGCAATGATATCCCCTTATGATCTGGGAAAATAGTTGAACGTATTATTGATGACATTACCTCTTCTGATTCTAATAAGGAAGAGACCGAGAAAAATAATTCTCGTAAGGAGGAACAGCCACCCTCTAACAAGGGTGTTGAAACTGCTGAACCACCTTTCCCTGAGCATTTAGCCTTGAATAAAACCCCTGAGCCACCTGATTTTAACCTTTTGGGGGAATTACAGAAGCTTTATGTTAAAATTCCACTTTTACAAGCATTAAGAGACGTACCAATCTATGACAGAACTATGAGGGATATTTGTATCAAGAAACCTGGTAGGAAAGCTAAAGATCCCCTCACAGTTCATGTTATGGGTGATCTATCAACCTTAATGACTGGAAAGGCTCCCCCTGTTAAATATGGTGACCCTGGACATCCTACTGTGACAGTTCAGATTGGAAAAACCATCATCTCACAAGTTCTGGTAGATTTAGGTGCTGCGATAAACATTATGACTCTGGAAACTGCACAACTGTTATAGCTGAAAAATGTGATCAGAGAGACACCAACCATTCTAGAATTAGCTGACCATTCTACAATCAAACCAGAAGGAGTCATTGAAGACCTAATCATTTTAGTTGAGTCCTGGAATTACCCAGCTGACTTTGTGGTGTTACAGACTAAAACAAAGTTGGGGGGACACCCTCTAATTCTGGGAAGGCCCTGATTAGCCACAACCTATGCCTTTATCAGCTGTAGATCTGGCTCAATGACAATTTTTAACGGGTGTGAAACCAAGCAACTTACCCTCTACCCTCATGCCACACCTATGATTAATAATGATAATTCTGTATGGTTGGACTATGATGATGATGCTACTCAACCTATTTTGACTATCAGACAAGCTTTAAGTCTTAAAGATACCACTGAGGATGAAGTAATTAATAATTTTATTTGTGAACCTTCCTTGATCACTGCTGAAACACACAACCACTTGACTGCAATTTTGGAATCTGATACCCAGGAAAAGCTTAAATTAGAAGATATACCTCAAACATCAACCACCATCTCTTCTAAAAGAATAATAGTAGAAATCAAACCCGGCAAAACATTGAATACAAACCCCAATTTAACAGATGCTAAAACACAACAATTAATGAAGCTACTTCGTGAAAATAAGGAAGCATTTGCATGGGATTATATAGATATGAATGGAATCTCTCCTGAATTATGTACTCATCACATCTATATTAAGGAAGGTTGCCAACCAATCTGTCAACCCCAGTGACGAATGAATCCCAATTTAAGGGAAATTGTGAGAGAAGAACTTCAAAAATTACTCAATGCAGGGTTTATATATCCTATATCTGACAGTGAATGGGTTTCTCCATTGGTTATAGTACCTAAGAAAAATGGGAAATGGAGAGTATGTGTAGCTTATAGAGCCTTAAACAAAGCAACTCAAAAGGATCACTTTCCCTTGCCATTCATTGATTAGGTACTAGATAGTTTGTTAGGAAAGAAATTCTTCTCCTTTTTATATGGTTTTAGTGGGTACAATCAAATCAAAATTGCACCCCAGGACCATGATAATACCACTTTTACTAGTCCTTAGGGAACTTTTGCCTATAGATTTCTCCCATTTGGACTATGTAATGCTCCAACAACTTTCCAAAGAATAGTGATATGAATCTTTTCTGATATGATTAATGACTCCATGGAGATATTTATGGATGATTTCACCCCTTATGGTGTGTCTTTTGAAGATGCATTGAAAAACCTTGAAAAATTACTTAAACGTTGTGTACAAGCTCACCTTTCCTTAAGCACTGAAAAATGTCATATGATGATGAATGAGGGAATTATACTTGGACATTTCATTTCATTTCAAGGAATTCAGGTAGATCCATCCAAAATATAGGTAATTCAGAATCTTCCTATTCCTAGGACACAAACCGATGTAAGAAGTTTTTTAGGACATGCAGGATATTATAGAAGATTTATTAATTTTTTTTCTAAAACAACTTCTCCTTTGTTTGTGTTACTTATGAAAAATGTTGAATTTAAGTGGACTGATCTTTGCCAGAAAGCATTTGATGAACTCAAGCATCAACTATCCACAACTCCTATTTTAAGGGGACCTAATTGGGCACTTCCCTTTCATATATCCTCTGATGCTTTAGATACTGCAATTGGAGCTGTCTTGGGACAAGAGGAAAACCATATTCCTTATGCTATCTATTTTATTAGTAAGAATATGACTCCTGCTGAGCTTAATTACATAGTTACTGAAAAGGAATTCTTAGCAGTTATTTATGCTATTAACAAGTTTCGACATTACATTACTAGTTACTCTACTTTTGTCCATACTGACCACTTGGCTATTAAGTACTTAATGAACACAAATGCCTGAGTTACTAGGTGGTTATTATTATTACAAGAATTTGACATCACAATTGTAGATCGACCAGGTAAAGAAAACGTAGTTGCTGATTTCCTTTCTTGGTTAAAAACTGATGATAATACTCCAGTAGATGATTCCTTTCCTGATGAGTATTTATTTGAAGTATCTGCTCACTCACCTTGGTATGCAAAAATTGCCAATTATCTGGTTGTAGGGAAGTTACCATCACACCTATCACATCGGGAGAAAAGAAAAATCATTCAACAAAGTGCTCGGTATAGCTAGATAAGTGGGTGTCTTTTCCATACTGGAATTGATCATGGAATCCAAAGATGCATTAGAGAAGATGAGGTTTATGATATATTGAAGGCTTGTCATGATGACCCTTGCGGAGGGCATTTTGCTGATAAGAGAACAGCACATAAAATTCTCAAAATGGGTTATTATTGGCCCTCACTGTTCAAGGATGCGAAGAAATATGTTTGGGCTTGCGACATCTGTCAGAGAATGGGTCAACCGAATCATAAGAGATGAAATGCCATTGAATCCCCAGGTAATACTTGAACCCTTTGAAAGATGGGCTCTAGATTTTGTAGGGCCCATCAATCCTCCATCCAATCAAAGAGTTTACATATTAGTTTGTACATATTATATGACTAAATGGGTGGAGGCTAAAGCACTCATTAGAGCTAATGAAGAATCTATTCTAGCTTTTCTATTTGAAGAGATCTTTGTCAGATTTGGAGTACCTAGAGATCTAGTTACAGATGGAGGATCTCCTTTCAATTGTCATGGTTTTAAAGCCACCCTTCAAAAATATCATATTCATAATAGAATGACTACACCATACCACCCCCAAACTAATGGGCAGGTGGAGAGTACAAACAAAGTTATAGAAGCCATTCTAGCAAAATCAGTGAAGGAGAATAGGAAGGATTGGTCTCAAAGGCTCCCTGAAGCACTATGGGCTTACAGAACTACTTGGAGGTACACTACAGGATTTTCTCCATATGAATTGGTTTATGGTAAAAGTGTTGTTTTTCCTATGGAATTTGAGATTAAAACTTTAAGAACTGCTTTAGCTGTTAACCTTGATTTGACTGATGCACAGACAACAAGGTTGTAGCAGCTTCAGGAATTGGATGAAAAGAGGTTAGATGCCATTCATCAAACAACTATGATCCAACAACAAAGAACAAGGTGGCATGACAAAACCATCAAGCATAAGCAGTTCCGAAAAGGTAATTGGGATTTATTGTATGATTCTCGGTTTGAAAATTTTCAAGGGAAACTATGAACAAGATGGCTGGGACCTTATGAAATAGATACTGTTTTCCCCAATGGAAGAGTAAGGCTCCTAACAATTGATGATTCTAGGACACCATTCTCTGTAAATGGTCATTCGTTTCTTCTATACCAGTGACCCATTTCCAAAGAGGACTTTAAGGCCACTTGCATGGCAGATTCACATTATCTTTTCTTGGGGGAACTTGCTGCCCCTCATTGCTATTAATTTCTGCATTATATTTTTAAGTATTAGATTAGATTTCTTAACTAATAATCCCTGTCAAGGGTTGGCATGTTACAATTGATTATTTTGCAGATCTCAGATGTAGGAGAGGCTGATGGAAAAGAACAATCTCACTGCAAGTAGATTTAAGCTTCATTTTGTGAAGCATTGTTATCTCACTCCAATTCACAAATTCATTCCCCCATTCCGATCATTTTTCCCTTTTTCCCCTCCCTATGCCCCCCATTATTTTTTAGCAACATTTTTACATTTTTATCATTAATGAAATAAGTATTTTTCAGCAACATTTTCCCTATTTTTCCCATTTACAGCAACATTTTTCTTTACTTTCTCCGTTGCTGAAACACCATCTTCCACCCATTTTCCTGTTGCTGAAACACCATCTTCCACCCATTTTCCTGTTGCTGAAACGTTATCTTCCATCCATTTTCCCTGTTGCTGAAACACCAAATTTTACCCATCCTCCCCGTTGCTGAAACATCATTTCTCCTCAAGGAATTATCATACATTACTTTCCGTTGTAAGAATCACCTATTGAATTTAACTTTGTTCTTTCACTGCCCTCTCCTATGATTATACAAGCCTTTCATATAATTACCCTCATATTTCAAAACCTTCTTCCATAACCATTGATGATCTATTAGTAATGTATACTATATTTTTCGAATATCAATCAAAGGTAAACATGAGGTATGTGTTTGTTATGTGTAAATATTATTAAACTATAGTAAGTGAGAAGATTATGACATTATTACCATGATCTTTGTACATTTAAAATTCATTATTTCAGCCGTAGTTGGGGGGGAATATCAAAATCACACGCCATAATTTCACAACACGCCAATCATCGTCCTTTTTTTTACCCATGATTACGTCTTATCACCCCATCTCTATCCTATTATTCCATGATCTCATTTGCAAAATTTACTCTGTCTTGGGTGTGGTAACTCGATTTGTCACTGTGCATTTTACTGAAGCTGGTAACTATGGTAGAACCTGCTATTCGACATGAGCCTAGCTCCATAGCTTTATTAGAATTACACTGAGAGGTATATCAGATTTTTCAGCAGGCAGGCTGGGTAGATTATTTTCGGAGGCTCCAGGGATTTGATCCACAGCAAATCCTTGAATTTGCACGTAATCTATGATATGGCTACTCTACTATTCAAGGAGTTTGAATTCTAGTCTCATAGTATGATATAGCACAGGTTTCAGGCCTACCAACCACTGGCATTCGACGATTTAGTCGTAAACACATCATTTTGAATGCATAATAGGACTTTCTTCTGCTAGGAGAGCAGGTCGAGCCTAAAGGCAGGGGTGTCGCACTTCATTCATTACCACCTCCGTGGCCGACGGTTGCGAAATTTGTCAAGCACTATCTCACCTGCGAAGGACGCTACCAGGTAGTCTATCAGCATGATTTTGTCTTGTTAAATCATTTGAGACATGGTTGATTGTTAAATATGCCGTATTATCTACTTGGGTGTCTAAAGAATATGTCACATTACTGTATGCATGTAAAATGCCCACTCATTTCCCTCACTTATCATCGTATTATCCAGCTATTAATTCATAGGGGTTTGGCGTGACAGAATCCTCCCCCTCTTAACAATCCACACCTAGAACCTTAAGAAGCTGCTGAAATTCCTCAAGCAGTAGCTGAAATTCCCCAAGAACAAGTTGAAAATCCCGAAGTTCCTCAATCAACTTCTGAAAGTCCCCAACAAACTCCTGGAATCCCTCAGCAAACTGAAAATACTTCCGAACAACAACCAAGGAGTATTCATGATCCCCCAGAAATCCCACCCGCCGCATCAGCCAACCCAATTGACCCTTCAACCACATCAACTCCATCCCATAATCTAGCAGAATCATCTAGTCACACTGTCCACATTCCCAGTGATGATTCTGAAGATAACCTTCCCATTACTAGGCTAAAAATAAAAAGGCAAGATAAGGCTACTTCCCTACCAAAAAGATGAACAAGGGCCTCAACCAAAGAAGCTACCATCCCTGATGACCCTCCCCCTCTAAAGAAACCTACTCATAAAAGAAAAATCACTACTTTACCTGCCTTTTTACCTCGAAGATGAATGAGGATGTCTACTGAAGCAGCAACTGTTACTACCATCCCAAATTCCCCACCTGTTATCCTAAAAACCCATACACCACCACAATCCCAAGCCCCTAAATTTTTACCTGTCTCACCCTCGGGCACTGGAATACAAGACGCCTAGGATTTTGTAACATCATTCCTTTCAGAAAACATAGCTGCCACACAAGAACCAGCTACCGATTCAGCAGTTGTCACACAAGAACCAACTGCTGATTCACCAAATTTAGATACCCAAGATGATGTACAACATGTAGTTGCCCCACAAGAACTAGCTACTGATTCAGCAGTTGCCACACAAGAACCACCTGCTGATGATCAGAAAACAGACGACCAAGATGTAGCTACCCCACAAGAACTAGCTACTGATTCAGCAGTTGCCACACAAGAACCACTTGCTGATGAACAGAAAATAGAGGACCAAGATGTAGCTGCCCCACAAGAACCAACTACTGGTTCAGCAGTTGCCACATAAGAGCCACTTGCTGATGAACAGAAAACAGACGAGCAAGATGTAGCTGTCCCACAAGAACTAGCTACTGATTCAATAGTTGCCACACAAGAACCACCTGCTGATGAATAGAAAACAGATGACCAAGATGTAGCTACCCCATAAGAACCATCTACTGATTCAGCAGTTGCCACACAAGAACCACTTGCTGATGAAAAAAACATAGACAACCAGGATGTTTCACAAACCGTCGCTGTTACACAAGAACCAACTACTAAGTCAGCAGCTGCCACACAAGAACCATCTGCTGATATGCAAAATCTGGATGCTCATGATGCTGCAAATAATGTAGCTGTTATAGAACTAGATGATGATTCAGCAGTTGCCACACAAGAACCACCTGCTGAGGCTGCAAGTGATGTAGCTGCTACGAAATAATAGGCCATTCATTCACTAGAATCAACTACTAAGACTGCGACTGCTACACAACCCAATCACCTTGGCTTCCCTTCTAAAGGAAAACGAGTTTCTAAAATCAGAACTCAAAGCTTATAAGAAGGAATTAATAATGGCAAGGGAAGCCTATGAAAGAGAACTTAATTTGTACACTTTAGCCCATGCAGCATCCACAACTGAGAAGAGTACAGAGAAAGACCGGTATAACGGATATATGTGCAGCCACTGTGGTAATATTTATCAAGAAGCTGGTTATAAAATAGTTGAAATTCCACTGCCTAGAGCCACCCCTGCATCTACTTCTGCTGCAATTAAAGAGGAACGCCCTACTGTCACACAAGAACCAGCAGGGCCTTCAAATTTTTTTGAAAAAGAGGTTAAAGCACAAATACCTCAGCCTACTGTGATTGTTAAAACTAAAAGTCCTGTACCTCGATCTACAAGAACTATGTTTACTCAGACTAAGCCTCAGCCTACAAAAATTGTCTTCACTCAGACCGGCAACACTCAAGCACAAATGGATAAATGGAAGAAAGAATATGTTATGTTGTAAGAGAGAATCTAACATGAGCATAAATCATCATGGCAAAATCATATATATTCAAACTGGGAAGTTCTAGAACAGGTGCTCCAACACTCGTGCTCAGAACAAGGAGAATAAACAACTAAAAACTAGATTGCTTCTCATGTTTGATTTGGTTCAAAGATTACTGGCCACCAGGAAACCATCCTCCAATTACTCTCTTTTTCTTGCAGAATGCTTAGCGTTCTTCCAAATAAAGGGAATTAGAGATGGGAGACCTCATGAGGTATCTGCACTTGAATAGTTTGTGAAAACTTTCATAGAGGCATCTACCAGTGAACAAAATTTACTCTGTGAATTGTATCTCCAAAATGAAGCCATCCCTGAAGATAGGAAGCTCAATCTAAACCCTCTGGTGGGTGATATTCAGATCAGGGCCTTTGTCTCTTTCCTTGCCAATCAGTTCACATGGCAGAATGCCTTGCTTTCAGTAGGGCATAATGAAGATAATCATCTTCTATGGATTCGATCCGAGCCACAAAATGTTGTCATTTTCGTTGCTGAATATTGTCAGCTTTTGAAGGAACCAGGAATATTTGAACACATCAGAGAGTTACAAGTAGCAGTCTTAAAATACTGCCAACATTATGTTAAAGATAAGGGAGCTCTTGCCTTACAAGTGAACAACTTATTTTGGCAACAGTCTTCCAAGGAGAGACAAGAGTATCATCCCTTTAGTCCTCTTAATGTTGAAGCAGCAATTTCATGGCTACCTAACTATGTCAAATGCATTTAGAAGTGTGCCAAAAAATGGGTAGGATATCATTTTCATTTCCCTCTTCTATGGATGCTAGCACAAGAGTATAGGGCTCATTACAGGTTGTCCAAAAATGAGGAAGTAGCATCATGGCAGAGATTACAAAATCTTTATGGCTTCAGAGATCTGGCTGATAGCACCTTCTATACTTACTGCCTAAGTAATTTGCACTACAAGGCCCAATAGTCGAACTCAGATTCAGAGTAAAGTTGCACGAGGAAATGCAACCCTTTCAGTTGGGGGGGATGTTAGGAGCCTACAATGTCCCCTTTTGACCATATATTTTGCTATTATGTCATCCTTTTTCAACTTATATCTAAAGTCCATGTTATTACTTTAATCCATTTTTCCAAAGGTATACAATATTTCTTCTCATTACTATACGTTTAATTTATTTTACATATAATTACATTACCTTCATAGTTAATCATTGAATCGGATAGTTGCTGAAACAGTTATCATTGTAGTCTATGTTGCTGAAACAGTCTGGAGACTGCAGGGTTATCATTACAGGTTATGTTGCTGTAACAGTTAGAATGATGCGCAAATCCCGTTGCTAAAACAACCATGATTTGCATTCTAGATTCGACGGCAATAGAACAAGATCATCGAAGGAGCTACTACACTGGCTGTAACGACCACATTCCAAAGTCAGCATTACCATAACCATTGTAACAACATTTTGTTAATGGAAAAACTGATTACCCTATTTTGGTATATTGGGTTAAAGATAGGACTTACAATGTAATCAATTGTAATAGATGTCTCCTCTTTAAAAAGAGGAGACATCTACATTAGAGAGGACGGATAGACTGCGGGAAGGTTTAGCTGAAGGGAAAGAACTGGAATCTTTTTGTAACATGACATATTGACAGATGAATAAAATACTGTTTTGATCATTTCTTTCTAGTTCCTATTTCCTGGGGAATCTTATGAGAAGGACAGGGCCCACCTTCATCACAAGATTCACCCATTACATTTCTACAGTGTGTTAAGTGTGTTTTCTATCCATACCTTGTTAGAGTTTCGTTTACTGAATGTTGCTCATGCGTTATTGCTGAACTCTGTTTTTCCAATTGATTGCTGCATTACATTCTGTTAGGTAAACTTGACTCGGGATAGAGTCAAAAGTTGACTAGGGTAAACAGTGATGGTTTTGGGGCACATGGTATTGTGTGCCCATGGTATTATTCCCATGGTATTATGCCCATGGTATTATATGTAATGGAGCCTATAAAATGCTGGAAGGACTTCATTGTAATGAAAAGGCCTTGAGGTGAGCAGTGAAGGTTCACTTGGCCGGATTGGCCAGGGTTTTGGCCAAGGATAATGAAATTTCATTATGATTGGGTTTTTCCCCAGATTTGGGGTTTTCCCGGATAAACATGTGTGTTTATGTGTTTATGGTTATTGCTGGTTAATTTTATATTTATTCATCTCAGTATTTATTTATGTTATCCAGTAAATTTCTTAACAACTGGTATCGGAGCTAGATATTGGCTTCAAAGGGATTCTTTGATGCCAGGGGTTTCTAGTGACTGATGAGATCAATGCAGCGTTTTTCCAGATCTGGGCCTGGAAAATAATGGTGGAACAATCGTACATGGAATAACCTCGAGGAGAATGTACAGAAGATAGTGCTGTGACCGCCAGGGATCGCAGTGCATTTGCGATATTTACTGGTTTGGAACATTCTGACGAATTGTTCAGGGTTCATGCGGCTTCAAAAATTGTTCATTTTCTGCTACGTGAGGCCACTGGTGCTGGAATCTATGAGGTTCTCATCAGGTTCGCAGTTGGAGTAGTTTGATAGAAGTTTTTGAGTGAATCAAATTGAGAGAGGATGGATCAGAATTGCAGCAGCAAGAAAAAAAATAAAAATTAATGAAGTCAAAATTATTGCATGTAAATGGGCATACTACTGTAAGACCTGGTAAGGCATGTGTACCCCTCGCTGATCACCTGTAAAGTTTGGGTTAGACCTAGGTGATAGGGGGGATGTCAGGTTAATAATACCACGGGTAAAAACTCTGAGGGGGGTAAGAGCTAGAGTGAGCGGGATTGGCTCACTTAGCAGGTTTAGCTAGAGTTAGTCAAGGAACCCCAAGTCAAGTTTAAGGGGGGAATTGTTAGGTAAACTTGACTCGGGATAGAGTCAAAAGTTGACTAGGGTAAACAGTGATGGTTTTTGGGCACATGGTATTATGCCCGTGGTATTATATGTAATGGAGCCTATAAAAGGCTGGAAGGACTTCATTGTAATGAAAAGGCCTGGAGGTGAGTGGTGAAGGCTCACTTGGCCGGATTGGCCAGGGTGAAATTTCATTATGATTGGGTTTTCCCCGGATTTGGGGTTTTCCCGGATAAACATGTGTGTTTATGTGTTTATGGTTATTGCTGGTTAATTTTATATTTATTCATCTCAGTATTTATTTATGTTATGCAGTAAATTTCTTAACAATTTCTTGAACTCATTTATAGTTAATCCGTGAGTGTTTTATTGGCAATTAAGTTTACAGAGTGAGTTGGTAAGCATGGTAATTAGAAACAGGCGCTGAAGGTTCCTGCTTGGGGAATAGGGTCCTATTTTCTATTACAGCATAGCTAGTGCTTTCCTTTGCAGAGTGACTCCTTTTATTAGATTTCTCTTTTTAATGAAATCAATCATTCCTTGATAAATAGATTGTTTTTGCTGTAACTCAGAGTAGAGCTTCAATTTGCTTAGAACAAGGTGTGACTAGTATACTTATTACTACAACTTTTACTGCTTTTGATATTGAGCACATACAATGTGTAGTTGCCTTTCAAATAAACAGACTTCCCTGGGTTGACAATTTATGTAGCACTTAGTTGTTTGAATTAATCAACAAATAAAGTGACCAACACCAATTGTCCTCCAAATTCGACATGAAAGGTCTTGGTGCTGCAAACTATATTTTGGGCATGGAAATTAAAAGAGATTGAGCAAAGAGGAAGCTCTGGTTAAACCAGAGGAAGTATGTCGAGACAATACTGCAGAGGTTTAATATGTAGGATAGTAAACTGATGAAGGTTCCTATTCCTGTAGGTGTGAAGTTATCTGCTGAACAATGTCCCAAGACACAAGAAGAGGTAGAGGACATGTCTCGTGTTCCATATGCAAGTGCAGTCGGTAGCCTGAGGTATGCAATGGTCTGTACTAGACTAGACATTGCACATGCAGTGGGAGTATTGTGCAAGTTTATGTCAAAACCAGGGAAGGAGCACTGGACAATAGTGAAGTGGGTTTTCAGGTATTTGCATGGCACTAGTGATTATGGTTTGTGCTACCAAGGAAGACCAGGGTTGGATAGAATGTTGGATATTTGTGGCTTTGTTGATGTAGACTGGGCTGGAGATCTAGATAAGAGAAGATCTACAAGTGGGTATGTGTTTAACCTATTTGGAGTTGCAGTCAGTTGGATGAGTAAGAAATAATCTATAGTGGCACTATCAACTACAGAGGCAGAATACATGGCAGCCACTCATGCAAGCAAGGAAGCAGTTTGGTTGCAGAGATTGTGTTTAAGTATGGGGTTAGTACAGGGAGCTATAACGATAGACTGTGATAGCCAAAGTGCAATTTTCTTGGAAAAGACCCTTACATATCATTCAAAGACAAAGCACATTGATGTTCAATATCACTTTGTGAGGGATATGATAGAAGACAAAAAGGTGTTGCTAGTAAAGGTGGACATTTTGAAGAATACTATAGATGCATCGACAGAATCTGTGAGCTTCGAGAAGTTCTCTTGGTGTAGAGAAACAATGGGCATTGCAGGGCTGGATAAAGACTAAGCTCTCTTGTGGCCCCCTGTGGAAAGAAAACAACAAGTGGGAGAATACTAGGTTGTATTATATTCTTTCCATGACTAGCCCACATAGTTAACTGGGGGCTTAGAAGGGGGGCAGAGCCCCCCCTTCGTTGCGCCGATTGCATAACGGGGGGGTCACAGGGGGTTTGAGGGGTGCAGGTAACCCCCCACTATGGGTCTAGGGTAGCGCCCCAGATATTTTTTTTTTGGACCCTCTATTAGGTTGGGCAGACCTACATATGGTTTTGTGCATGATTTTCGCACATGGTTTTGGACGCGATGGTTTTCGGTCCATGGTTTTGGACGCGATGGTTTTTAGTCCATGGTATTGGATGCTTCAGCATGTATAAACATGTATTGTAACATTGAAAGGAACATAATGAAATTCAAGCTAGTAGTCCCAGTTTTGGGATCCAGGGGAAATCTCCGTGTATATGTGTTTTATGTGTTATGCTCTCACATTGTTTATTTTCTGTGTTTTAGAATTTGTATGCAGGTAATTTCTATACAGTTTTAAAACCTATGCCAATCAGTAGTAGTGGAAATACTAGGCATCATAACTATGCAATGTATAGTGATTGAGGAGTAGACTCTAAGATTGTTTAGTCGAGGGTTGTAGGGGCCTAGAGATGGACCTACTGTCCATTAGAACTACACAATGTGTAGTAAGAGGCTCACTTGGTGAAGATATTGAAAATTTGGTTGGTGTAAGTAGCAAAACGTTAGGTCACTATACCTTAAGGATGCTCACTTCATCATGAAGGGAGGAAGCCTTTGTATTATGTGGTTTGTGATTACAAGGAGACAGAGAAATCCTCCTTATCAACTAGAAGAGCTCAATGTACAATACAAGGTAGAATTGATCAAGGCTTAGTGCACTGAAGCAATACAAGCATGAAGGGTTCAATGACTATGCTTTGAAGATGCTCAATGGGAAATAAATGGGAGTTGTCCCTAAAAGAGGTTCAGTGCACAAGTCTGGGAGGTGAAGGTTTCATCAATGAGGCTTGTGAATGGGTAGTTCTCATCACCTAGTGGAGGGTTAGTGATTTTATAAGTTGCGCTTGATAGGAGGACCATGAAAAACTCCAAAATGGCTAAGTGTGGGATCAATGGAACGAGAGAGAGAAAGAAATCTGAACAAGTCCCAAATAGAGATCACACACATGTTTACCATCAAATACAAGGTAATAAAATGTTTAGTAGTCAACACTAACATATATAGATTGAAACGACAACAAAGTGACACTTGTTTTTGAGTGCAACAATTAAAATGTAAGTTTGCGACACTTAAAATACAAGTGTTGATTGCAATCAAAAGGCGTTCTATGCCATAGGAGAGTGTCCAACACATATTTAAATGATGAATACCATCATCTAGTGCAAAACAATGCACTAGAGCCTCCTCTAGAAGGTGCCTCATAGTGCTCTTAAGATGTGTGAAAACAAGTGAAAGCAACACATGCAAGAGTGAAAATGACACTTGCAAACACAAATAAGACAAAAGTGACACATACAAGAATGAAAGTAGGAAATAGTGACACTTGTAAAAGATAGAGAAATAAAAAATAATGCATGTAAGAGCAAAAGATTGAAAAAACAACACTTTTGAAAGAAAAAGTGACAGTTGAGAAACTCACTCAGTAGATAGAGCATTTACAACCATGAGTGAGAGAATGCTCCTTATACCCCAAAAATGTATAGAGCTCAAAAGTGAAAGATAAGGATGAGCTATGGGCTAGACTCTTTATATAGGGAGAGAAAATATTCCATGAGGTTTATAATTGATGAGGATGCTTAATGTGTGTCTGGAAACTAGGAGCCAAGAGAGAATTGACTGACTTGAGAAACACTCTCACTGTCAACAAAAGATGCATAGTCACTTTCTGCATAAGATGCCCTCACACTATCACTATCCATGAGGACTGTGTAGTCTCTATCTGTAGGAACTGTGCATGCATACTCACAAGAACTACACAGGCATCATCTCTATGCATTTTCCACAAATATTGTGCAGTCCCTATCACTAGATACTACACAGTCACTATCATCAACCACTACGCAGTCACTGTGATTAGGATTTGTGCAGTGGTTGACTTGCAAGGATACACATTGGTTGTTGGGCTTGCTTAGAAGAGGTTTTCTATATAGGCATCATAAGATAAGCATGTAAAAGCAAGTCCCTTTGACACTTAGAATTCTTGAAGGAAGACTTAAACACTTGAGCAACATGACTAAACATGACATTAATGGATTGAAGCGAAGCATGGCATGATCATAAGGGGGCTCCAAAATTTGGATGTGGGAAAAATTTGGAGGGTGTTTGTCACATTGACAAAACTTGGTGACACACTAGAAGAACTCCAACTTCTCTGCTTAGGTCTAATGTTAAGTATGAGTTCCAGCCTTCTAGAAGTATTGTCTCATCCTATTGATCACCCTAGCTTCCTTACTTATCCTAGTTATAGATGTAGTCCTTTTTATTTCTCTTGTTGGCTTAACACACTTCACAAGGTTAGTCAAACTTTAGTTGTTTTGATTAGGGAGTAGGAGTATGTAAATATTGTGAGTTTAAGATGTCATAGTTTTATTATCATCTTTGGTGTTGCTCAACTGCCAATAAGCTTGTTTAGTACCTTGACATAGTCACTCCAAGGAACAACAAGAATTGCTTCACTGCCAACGAGCGTGTTCAGTACCATGTCAAAGTTGTTTTCTTCACCTCTCTGTGAAGGAATCCTTTCTCTTCTTTCACCCTTTATTTATTTTAAACTAATTCCAATAATGTTTGATAAGAATTGAAATTGCAAGGTAAAAGAGTGGGGACAATCTAGAGATAGTGATGGCCCTTGTGAATGTCTAATCACCCCACTCTTTTAACTATTTTATGTAACATTATAGCTCAAAATCTTGTTTTATTTTAAGGTTACAACAATGATTGAGCCCAAGTTTTGACTTTTCAACCGAACACAGGGAACAACAGCACCAAGATTGCCCTATGCAGAAGAGATAATAATTTCAACCGAGAAATTTGCTAACTGGAGGGGATATGGAGGTCCTTGAGTGGCTCTATCCGAAGGAGCTCCGTGAAGAGTTTGAGAGAAGTGAGGCAAATGACTTAATGGGTTCCTCTTTAAATCACATATATGAAATTTGCACATATACATGATTTGTGCATATACAAAAGATATGAAATACATGAGAAGCACATATATAGAAGTTGTGTGACTTTCGTATGTACACATCTTTCGCATATGCACATGTATTATGTATATGCACATATCATTTGTATAATCACATCTTTTGTATATGCGCATATCTTTTGTATATGTGCATATACGGTAGATGCACATATGCATATATACGGAAGATATGCATATTGTTGTGAAGATAAATCCGTTCTGTGGACAGAAGTGATCTCTCTAGCCCAATGAGTGGGTCTAGCAACAAACTAAACAAACTAATGTAGACTTTCCTAGCTTATGTTGAAAAATATATAGAGAGAGAAACCTACCTCGCTCTGATGCTAAGCGCTCAATCCTTTGATGATGACCTCGATCCCTTAGCTTCCAGGCTCTCTCCTCGCTATTCCTTGCATCTGAATACCTGTAAGAGAGATCAAAAGACAACAAGAGATACAAGAGCATACATAGTATATATAAAACATAAACTACTTGACATATCAAGGAGTATCAAGATAAATGCATAAATATTTAGACATTTATGGAAAGTGAACATCAGATGTATATATTAATGAATCAAAAAGGGAAGCATACAACCATTGCCTTGATGTTGGAGACCTCCTTTTGGGTGGAATTCCAAGTCCAAGCCAAGACTCTTCAAGCACTCCTTCTCCAAGTTAGATGGGCAACATTTGGGCATAATCTCAGCATAGGAATACATGCAATCAATGACCAACCATTTGGGGATGGAGGGGATTTGATTTATAGGAAGGGAGAGGGAGTTAGGGATCCAAAAAAGAGGGAGGAAGGTCCACATATCAAGTGGAAGGCCCTTGAAGGTAGGATCAAGAGCTCAACCATGTCTTTACCCAACAACATCCAACTCATTATTCTCGAAGTTTCTAGCATGCAAAGCTTCTCCTCCATTTTGGGAAAACCTGCAGAAGAGGTTCAACACATGATTTCATATCAAAACCCATGCTAGCAACGGTAGGTCAAAGAACTGTAACCTTCTATCAGCACAGGCAAACAGTAAAGTAAATAGCATTGGTCCTGAAATTTAGGGTTTCAGTCAACCTTCTCCAGAATTGACTTAGGGTAGCTTTTCTTCCATTCTTCAAGGATGTTTTAGTATGTGTTTCATGATGAGTAAACTTCACAGTTGTCAGCATTTTGGAACTTCGGGATGTGGAACAGGAAGTGAAAAGGAAGTGTGACAAAATATTGTGTAATAGATGCCCCCTAAAGAATGAAGGCATAACATGGAGTGATGGGTGAAATGCTTTACAAGTCAAGGCAAGGATTGGAAAAACATCGTTAGGAGACCTGAAAATCAAGAATATACATATACATATCTGATATCTCTGATATAAACATGCCTAGCATTAAATCTATGAATATGCATCTAATAATACATGAATCCACGACATGGATACAACCATCCGAATATAAGGGATCAAGTGAATGGATCCACAACATGGATGCACCCATCCTAATAAAAAGGATCATATATATGGATCCATGGTATGGTTGCAACCATCCATATAAAGGGAAACATGTGTACAATAATGAATAACTCATAAATTCCTGGAACTCAAATTTATCAGATGAAACCCAAGGTCTTCATCTCTATATCAATCTGATCATTGTACAAATTCTAGCATGTGAATAGATGTGTCAAAGTCAAACATGATAGAAAACCACTTGATTACCAGTCAATGATGTAAATTTTTAACAGGCACGAGAGAAACCACCAATAATGCCAATGGCTCTCAAGGTACAACAACACAATCCACGAGTGTGAATAACGAATTTGAAGTCAAACACCCACAAAATCATTCGATCGAAGGCCAATGATGTGAAACTGTCCTCGAACATGAAGAAATTGCCATTGAGGCATGCAAGCTCCAAGGTACTGGAAGGGAGTTTCTAGATCATCTTCCTGAATAATGAGCTGAAGTGGATAGGAAGAGATCCATTGAAGGAGGGCCATAATGTATCCCAAATAATCTACACAAAAGGAAAGATGTAGTATAGTAGATAAGTTTGATTTAGGACTATGGCAGAAAGGTCAAACATTGTATAAGAAGTAAAAGACTACAGATGGGACTTCTCTTGAACATATCACCGACATGAATTCGGAGTTTGGAATCATTTGACTCATCATAGGATCATAGATCATGATGACAATGTAGTATAATCAGATGAGAGGAAAAATTGATTCCAAAAACCTAGGAAGCCAAGTGATGAAGTGAGGATAACCCAAACCTGACACGAGCAATAGATAAGAGTCATGTTCAAGAGCAACATGCCGCCTTTACACAAAATACAAGAGATGTTCGCTTTCATTTTCCCCCCACAATTTCTAGTGAGTACCCCTTTATTTGTTATCGCAATCTTGAAGGGGATAACATATGCTTGTCGTATAAGTTCATCCTTTAGATGAATCCATCCTAGTAAGTTTAATGAGCCCTAGGAAGAAGAAACTCAGTCTTGTCATGATGAAAAGTCCTGCGTTGTTTAAGTTCTACAAGTCTGATGAAGGGGTAACTCGAAGTCTTTTTCATGTTTAGAGAGTTTGAAAAAGAGGTGAAAAAGAAAACTCCAGGGGTCCCTTTTCATAAATTATAGTCTCTTGAATCTAAAAAGGTAGAAAACAATATCCAAGAGAGCCGCTTAGCCATGTTCGACTAAGGTATTACTTTTTCCTACAATAGTCTATATTAGTCCAAAAAAGGGTTAAAATTATACTAAGTAGACATCATTTCATTTACTTTAATGAGTTCGAAATGACAAGTACTTGATAGTCTTTTCATGTTTCGAGAATCAGAAAAGAGCTTAAAGATGACTCTAGGGGGGTTCATTTTTTCATTTATTTTTTGACAAGTTTGAAAAAGTGATAAAATAAAACTCGTTGAATTAGTCAAAATTAATCACCGTCACCATGTAACATGACCTGTCATTGCATAAGTGAAACACACATTACCCATTTCGAGGAAAATTATTAAAATATAAGTGAAATATGCCCTAATTTAGTGAAAATATCTTTTAAAAACTTATAAAAACTCCAAAAAGTAAAACATTTTTACCATTTTACCATTTTTGCAAATCATAGAGAATTTTTACCTTATTTTACCTCGACCTTTAGGTGAGGAGTACGATCAATCCTTGGGACCATTCATCAAGCCATTTTCTACAGGTAAGAGATCTGTCCCTTCCCTTCAATTTGGTTGTAATTTCATGCATTTTCATCCATAGATTAGGCTATAAGGAGGGCTTAACAAAATTTTATGTTGAGGGTGATCAACATGGGTTTTACCCATCGGACCTATGTTGCTCACCCTATGGCCAACTATGGAAATGTGCTGGCATTGTGAGGACCTAATCCAGACTATATACATTTTTTTTTTTTGTTTTAAAACAGCAAATACAACCAGAAAAGAAACGCATTGAAATTCAAATTTATTTAGTACCCACATTCCTGCCACTCATTTCAGGAAACATATCATAACATTTTCATACTTTTAACTAAGATCAATAGTAATGAAATACATATGTACCATTCACTAGAAGGCGAGACTCCACTTGCTCTGCTGTTGCTGGTATTGCCTTGTAGCTGGTCACCTCCGCGAGTGAATGATGACGCACTTGATCCGAATGCGAAGACCCACCGGTTAACCTCCCAGCCTACTCCGTGGGTACTCTTCTTCCCCGCGGACCCCCGAGCTGCAATGGGGTTGTACAATGGAGGAAAGCACTAGCTGGTAGAGGAGAGCCCACCTTGGCTCCAGAGTCCCCTCTCTAACATCCTCTACCTCACCAAACTCACTATAGCTTCGTAATCACTGCTCTGACATCATCTCATCCATCCAACAATAGGGTTCCCAATCCTCCCTTCTCCCATGGCTTGCCCCTTCTTTTATAGGAGTCCTCATAGGTGACACTTGTCATGTCATGCATAATTAATTATTTTTTTTATAATTCAATAGCTTGATTATTCACCCACCCATGTGTCATTCTCACATCAAGGGTCTCCCAAAATTATTTACTTAAATTTTTATTTAAAACTAATATTTTCCTCACCTCAACAAGATTCTTATTTCTTCTCCTAGTTGTCTCTTTATTCCCCCCTTTTATTCCTTAATTTGTGTTCATTACTTGAAGTCAATTAATGAGTCAAGATTTTATCCCCAATCTACTCCCTAATTTAACTCAGGTTATCTCCTAGATGGATATTCTTATGTTGGTTGTTGACACATGGAGCTTCTCTACATTTCTCTAAATTTAATTTATTATTCTCATTTTAATTCACCTTCCTGTTTTCTTAATTAGGTTTAAATTAGTTTAGGATTAATCTTTATCCTTACCATTATGTTTGTCTTTCCCCTTTTTCCTAATTAAACCACATAATCTTCCTAGTATTTTCCAAAATGGGAAGGGTAGAGTTTTTAAGGTACTCTATTTTAATTCTTCCTATGATCCTCCTTATTCTAAGTTTTATTTTTTATTTAATTACATTGGTTTCTAATTATCATTTACCCTTGATGTAAATTTACCTAGTTTTCATTCCTTGCTTATATTTATTTATTATTATTTATTTTTAATGATTCCAAGGATGCCAAGTTTGGTTGTGCCCTTCAAGAACTTCCCTAGAAGTTCCAAGGGTGCCACACCTAATAGCTTATTTGTGATGTCAAGGATGCCAGTTTGGTTGTGCCCTTCAAGAACTTCCCTAGAAGTTCCAAGGGTGCCACACCTAATAGTTTATTTGTGATGCCAAGGGTGCCAAGTTTGGTTGTGCCCTTCAAGAACTTCCCTCGAAGTTCCAAGGGTGCCACACCTAATAGTTTATTTGTGATGCCAAGGGTGCCAAGTTGGTCGTGCCCTTCAAGAAATTCCCCTGAAGTTCCAAGGGTGCCACACCACTTGCCCTTCAAGCATCCAGTGATTACGAGGGGAAAGTATAATGCAACGTCATAGACCACTATCATCTCTTATGTTGCCTGTTATAGTGAGACTAATGGCGTCGGGGATCAAGGAATCCACCTTGATGCGCGCCCCCCAGTAAAGTCCTCATGAGCGACCCAACTTTGGAACTTGCCCTCATGGCATCGTGATCTTCAAGGCGAAGGTGTTTCAACGCTTCCAGCCCAAGTCACGGCGGGAGTGCTAGTGGGTGAGATCAGGGACTCTGCCCCACCCCTCCCATGTAGTTCCATCCACTTGTACAACCCCATCACCCATACGTGAGTCATTCGGTCAAGCAACTAATCTGTGCCTGCAAACATTAATATATCATCAGAATATAGTTAAACATATATGGCAGATTCCAAGATCGACTTAGACTTTCAAAGATAAAGTAATATAAATTTTCATCAAACCAGGTGTCATCGACATGTCATATGCGAGTGCCTCTGATGGTTTCCTGCCATACTCAATCATCATCAGTAACAAGGTTTCTCAATGTTAGTCAATTATCATACTAGCATCATTAACAATTCCTGGTCATTCACACCATTGTCCATTGTAAGTCTGAACTAAAGGAAGTAGGTTACATAGGGGACACATCCCTCATGGCTATCATCAATAATCATCAATGGAAACATACATATTCATTAAGCTATCAACATCGTAACATCGTAGAAATATACCTATCCATAAAATTTATCCTCATTATGTTTTTAGTAGAGCGCATACATATTCTTTACTACCCTCATCATAATTTCAAATAGAGACCAACTTAACTATTTAATATTGCAATCATCAGAATACTGATAGATAAGATACATAACCATTCATGCTACCATAATATCAATGGAAAGCATTCATAAACATCACAACCATGAATATCTCAATCGCTAATAATAGTGTCATGGGTCCAGATCCTCAATCTGAAGTCCTTGAAGAAAAAGTGTCTAAGATAATGTCGTATTAGGGTCAGGAAACAGAGTGGGCACTACATACACCCCCTCTTAACAATGGACTTCGTCCCAAAGTCCTTAGAACATAAAGGAGAAACGGCGACACATAATCTTAGGAACCCTTCCTGAAACTCTTGCCAACCTTCTGGTGGGCAGGTTAAAATTTTCCCAAGGTCTCTATGACACGAATTCCGTTATAACTGAAGGACTATATCTGGGGAACATTGCAACCCACTTTTTGTATAAATGTACAAAACATACATTATAGATATTATTAAAGTTAATAGTTAAAGGAAGCGTCATATATAAACCTTTCCAACAAAATCATCATAATCAAAATCACAACTAATTAAAGCAACAATTAATAATGCCCACCTTCCTTCAAATGACAAATTTACTAATTTAGGAGAAATCTCTCTAGTTTTATTCATTCAATCATGCAATTAAGATAGCAATAATTTTGTATTAACTCAAATTCATAGGGGATGCCTATGCCCTTTTTCATAGGAGGAACTACCCACCTTAAGCTTGGACTTCAATATTTGTAATGGTCAATAATAATTGTGTTAATTATGGTTTGATATTTCACCTATGACGTAATCCACCTTTGTTTACCATGTTCTAAATCTTCAATTTTGTTAGGAACTACAATCAGTACTTTGAAAATAAACATATGCCACTGCTTGCTAGGGGGACCTAACAATGCCTACTACACCTTCTTAGAGACTTGATTTACCTTCATGATCCATGTTCTGAAAGTTCAATGTTGTACAACTACCATTAGCACTTTAAAAATAAATACATACCACTCCTTTCTAGTGGATACCTAATGGTACACACTATCTAGAGATAAAAAAAAAAGGATGTTAACTACATAGAACGTAATCATCACTTGCAATGAATGAGTAGTCCAAACCTTCATCCCTTCAAACCCAGCTACCCTACTTCCTTTTGCTAGGGTAAGCGAGTGAGGCTATCTGGGGCCTATCTTCATTTAATCCTACTGATTCTAATGACAAGGAGTGTAATATTGTTGCAATCTTTAAAGGTGTTGTGACTATTAAGGATCTTAATTTCCTGGTGATGAGGAATGCATATTCTCGCAGTTTGGCCATCCAAGCTAATGGAAGACAAAGCATATAGCAAGTTTCACTAGTGACCAAAGATGGCAGGCAGACATCATTTACCAGTCTTTGCTTGATTCCAAGCAGAACTAAAACTATATGGATTGAAGCCTTTAAGGTTGGATGATCAATTGCAGGCGCATCAATTCATTAACAACCTGGAGCATAGAACCAAAGCCCAGCTGCTGTGGTTCCAAAAGTAGCTAGAAATACTCTTAAATGAAGCTTTCCTATCAAGATTTGACGCCCAGATTTGCAGCCGCGTCGACCTTTTGACAACATGCGAATGAAGTTGAATCATTTTGTTCCTAAGGTCATAAAGCATAACGTCACAATCATAACATCACAAAGAATTAGTCTAGATATATTGACATTGGTATTTTAAAATATTGGACATAGCTTCAAAATTTAATTTAAAATATGCATTGGCCAAGAAACAATTAATTATTGTGAATTAATGGTTTTCATATAGGTCCAGAGACTGACTCATGAGGCTGCCACTAATGCATGAAACATTCAAATCCTTGGAGATTCCCTACTAGTTATTCAATGAATGTGGAAGAAAATAACAATGAGTAATTTCACATTACAATAACTGTATAATATCATTCATTCTCTTCTATCAATTTTCTCACATATCCACAGGGACGGGAATAGGACTGTTGATGGACTTTCTAAAGATGGAACAAGGTTGGAGCACAGAATCTAGCATGATTCTAAACAGTGAGGGCATTGCCTCAGATTATACTCATGATGCATGGCTGTAAATCTGTTTTATTAGAGAATCTGGTGTGTTTCAGTAACTAGTCACATTACGGATGTGGTGGACTTTCAACAGTTCATAAAATTTCAGATGCATGCAAGGGTGCCGTCTAGTTTACAAGAGCATCTTGCAAACATTCCATTTGAAGAGCTTCAGAAAGTGCGCTCTGATGGTCAAGAATCAACCCTTTCTAAATTCAAGCATGATGCCAAACCCTCAAGAGTTAACAAAAACAGACCTATGGAAATGAGCAGCAAGAAGCCTGTTGTAAGGCTTAGGGAAGTTGTTCAAGGTGAGATATGCGAGGAAAATAAATGGGGCAGTATTTTTGTGAATTTTTACTGCACAGGTATCACCAATGTGCTCTTTAAAGTCTGAATAAATATCTTTAAGGCAAGAAAACAAGAAAAATGGACCTCTAACAAAACTGCAATAAATACCTAAATAGGGGAACAAAAATGTAAACCAGCACTACAAGATGACAACTACCACTTTATATGCATTCATTCACAAAGTTACTAGGTCCGCTTAAGTGCAATGCAACACAATACATAGACACATCAGACCCCAATTATCATATCGTTAAGATCCTCTTCAAATCCCTTTCTTATAATGGATCTTAGAAGGATGGTTAACGCATTGAATTAATTGTTTACATAGACATAAATTCACAGCATGCAGCCATGTTGCAATTGATTCAATGAAAAGCTGAGACCAATGTTGAAAGCTTCAGCTCAGAACAAATCCACAAGACCAGGGTACAAGTATTGGACTCGGCATAGAAAAAAAAAAACTTAATCAAATATAATCATTCAAAATGAGTTTTTTTTCTTTTCCTTTCTGGCATTTCTACTCGACACCAGTAAAGTTTTCCACCCACTGCTGGAGAGGGCGACTTTTGCAAGAAATTGGAATCAGAAAATTTAAGCAGAACATCAATGCCAAATCTAGTTGAAAACTCGTAAGCTGTAGAATCTGAAACCAGATTCAACCCAAAGAACAACCCAGCCATAATGAAGAGAGTAAGGGTTGACTTAGAGTCAAGAAAAAAACACAGAAGTTGACTAGGGAAACATGAAAAAAAAACAGTAAATCTCAGAAAAGAGTTTTTTTTTTTTTTTATTTCATTAATATGAAATCCAAACACAAATTTTCAGTAACAAGAATAACTCGTTTCACAGTAACACATATGATGGTACATACTACGAAACAACATGGATTCGAAATACTTAACAGATCTATTGTTAGCAAAATTACTGTTTTTTTATCTTTTATAAGAAGGCAAACAGAATCTGACTCAGTAGACTTAGAGGAAACTTGCATTTGACTCTAGGAGTGGAGCCATTCAAAGAAGTCAAGGTTGCATGTGTAACTTTGGGCCAAGTCACATTAGAACGAAGCTGAGTCCATTTGTTTTCTCAGGCAGTGGAGTCAGTTGACTTGGGAAACGTATAAAAGTACACTAAATTTGTTTTCTATTGATATCTTGCAAATATTTGCAGTGTCCTATAAATAATACACATTTTCAACAATAGCTCATTTCAAAATACAATAATATTTCATTTCAAAGTACAGAGATGATACAAATTTTCAATATTAAGATAACAGTACACACAAAACAACATGGATTCTAAATAGTTAACAGTCCTGTTGGTAAAACAAGCTAATGAGCAATTATTTTATTTATTTTTCATGGGAAGACAGCAGAATCTAACTGTCGTCACTAAGAAGAAAACTGCATTTGACTTTGGGATTAGAATTATGCAAACAAGTCAAACTTGAAACCATAATTCGGCCACTTGTGGACAAGTTAGACTATGATTAGAGCTGACTCCACTTTTTTCTTTCCTCAAGCAGTGAAGTCAGACTCAAAAGTCAAATCAGACTTAGAGGAGTTCACTAAACTAAATCTTCTACTATGAAAACACAGCTCAATTCTTTCCATTAGTCCCCTTCATCACATCTCATTTATAAGATTTCTAGCTCGTTTCAAGCACAGCTATCTCCCTGAACAACATTGCAGACACAATGCTTAAATATGGCAGTTTTTTTTTTCAAGATGACTAACTTTTCACAACAATGTGCAGAGAAATTCAATGCATGGAGAGCAGAAACAATTAACATTATACACATGAAATAAATAGATTAACAACTTCCAAGCTCGTTAAATGCAATAATATTCTTACTGCAAATATTCCAAATTCACACATGAGAAGTCTCTTCCTATAAAAAGTTAAATCCAAAAGACCAAGTGTAAGGACCATATCTAGACTATATACATATTTTTTTTTTTTTTTTTTTTTAAAACTCTGGGTTATGGGCCCACCAACCTTCTACAGTATCACTCTAATTTTTCTATTGCATATCGAATTTCATTCAACCTACTAATATAGTTGATATCTAAATATAGTTGAATTCCTTCATTTATAATTCACTACGCTAGATGCTTTAAATAACATATTTCCTTTCATAACTTTTCATAATTTTTATTTTTATGTTGAAGCATTGCTATGTGTCTTACTAGTTTCACCACTATTTATTGATAAATCTCTTGCCAAATAAACATGAATCATTCATCCGTTTAACCCAGGCAATACAGGCAATGGTAGTGCCGTTGCCTTTACAAATTCATGCACGCACTTGAGAAAATGGGCAGAGTCCCTGTCGGTACTAGGAGTACAATTGTTTAATTAAAGAGAAAGGCAGAATCCCAACCTTGCTAGAATGTTAAGAATGTTGTTCTAATTATATAATATTGATGGAGTGCTTGAATTTTTTTTATTTACTAAGCAAGGATCTGAAGTCCAAGAACAGAACCAAATTCCCATATAAAATTGCCCACTAAAGTATCTGCAACAATGTAAAGCTGGAGAAAAGATTATTACGAAACAAGAAAAATAAAGCAATGACCTGAATATGAATATTAATATAACCTCGACATTACTCAGATGCGTTGCAAAATTTTCATTCCACCAAAAATGCACACCTCTCTTCAGAGAGCCTGGTCCTGTTACTCTAATATATGTATAAGTTCAAAATGAACAACCACTTCTGAAAATTTAAACACACAATAATGGTTTAGTAACTTTCAAAATATTCAAGAGCCCTAGTAACTAGATTTCTGTGTTGAAAATAAATCAACTCCCTAACGCATTACAACATACAGAAGGAAAAAATGACATTCAACTTCCTCAGCACAGCCTCTTAACAATGTACACCATCTCTCCAAAAATACTAAATACACGCACCACCACCTACATCATTACTCGGACATCATCATCCTGTTGATGCACCACTACAAATTAATTAATTAGAAAGACCAAAACAGGTAATGCAATCCAGCAATTATCCTCCTTGGTGGATCAAGGATCTAACAGCCGAAGGCAGTTTGACAGATTTATCATCTTCAATGAATTGGGTGATACTGATTTGACATTCGCTTTGGGGGTAGCTTTCGGAGGATGAAAAGGACCAGTGCTGATGGAAGAATCTCTACCAACATGTAGTAAATGAAATTAAGAATAGGATGGTCCAAAACATCAAGGTCTGCATTCTTGTCAAATGTAGAAACAGCAACCACAATGCACCTTACGACAAAGCAAGTGAAGCATATAGCTGTAACAAAGCCAACCTCATTTAGTTTCTTTCTCCGGCCTTTTGATTCAATTGGGAAACGCCTAAGCATAAAGAAAAGCCTTCCACCATAAAATAAGAAAACCAGCGCAACAAAGAGTGATACAACTGCAAAGAATAGTTTTGCAACTGCCTCAGATGCACTGTTATCTTCTACCCCAAGGTATATCCAGATGCATGCCTGTATAAAATATATACCACCATTGATTATGTAGTAGGCAGGCCGAAGACTATCTGTAGAAAGGCTTCTTGCCTGATAATAAATCTCAGCCCAAACAAGACAAGTAATGTATATGTAGAAAAGAACACAAGACCAGGAAGATCTAGCAGAACAACTGTTAAAACCTTTGGCCTCAGAATGAATATATCTTTATGAAATCCAAAGAGTATAGCGCGTACTCCATTTACAATAACATTCATAAAATGAAAAATCTTTTGCGTTGTCCACCCATACTCTGGTACCCGCAATTGAATACGAATGAGTTGTATCAGAGCCACCGCTGCAACCAGGGAATAAGCAGCACAGAGTGCGTAATAAATGCCGTCCTGCCACTTCTAGGATTCATCAACTTCATCCCACCAATCCGAGGCCGCCTCTAACTTTATTATACCCTCATGCCAAAACCTATGCCAGAATAACACATCCCTTCCCATGGTTCTAAATCCAAAAAAAACCTGCGTAAGTTACCTAACAACTATAGACTTATTCGGAAACTCTAAAGGCTCGAAAGCACTTGAGACCCAGATTTCTGAGGTTATTGGCTTGATGTCTCTATTTCTGATCTGTGACATAAATCCACTCCATTTCTGTCCATGAATTTGGATCATAATACAATATAGAGCTCTTAAAATGTTCCTAAATTGCACATTTTTTTTTTTTAAACTTGAGTAATTTGATTTTAGAGAAATACCCACATAGCAAACAAAACTAGTTATGCATGCATGGGCCCATAGGCCTCAAGGGTTCAACTTGTGCTCTGATACCAAGTGTGAGGACCTAATCCAGACTATATACATTTTTTTTTTTTTTTAAACAACAAATACAACCAGAAAAGAAACGCATTGAAATTCAAATTTATTTAGCACACACATTCCTGCCACTCATTTCAGGAAACATATCATAACATTTTCATACTTTTAACTAAGATCAATAGTAATGAAATACATATGTACCGTTCACCAGAAGGCGAGACTCCACTTGCTCTGCTGTTGCTGGTATTCCCTTGTAGTTGGTCACCTCCGCGAGTGAATGATGACGCACTTGATCCGAATGCGAAGACCCACCGGTTAACCTCCCAGCCTACTTCGTGGGTACTCTTCTTCCCCGCGGACCCCCGAGCTGCAATGGGGTTGTACAATGGAGGAAAGCACTAGCTGGTGGAGGAGAGCCCACCTTGGCTCTAGAGTCCCCTCTCTAACATCCTCTACCTCACCAAACTCACTATAGCTTCGTAATCACTGCTCTGACATCATCTCATCCATCCAACAATAGGGTTCCCAATCCTCCCTTCTTCCATGGCTTGCCCCTTCTTTTATAGGAGTCCTCATAGGTGACACTTGTCATGTCATGCATAATTAATTATTTTTTTTATAATTCAATAGCTTGATTACTCACCCACCCATGTGTCATTCTCACATCAAGGGTCTCCCAAAATTATTTACTTAAATTTTTATTTAAAACTAATATTTTCCTCACCTCAACAAGATTCCTATTTCTTCTCCTAGTTGTCTCTTTATTCCCCCCTTTTATTCCTTAATTTGTGTTCATTACTTGAAGTCAATTAATGAGTCAAGATTTTATCCCCAATCTACTCCCTAATTTAACTCAGGTTATCTCCTAGATGGATATTCTTATGTTGGTTGTTGACACATGGAGCTTCTCTACATTTATCTAAATTTAATTTATTATTCTCATTTTAATTCACCTTCCTCTTTTCTTAATTAGGTTTAAATTAGTTTAGGATTAATCTTTATCCTTACCATTATGTTTGTCTTTCCCCTTTTTCCTAATTAAACCACATAATCTTCCTAGTATTTTCCAAAATGGGAAGGGTAGAGTTTTTAAGGTACTCTATTTTAATTCTTCCTATGATCCTCCTTATTCCAAGTTTTATTTTTTATTTAATTACATTGGTTTCTAATTATCATTTACCCTTGATGTAAATTTACCTAGTTTTCATTCCTTGCTTATATTTATTTATTATTATTTATTTTTAATGATTGCAAGGATGCCAAGTTTGGTTGTGCCCTTCAAGAACTTCCCTAGAAGTTCCAAGGGTGCCACACCTAATAACTTATTTGTGATGTCAAGGATGCCAGTTTGGTTGTGCCCTTCAAGAACTTCCCTAGAAGTTCCAAGGGTGCCACACCTAATAGTTTATTTGTGATGCCAAGGGTGCCAAGTTTGGTTGTGCCCTTCAAGAACTTCCCTAGAAGTTCCAAGGGTGCCACACCTAATAGTTTATTTGTGATGCAAAGGGTGCCAAGTTGGTCGTGCCCTTCAAGAAATTCCCCTGAAGTTCCAAGGGTGCCACACCACTTGCCCTTCAAGCATCCAGTGATTACAAGGGGAAAGTATAATGCAACGTCATAGACCACTATCATCTCTTATGTTGCCTGCTATAGTGAGACTAATGGCGTCGGGGATAAAGGAATCCGCCTTGATGCACGCCCCCCGGTAGAGTCCTCATGAGCGACCCAACTTTGGAACCTGCCCTCATGGCATCGTGATCTTCAAGGCGAAGGTGTTTCAACCCTTCCAGCCCAAGTCACGGCGGGAGTGCTAGTGGGTGAGATCAGGGACTCTGCCACACCCCTCCCATGTAGTTCCATCCACTTGTACAGCCCCATCACCCATATGTGAGTCATTCGGTCAAGCAACTAATCTGTGCCTGCAAACATTAATATATCATCAGAATATAGTTAAACATATATGGCAGATTCCAAGATCGACTTAGACTTTCAAAGATAAAGTAATATAAATTTTCAACAAACCAGGTGTCATCGACATGTCATATGCGAGTGCCTCTGATGGTTTCCTGCCATACTCAATCATCATCAGTAACAAGGTTTCTCAATGTTAGTCAATTATCATACTAGCATCATTAACAATTCCTGGTCATTCACACCATTGTCCATTGTAAGTCTGAACTAAAGGAAGTAGGTAACATAGGGGACACATCCCTCATGGCTATCATCAATAATCATCAATGGAAACATACATATTCATTAAGCTATCAACATCGTAACATCGTAGAAATATACCTATCCATAAAATTTATCCTCATTATGTTTTTAGTAGAGCGCATACATATTCTTTACTACCCTCATCATAATTTCAAATAGAGACCAACTTAACTATTTAATATTGCAATCATCAAAATACTGATAGATAAGATACATAACCATTCATGCTACCATAATATCAATGGAAAGCATTCATAAACATCACAACCATGAATATCTCAATCGCTAATAATAGTGTCATGGGTCCAGATCCTCAATCTGAGGTCCTCGAAGAAAAAGTGTCTAAGATAATGTCGTATTAGGGTTAGGAAACAGAGTGGGCACTACAGGCATGTGAGAAAATATAGAAACAACCATGCTGGCACAGAGTTGTGAAATTTTTGGAAAATCTTCCATGTTTAATGATTTACCTCAAATTTGTTTCCATAGATGCTCATGAAATGTTGTTTTATGGATGTTCCACGCATAAATCAACTAAAAAATATGATCGAATGGAAATAAAGAGGACACAGAGCTAAGGAGCATCAAGCAGTCCAAGAACCAAATTGCATTGCTTCCCTTCGAGCATGCGAGTTGCTAAAATTCTTCAGGATTCTTGGGATTAGAACCCAGATCGAGCTATTACAACATTTGGTTGATTGGTGGGATGTAAACCGCCAAACTGGGGACTAGGAGCTTGAGATGGACATCTCATATATATACTTCATTACAGGGTTTTCTAGGAGGGGAGAATGGATTTAGCTATCTGATCCTCGTCCTGTTGGGGAGAGCACATATATATTGATTGCAAGGCATTTCCCAGGTTCCCAAAAAACCAAGAGTGGGAATATTGATATCAATACCATCACTAATCTCCCACTAAGAAACATTTTGCATACCATGGCTTGAATTGTTGGAGCTCAAGTGTTGCATGAGGCAACAAAGTCTTATTTTTAGTATGCTATAGAGTACTTAAATCCCATAATGTTCAACTGGTGTGAGGGATTTCTAGTCAACATGAAGGACCAACTTACGAAGTGAAAAATAGGGAAGCTGAAACAGTTCAACTACAAATCCATTCTGGTCGATTTCTTCTTGGATCGTGTACCATTGTTTCATTATCAGTGAATGGAAGTGGATGCCCCAGCACCCAGAGATCCACGATTATTGAGATTGGTTGAGTTGATGCCTCAACATGGAGGTGGTAAACAAATATCATTCCATTCAAAAAAAATTGGATGGATGCATCAACAGCTAATCGTGGTCAATGATTGGGCATATGCAGGCACAAATTTTTGAGGAGAGCCTGATATTCCACTTCCACCTGGTACATGGTGGATCAATGCAGGTAAAATCTATTTTTAAAGTTTTTGAAGTTTTTGATTTTTTTTTTTGTTTCATGTCTACGGAGATTTGATACTTGTGGGTTTTGTAGATGTTGGACTAGAGAGACCTTGAGGGGTTTCTCCACTAGCTAGGCGAGTAGCACAAGAGATCAAGGAGGAGGCACCCTATGAGGAGGGAGCTGACTCGATCATAGAGGTGGAACACAACTTGGAAGTCTTTACAAGAGGCATTATAGAATATGCGACGATTGATGAGGTGCCACTGTGATATTAGAGCCATACTATAGGGGTTCCTGCCAGACTATGTAGGTTGCTGAATCAAGTCATCAGAGCTGTGTCATGCTATCATGAGCATCATGTTGGCGGATAACCATCTTTAGTTTTCATTTTTCTGCATTTATGTAGGTTCAAGAAGCCATGTGTATCAGAACATAGATTTTGATATTTTGATGTAACAGACATTATGCAAACTTTATATCTATATATCTATCTATCTATATATATATATATATACATACATATATCTATATATATATATATATATATATATACACACACACACATGGTTTTCCTGTTTACTACTTCTACTATGTGATGGTTTGTGTTTCACATATGTTGCAGATGTCTATCTAATACATGATTTGCCAATGTATCTGTTAATGTGTTCAAAAGTCTCGGAATATGTTGATAAGTGATATAATCAAAGTATCATTCCAAGAGACAAAATTGCAAATACATTCTCAAAATCTACGGTTTTTCGACTGAATATTGTCTGTTAAGTTGTAGTACAATGAGATGTGAATCAAGATTAACTACTAACTCTCTAATGCCAAGAGTAATGGCTTTTAACAAAAGCTCGATAACCGCACTATATTCGGCAATGTTATTAGTAGTATGACCTAAACATATGCCTTGTAATTTCAATAACTCACCATTAGGGTCATAGATTTCCCATGCAGTAGAAGATAGATTCTGTGTACTACAATAAGCACCATCAGCGAAACCGACATAAAGGTTCGATGACATCTGCAAACCAAGTAGAACACACAGTAATCAAAGGAAAACATGCTTGGAAGAGTAAACAAACACACCAAAACCAACTGCACGCTAATGAATCACACTAATGTACAAGGTATCTATGCAAAATCGAGGCACATAAATTTTCAGATGGAACCCATTTCAGGACTTGGGTAGTTGATCAAAAGAGATTAAAACCATAGTTTACCATTGGCATGACATGTAAGAATAGACTCGGCTGATTAGTGGGATGATACACAATAATGACAATGCCTCCATGTCCCCTGGGCGAGTGAGGGTTACGAGTCATAAAATCAATGCCCCATTTTGGAAATGGTCGAACGGTAAGAACTCGGTGAAAAAGTCTCATGAAGGAGGATGCAAAAATATTAAGCTCATCATGAGAAAAATATGCCCCCAAGTGAAAATTTTCGACAATCCTAGGTTGAACTGAGATGTCGCTGGGCATGGTTGCCAAAAAATTACCCATGTTTCCCTCGGAAAACACTTCGTGAACAAAAATAGCTATATGAAGAGAATGAACCGGTACACCAAAAAAAAGGGTTTCTAGACAAGAAGAAATCTCACCAAGGCTTGGGAGAAATGAGGAACGATGATGGGCATCATTCCATGGAGTTTCCTTGAGAGACATAACTTCTGTGATACTCTCATCAGTTGGAAATGTCTCCTTTAAAGGATCTAGAGAATCCCAAGAACCGAGCCAGGGAGATTGTGAATATGAGTCAAGTCTCATACTGAAATGATCATGAATTTTAGAAGTTTTTGCAGACGTTGAAATGATAACCTGATATGTTTTCTCTATAGGGCTAAGCGGCATAACATCACCAAAACTGTCAATCTGATCAGGATGGGGAATGACCCAAGGATCTTGATGAGTCGAGACCATGTTAATTGAAGTGGTGTTCGAAGGTGGAAGGGAAAAAGTTCCCTTAAGGGAAGAGTCTTTGAAAATGCCCGCCCCAACACTCTCATAAGGGATATCAGTATTCCCATATGATACATTGCCATTTTAGGAGTTGGAAGAGACAAAGGCGAGCTGATAAACAATGACTATTTTCCTTAATGAGGAAAATGGAGCCCACGAAATAGAGTAGAAACCACACAAAACATTGCATGGGTCCAGATACGACCAAGTAGAAGATTGTAACTTAGATTGACATTGAAAATTTCTAGTTCTAGGTTAACAAATTTTCCCTCCAGTTGAATTGGCAAGTCATTAAGAATACCATATGGACATGAACCTCTACCATCAAAAGCTTCCAATGTATTAGGGGACTAGTTGAGAGGTGGAGATCCAATAGCTTTCCAACATGAAAGGGACATGATGCAAGCAGAATCACCCTCATCAATAAAAATCCGATGAATAGTCTTGCCTTTGATAATAACTTGTATAAGAAAGGAAAGTTGATGCAGGAGATGAGGAACATGGTTTTTGAGGTCAAAAGTAATCAGATTCGAATTTGTAGAATAAAACCCTCCTATGGCAGATAGTAATGTTTTCCTTTGCGATGGACAAGTTTGGAGGACTTCCAAGGCTGACATCACCGAAGACGCTTGAGCTAAATCTTCCACAATATTATAACGCTGAGAAGCTCACACATTTAGATTATATGATGATTTTCAGAGAACACCTTTGGGAGGTGGTTAGATAATGGAATCATTACTAGGTCGTTCAATATGAAGAGGGCCAAAATTGGGCAGAGTGGAAGTAGAGGGTGTATCATTGACATCCATTTCCACAACCAGTTTGGCAAGAGTCTGATAATCTTTTGATCAAGTAGCAACAGAGACAGGTTCCATACCACTCATAAAAACTTGAGAGCCTGAAGATGTAGAGGATTGTGGTTGATCTACCAATTGAGTCTATTGTGATGGAAAGGGTTATTTCAACATGGCTGGTGTCCTTGGGGTGCCTTTTAATAAACAAATAACATCAACACGATGAAGACAATCCTTGGTATAATGATCTTCGTCACATATAAGACAAGGATATTTCGACTTGCATTTGGATGTATCATCAATAGATAGTTTAGAATAATCATATTTAGGGTTATCCGATTTAGCCTTACCTTTACCCTTCTTTTTTCCTTTCAAGGCTTTGTCTGCTGTGGTAGATTGGACAACATTCACCTTGAAAGTTTTACTAAGATTTTTAGGAGTATTCGAAGGAGGAGAAGGTGCAGTAGTGGGAACAAATTTATGCTTTGTAGAAGTAGGAGAAGCATTACTAGAAGTTTGATCTAATAACCCAATAATACCATCAACAGGCGGTGTCTC
Source organism: Pinus tabuliformis (assembly GCA_031772625.1). Taxonomy (NCBI): domain Eukaryota; kingdom Viridiplantae; phylum Streptophyta; class Pinopsida; order Pinales; family Pinaceae; genus Pinus; species Pinus tabuliformis. Next base: position 683,923,406 of record CM062814.1, on the reverse strand, counting down.
CGCAGGTTTAGAAGATGCTGGATCAGTTGAAGGTTGTGGAGCATCAGGTAAGAGATTATAAAGGATGCCAGATTGAAAATATACCAAATCTACATACTAATCTACATACTGAGCACATGCGATGGGGTGTTCTTTAGTCACAAAGCCACCCATAGCTATGTCTTTGGAGATTTGATTAATGAATGACTTAGTAAACCATTCGGGTAAAATCTCATCAGGGATTTCGAACTTAATAGGACGACGTCGACCCCTCCATTCATGAATGTGATTGGAAATGTGAGTAGGAGTTGTCTATTGCAAAGATGTTAGGATATGGGTACATGTTTCATATCGAATTGGTAGCTAGAAGTGAGTAATAAAAGCCATAGCCAAAGTGTTAAAATATTGAAAGGCACCTTGAGGTATCTCGATGCACCATTCGGCGACAACACTCATTAGGGTTTGCTGCAAAAGACATAATCGAATGGAATTGTCGACCCAAGAGTTGGATGATCACCATAAATGATAGGTCATGACATGAGCTTCGGGGTCTTCTCCAGACTTCCCTTTCAATTTTTGACAATCACCAAGAATCTTGGTAGGAACCAGAGGAGCCTCGACACATCTGGTAACTCAAATGTAGCTAAAAATGACAATTGAAGATTAAAAGGCATAAAATGCCTTTGATAAGGTCTAGATTGAGGATTCCAACTTTGTTGGTACTGATTTTTCCTCCATAGTCGCGGGTTTTGACCGTAGGGATTTTGATACTACCCCCACTAGGAGGAAATTTAACCATACAAAGGTTGAGTCTGTCCCCATAGAGGTGGGTTTTGACCAGGAAAAGTTTGATATTGACTCAACATAGGTTGTTGAAAACCATAAGGGGGATAGACAACTTGTGAGGAGTATTGAGTATAGGGTTGCTGATGCAACAATTGACCTTGCTGATACAATGGTTGACCTTGTTGCTGCAATGGTTGACCTTGCTGCTACAATGGTTGACCTTGCTGCTACAATGGTTGGTGATAAGACCCTTGCTGTACGTAAGGTCCTTGTTGTTAATAGGTTCCTTGTGGAATTTGATAGGTTCCTTGCTATTGCAATGGGCCTTGCTACAAAGAATTACTAGCTCATAAAGAATAAGTTCCAGAAGAAGACTGAAACTGACCAGATGACCCAAATGAGGGATTAGGACCAGCTGCATTTGGGATCCTTCCTGTTGATTGAAAGGTGGATTTTGAGGTTATTGTGAACCATAAGGAGGGTATGGCTATTGGTAAGGTATTTGAGCTAAAAGAGGTTGATGATAAGGAATTTGACCAAATCCATATGGAATGGAGGTTCCATTAGGATAAGGAATACTACCAACAATTTGAATTTCTCCCATAACATGAGTTTGGGATCCACTCACATAGGTTCCACCAGAGAAAGGAGGTAAATATGGAGGAGATGGTTTCCCCCCATGTGGTGGGATAGGGGGTGGTACATATTTCCCACTCAATGGAGGAGGTCTAACCATTGTAGAGGCTGAAAGAGAAGTATAAGAACCTATAAGTACATTAATTGTCCCAACCATGACTCTAGATTGAACAAGAACTGAAGAAACCACAATTTGAACATGAATTTGGGAAGCCACACTCGAAATAAATGAGACAGTGGTAGGCATAATTCTAGATGACCATATCAGATGATGATAAATCGAAGATGTGCTTGGAGTAATTGAAACCAAATGACCAATAGAGGTATAACCTGGCAAGAATAAAGGTTCACTACTTTCAGGTGGCACAGTTGGCCCACTCCCGATATGAGGAGAGGGAACATATGGAAAGCCTTCAGGTCAAAAGTGATATTCAGATTCATCACCAATACCTAGAGTATGGGCGGCTGAGACTTCTGGAAGAGGGTCTCAAGGAGACACTGGCATAGATGGAATCTCACCTTCTGATACCATGGGTGGAAATAATTGGTGAGGAGGAACCCATGATGAACGAGGAGAAAGTTCCAAAGGTACACCGAGATTATCAAACGAACTATATGGGCATTGAGGAGATATCACCAAAGGATCATAAAGTAGATTTGGGGGGAACAAAAATAACTATTGAGGAACCTTAGGACTTTCTAGGTCAGATTCCTGAGCTGATGACAATGACTCTCGAGGTGGAGGACGAGAAGCAAGGGGTTAAATGCTCAGGACAAGTCCAAGTTCAAAACCTTGATCTTCAAGTGACTCTAGAATCTTAGGGTGGACTACTTCTGGTGACCCTTCAATGTCAGATTGTGAAGGGGATATGTAAGGTGGACTTGACAGTTTTACCATGATGACCTTTTCTCAAAATCAAAGGGGGATGAGGTGATTTATTTGAGCTTTAATTAAAATTTACCATTAATAAGGCATAATGAGGTGAAGGAGAACTTCATGGGTAAGACATGTTATCGAGGGAAGTAAATTTTAGAACTTAAAAAAACAAAAAATAAATAAAAAAGGGTAATCTAGGAAAGAGGGTTTACCAAGTATCTGTGAACTGCTATATACACCTTAGCTAAAACCAAGGACTTAACGTTGATCCAGGGGGCTCTAGAGAGACACACAGGACAAAGATAGCTCAAAAATAAAAGTGTTTAGACTATGCTCAAACTAGGACCAAATTGAAGACCTTGTCATCCTGATCGTGGTGATGTGAACGGTTCGTCAAACCGAGCTCGTATACGAAAGATAGAGCTCTTCAAAGTTTGACATGACAAGAGAAAGTGGGGCCCACAGTATGCCGCATGGCATCCCAGTAAGAAAATGGGACCCACATTGCAGTCCATTAGCCATTGACACTTGGCGTTTTCTCATTTGTCTCCTAAAACTAGCATAAGAGACAAAAATCATGGGAAATGGTTAAATAAATAACCATATAATGAAATGTTTCAATAGTTATTAAAATAACTATATAAAACCATCCAAACACATGGTTTCAAGATCGGCAGCAACAAACCCCGCCGAACCTCCACAACTACCGCAACCCATATATATATATATATATATAGATCGCATATGTTATATGTTGGTGTAACCCCCGATAAAGGTGCTGATACCTCCACAGTGCTGACTGCCGATAAGTGCGATCACCGATATGAATATCGACGACATCCCGGATATCGCGCTGATTAATATGCCGATCCGATCGCCGATTTTGTCACCACCCGATATCATATATCGCCGAAACCCTATATTGGGTGCCGATATATGTGCTAGTGCCCATTACAATTGCCGATCACTGATATTAAGGTAACAACGCGGGGATTTTGGGGTTTTTGGTTATAAAAGGTTTATATATGGGAGAGGCAAGATTTGATCCCCCAACCTCTCTTTAACCATTTGTCATTTTTAACCAACACGCCAACCACTTGACATTGGTAAATCCGCCAATGAGTTTTTATTTAAACTCAGAATTTTGCCTCTACACATAGTTCGAGGAGGAGAGAGGCTGCAGGCATGGATTTCGAGGCAAAGGACAGATTAATTAATATTTTAATGGTAAAACCATGAATTTTGTAGGAGGGCAGAATTTTCACATTTTCAGAAGTTGACAAGTTTTATATAGCTTTTACACCTCTCATCGCCATGAGCACAATGGTGCTGTTTGTTTCTTCATCAGAGGTCTGCATTTTCCAGTCATTTCTAGAATGCATGTGGAACCATGATTTCAACAACAATAGGGAGCGGAACCATGAGCCATGAAATTTTCCCAAGGAGGTAAAATTTTTACATTTTAGAATATAGTCAAGTTTATACTTGTTTTTCATTGTTTTACGCAGGGTTTGCAATGGAGAGATCAGATTCTCCATCTGAGTTGCAGATTTATAGTCTATCCATGGAACATAATCTTTGAGGAATCCCGGGGGAATCTAGGAGATTCCTTGAGCCCAGAATTCTCTACTTCTCAGAATTTAGATTTTGGACAGTCGATTCAGCACTACTCGATGCCACAAATCTGATGGTGGCTTCAGATTTATTATTCTCTCATTTATTCTTCTAGTCACTTTTCTAATTGCCAGTGCAGATGTACAAATTCTTGTGTAAGCAACCATCTTCATGAGATTAATGCCTTGAGAGTAATGGTCCGAGCAGCTTCAACAGTGAGACATCCACTTCTTCAGATGGCCCTTGGTTGTGAGGTATGTGATGTGTTCATGTACTTCTTCTTTCTGCATTATGTTGTACAGATCCTTGATTGCTGTTGATGCAGGATCTTCTTTTTTACATGTTGTCATGATTCCTTGCTTGATTTGATGCAGAATATTCTATGTGATGTACTTGTTGTCATAATTCATCATGTTATGTTTTGAGATCCCTTGTTGTATGTTGCAGGGATACTCTTGTTGTAATCATGCATGTGTTTTGCTTTGACATCCCTTTTGTGCCATGTTGGCGGGATGTGCACCATGCATGTTTTTTGTGTCATACTGATAGGAGTCTTTTGATTGAGAGTTCTAGTTGTGGAACATCTCTTAGAGCCACTCTTGTGTGAGGGCATTCTTCCTTGTATGTTCAAGACATCATCTCTTGTGTACATCACCATTATTGACAACACTTAATGCAGTGGCCTACACCATCTTGACACTGGGGCCCGGAGACGTAGTCACTCCTGGACGAACTCCGTTATCAACTCTTATGTTTTCACGTGTTGATGATTGATATATTCCTCTTCTTTACATTATGTAGATGTATTCATTAATGTTCTTTGAAATTCAATTTTAACACATCACGAAAGTAAAAGGTCTTGGAAGGGTCCTTCTTCACACCCAGACCTAGATCAAGTAGTATTAGAGCGGTCTTTGGGTTGAAGTGAATTGCAGTGTGAACAATGGAACGTGCAATGATAGAGGATGAAAGAGCAATGTATGAGACCATGCTTAACATTTCTAAGAAATTGGAAATTATGTATGAAACTCTACAAAAAGAAACAGAGGAAAAGGAGCGATTACAACTTTAGTTTAAAGACACAGAAGAGGCCATGAAAGGATTGAAGCAAAACAAACATGATCTTCAAACAAAGAACAATGAATTGAAGATGCGTCTACATGAAGAGAAGGAGGAGAAACAAAGTTTTCTACGATAGCTGCGAGCAAAGGACGAGGCCTTGGAAAAGTTGAAGCCAGAGCCATGTGAGGTAAAAAGTAGCTCTCCATCTTCATGTATGTTTCTTAACGATGATTTCGTTGTGTTTGAAAATTAGACCACATGAATTGGCTCAAAACTATTGAAGAGAATAGGGTATGAAGGAAAAGGCTTGGGCGCTAATGGCCAAGGAATTGTTAATCCCATCAAGGTAGAGGAATTACCCTGTCAGGCGGGACTTGGGTGTGTCAGGAAAGAAGTTGGGGAATGCACTGAGACAACGAGTGAACCACCAACAACGAATGATGAGCAGCCCTCATTAATTCTTTCCAAATCAAAAGAGAAGGTAAAAGGTGTTGATTTACTTTTGGTTTCATCTTCTCATAGTATGATGTCTGTTGGAGATTTGGAGATCCCCATTACAGGGACAAACATGAGGCTCCTTACAAAGACGAGGCACGAGGAGAAAGAACTTGGTGCTAATAACCAAGGCATAACTCAACCTTTGGAGGATGTGCATCGATTTGCAGGCTCGAGATACACCAAAGGAGAGTGCTCAAAGGTGTTAGATTTGTCTTAGACATCATCGAGGAAAGAGTATGATGGGAAGACATCCCCATCATCCCATGGTAGTTCCCATTGCAGGGAGAGAGCAAAGGCAAGCTCTCATCGCCATACTGATATCAGAGACAACAAAGGAAGGTATAACCATTTTCGATCTTTGAATGTTCATCATGTTGATAATGATAAACGAAAAACATGGCATCAAAAAACATGCACCTTTTGTGGATTCCATAACCATACCTTTTCTAAGTGTTGGAAAAGGATGGTAGCACTCACAAAGATGACACGTGAAAGACCCTCTCAACAACATGAAAAGAAACAAGCTAAGCAGATATGGAGGAAGAAAGCCTACTGCAGTCATTGTGATAGAAATGGTCATCAAAGAGCCAATTGTTGGAAGCTCCATCCAGAGCAGTGCCTTAAAGACAAAGCGTCGGTGCATGAACCAGGAAGAGTAGTGGTTCGACAAGCAAAACCACCTCAAGGAGGTGACCCATTCACATTGATAAGTGAAAAATGGTTTTTTTGACTTGTTGTCATTTCATGGTCATTCTTTTGTGAAGCATTTGTTGCATTTTAAAGTGTAAAAGTGATGATGTGTTTTCCATCACTTGGTCAGCAACAATGATGTCTGGTCATGTTTTGAGTAGTATTTTTAGTTGCATGTTAAAACTCTAAAAGTGATGTTATGTTTCCGTCACTTGTCAAAGCAATAATGTTTGGCCTTATGTATGTAAATCATGCGTTGCAGTGATGATGTGTTTTACATCACTTTTTGAAGCAACCACGATAGGTTAGACTTGTTGTCATAGTTGGGTATTACATCCATCTTGTTGTAAACTTGACCACCGAGTATGTGTTATAAACTCGTGGCAAGTGTGGGATGTTTGAGTTTTTAGTTTGGTCATGTCATTCAAAGCATGTAATTTGCAAAACCATGTACTACAGGTTGTAGAAGTAGTAGGTGTCAGTTTGTCGCTTAAGGCTTCGAAGAACAAAGGTGAAGGAGATGGAAGCGAGACCTTTTCAGGACTCTTGTGATGTAGACAAGGTACATAGAGAAAGTACAGATTATTTTTCATGCTTTTGGAGGACCAAAAGCTCCTCAGTGGGGAGGATTGATACAGGTGGCTCCAGAGAGACACACAGGACAAAGATGGCTTAAAAATCAAATTGTTTAGATTATGCTCAAACCAAGACAAGATCGAAGACCTCGTCATCTTAATCATGGTGGTGTGAACGGTTCATGAAACCGAGATCATATGCGAAAGATAGAGCTCTTCAAAGTTTGACATGACAAGAGAAAGTGGGGCCCATAGTATGCCACATGGCATCCCAGTAAGCAAATGGGACCCACATGGTAGCCCATCAACCATTGACACTTGGTGTTTTCTCATTTGTCTCCTAAAACTGGCATAAGAGACAAAAATCATGGGAAATGGTTAAATAAATAACCATATAACGAAATGTTTCAATAGTTATTAAAATAACTATATAAAACCATCCAAACACATGGTTTCGGGATCGGCGGCAACAAACCCCGCTGAACCCTTTGAACAACCTTATCACAACAATAAACATTTCTATATGGGATTGGGATCAGCGGCAATAACCTCCACCGAACCCTCCACAACTGCCGCAACCCATATATATATCTATATATATATATATATAGATATAGATATAGATATAGATATAGATATAGATATAGATATAGATATAGATATATATATATATATATATATATATATATATATATATATATATATATATATATATATATAGATATATATATATATATATATATATATATATATATATATATATATATATATATATATATATATATATATCTCGCATATGTTATATGCCGGTGTAACCCCCGATAAAGGCGCAAATAACTCTGCATCACCGACGGCAGATAAGTGCGATTGCCAATGTGAATATCGGTGACATCTCGGATATCGCGCCAATTAATACGCCGATCCGATCATCGATTTTGTCGCCACCCGATATCATATATTGCCGAAACCCTATATAGGACACCGATATATGCGCTAGCGCCCATTACAACTGTTGATCACTGATATTAACATAACAACGTGGGTATTTCAGGGTTTTTGGTTATAAAAGGTTTATATATGGGGGAGGCAGGATTTGATCCCCGACCTCTCTTTAACCATTTTCCATTTTTAACCAGCACGCCAACCACCTGACATTGGTAAATCCGTTGATGAGTTTTTATTTAAACTCAGAATTTTTCCTCTGCACACAATTTGAGGAGGAAAGAGGTTGCAGGCACGGATTGCGAGGCAGAAGGCAGATTAATTAATATTTTAATGCAAGAACCATGAATTTTGTAGGAGGGTAGAATTTTCACATTGTCAGAATTTGACAAGTTTTATATGATTTTTACACCTCTCATCACCACGAACATAATGGTGCTATTCATTTCTTCATTAGAGATCTGCATTTTCCAATCACTTCCAAAATGCATGTGGAACCATGATTTCAGCAAAAACAGGGAGCAGAACCATGAGCCATGAAATTTTCCCAAGGAGGTAAAATTTTGACATTTCAGAATATAGTCAAGTTTCTACTTGTTTTTCATGGTTTTTTGTAGGGATTGCAATGGAGAGATCAGATTCACTATCTGAGTTGCAAATTTACAGTCCATCCATTGAACAAAGTCTTTGAGGAATCTAAGAGATTCCTTGAGCCCAGAATTCTCAACTTCTCAGAATTCGGATTTTGGATAGTTGAATCAACACTACTCGACGCCACAAATCTGATGGTGGATTCAGATTTCTTATTCTGTCATTTTTTCTTCTAGTCACTTTTCTAAGTGTTATGGCCTAAATCTACCTCAGGCTGAGAAAGGTAGGTCTAGGGTAACGTCAAACCACGCTTAACCAGGTAGCTAGACTTACCAGGTTGGGAGAGGGATCTCTCCTTGTCAATCTCAGGAAAATATAGCAAATGAGGCTTGAGATGACTGATATGAAGACTAATTTTAGGCTAGGTATATGCTCATAGGAGTTTGATTGAGTTTTATGGTTGATTGCTGGATCAAAAGTGAAAGGCAGTTTTTGGGTCTGGGGAATGGGCTCAGTCTTGCACAGGTTTTTGTGGGGCGAGGTAGGAAAATGCTTTAGTACTTTAAATTAAGTGAAATGGAGAGTCTTAAGACTGGTGAGGAGTTGGAGAGGGCATGGAAGTGTTATGAGTCCTCTTCAAATAGTAGAAAACATGTAAAGCTAAACAAACCCTAAGGTAGAGCACTGCAACATCAATGATTTCCACCTTTATACTTGATTCATTTAGTTAAGCTGAAAGGAGAGAGATAATGGCACACATAAACACATGATAACTTGAATCACAGAAGGAAAAACAATACTAAGTCACCTTGCCACAAGAATCCCACAAAATGCTACAAACCCTGGTCTATTTCCTTGCCAAACTGTAGAGATGAATGTACAATAATGCTCAAAGCATTCACAAGAGTCCAACCTTTACAAATGACTGAAAAGGTACTAGATATAGGCAAAAAACCACCCATGCTAGCCGTTAGGGGTCAAATTCATGAGTTTAGGAGCTGTTTCAACAAGATCTAAACTAAGAACTGAAAAATAGGCAGTAGAACAGCTTGCCTCTAAAACTTAGGAAACTGATTCATTTAGTTCAAAACCAGGTCTATACATGATGTATTTACCTCCATGAGTCAATTTTCATCATTTTTACATCAAAGTACATCCATTTACATCAATTTACATCATGAGTTTGACCATTAGAGAGAAAAAATCAAACTGAGAAAAAACTAGGCGAAAAACATAGTTTTTGAGCAAAATTGGCACTTTTTCATCCTGTGCATAGCACCATTTTTTCTATGCGTAGCACTTTTTCCAAGCTACTTTTGGAAGGCTTCTCGAGGTCCAAATTAGGTGCAGGATAGCTCATTAGAAAGCCATGTGAGTCTAATTTTTGGAACAACTTGAATTTTTTAATTTGGAGTCTATTTTCCCCTCCAAAATTGCAATCTCCCAAGACTACTTCTTGTGTGGCCAAAAGGTGGCAGAGAGGGCATTTTTGAGGTGTTTTTGGCCCTTTAGGTGACCCAAAACTTGTCAAAATTTCCTAGTAATTTCAGGGCATGCATAAATTTTCATAAGGAATCCAAGAATTCCAATTTTTCTTCAAAATGAGGTCCCTATCAAAAGCGAGCACCGGGTGGCGCTACGCACCTTTCGGAAAAACCTATTTTTTCCTTGAAAATTTCAAAATTGCCAAAAGTTTGCCAAATTTCTTGAAATTTGGCATGAGTGATCTGCATAAAGTACTATGTTGGGCCAATGAATCTTAAGCCAAGATCTTGAGCTTATCTTGCTCTTTCTTGCTCCTCAAAGTCTTCCTCAACTTGGCTTTTAGGCTCCTTATCCTTGCTTTGCAAATCTTGTTTCGTGCCAAATAGTGATAAGCCATGTGCCTCAACATCTTTTTCTCCTTATTGGCTTTCTCAAGAAGCTTATCCAAGTGCATATTTTCCCTCTCTAGCCAAGATTCCCGATCAGCATCAATCTCTTGCTCAAGTGATGTCAATTTGACTTTCCTCCTCTTTGCTGCTTGCCTATTTTCCCTTATGTTTTGCAGCTCCATGATTGTCTGCTTGTCCTCCAACTGCTTGTTCCATTGCTCAAGGTAATTTATGATCCACTTAGCTCTTTCAAGGTTAAGAGATAAGTCATGAATGTCAGCTTCTTGTTCTTTGATGATCTCCTTGAGTTTTGAGCTTTGGGAGCCCAAATCAGTATCCTCATCCTGAATCAAAATGAAATCTCTCTCTTGACCTTTAGAAGGCCCTTCATCATGCAATGTTTGTTTCCCTTTGTCCTGCACCTACTTTGCTAAAGAAGAAGGCAAAACCCCTTTCACCCCGGGTGAAGATAGCATTTGCATATGGTCTGATGAAGGAAACGAGACCCCTTCCACCCCGAGTGGAGATAATACTAGTTTGGCAGCTGCAAATAATTTCCTTGTGCCTTTTTGATAAGTGGTAAATACTAGCATACTTGTGGTTTGAGTCTCATGAACTTCTTGCTGTTTTGAAGGCCCTCCTACCTCTTGAAATACTGATGGGGTCATTTGAGGGTTTGTAAAAACCTCATGTGAAATGAAATCATCCCATGAAACATTCAACAAACTCAGCTGATGCAAAACAACAATCTTGATCAATGAAAAGTGATAAATGTTGTTGTACTATTGATGAGGAGGTTTTCTTTGCACCAATGTGGTCATTTTCTCAATATTTCTGCATATGAAATAGGGGAGGTTCATCATCCTCACTCTAGTGAAATGCATCAATAGTCTAACATGATAGGTGTACAAGCGAGAAAATCTCCCTTCACAGCTGAAGTATTTGATAATGAGCTTCATGAGTGGAGCATAAGTGTCCTGTAGGTATCTGAAAGGAAAGACCCTACTGATTTGCTTTTGATAACTAGCCTTGATATAAGGCTCATAATGCTCTTTGTCCACAAGTTGTCCTTTGTTCCACTGTTCACCCACATTAGGAATACCTGTTGCTTCAGCTATAGTTTCAGGTGTCAAAGTGAAGGTAACACCTGCTAAATTGACCTGGCCATTGTGAAGATGAATGATAAATAGTTTAGCAAGCTCATGGTGGTATTTCACCCTTTCCACCATCTCACAAAACTGGTAGCAAGACTGATGTTTGAAACATGCTACTGCAAGAGGATAAGCCAATATCCCTGTGAGTGTAGTGTCCTCCTCCCAGATGTGTTTTTCTCCCTTATGTGGTTTTCTTGGTGCATGAATTTCTTGGGAGGAATCACTCACAGTTTCCTCATCTCTTTCATAAGCTAAATCTGTTTCCATATTTACCACTATATGGTGTAAAATGATGAGTATGAAGAGATTTTATCTTAAGAACAGGTAACTGCTGTTTGATGAATGGGACTGATGAATGAAGGATTTTGATGCTGTCTGTAGGGTTATTAGGGAGTAATAGGTTTTGGGGATGCAGATTAGGGTTTGGGGAATAGTGGGAATTTGTTAGGGTTTTAGGGTTTTGGGTATAGGGGGGTAGGATGATTGTAAGTGAGAGAGGGAAAGGGAAACGAAGTTTAGGAAATGTAGTGAAGAGGGATGGTGTATGGGAGAATTATGTAGGGGAGAAAAAACAGCAAAAATGATAACTTTCAAAACCCTAGATAGTTTTTCAATATAATTGTGCAGCAAATTAGGGTTTGATCTTTCACCTATCAAAACATCATGAAGGAGGACTAAATCTCTCACAATGGCAATTTGGGATGTTTTACTTACTTGTGGAATGATATTGGCAAAGTTTTGGAGCTTGGCAAGATCATTTGGATGAAATTTAGGCTTGGCCGACTGGTGCACCGCACCAATGAGCAGGTACGCCACGCCAAGGAGCAAGTGCACCATGCCAGTTGAAAACTGTGTGCAATTTCTGCACTCTGTGTGTTGCGCTGGGTAGGTATGCTCTGCCACTACCCAGATGCGCCGCGCCAAGAAGAACTTGAAAACTTTGCTGCAATTTTTCTCCTTTTGCCTCAAAAACATGATTTTCTCTTATTCACTCTCTCTTTTGGCACAAATGAAGTCTATAACACAAATAATCACTTTATATACCTTTTGACTTTAATTTTTTCATTTAGAAAACCCACTTTCTAAAGTTTTCTTTTTCACTTTGTTCTTTAAAAACTCTGTTTTGCAGTTTGGCTCTCTTTTTGACATTTGATGGACTAATGCTTTGACTTTCTTGTCTCTTTTGCAGGAGCTGGAGTGCAGGAGTTTGGCAAGGTGACCCAGGGATGCATTTTCAAACTTATTACATATAGGAAAATTAAAATTACATGAAATTTTTATACATAGAACATAAAACTCTATTTTTCCTCAAAACAAGGTTTTGAGGAAAAATCAATCACTGAGCATGTCATTATTGAAATTTTTGATGTTGAGACCTTATTAGACCTCCTCATGTGCCTGCTAACCTTTATTGAGCTTTTACAAGACTATGATGACAAACCCTAGACCTAATAAGACCTAGAACCCTAAAAATGGATTTTGCAAATGTAAAGACAAAAGATGACTGTAAATGACCTGAATTTGTGAAAATAGGCCAGTAGGTAAAGATCATGAGGGAAAATTGATAATATGCCACTACCATCAGATGATCCATGATCCTAATGGAATGTAGTTGATTGAATGAGACACCTAAAAATGCATGCAAAAAGAAAATTTTGTTCATTGATGGAGGGATGAAGATACCAACACTAACGCTAAGTGCCAGTGCAGATCTCCACATTCTTGTGCAAGCAACGATCTTCATGAGATTGATGCCTTGAGAGCAATGGTCCGAGCAGCTTTAGCAGTGAGACGTCCACTTCTTCAGATGGCCCTTGGTTGTGAGGTATATGATGTGTTCATGTACTTATTCTTTCTGCATTATGTTGTACAGATCCTTGATTGATGTTGATGCAAGATCTTCTTTATTATATGTTCTCATGATTCCTTGCTTGATTTGATGCAAAATCTTTTATGTGATGTACTTTTTGTCATAACTCATCATGTTATGTTTTGAGATCCCTTTTTGTATGTTGCTGGGATACTCTTGTTGTCGTCATGCATGTGTTTTTCTTTGACATCCCTTTTGTGCCATGTTGGCGGGATGCGCACCATGCATGTTTTTGTGTCATACTAATAGGAGTCTTTTGATTGAGAGTTCTAGTTGTGGAACATCTCTTAGAGCCACTCCTGCGTGAGGGAATTCTTCCTTGTATGATCGAGACATCATCTCTTGTGTACATCACTATTATTGAAAGCACTTAATGCAACGACCTACACCATCTTGACATCGGGGCCTAGAGACGTAGTCCCTCCTGGACGAACTCCGTTATCAATGCTTATGTTTTCATGTGTTGATGATTGATATATTCCTCTTCTTTACATTATGTAGATGTATTCATTAATATTCTTTTAAAATGAAATTTTAACACATCACGAAAGTAAAAGGTCTTGGAAGGGTCCTTCTTCACACCGAGACTGGATCAAATGTACAATGAAAAATTTCCCTGAATGTTGTGTTCAGTGTAGCATGTTTACAAGGCAGCTGACTTGGTTACCTATGGCTAAAGGATAGCAACCTATTTGGGTCTCCCAATATATACGTGATGTTATGGAGAACACAAGTCCATGTTAGCATTATATAATGCATAACCGTTCGATGAGAGCATTCCCATATACTTACCATACGTGGAGCACCTCTGATATACCCGAGAGTACTGGAGAATGATCTTATATACTTCCGTATGTGGAACGAGATTTCACCCCCGGGATACAATGTTTTCAGATAACGACAACTGCTAGGTTTATAGATGTTGAAACACATCTCTAGCCTAGACCTCTAAATGTTTGTGTTAAGTTCCAAATGATCCTTAGGTTAATTGAGTAAATTTTCATGTTTATCTTGAATTATGTTTTAATTTTGGGCTCAAAACGATGTCACCTAAATGCTTAAGAAGCAAATATATGAGAAAATGAAAACCTTCCATTTCGATGAAAGCTAGACTAATCAAGGGAAGAAGTTTCAATCAATAATGCATCAAACAAAATTCCTTCCACTAGCTTTCACTTTCGCTTTCCAAATGCAATGCCAAAATGTACAAACGATTTTCATTTTTCACTATCTTAAATGCAAAATTTTCAGAGGTAAAATGAGTTTCACTTTTACTAAGATGTGCCTATATGAATGATGTTTTTTTTTCTTTGATTTCAAATGATCTAATGCATTAGCCAAAGCAAAATAGTGATTTGATTCAAATGCTCCAATGCAACTAATGCATCAACCAAAGAAACATGAAATCGAATTCAAAAGTACTTACATGAAAATATTTTGACTTTTGTTTTTGAACAATTAAATGATGCACTATTTTCAGCTTGAAAATCAAACAATGTAATCTATGCTTGATTAACAAAAAAAATGATTTCCAAATTCAAAATGAACTAATGAAATTGAAAAGAAAATTTGACTAACAAGCTAAAGGAAATGCAAAATGATGTTTTTTCATTGATTCCCACATAAAACAACACTCAATCAATCAGTAAACTAGTATCTCAGCGACATAAACAAGCAGTAAGTGATATCCAATTGACCTAAAAAACCTACAACTCAATCAAATTTCCACTTCTAGCGCTTCAAAGCCAAAGAGACAAAATTTTCCAATTAATCAAGAAAACTAAATAATACACTGACAAACCGAAGAAAATAGGATAGGGATGTACCTTAGAGGTCAAGACACATTGGACCCTAGGACAGAACCCTTTTTTTTCAAATCTACGAGATCAACGTGACTATCATAGACAAACCTGTGATGAAAGTGGTTTAAGTGTGACCGTTTTGAGGAAAAGTGTGCTGGTAGTGTGACTGTTCAGGGCATAAACGCGTTGGGAGAGAAATTTGGGAAAAAATAAAAATAATTTCAACAAACAGTTTAGACCTAACACTCTAAAGTAGTGATCATTCAATGTGCAGACCTATACAGACTCACACTAACTGATAATTCAATGGTTAGTCAAACTGATCAAAAGACCAAATCAAAAAAGAGATTGAAGAGGCCATAACTTCCTGAGCAGAGTCACCATTTTGTTGTGAAGATAAATCCCTTATTCGAACAGAAGTGATCTCTCTAGCCCAATGAGTGGGTCTAGCAACAAACTGAACAAACTAATGCATAATTTCCTAACTTATGTTGAAAAATACAGAGAACAATAAACCTACATCACTTTGATGCTAAGCGCTCAATCCTTTGATGATGACCTTGATCCCTTAGATTTCAGGCTAGTTCCTTGAAATTCCTCGCGTTCAAACACTTGTAAGAGATATCAAAAGACAATAAGAGATATAAGAGCATACATAGTATATATCAAACATAAACTACTTGGCAAATCAAGGAGTATCAAGCTAAATGCATAAATATTTAGACATTTAGGGAAAGTGAAAATTAGATGTATATATATTAATGAATAAAAAAGGGAAGCATACAACCATTGCGTTGATGTTGGAGACCTCTTTTTGGGTGGAATTCCAAGTCCAAGACAAGACTCTTCAAGCATTGCTTCTCCAAGTTAGATGGGTAGCATTTGGGCATAATATCAGCATAGGAATGTAGGTAATCAATGAAAAACCATTTGGGGATGGAGGGGATTTGATTTATAGGAAGGGAGAGGGAGCTAGGGATCCAAAAAATAGGGAGGAAGGTCCACATCTCAAGGGGTAGGCCCTTAAAGGTTGGATCAAGAGATAGACCATATCTATACCCAACAACATTTAGCTCATTGTTCTATAAGTTTCTAGCATGCGAAGCTTCTCCTCCATTTTGGGATAACCTGCCAGAAGACATTCAATGCAATATTTCATTTCAAAACCTATGGCGGTAGCACTAGGTCAAAGAACTGCAACCTACTATCAGCACGGGAAAGCAGTGGAGCAAATACCCTGGTCCTGAAATTTAGGTTTTCAATCAACCTTCTCTAGAATTGACTCAGGGAATTTTTTCTTCCATTCTTCAGGGTTGTTTCAGTATGTGTTCATGATGAGTACACTTCACTGTTGTCAAAATTTTGGCACTTTGGGATGTAGAACAAGAAGTGAATAGGAAGTGTGAAAAAATACTGTGTAACTCACATATACAAAAGATATGCATACAGAAAATATGCACATATACATAAGACGTCCATATATAGAAGATATGCATATATGAAAGTTATGCACATAAACAGAAGATATGCACTTATAGAGAAGACGTGCATACACAGAAGATACATATATATAGAAGATATGCATATATACGAAATATATGCACATATACAGAAGATATGCACATATACATATGACATGCATATATGGAAGATATGTTGTTATAGGTCTATTTGGGAACATCACTCCTGACGATCAAATCAATGTAAACAGGGTCTATCAAAATCTAATTCAGTTGATTCATGCCCTAGACATGCCACCTCATTGAGTGCTTTCATCCATTGGAGTTTCCTGACTTAAAACCCTGCTGAAGTGCTTCCTTGGGTCACTAGCGCACCCCTCGTTAGGGGTAAGTGCTCTGCAGAGCAGGTAGCCCCATTGAAGCCTACGTTGCAGAGAACCTAAGCCCACTCAAGCCTGCGCTGGGCGAGAATCCTCGAAATGTTCATTGGATCTTGAGCATATTCCTCCTTTTTAGAGCCTTCTAGAAGGAACCCAACTCCTATCCTATCAATATGAGCTTGACTTAGGATAGCCTCGGATCATCTAATCCTCTTTCCTCTCATCCCTTTGAACATGGAAACTAATAATACAATTATGGAAAACCATTCAATGCCATATTAATGAAAAAACCACTTGCATTCATCTATAAATTGGCCTCCCATCATAGAGCCAATGGGCTTGGATATTATAGAGAAATACTGTTGGTTTAGAGACTTGAAATAATTGTCAAGTAATGTTATGCTACTGGATTGATTTTGCTATTGGTGTGCTGAGGGCTTGGACTAAGCTGGATGAGTGGCACAAGATCAAACCACATTGGGTGTAACTTCTCCTTTTATCAATCAATAAAGTTGTTTGTTCATTTTCCAATACTTTTGTTTATATATATGATGAATGTATGTTCAAATGTTGTCAATTTCATTTGTTTACAATAAATAGATCATATGCTTTGATTGTTGTTGTCTTCTATTTATGTTGGCAGGTACCATTTGAGCAAATTCAGTTTGAGTGGGAGCGACAAGAGCAACTCAAAGGAGATCAAAGGAAGCGAAGGATCACAAGTAGGTTCTTTTATATTCTATGTTTATTGTAGGAAAAGGTTAAACATCTTTACTTCAGTTGCTCTAAGTGTAACTACCCACTTAGGGAAGATATACTTATCCATAGGTATAAATTCCGTATAACAAATTGGTGACTCTGTTGGGGAACGACCATCGTCCCTGGTAGTTATCCCTTGTCTTAGCAACACCAGTAGACTTTTCTTGAGTTCATTTACCCATATTCAATCATTTTGAAGCTTGTTTGGTCAAAATGTGTGCTTATTTGTGTGCTGATAGTGCTCTATGGCATCAACACACTGTTGTTCTTGACACAGTGCTATACAAAGCAGCCTTAGCCTAGAGACAATGCTTCGCAATGCATTGTCTCCCACTCAGGGTTGTGTTGGTCTATGTCAAGCCAAAAACCCATCTTTTGCTTGATTTTTTCCAAACTGTTTCACATCTTGTTTGCTGAATGGTCAATGTTTCTCTGTCCCTAAAGTCCAAATTAGAATTTCTTCTCCATGCCAACTTTGGCTTTGTTTGTTCAATGTTTCTTTATCATTGTTGAATCAATCCCAAAGTTGGCTTACATTTATTAGTCTTTAATTTTTTGAAAAAGAATTGTCATAAAGTCTTCATTTCTTTGAAAATGAAACTGGCATAAAGTCTTTGTTTCTTTTGAAAAGCATTGATTGATCGTTTGTGCATTTAGTTTCTTTATGTTGATCTAAACATTAAAGGAATGAAAAGAAAAACAGGCATAAAGCATTTAGAAGTTTGTGTGTGATTGTAGGAATGGTATAGGGAAAGTTGCATTAGATGTGCTCTATGCTCTCTGTTTAGATATTTTGATTGCTCTATCCCTTTTAGTTATGATTTTCATTGTTTAAATCAAATGAAAAGAATGTTTCCCATCTTAGTTTCATTCTAGGAGTTTCAAAAACATCACGCGGTGAACCTAAAAGGCAAACTTTTAAACAATATCAACTAAAATTTATCTCAATTAACCTAATGGAGCATTGTAACTTAATGCATAACATTTAGAGGTCTAGGCTAGAGACGTGTTCCAGCATTGTTAAACATAGCAACTGTTGCTAATGGTATGCGATACATTCTGAGTGTGATACCTCATACCACATACATAAATATATCATAGCTCGTCCATGTACTTTCAGGTATATCGGGCGGTGTTATAGTACGAAAAGTATAAGGGAATGCTCTCACTGTGCGGTTTCGTATTAGACAACGCTAACACGGATTGGGCCTCCACGTACTTTCGGGTATATTTGGGAGGACTACATTAGGTTGCTATCCATCCATAGGTAACCGAATCGGCCGCCTTGTATACTGTGATACATTAAAAACAACATTTAGGGAGATTACTTGCACATATGTTAAGTCCTTGGCTCCTCCAAGGTGGTATATTGCAGTTCATAGTTACTTGTTAATTCTTTTTCCTAGATTACCCTCTTTTTGTTTATTTCTTTTTATAATAAAATCAATCAGCAATCGTGGAAGAAAATCAACCTTTACCCCGTCATTCACGTAGGACAATAAGTAAACCACCTTTACCGCCTGAAGCTACACCTAGTCAGTGAAAGTGGTCTCGTTTAACTGAGTCCAGTACATCACAAACTTTTGGTTCTTCATCTGATTTACCAGAGTCACCTATACTGGTACGTATTGCGATTCCAGTTACTCCTACTATTACTGGTTTATCTGATACTGAAGTGGAACCTTTAAAATTACCTGAGGACACTGAAAGTGAACTTAGTAAAATGGTAACTAAAGTTGTCCAACAAGAAGTTGATCCTCAACCAAAAGTTGTTCAAGAAATTCATCTTGAACTCATTGTTCTTTTACTAGAACACTTGGATCCTGAAGTTGAACAACCAAAAGTTGTTCCCATACTGGAAGACGATCGACCAGTTTATCCTCAAACATCTGTAACTGTTGAGACTTCTCCTTTACCATAGAGTCAAACACTAGAAATTTATTACAAACGTGACGGTGAAATCATTCCACCCAGTTTGATTGCTATTGAAGAGGAATTTGAAGAAGAAACTTCACTTAGAAATCCAACTCGTTTTGGACCAGGGCTTTATCTTTATCCTTCTTTTCCTTGGTTAACTTATACTACTCCTCTTGATCCTGTTTACTTTCAAACTCCCATAGATTCATTAGGACATTTATTGGGTAATTTGACTATGGCTGAAACAACATCCCAGACTGTATCCTCTGTTACAACTGCAACAACATCTATAGTCACTACTTCTTCGATGTTTACCAAAACACCTGAGTCACATTTGTATGGTGGTTTGTCCATACCACTGGGTTACCAATCATTATCTTAAACTCACTCCAGTGTTTCTTCTAGTCCATGGTCTTCACCCATGTCGTCCATAGGAATTGTACCTAGTTCTTCACTTATGGATACTGAACAGTTTGATCCATCAAGTCAATATCAAGTTGCTCCATCTGGTTACCATGCAATGTATCCACCTAACATTGGATTACCTCCATATGCAGTACAATATGTGCAATCTGCTTATCCTCCATACTCTGGGGGGCCACCATATGGCAGTATACCGTCATCTTTAGGTCCAACTTATTCTGGAAGGACTATTTGTCAATGGAAACCTACAATTCCTATTCAATAAAGGCTTGTATAATCATCACAACCAATACAACCTGTTTCATCATTACCTACTATGTTTGTCGTTAAGACTTTACCACAGTCGCAAGCTCAATTGATTGTATCTAAACCTTTGAAAGCTAATCCTTCAACCTCTTACCCTCAAGTTTTAGGTTTACAGACTCAGTCTTCTCAGGACATTTTACAACAATAGTTTGTGTCTGAAATCCAACAACCTCAGTCCAGTTTACCATTAAATGGGATGACTCAGACTTATACTGGTCCAATTTATCCACAACCTGGTCTAACTTATACTGTTGGGCAACAACCATTGTATCAAAAACTGTGGCAGGCACAATACCAACAACAACAATTCCAGTAGTACCAAACTTATCCTGGACTTGGTCAACAAGCCTATGTTGGGTTTGGTCAACAACAAGCTTACCTAGGTTCTAGTCAACAAGCCTATGCTGGTTTTGGTCAACAACAAATTTATCCTAGTTCCCAACAACAACCTTATACTGGATATGCTCAAAAAACCTACCCCTATCAAGGTTACCAGTAGCAGATTCCTTATGTTGGTATGCAAAGGCCTATTTCCCAGGCAATTCCATCTTACCTTGGTTACGCTCAACCCAACCTAAAATGACAGTTTCCTTTTGTCTTAACACTTGAATTATCGGATTTAAATCAACTTACCAATGATCCCTTTCTTTATTCAGCTTGGTGGCCGGTGATTCCACACAAATTGCCTTATGAAATTCCTAAGTTCAATGGAAACCCTGGAGAAGATCCGTCCAATCATGTTATGACTTTTGATTTATGGTGTTCATCCAACTCCCTAAATGATGATTCAATAAGACTACATCTTTTCCAGCGAACACTCACTAGTCTGGCTGTAAAGTGGTATATTGAATTACCACGAGCTTAATTTGAAAACTTCACAGCCTTAGCCACTAAATTTTTAACCCATTTCGAGTTACATATCAAATATGAAATCGGAACGAAACTGTTAACCAACTTTAAATATATCACTGCTACTCACATTTTTGATCATATTCATGAGTGGTGTCATCATCGCCAAATGGTCAAAACTTTTGTTCCTAATCAACTTTTAGCTGAGTGGTTTATTAAATCCTTGTTGCCATCTATCACTGAGGATGTGGCTAAAGGAGGAGTTGTTATTGAAGAGAAAGTAATTGCTCGTGCCCAATACTTAGACTTGATTTACACCCAGTCTAGCATGCTCTATGATAAGATTCCAAATGCACCTAGACCAGCTTTTACTATTCCACCACCTCCATCCAGTAAGGACTCTCATGCCGGTGATGGTGTGATAGGTTCTTCAAGCACTCAAATAGCAAGTAGACCATCTAGTCAAACACTTGCTATTTCAAATCAAACCTCTAATACACCTGATAATACACTTGCTTCCGAAATAAATGCCATGTCATCTGACAAAGGTAAAAATGAAAAGAAACCTGGAAGCAAGAAAAAGGGGAAAACCAAAAAGAAACAAAATTCTCCCCTCAAGAGAAATCATATGATTCCTCTTCTCCATCTAGGAAACCTCGTTACCCATGTTTAATTTGTAATGAGGAGCACTTTACGCGAGACTGTCCTCACCGCTCTGAAGTCTCAAAAATTCTTAAGACTTCTAGTACATCCATTGTGTTGACAGACCCTTTTCCAAACCCAGAGACTCATTTGGTTGCTACAGATCATGCTTCCACTTCACAAGTGCTTATGATATCTACCACTAAGCCTAAGACTTATGTTTTGGTGACTACATGAAGTAAACATTATGGTAATCCACCATCATCGTCGAATAACCAGGCTATAGATCAACCCAGTACTTCGACTTCGACTTCAACTGATTCTATTCCACTAGAATTAACAATAAAACTGCTTAAGGGAGTTGTTCATAAATCTACATTCAACCCTCGAGCTCGAGCAGTGCAAAATTATAACATAGTAGAAGATTTGGCTCAGTCACCTTCTGCTATGTCAATGCTTTAGGTGCTTTAAATTGTCCCTCCAAAAAGCATGCTTTATTGTCAGCAATTGGTGGAATTGATCCAATGGATTCCAATCTCATAGTTTTTAACCATGTGGGTTATACGCCACAATTACCAGCACAGTTAGCATTCTTGATCCAAGTAAATTCATTGAGTCACCTCATTCACTGAACCATTATTGACGAAGGTGCATCTACTTGTATCATGTCAATGAATTGATGGAAAAACTTGGCTCACCACCTTTGTCACGATCACCTACGGCGTTAAAAGCTTTTGATGGTCGCACTTATACACCTTGTGGAATTTTAAGTAACTTACAGATAGAACTAGGGGGAAATTTGTAACTGTTAAAGTTGAGGTTGTTGATAGACCCCTTGACTACAATATTTTACTAGGAATACCGTGGGTTTACACTATGGCTACTGTGGTTTTGACATACTTTCGTATGATCGCTTTCCCTCATAAAGGTGGAATCACAGTAATTGATCAAATTGCCTTCTTTGCCTCTAGTTCATAGGAAAATGGAAGTCTTCTGTTAGTTCACAGACCTCCGCTATCTCTTCAGAACAATGGAGTAGGTCTCTTCAAAGATTCTTCCCTAATGGGCACCTTTTCACTACCGTCACCATCATAAATGGTGGAAGTTGCAAAAGTTGAGACCTGTAACATGATATCTTCCACTTCATCTGACTCATGGAAGGTTTCCAATAATTATGAAGTTGATATGCGTAATGAAACCATGCCACTAAGCCCAACTGAGCTTTCATAGCAATCTATATTTTTGGATTGCGTAGAAAATCCAAATCCATCATCACTGATTGTATGGGTAAATCGTTCGTTAGAATATGGTACTTCCTCTGATCCTTTTTCACACACCTTTTCTACTAATGAAGGAATCATCCAATCAATGATGACAAAAGAAGAACCATCTTTTTCCAAATGAACTAAATCACCCTTCAATTGTTGATTTCCTTTCAAATTCTGTATTTATAGACACAGTCGATTCCAAACGAAACTTATCAGATGTCGAAGAAACCATTTCTATAGATATTTTGACCAAACCTAGAATTGTAGAAAACATCCATGTTGGCAACTCTTGTTCTCCATCGAACTTGAAACTTACCGTGCTCTTTTTGTGAATTCTGTGATATATTTGCTTGGTCATATGAGGAAATGCTAAGTATTGATTCTATTATAGTTGAACACGAGATTAAAATGTATCTTTATGTCAAGCTAGTACGACAGCGCCTCTGTCCTGTTCATCTGAAGAAGGCTGCTGCCATAAAAGAAGAATTTGAAAAACTTTTGCATGCTGGTTTCATATGCCCTGTTCCTCTTACCAATTGGGTTTCCAATATTGTTCCTGTCATGAAGAAACAAGGAACAATATGAATGTGTGTTGATTATAGGGATGTTAATCATGCTTGTCCAAAAGACAACTATCCCACTCCCTTTATTGACCAGATAATTGATGAATGTGCTGGATGTGAAGAAATGCCAGGTATTGATTCTATTATAGTTGAACACAAGATTAATATGTATCTTGATGTCAAGCTAGTACGACAGCGCCTCTGTCGTGTTCATCTGAAGAAGGCTAGTCCCATAAATGAAGAATTTGAAAAACTTTTACATGTTGGTTTCATATGCCCTGTTCCTCTTACCGATTAAGTTTCCAATATTGTTTATGTCATGAAGAAACAAGGAACAATACGAATGTGTGTTGATTATAGGGATGTTAATCATGCTTGTCCAAAAGACAACTATCCCACTCCCTTTATTGACCAGATAATTAATGAATGTGATGGATGTGAAATATTTTCATTTATGGATGGCTTTTCCGGCTATAATTAGATCAATATTCGCCCAGAAGACCAATCTAAAACTACCTATATTTGTCCCTAGGGCACATTCGCATATAGGAAACTCCCTTTTGGTTTGAAGAACATTGGGGCAACTTTTCAGAGAGCAATGAATTATGCCTTCCACGACATCAAACACATCATTCAACCCTATCTAGATGACTTACCTGCTCATTCCCAGAAATGGGATAATAACTTGCAACATTTGAGAGCCATCTTTTTACGGTGTCGACACTACAAAATTCAACTCAATCCACATAAATGTGTGTTTTCTGCTAGTTTTGGTCATTTGCTTGGTTTTGTAGTGTCCAAAGAAGGAATTTGACTTGACCCCTTGAAGGTTAAGGCAATTCTTGATCTACCTCCACCTTCCAATTTACTTCAGTTACAGAGACTCCAAGGGAAGGATAACCTTCTAAGGAGATTCATTCCCAACTATGCCAAAATGGCTAAAGGATTTAGTCATCTTTTGAAAAAGGGAATTCCCTTTCCGGCTATAATTAGATCAATATTCGCCCAGAAGACCAATCTAAAACTACCTATATTTGTCCCTAGGGCACATTCGCATATAGGAAACTCCCTTTTGGTTTGAAGAACATTGGGGCAACTTTTCAGAGAGCAATGAATTATGCCTTCCACGACATCAAACACATCATTCAACCCTATCTAGATGACTTACCTGCTCATTCCCAGAAATGGGATAATAACTTGCAACATTTGAGAGCCATCTTTTTACGGTGTCGACACTACAAAATTCAACTCAATCCACATAAATGTGTGTTTTCTGCTAGTTTTGGTCATTTGCTTGGTTTTGTAGTGTCCAAAGAAGGAATTTGACTTGACCCCTTGAAGGTTAAGGCAATTCTTGATCTACCTCCACCTTCCAATTTACTTCAGTTACAGAGACTCCAAGGGAAGGATAACCTTCTAAGGAGATTCATTCCCAACTATGCCAAAATGGCTAAAGGATTTAGTCATCTTTTGAAAAAGGGAATTCCCTTTCATTGGGACCAGGTTGTGCAAGATTCCTTTGATGCTCTCAAAGATACCCTGATTCGAGCGTCATTAATGTATTCCCCTAATTATCAGAATGATTATTTCCTGTATCTCACCACTGCAGATACAACCATTGCTATGGTTTTAGTCCAAGAAGAAGATGGGATTGAAAATCTAGTCTATTAGTTGATTCATAATCTCAATGATACAGAAGTTAAGTATTCTTACGTGGAGAAGCTAGCTTTGGCTTCCATTCAAGATGTACAGAGATTTCACCATTATATCTTGCTTCGAAAGACCACTGTCATTTCGGATTGCAACCCTGTGACATACATCTTGTCACATCAATTGTTGGGGGAAAATATTAAAAATGGATCATCATTTTGCAGGAATTTTATTTGGAATCCATCAAATCCAAGTCAAAGAAATCTCTAATTTTTGTCGATCTTCTTTGAGACCTTCCCTCAACTTCCATTGACTCAACAATGGAACCATCAATTCCGAACAAGTCTCTATTTCTAATCTCATCATTTGACCCTTGGTATGGAGATATAATGATCTATCTCAAAACACAAACTTTCCAATCTGATACCTCTCGCTTGCAACAACAACGTATTCAATATCAAGCCGAAGATTATCTGATCATTGGCGACACCCTTTACCATCACGGTATCGATATGATTTTTCGTAGGTGCCTCACACATGAGGAAGCTGAGAAAGTTCTAAATGATTGCCATTCTGGTGCTTGTGGTGGACATTTATCTAGTTATGCTACCGCACAGAAAATTCTCCATGCTGGTTACTTCTGGCCTACCATATTTAACGATTGCATTACTACTGTTAGAAGTTGTCATGCATGCTAGATTTTTGACCGTAAAACTCGATTACCACCTACACCACTGCATCTTGTCATCGCTGTTGGACCATTTGAAAAATGGGGCATTGATTTCATGACATGTAACCCTCACTTGGCTGGGAGGCATGAGTATATTATTGTTGTCATTGACTATTTTATGAAATGGGCCGAGGTGATGCCTACATTAAACAACAGTGGTGAGACAATTGAAATTTTTTTCTTCAACCATGTGGTTGCACAGTTTGGTGTACCACAAGTTGGAGTTACAGATCATGGTTTACACTTTCGCTAACTACCAAGTTAGGACTCTCAAATGATAGTTATACTCCTTATTATCCACAGGCTAATGGACAAGTTAAAGCCATCAACAAATTCCTTAAGCGAATGCTTCAAAGAATGATAGGATTTCACAAATGAAACTGGCATTTGATCCTATGCTCAGCTTTGTGGGCTTACTGAACCTCGGTAATAAATGCAACTGGATTCACACCTTTCCAACTGGTGTATGGTCTTGAGGAAATCTTGCCAATACAATGTGAGATTTCATCACTAAAAGTTGCAATTGACTTGTTACCTGACACTTTTGATGAGGAAGCGTGTTTCTTAGAATTCATCCATCTAGATGAAACACATCGTGAAGCCACATTGGCCAACAAAGCACATAAGAAATGAATTAAGGCACAATATGACCACAATGTCAAGCCTCGCATATTCTCAAAAGGAGACCTGGTCTTGCTTTATGATTAGGAAGCCGATAAATTAGGAGCAGGAAGATTTGAACCACTATGGATGGGCCCCTACATTGTCGAGCGTGTTTTGGCGAAAGGCACTTACGAGTTGGTTGATTATGATGGAATTCCATTATTGCAGCCCCGAAATGGGTTGTATCTTAAATGTTACTATGCTTGGTTGTGCATAGTAAAAACACTATATATATGCTTTGATTGCATGTGTGTGTCACACTGTGACTTTTAGAGTTTTTATGTGGTTAGTAATCTGATTTGCATTTGTTACAGATGTCGGAATCTTTGGAACCATTTTTTGGTTATGCCGATGGTGCTAGTCGTAGTATGCAGAATCTACCCTCTGCATCATGGGACATATTTGCTCCAAGTGGTCAGTTAGTGAGTTTTCAAGGGATTTGTATCGGTTGTTCTACGAAAAATATCGCTGAGTATAATGCATTGATCAAACTCCTCTCTAATGCCATTTCACTTGGCATTTGTTGAATCATCATTAGGCTAGACTCACAACTTGACGTACTACAACTTACGAATGTTTATATGTCTGAAATCCAACTATTCATCTTATATTCCTTAGAGTTCATCTCCTGGAAAGACATTTTGGTTACGTTCAATACCAACACATTTCAAAAAACTTTAACACATTGACTGATTCTTTAGTGAATTACATGTTAAACAGACATTTATGACATATGTAAAGAGTAAATTTCCAATTCACATCAACAGTTGAATAGGATTACACATAACCATACAAAAACACTGAAAGTAAAATAGATAGATGTTCAAAGTTTTTACAAAAATTTGTGTCCAAGACATGTTGGTCATCTGACCTCAAAACCTCAAAATGCATACAGTAAATCATCCTAAGTAGATCTAATGATGCTCATGATAACATGTCACTACCTGAGCTATCATGCGCAATAGCCTCATCCAACGGCTAGGTACACCAATAGTATGGCACTGTAGTCTCATTGGTAACTCCTTGATTCGAACATCCAGTATACCGAGGGTTAACCCCTCTATATGATGCTGCAACTCCACCAGTGTCTCGATCAGATCTAAATCCTGGAGAACTGCTCTTCCAACATTTCTCCCCACTGGTTCACCCACCTCCTGTTGATGACCCATTGGTTGAACAATGCCAACATCTGTATACATGAGAACATTTTTAGTTTAGTCTTGGAAACATCAAAAAACACAAAAACATGTAAAAAATCAAAAAATCAAAAATACATGGTCAAAACAATTTACCTATAGCACCCCATTAAGAACCCACTAGTAATCTCAAATCTGGATCTCTACAGAAATCCATCCTTGCATATGGATGCTCCTCTATGAGAATATGTTTTCGACGGAGCCAACTGAATAATGTGGTAGAAAATGAGACTGATGACTGACCAGCATGTCTAGCCATCAACTCTACCCATCTCTACATCTGTGGATCTCTAGGACCAGCTAAACTCAGTGTCACATACTGAGGTTGTATCAATGGAATTCTCTCTAGAGTAAAAGAGATCAAGATCAATCCATAGCTAAAATTTTTTATCTTACCGCTTTTTACTTTAGTCAGCTACTCTTTCATCAAAGAGAGTACTGCCTCACACCAGTTGAACATCATTGGCTCGAGACACTCGAGTGCATACTGAATGTATGATCTATTCATGACATGAAGTTTCATGCTACCTGCCAACTTTGCGATAGTAAAGTGGATTGTTCCCAAGGGCATATCACGAACAACCTTGATGTTTATCTTTCCATCTTTGCTAGGCTATGTACCTGGCCAATAGAATTGTTGAATGTAGTCCCTCACTGATTCACCCCCACGGGCAGAACCTGAAAGAGAAATGGGGGCACCACGTCTCGACAATCTTGTGAGAAAGTAAATATCATTGATCAATATAGGGAGCACTTTTTGCCCTATGTGAAAAACCTGTTCCACTGGATCCCATGAATGAACCAAGAACTGCAATAGTTCTAAATGTTGCCTTATCTTGGATAACCTGAAATATTTGAGTAACCCATAATCTCTGAGGGCCTCAACAGTACCAAGATCATTTAGGGCAACCATATCCTATTATTCATGTCCTCTTTCACGCCATGTGATAGCCGTTCTGATCCAATCAAAGTCTGAAATCACACCATAGGCTTATTTAGGATCTGTTTCATGCAAAAAACTAAAGAGAATTTGGGTAGAAATGATGAATCAAATTTCTAAATTGTGTCCAATGCACCCTTGATCTTTAGATAGTGCAATGCAAAGTAGTTTCCCTTCTATTTGACTGCTCTACAACGCAGTTTTCAATGCATAAGGGTGCATTGATCCTAGAGCGTAATATATTTACCCTAGGGACCCCAAAACCATAAAAAAATTGCATAAAATTGAAAAAGAATGACCTTAAATGAAAGAGAAGAGGTAAATCTACTACCTAGTCCTAATGGCATGAAGAATGATCTGGAGAATCTCCCACAATCAGCTACTGAAGTTTGAGGTAAAAAATTGGTTCATAGCACAAAACTAAATGGTAAAATGAATTGGTAAATTCTTATTTTATGGTTATTTCATGTTCATTAAATGAATAAACTATAGTTTTTACCTATTTTTACCAATGAAACAGTTATGTTTAATCCGTTTGGTGGTTCTTTGAGCAGGTTTACAACTGACATAGTGAATTTGATGTGCATGATCGTAAAATGTACTTTTGACCACAGAGCATACTTTTATCTCTTTTTCGAGCTCTGTTAAACATCGAAAAAGGAACCCCACTAGAGTCCTCTTTCAACTCTTTTCAGACTCTCAAAATATGAAAAGATTGTTGGGCGCTTGTCCCTTTTAGCTCGTAAACGGATTGGAAACGACATCTACTCAGTATAATTTTAACCCTTTTTCGAACTGAGATAGAATACTTACGAAAAAGGAATACGGTTATCGAACATGATCAATAGGTTCTCTCTTGTATTATTTTAGAATTTTTCAGACTTAAGAGACAAATTTATGAAAAATAACTTGTGGAGTTTTCTCTTTGTCCCTTTTCAAACTCTCTAAATATGAAAAGGACCGAGTTCTCATTGTTGTTAAACTCGTTAAAGCATCAAATAGCGACAAACTTGTCCATCATGACAAGATCGAGTTTCACCTTCACTAGACTCGTTAAAACATCACATAGCGATGGATTCACCCGAAGGGTAGAATTATACATCAAGCATATGTTATCCTCCTCAAGCTTGTTAAAAAATAAAGAGGTACTGGTCAGCAATGACTTGGGAAAATGGGAAAAGAGATAAATCACTTTATGGTAGCAATTCGCTCTTGAACATGACACTTTCACTTTATCTCTATGAATATTTGGATTGTGTTATATTCATGATGGTTATCATACCTATGGTCTATCACACCATCCATCACTTTGGTTTTGGGTCAATGCTGCCAATTCATTCAGTGTTGCCAACATGTTCAAGAGAAGTTACTTAGTAAATTTCATCCTTTGCAATACTCATAAGCCTTCATTTTCATGACCGCCATTCTTGAACATTGTGTCATCAGTCACATTATGTCTTCAAAATCATTACACTCATTTTGTGTCGTTGATGGGGGATACATCAAGGCCCTCCTACGATGAGTCGCTTCTTGTCGACATCAACACATTATCCAAGAAGTTGACGTAGAAACACCCTTCCAGTACCTTGAGGCTTGCATACATCAATGACAAGTTTCTCGCTTCCGGCGATAGGTTGACATCACAGGCCTTCTACCGAAAGACTTTGTATGGTGTTTGACATTAAAACATCTATTCACACCATGCAGAATGTACTGTAGTACCTTGAGAATCATTATCATTATTGGTGATTTCTCTTGCATCTGTTAAAAACTTACATCATTGGTTGGTAATTAGATGGTGTCTTCCCATGTTCACGTTCAGATCACATTTTCACATCGTTAGACTCATATTTGAGAAAATGATTGGACGAGATAGAGGACACTAGATCTAGTTTCATCCATCTGGGCTACAATTTCAGGAGAGTACTAAATCATCTGTACAATGGCTTTACACAGATAGTCATCTAATCATGGATCTATATTTGTAGATGAGTATCTGATTTATGTACATGCAATGAAAAGTTTATATGTTGAGCATGGGTATGCCTTCCCTCAATAGTTCATGAAAAATTCAAAGATATCATGATATTATGTATTGTAATTGATGCAGGTCACCGTCTGCTTCAGATCCTCATCACATCATAAAGCATATCACTCAACATTATCATTTTTGACTTCATGCTTTAGGGGGCAGCTGTTACAGGTCTATTTGGGCACATCACTCCTGATGATCAAATCAGTGTAAACAGGGTCTATCAAAGTCTAATTCAGTTGCTACATGCCCTAGACATGCCACCTCATTTAGTGCTTTCATCCATGAGATTTTCCTGACTTCAAACCTTGCTGAAGTGCTCCCTTGGGTCACCAACGCATCCCTGGTCAGGGGTAAGTGCTTTGCAGAGCAGGTAGTCCCATTCAAGGCTACGCTGTAGAGCACCTAAGCCCACTCAAGCCTGTGCTAGGCAAGAATCCTCGAGATGTTCATGGGATCTCGAGTATATTCCTCCTTTCTAGAGCCTTCTAGAAGGAACCTAGCTCCTATCCTATCAAGATGAGCTCGACTTAGGATAGCCTTAAATCATCTAATCCTCTATCCCCTCATCCCTTTGAACATGGAAACTAATCATCCAATTATGGAAAACCATTCAATGCCATATTAATTGAAAAACCACTTTCATTCATCTATAAATTGGCCTTCGATCATAGAGCCAAAGGAGCTTGGATATTATAGAGAAATATTGTTGGTTTAGAGACTTGAAATCATTGTCAAGTAATGTTATGCTTCTATATTGATGTTGATATTGGTGTGATGAGGGCTTGGACTAAGCTGGATGAGTGACATGAGATCAAACCACATTGGGTGTAACTTCTCCTTCTATCAATCAATAAAGTTGTTTGTTCCTTTTCCAATACTTTTGTCTATATCTATGATGAATGTATGTTCAAATGTTGTCGATTCCATTTGTTTACAATAAATAGATCATATGCTTTGATTGTTGTCGTATTCTGTTTATGTTGGCAAGTACCAATTGAGTGAATTCAGTTTGAGCGGGAGCGACGGGAGCAACTCAAAGGAGATCAAAGGAAGCAAAGGATCACAAGTAGGTTCTTTTATCTTATCTGTTTATTGTAGGAAAAGGTTAAACATATTTACTTCAGTTGTTCTAAGTGTAACTACCCACTTAGGGAATAAATACTTATCGATAGGTATAAATTCTGTATAACATATGCATATATGGAAGATATGCACATATACAGAAGGCATGCATATACAAAAGATATGCATATATGGAAGATGAATATATACAGAAAATATGCATATATACGGAAGATATGTATATATATATATATATATATATATATGGAAGATATGCACTTATACAGAAGATATGCACATATTCATAAGACGTGCATATACAGAAGATATGCATATATAAAAGATATTCACATATACAGAAGACGTGTATATACGAAAGTTACACATATATGGAAGGGTAATTAGATTATCTTTATTTATTTGCAAATTCTCACATAACTTAATTAGGGGGAAAGTAAGTGGCCAAATTCCACACATATTTTTCAATTGATTTTGCTAGTTTTTTGACATCACATAGCGTAATTAGTAAAAGAGTAAGTTTCCACCTCCCTTTAATTACACTTAGTGTAGTAGGAGAAAGAGTACATGGCCCATTATCCGTACATCATTTCTTTTTCATGCAAGGGACAACTGAAATCTAGTTTAATTAGGAGGATATTGCAATGGATCACTGAGTATCTGTATATTATCACACTTCACATGCTCACTTGATCACTTGCCCCCAGTTACACATCACACACTAAGCTTCTATAAGCTTTGTAGTATAAGGCATACAATTTCTAGAGATTTTGATACTTAGTTTATTTTAGCTTACATCTCACACCCTAAAGAAAAGTAAGACCCTTAAAAGCTACCATAACTTGAACCAACTAAATTCCCCACAGGGGCCACCAAAGAATTTACAGTTCAAGTTAGGACCATTGGGGGTAGGCATCCCATAAGACACCATGGTCATGTTACATCTTTGAGACATAGAAGTTGATTTCGTAGGGAGCTTAAAATCCTTCAATCATCCCATGGAAAAGAATACCTAAGCATGACAAAGACCCAATTCAGAGGCGGTTCGGCTTAGGTCCAATGCGTGTAGTACTATTTGGGGCTACCTGACCAGTCTAGTGCTCAACACTGGTAACTGACTACCAAGAAGGTAAAGACTCAAATGCTCATGTGGGACGATGGTACTTTAGTGGCCAAAATCTAGGGAATCCATCATTATAGGTGGAGGTGTGGGCATCACCAAAGCCTCATCCGTTACCTTGGTCAATTCTCTGGCTGCTGGAATGCGTCACTAGTTCTTTTAGTATGTTTCCCTAGTACCCATCAGAGGATATGTTCACAAGGCCTAGTTTCTTTGAGAGTGGCAAGGATGAATAGGTCTTCTTGGGATCTTTTATCATACACAAAAACAAACAAAAACCATTTTTTTATTATTGATCACATAGTCTAAAGTTAAAGGGAAAGTAATCATTTTATTTTCACTTTGTTTTATGTATGTGATCTTTTTTCTTTGAGAATGATCTCCTTACCTCAATCACACAAAGTAACACATACTCTACTCACATAGATTAATTAGGGGGAAAAGTAAATGGCCAAATTCCACACATACTTTTCAATCTATTTTGCTAGTTTTTTCAAATCACATAGATTAATTAGTAAAGGAGTAAGTTTTCCACCTCCCTTTCGTCACACTTAGTGTAGTAGGATAAAGAGTAAGTGGCCCATTATCCACACATAATTTATTTTTCATGCAAGGTACAATTGAAATATAATGTAATTAGGAGGATATTGCAATGGATCACCGACTATCCACATCTTATCACACTTTTCATGCTCACTTGGCCACTTGAACATAGTTACACATCACACACTAAGCTTCTATAAGCTTTATATTAGAAGGCATCTAATTTCCAGAGATTTTGATACTTATTTTATTTTAGCTTACATCTCACACCATAAATAAAATTAATACCATTTAAAGCTACCATAACGTGAACCAACTAAATTCCCCACTGGGGCCACCAAAGAATTTATAGTTTAGGTTAGGACCATTGGGGGTAGGCATCTCATAAGCCGCCATGGTCATGTTAAATATTTTAGACATAGAAATTGAATTCTTATGGAGCTTGAAATCCTTTTATCATCCTACATAAAATAATACTCGAGCATGGCAGAGACACAATTTAGAGGGGTTTGGCTTAGGTCTAGTGCGTGCAGTACTATTTGGGGTTACCCGACCTGTCTAGTGCTCAGCACTGGTAACTGACTAGCAGTAACCTAAAGACTTGAATGCTCATGTGGGATGAAGGTACTTTAGTAGCCCAAATCTAGGGCATCCATCCCCATAGGTGGAGGTGTAGGCAATACCAAAGCCTCATCTGCTACCTTGGTTGATTCTTCGACTGCTGGAATGTGTCGCCAATTCTTTTGGGAAGTTGCCCCAGTACCCATCAGAAGATATCTTCACAAGGCCTAGTTACTTTGAGAGTGGAAAGGATGAATAGGTCTTCATAGGATCTTTTATCATACGCAAAAACAAACAAAAACCAATTTTTTTTTATTGATCACATAGTCTAAAGTTAAAGGGGAAGTAATCATTTTATTTTCACTTTGTTTTATGTATGTGATATTTTTTCTTTGAGAATCATCTCCTTCCCTCAATCACACAAAGTAGCACATACTCTACTCAACACCATAGGGGACCCCATGGCTCCCTGTCGATCTAGACATTTTCTAAATCTCCCTCCATTACCAGGAGGAGTGCTAGGTCTCTCACCATTTAGGCACAAAAGACACCATACAACTACCATTATAGGATGTTCCTTTATCAATGCAAATTTGCTTGGAACTCCTCCTCGTCAAAGTACCCCATTCACTAGCTTCCAAGGGAGCCCCCATAAATCCCCTCCTAGGAGTCCACACGGTACTCACTAGGGTAACCATCCTCATCATGGAACCCCCATTCATATAGTTGTCCAAAATCATTTCACAATGACAAACAACTTGCAAGTCCCGTTTTTAGCTTCTTTAAACCTTCCTGATTTAAGCAAGCTAACCAATGACCCAATTTCACATGACCAGAATTGACCAGCCATGCCCACCAAGCTCCCTTCAGGAATTCCAAAATTCGAAGGGGAGTAGGGAGAAGACCCAGGAAACCATGTCATGACTATTCACCTATGGTGTTCATCCAATAGTATCATAGATGATACTATTAGATTATGACTGTTTCATCGCTCTCTTACTGGGCCAACAATGAAATGGTATATTAACCAACCTTTTGCATCACATGGAAGATTTAGTTCCCTAGCTACTGCATTCCTCACATTCTTCCAACTCCCGATCCATCACGACTCAGGCTTGGAACTCCTCACCCACTTCAAACAAACACCTGCTACACCCCTCAAACACCCCTCAAGATCAGGAACCCATTTCGACCCTTCTGATTCACATTTGATGGCTTTCAATTTTAATAATGCTACACCAAAAATTCCATATATAGTTACTTTTCAAATCTTGGTCACTATCTAGAACATCACCATCCATCGATGCATTGTGAGTCATGGTCTTTTGTGGACACCTTTGCTCCACCACTACCTACCCCAACTGCAACTAGTTGAACATTGTTGGTTGGTTATCCTACTATTCAAACTATGCCTAGTCTAGGAATCCCAACTACACCTATTATGGGTGGTGTTTAGCATTTTTATGCCCCTACTCCTTTCATATCAGCTCCTCGACCTTCATCTATCACCCATTTTGTTGTTATTAGTTCGACTACCTTTAAATATCAAGAGCCATCAAGATCCATAGCTAGAACCTATTATGGATCCATGTCTATAAAAAGCATATAACATATTATGGAACCATAGCTATAACTTGCTCCATAACCATGTCTATAACTAGAAACTCAACCCACAACCATAAGGAACATGAGCACCAATCTAAAATAACAAATGGGAAAACCCATAACACCATGGTTATCCAGGAAATGAGAAGGAAAGGCTAAAACCACTATCTATCTAAGAAATCCTCCATGTCAATGACAGATCATAACCAAGGAACCACGTGCATCTACCATGAATTAAGTAAATTTCCATACATGAAACATGTTACATGCAAAGTAATCCAACTGTAGCTGTTGATCCACCTATTCCCTTGTGCTTTACTACTTTCCTTTGCCTTCTTTCTCCAAATCCAAAGTATCCCAAGAAGCCCCAAAAGTGCTGCAAGAAAACTCTAGGTGTGCAAGAGTATAATGAGATAATAGATAGAGAGCTCCAAAACTGAACTAACAAAAAGTAACCAACTCCTTTTCTCCTATTTTCCTTTATTTCATAAAACAACTCCCCCAAAATGTATTCCTTTCAATGGAAGATTCCATCTATATATCTAAGTACTTTTGTATATGCATATAGATACACAAACAAATATAGACAAATAAAATTTTATAAATGTGATTTGGACTTTTGTATATGTGTGACTTTTGTAATTGGATAAAGATATATCAACATGCATATCTAGAAGCCACACATGTGGATGAGGAAGCACATGTAGGAAAATATTTATAAAAGCTTATTGTCATATTTGTTGTTCTCCTAATACTTCAAATTTTTATAGGTACTCTATAAATGGGAAAGTGGGATGAAATTATGGAGTTGGACACTGAAGACCTAGAAGATATGATAGAATTTCTTGCTAAATATCTAACATGGAATGAAGTTGAATGGGATCAAATAACTATTA
The DNA here is from genome assembly GCA_031772625.1 of Pinus tabuliformis. NCBI lineage: Eukaryota > Viridiplantae > Streptophyta > Pinopsida > Pinales > Pinaceae > Pinus > Pinus tabuliformis. The sequence continues at coordinate 683,886,870 of CM062814.1, read as the reverse complement.
TTCCTTATAATCGAGAAGAATATTTTATAAATGGAGAGAAATCAGATGAAGATGCTCCCACTCAATTTGTTGTTAGTATACATCGATCTAAAAAAGTGGAGGATGTTATATGTGCTCGCATTAACACATATATCGAATATACCATGTGAGTCTTTATTTGTTTAATTAATTAGATACATCTAATTCAAGTTCAAATGAAGTCAAAATGTGTAGACATGTTTTCTAATTTCTTATCATTGTTCTTATTTAGTCATTGGTGTGCATATGGTCTTGATTCCACATGTAGATATAGACATGATGAAAATACAAAGAATCCAAAAGAATCTGTTAGCTCTGCTACACATTTTGTTTTTTTTTTTCCAGGTCAAAGACACTGTTACCGTGTGTTTTTTGCAAAAAGGGAAGCTTGCAACAGTTCATTTAATCTTTCCCCCCTTCATTTGCTTTATACCCTTATAACTCCCGCCACCTCTGTTTCCGCCTCCTCTTCTGTTCTCCTTATTCTCACTTAACCCATTATTTCCATTTTCCTCTATAATCCTTTGTAAACCTTGCATAAACCCTTTTTCTCGGCTCCTAGGCGTTTTTTGTTTAAACACTATAAAACCCTGATAACCCGTCTAAACAACGATAACCCGTCCAAAACCTTTTGCAAACCTTTTCATGTCACATCAGTTTTAAAGAGCATGTGTGTATTAACTTGGGCCATCCAATCATTTCCCATGGATCTGACGGTATTCGCAGCTCCCGCCCCGCGAACCTGCACATACGATAGCCCGCGGGGAAAGCGGTTTTCTCGCCGGACCCACCAGCCACGTGTCGCTCATCGTATGTGCTCACGCCCCCACATACAGAAACCACCTATCATCCCAAAGTAGTGCGGGAAAACCACTTTCTACCATCCTGTACGACCCCCAAATGTTATCTCCCCCGCTTGTTAGCCGCTCGTCCGCCATTGGATCTGTTGCCCACGATCCAACGACCCTCGTTCATTCGCTCCTGTTTGCTCCTGATAGCCACTCCAAGTCGATCTCCACCATCCGTTTACTTCATCCAATGGCCAATATTGCCTTCCTGTCCTGCCCATACATCGTCCATGTTGTCTTCGTCCCGTTGCCCTGTATCATTCACTGGAAGCAGGAAGCGATCGCTCACCAAATGCTCTGTGCAGTTAATACTTCATCCACTACATTCAACATGTTGTACACCTGAAGGACGAGAAGGACAACCTTGAGCAAACAAACACGGCATTCCACCGGTTCGTGAAGTACAACAGAGTACCAGAAAGGCCGATTTTGTTCATTAAAACACATAGTTTGCAGCAGAGACCCATATCTAATTGTAAATGTGGTTGGTGGTCAGTTATGACCCCTCCACGCTTTGAACAATAGAGAAATTTTGTGAATAAACTCTATATATACCCAGAAGAAAGATGTAATGAGGGTTGATGGTTGATGAATTTTATTTTGATGTAAAGTTCAACTTCTGGAGACTGTAACTACTGTGATACTTGCAGCTTCTGGTCTTCATTTTCAGCTAATGCAAGCTTCTTTTGCTGTTAATTGCTCACTTTCCACTTCTTCTTCTTTGTTCCAGGTTGTGCCTGTTATGTATTTTTCATGTGCTCTTAATTTTTAGCATTAGAGGGGCTGTCATCCCACCTCTGTGTTATAATCAAGTATGTATTATTAAATTTGTATGCAGGTTTATGTTATTTTAATGCCAGAGAGCTGTCATCTTGTCTGTGCATTAGGAAATAGATTTGCAGACCTCCTTACTGGTTGCAGCTGGCCAACACAGGGTCCTGTGCATTTGCTGGTGTGATCAGTATTCCCCATTTCCACTTAATCCTCAAACTGTGAGTAATTGGTGGTCTAAAGCCTTGTAGTCTAGGGGTGTTCACCCATGTCTGGAGTTAAGCATAGTAGAAGTGGTTATCTAGCTTGAATATGCATCATTCCTTCCATTCATCCACCATTTTTGAACATTTTTGTTGAGTTTGTAATGTTCCCGAGCATCTATGATATACAACTTAGGAGAGTTTCTTGGGGTGATAACATTAATTGGCACTATTGCAGGAGAGAGGAGAATTGAAGCTCAGCTTCCCTGGGAGAACGACACAGTTCCAGATTTTGATGATAGATAAGGTCTGGGCACATTTCTAGTTGTAATCATCTATCTGGAAACTCCACTAGAGGAAGACCATCCTTTGGCGACTCCACTAGGGGAAGACCATCCTTTGGCAACTCCACATTGAAGTTCTGGCTCAGTTTGTGAGACATACTCGAAGAAATCTTCAGAAATCACCAGCTGAATCAGTGCCTGACCCTGAGAAGTTTGTCAAGTTGAAGAAAGCTTCACAGAAAGGGGCATCAGGATCAGGTAAGCCTAAGAAATCTCATTCATCTCTGAAATATAAAGTTATAGCTGAAGATATTCAGTTTGAAGATTTAGAACCCAGCACTGTTAATAAGGAAATTCCTTCAGAGATTAATGTAGCCCCTTGTGCAGTTAGTTCCCCTTTGAATCTCAGTCCAAACAAAGCTTCCCATTCAGTCCAAAACATCCCTTTGTCTCTGCCATCCATCACATTACTTCCTACCATTCAATCTGCTAGTATTCTTCCACATATCCAATCACGGTAGGCTAGCAAGTACCCACAAAGATAGAAAGAATTGTAGCTGCTAGATATGGACCCTTGGTCTTACCTATGCCTTTAAATCCCATGCCTGTTGGGGAATATAAAAAATATATGCCTAAGTTCACTGGTACAGAGGGAGTGATAGTAGAAGAACACCTTGAAGCTTTTTACAGTTATGCTAATAATTTAGATATAAGTGAAAATGATGTGTGGATGAGAGTTTTTGTCCAAAGCCTTGATGGAGAGGCTAGGAAGTGGTTTAGAGAGTTACCCTAGAGATCTATAATAGATATTGAAGCCTTAGATGATGCATTTTTGAAGCACTGGGGAGATAAAAAAGATTTGCTGTATTACCGCACTGAGTTTGGTAACTTGAAGAGGGAAAATTGGGAATCATTGCCTGACTTTAATAAAAGATTCAATCGTATGTATAGTAAGATACCAGTTGAGGTAAAGCCTACTCCCACCTCTGCCAAAATCACTTATGCCAATGCTTTTGAATCTGATTTATACTTGTTATTGAGAGAAAGGAGATGTGCTACCCTGGCAGACATGCAGAATGCAGCTCTAGAAGTAGAGTCTAATATTATGGCTGCAGAAAAGCTCAAAGGTCAAGCTGACAGAAGGAGGTAGAGAGGTCAGGCTTCTACCTCCTCTACATCATATTCAGAGCCTAAATTAGACAAAATGACCAGGATGATAGAGTCATTGGCTGCTGAAATTTCTAAGCTAAAGGTTGAGCAAAATTTAGGAAAAACAAGGCAACAAAACACATTTGTTCCAAGAAATGCAAATCCATTCATAAGAGCAAATGAACAGTTGAAAATTATTTAAAGGGGTGGAGAATCAAAAGAAGAATAGAAGGTTAGTGCTCCTTTCCAGAATGTAGTCATGGAGGAGGAACAATTTGAAGATGAGGATGAAATTCACTGCATGGAAGATAAAGGAAGTGCTGCATTTTTGACATTGGCTGCTTATGAAGAATCTTTGCTGCAGGAACAAGATAGTCAGGAATGGGATAGAGAAGCTGTCCTACAAGCTGAAGAGCAACGAAGATATAACCTGAGGTCAAATGAAAAAAATGTTAAAGACAATCCTGCCCAAAGAGCTGTTGTCCAAACAGAGTCACAGAATATCAGACAAAGAAGACCAACAGCTGATCCAATCATTCTCAAAGCTCTAGTTCAAGAGGTAAAAGGTTCTGATAAGTTATCTTCTTCTTCAGCTTTGATTTAGAGGTCCAAAAATTAAAAATATCTGTGCCTCTGGTGGAGTTGGTAAGGAGTGAAGTGTTTAGAAAGCCTATCCTTGAAGCCCTTGAGCTAGAAACCACACAAACCTCCACTGACTCTGTTAATTTGCAAGATGACAAGCCTGCCATTGTGCTTAGCCCTATGATTGAACCTATTGATAATAATTCTCCATCTTTTTATGTCTCCTTGACCATTCATGATAAAATCCTCCACAACTGCTTGCTAGACACAGGGGCCAGCCACAATTTGATGCCTAAAGCTGTCATGGATGAGTTAGGCCTTGACATCACTAGACCTTATCATGATTTATTCTCTTTTGATTCAAGGAAAGTGAAATGACTAGGATTGATAAAAGACCTGGCCATTACTTTAACTCAGCTACCCATGAAGAGTATGATGATGGATATTGTGGTAGCAGATGTCCCTCCCAAGTTTGGCATGTTGTTGTCCAGAGGATGGATTAAGAGATTAGGTGGGACATTACCAAATGATCTATCTTATGCTACTGTCCCAGTTTTCGGAGGGGAAAGTAGGAGATTGTACAGAGAAGCACAGTTGGCATACATCATCAGTGATGAGAAGAATCCTACCAATCATCCCATATATGCTGTGGACACCGATTTTGGAGCATGTATTCTCGAAATAGAAGAATCTCAGAAGGCCTCATTACAGATCAGGAAACCAATAGTTCAGGCTGAAGAAGAGAAAGAAAGTCAGGTTTGGGAGATGTTCTTTGATGGAGCATGTTCCAGGGAGACTACAGGAGCAATGGTGGTGCTAGTATCTCCAAAACAAGAAAGCATTCAACTGTCTTTTAAGCTGGCTTTTCAAGTCACAAATAATATAGCAGAGTATGAAGCTCTGCTATTAGGCCTTAATGTAGCAAAAGATAGAGGAATCAAGAATCTAAAGATAATTGGAGATGCTGATTTGATCATTTAGCAAGTAAATAAGACATTCCAGGCAAAGCACCCAAGGCTGAAAGCATACAGAGATGAGGTATGGAGAATCAGATATTCTTTTGATTATTTATGTATTTCATACATCCTTAGAGCCCAAAATTAGCTTGCTGATTCCCTTGTTGTTTCTGCTAGTCTATTTATCCTTCCAATGCCTCCCAGACTGGTGTATGAAGTCCAAATGAAGTATACACCATCCTTGCCTGATAATGTCCAACATTGGAAAGTTTTTAATGATGATGATGAGATAAATAGGTTTCTTCAAGTCGTTGATGATTTTTCTGAAATGCAAATTGACTAAGAAAATGAAGCCTTGCAAGACAACCCCCAATTCCAGCTTAGAAATAAAATTGGCAAAAATAGAATTGTCTAGCTTCCTAGTAATCATATTCCTAAGGGTCTAATTCCTCTTGAAAGGCTGTTTGACCAAAATGATGTGCCTTACAAGGCTGCCCAAAAAGAAGACCTATCTGTAGTCTGTAAGCATGATATAGGGAGTCCAGGTCAGCCTAGATACATAAATTTGTCCACTCATTTGTCTGTTGATCAAAATGCTGAATACTGCAATTTAATGAAGAAATTTGCTGATGTGTTTGCTTGGGAGTATAGTGACCTGAAAACCTATGATAAAAATATTATTCAGCATAAAATCCCTCTGGAGAATGACACCATTCCTTTCAAATAGAAGCTGAGACCAATAAATCCTATGCTCCTCCATATGATTGAAAAAGAAATTAAAAAGTTGTTGGCTGCCAAGATTATAGTTCCTCTTAGATATTCCAAATGGGTAGCCAATCTAGTAGTGGTGAGGAAGAAAAGTGAAGAAATCAGACTGTGTGTTGATTTCAGAAATTTAAATAAATGCTCCAAGAAAGACAACTATCCCCTACAAAAGATGGAGCATTTGCTGCAGAAGGTCTCAGGAGCCAAAGTAATGTCTTTCTTCGATGGATTTTCAGGCTTTAATCAGATTGTTGTGCATCCAGATGATCAAGAGAAGACTGCATTCACCACTCCTTGGGGCACTTTTATGTATGCCAAGATGCCTTTTGGACTGATGAATGTTGGAGCCACCTTTCAGAGAGCTATGGATATAGCATTTGTAGGAGAGAAGGATAAATTTGTCCTTATCTACCTTGATGACATAACAGTATACTCCAGCAACCATCAAAACCATTTATAGTATTTGAAAAAAAAGTGTTTTTGAAGTGCAGAAGGTTTGGGATTTCAGTCAATCCTAAAAAGTCACAATTTTCTTTAGATGAAGGTAAGTTGTTAGGACATGTGGTGTCTGCTGCAGGTGTCCAGATTGACCCAGAAAGAGTAAAAGCAATACAAACTTTGTCTGTCCCAAGATCAAAGAAAGATATCCAATCCTTTTTGGGCAAAATTAATTTTGTAAGGAGGTTTATTCCAAATTTTGCAGAATTGGTGAAGCATATTACCTCCATGTTGAAGAAAGGATTAGAGGTAAGATGGACTGATGCAACAAGAAAATCATTTGAGTCTATTAAAAAAGCTATTATGGAGGCTCCCACATTAATAAGTCCAGATTACAACAGGGAATTCCATGTATTCTCATTTGCCTCTAAAGACACCCTTGCACTAGTTTTATTGCAAGCAGATGAAGAAGGTTCAGAACATCCAGTAGCATTTTTCAGCAAAAATTTAAGGGATGCTGAACTAAGGTATGATATTATTGAAAAATAGGCATATGCTCTTATCAAATCCTTGAAATCTTTCAGAGTTTATATCTTGCATTCCAAGATAATTGCATATGTACCCTCTGTTGCAATAAAATATGTCCTAACACAACCTGATGTTGATGGAAATGGATTGCAAAATTGATTGAATTTAACATTGAATTAAAACCCACCAAATTGGTCAGAGGTCAGGGTCTAGCCAGGTTGTTAGCTGAAGAAAATTGTAGATCATTGGATATAGATTTCCTATATGCAATTGTAGAAATCGGTCAGACAGGCGAAGAAGAGGAAGCAGCTGAACCAGAGAGAAAGCAGCCAGTGGCAGAAAATCTAGCTTCTTATAATTGGTATCTGCAATAATTAATTTCTTGTTGAAGCTAGAAATCCCTTCAGAACTTACTCAATGTCAAGCTAGGACTATAAAGCTTAGGGCAGCTAAATATTGCATCAATGAAAGTCTGCTCTATTGGAGGGATCCATCTGGAGTGCTTTTGAGGTGGCTGTAAAAGAATAGTCAAAAGAAGTTATGCAGCAGTTTCATTCCAGCATGTGTGGGGGGCACCGTTATTGGAAAACCACTGCCCATAAGATTCTCAGAGCTGGGTACTATTGGCCCACTTTATTTTCTGATGTATTTTCTTTAGTTAAATATTGTGATAGGTGCCAAAGATTTGAAGGAAAGTAGCAATTGAAGTCCCTGCCCCTAAAACCAATTCATGCAAAGGGACCTTTTCAGCAGTGGGGCTTAGATTTTATTGGAGAAATCAATCCACATTCCAGTGGCCAGCACAGATGGATATTAGTAGCCACTGATTATTTCACTAAGTGGATTGAAGCAGTCCCTACCATGAAGGCTGATCATAATGTGGTCATGAAGTTTTTGATAGAGAATATCTTCAGTAGATTTGGTTGTCGACATAAACTAGTCACAGATAATGCAGCAGCCTTCAGGGAAAAAGAATTGGTGGAAATGTGTGATTCAATGGGTATTAAACTGGTTCATCCCACCTCATATTATCCACAAGGCAATGGTCTAGCAAAATCTTCAAATAAAAGCCTGATAAGGATAATTAAGAAGCTACTAGAGGACAATAAGAAGAATTGGGATTCCAAGCTTAAGTATGCACTGTGGCCTGACAGAGTGACCATTAAGAAATCCACAGGGAATTCTCCTTTCAATCTGGTATATGGCACTGAGGTTGTATTCTCAATTCAGCTAACCCTCCCCGTGGCAAAATTCCTTCAAGAAGAGCAGAACAAGGAAGAAGACATGGCAGAAAGGATCACTGATTTGGTAGAGGTACATCAGATTAGAGAACAACTGGTTGAAAAGGTTGCAACACATCAGAAAAAGATCAAGGATGCTTTTGACAGGAAGACAAAAACAGATAGTTTTCAAGTTGGAGAGTTGGTTTTGAAGTGGAATGCATTGAAGGAAAAGAAAGGAAATCATGGAAAGTTTGATGCTTTCTGGACAAGCCCTTTCATTATTTCACGGATTCAAGGGAACACCACCTTCATACTAAAAGGTATGGGAGGAGAAGTAGTTTTTGATGGCCCAGTTAATGGGAGTTTTCTGAAGAATTATGTTGTTTATGGTCCTTGGCCTTGAAAGTTGTAAATATTTTGTTTTTATCAGTTTTGTATAGGCAAAATAGATTCCATGCCCAATGGAACACTAGGAATTTTGGCTAATCTATTTTCAACTGGAAAGGCAATGGTCTGCAGGTTCTTGAGACCTCACAGGGAGAATCTTATCCCTAGAAGGAGCCAGTGTTAGCTTTGCTACACAATTTGGTTTTTTAGTCGGGTCAAAGACACTATTATTGTGTGTTTTTTGTAAAAAGGGAAGCTTACAGCAATTCATTTAATCTTTCCCCCCTTCATTTGCTTTATACTCTTATAACTCCCACCACCTCCGTTTCCACCTCCTCTTCCATTCTCCTTATTCTCCCTGAACCCATTATTTCCATTTTCCTCTATAATCCTTTGTAAACTCCGCATAAACCCTTTTTCCTGGCTCCCAGGCATTTTTTGTTTAAATACTATAAAACCTCGATAACCCATCTAAACCTTGATAACCCATCCAAACCCTTTTGCAAACCTTTTCATGTCACATCAGTTTTAAAGAGCACATGTGTATTAACCTTGGCTGTCCGATCATTTCCTGTGGATTTGATGATATTCGTAGCTCCTGCCCTGCAAACCTGCACATACGATAGCCTGTGGGGAAAGCGGTTTTCTCGCCGGACCCACCAGCCACGTGTCACTCATCGTATGTGCTCGCGCCCCTGCTTACAGAAACCACCTGCCATCCCAAAGCGGTGCGGGGAAACCACTTTCCGCCATCCTGTACAACCCCTGTGCGTTATCTCCCGTGCTTGTTAGCCACCCGTCAGCTATTGGATCTGTCGCCCATATCCAACGGCCCTCGTTCATCCACTCCTGTTTGCTCCCGATAGCCACTCCAAGTCAATATCTGCCATCTGTTTACTTCATCTAACGGCTAATATTGCCTTCCTTTCCTACCCATACATCCTCCTGTTGTATTCATCCTGTTGCCCTGTATCATTCACCCGAAGCATGAAGCGATCGCTCACCAAATGCTCTGCGCAGTTAATACTTCACCCACTGCATTCAACACGTTGTACACCTGAAGGACGAGAAGGACAGACTTGAGTAGACAAACACGACATTCCACCAGTTCGTGAAGTACAACAGAGTACTAGAAAGGTCGATTTTGTTCATTAAAACACAGTTTGCAGCAGAGACCCATATCTGATTGTAAATGTGGTTGGTGGTCAGTTATGACCCCTCCACGCTTTGAACAGCAGAGAGATTTTGTGAATAAACTCTATATATACCCAGAAGAAAGATGTAATGAGGGTTTATGGTTGATGAATGTTATTTTGATGTAAAGTTCAACTTCTGGAGACTGTAACTACTGTGATACCTGTAGCTTCTGGTCTTCATTTTCAGCTAATGCAAGCTTCTTTTGCTGTTAATTTCTCACTTTCCACTTCTTCTTCTTTGTTCCAAGCTGTGCCTATTATGCATTTTTCACGTGCTCTTAATGTTTAGCATTAGAGGGGCTGTCATCCCACCTCTGTGTTAGAATCAAGTATGTATTATTAAATTTGTATGCAGGTTTCTGTTATTTTAATGCCAAAGAGCTATCATCCTATCTATGCATTAGGAAATAGATTTGCAGACCTCCTTACTGGTTGTAGCTGGCCATCACAGGGTCCTTTGCATCTGCTGGTGTGATCAATATTCTCCATTTCCACTTAATCCTCAAACTGTGAGTAATTGGTGGTCTAAAGCCTTGTAGTCTGGGGGTGTTCACCCATGTCTGGGGTTAAGCATAGTAGAAGTGGTTATCTGGATTGAATATGCATCATTCCTTCCATTCATCCACCATTTTCCAACATTTTTGTTGAATTTGTAATGTTCCCGAGCATCTCTGATATACAACCTAGGAGAGTTTCTTGGGGTGATAACAGGATCAACAAAAAAATAAGCAGTCCACGCTAAAGAATAAAGGTTGGTTGTAGATGTCACTTCATCATGCATCTTCTTTATGTGCGTCCAAATGATGTTATTATAACATACACTGAGTGTAGATGTAAACACCCTCCTCTCATATCTACCCAAGTAACCAACAAACCAGGGTAAACATGCGTTGAGAGGCTACTCTGATATGATTTAACCTCCTTGGTGAACTTAAGGAAATGGAATTGATGGAAACATATCAACCATACCTTCCACATCAACAACAACACCCCTAGGAGACATCCAAGCCACTTAGGCAGCCTGTCCCTAGGTCCCACTAATCTTTTAGAACTCTTGACCTTTGGAAGTTGTCATGCTATGGGCATGCCAACATCCAGGTACCTCTGGATGCCCTTACAAGCCTGTAAGATAGCATCTAGGGACTTTTTCTAGCAGACCTGTGGCAACGTCCATGGAATTCAAGGCACTTTTCTAGCCCAAAATTTTGGTCATTTCCTAGAACTTGTTATAACTTTTAGAATACATCAAAGACATGATGATGAGACTAATAAACCAAAAGTCAACTCCAAGACTAGGCTTGACCATCCCCAACTGGGACTGACATTCTCTCAAACACTTGGCATCAATGCAATCTACAGGTCTGGGACACAAGACAAAGCATGAATGATTGAAAATGCTTATGAAACATGACAAGAAGGATCACCAACTTCTCCCTTGAGCTATTATAACATCTTTTAGGTATTTCATCCATTATTTTAATATTTAAAACTAATTACATGAAATAACCATGACATGAACCAGTCAATTAACCATGCTTATAACCAACATAAAACCATGTAAATAATAGAGATACAACAACCATTAAATCCACATATAAACAAGTGAAAAAGAAAGAGAACTTATATTTCATTAATCATAGGAAAATTCGACCAGGTTCGGGACTTTCACGTACCACCCGATAGGAGACATAGTTGAACCAAATATTTCTTTTAGCCAATCACCCCTGTGCCATATTCCAAGCATGAATGTGGGATCTCATGGATAAGCCAATCTAAAAACAACCAAGGGAATCCAAAGGTTAAAACACCTCCACCCTCACCAGACTGTGATCACACCAAAACTGGTTCTCCGATTACAACCGAACCAAACTTTGAATTCCATCCAGAATCCATCACTATCCTTAAGGAATTTTTCATCTCCTTGTCTCTCATGCTCTACCGCAATCCAATCTCGGATCACTAGGCCCTAAATTGAGACTAGTCTCTCAAGCTTTACCGCAATCCAAACCCAGATCACTAGGCCCCAAATTGAGACTCCCCCCTCATTATTTATCGTGTATCACACCAAAACCGATAAAGGGATTCCTAGGCCTTTGGGAATGAACCTTGAGACCACCACCGCCCCGGATTTCAAAATCCATTTGACAAACAAAATCTCAAAATCTAGTTAAACATCCCAACATACCATGGCATCTGGAAAAAAGGAAAGGCTAGAATGAAAACCACTGACATAACCTGACAAAACTATGTCACCGACAATAAGAGAACCATACACCAACATGTAAATCCATGCATGTCAAAACTAGCTAGGAAATCACACATGCAATATGTTACCTACAAGTATTCCTGCTGAAGCTGCTTGATCTCACTCTTCCTTGCTTGATCTTTGATTTTCTTTCCTTTCCTTGTCCTTCCTCTACTTGCTTTTCCTTTCCTTGCTCCAAAGAAAAACCTAAGCAAAAACTTGAGCCAAGAGCTTGCCAATTGATCCTTAAAAGCCTTTAAATTAACGAGGCCTCCATTTTCTTCATTTTCCTCCTCACATGCAACCTGTGACCTTTCACCTTACTTTTCTCCTAATTTCATTTATTTTCATAAATAAATGTGCCAAAAATGCCTTTTTTTTTCCTTTTAATGCATTTTCCATTTCCTTTTCCAATCTCCTTAGCCATAATAAACCAAAATGAACATGCACACTAGGATGTCTTGCTCAACATTCATCTTGGAATACACATTCCTTACCCATGGTCTTATTTTTCCTTTGTTAACTTTTATTACATGGAATTTTTACCAGGGCTGTTACAGAACCCTCCCCCTTTGGGAACACCATCCTCGATGTTAAACCACACCAAGACCTCAGAAAAATCGCAAAAAAAACAAACATACTTCCCATGGAGCTTTATAACTTAGGTCATTGTAGTATTTACAATGAAAGACTTGCTCAAAAGAAAAATATCGTGACAACATGAAAACATGCCGCAGAGTAGAGCTTTAAAACACAACTCATTACGGTATTTACAATAACCACATATACACATATGCACATTTTCTAAACCAACAAATAAAGGATATGATGCCTATATCAACCAACAAGGGAATTTATAGGCTCACACCTCCACCTTCAAAGTAATACCAGGATTCACCTCCTTCATGGGAATTCCAGAATCCACTGTCACAGTCAAAGCTGCATCCAATGTCCAATGCTATAATCCTGTGCCACTTGTCCTCTCAATGAACAATTACTGACTCATTGTTCCTGGGCGCACCCCCAATGTGCATCTCATTGCATCTGGCAATTCTAATGACCAAAAAAAATGTATCCCGGACCTTCCCTTCTCTACTACACAGTCCCTCAGGCAATCCAGTCACCCCTTTCATGTAGTCACTCACCTTCCAAGTTCCCCGACATCCCCTATCCTGGGCGATCCATCCCTTGGCAAGGATTCCTTGTATTAGAAAGTCAAACAGCCAAGGCATATACCTTCCTTAAACCATCATACATGTCATAGCATGTTCATGGAAATCAATCCACACTATTTGGTACGAGTGTCCCACAATGGCCCTCATCCTGAAGTGCCTTACCAACATACTGCTGCATGTTCCAATTCCTTTTGTTGTTGAATTTTTTTGCAGTCGATTTCAACCACACAACCGGTCATTTTCATGCTTCGTGTACCAAGCACATAACTTCCATTAGATTCAAATAAATTGAAATAAATCCACGTCATATCTCATTGGTAGCTCATCAATAAGGTACACTTGCAATCATGTTTACTTCTTGTCACAACAAGTTAAACTAGCATCTTTGACCAAATCATCATGTATAAATATATCACATCGGGTTAGCTCAAAACACAACCATCATAGATCAAAATCATAAATCACATGTAACCATCATAAACCAGAATCATAGATCACATGTAATCATCATAGACTAGAATCATAAATCACATGCATAATAAAACTGAAATAAAAGACTAATACTTATCCTTTAATCAATACTTAGCTTCTACCTTTGTCCTTATTTCGTACGCACACCATATCGGTTGCCACAACCGACAAACACCCAGTGCCTTCTCCTCAACCATGTGCACATACATATAGTGTGCATCACACACATACAACCACACATGACATACACACCATGCAATACATGCACCTACACTTGACATACCACACATACACCTACACCCAGTGTACAACACAAAACATGCATCTATACACGATGTACAACACCACATAATACATGTACCTACACCTGGCATACAACAAAACACAATACATGTATTACACAGAGTACAACACAATAAATACACATGTCACGATACCACAACTATACAATGCACATACATAGTACCACATGTCCACAACACAACATTTATGACATGCACACAATACCACACATACACCAATACCATTTGTACAACATGTACACAATACTACCTGTACATCGCACCACCTGCACAAGTGTGCACAACATCACATGTACACAACACCACTTGCACAATGTGTTCACAATGCTACATGTACACTACACCACCTGTACAACATGTACATAATACCACATGGACACAGTACCACATGCACGACATGTACACGACACCACATGTACACAACATCACATGCATGACATGTACATAACACCACATGCACACAACACCACATGTACAACATGTACATGACACCACATGCTCACAATGCCACTTGTACAATCATTCATACAACACCATATGTACATAGCACTGCATATACAACATGTACATAGAACCCTATGTACACAACACTACATATCCAACACGTGCACAACACCACTATATCCAACACTGCATATGCAATATTCACACAACAATATCTATACCACCCTGTACATAACATTGCATAAAAAACATGTACACACACTATATATACACAACATCACATGCACACAACATAACAAATGCAACATGTACAACATATACAACATATGCACAATTGTAGTACAACAAATCCATACCACACTGTCTCTACTAAGAAACCTTGCTTACAATGTATTATCCATGCTTATCCTAGCATGCCGTAAAGAACATTGTTTTCATTCCACTGATGTATCCCTTAGTATAGCCCATCCATAACATATACATAATTTAATCACATAATATCAACTCATAACGACATGATACTAACCTCGTGTTTGTCAGCACTACTCTCCCCACTCAATTCCCCATAAGACCAAGAACCTCGTCATGCCGTTCACCTGCATAGGCAATTATTCCTCCATAATAATGATCCCTGACAAACCTCTTAGACAGTGACATAGATACATGGATACATACATACATATACGTAAACATTAGCACAAAACAATCATGATCCATGCTGACCTTGTCAGACCTGACATACATACATACATACATACATATATACATAATAAACATTAGCATTAAACAACCATGATCCATGAAGATCTTGTCAGACATGACATACATACATACATACATGTATACATATATATACATCAACATAATCATGATCACAATGTAATTACTAGATATCACAAGGTCAAGGTTAAGGGAACTTCTTTTATCTGTGCAACACATGCGCAACATCAAGAATAAAAGTTCCCAACATAGCCAAGGCATATGACACCTCAAATCCATTTAATTGACTTTTCATGTTACCTTTCTCATGACTATACTGCCATTGTCCATTTGCACCAATGGACCGAACCAATTTTACTGATTGTCATAGCCTTACCTTCCGCTGTGCTTACTCGTGCACTGAGCTTCATCCATGTCTTACAATACCTGTTGGGTACCACAAAACTCTCCTCGAGTTCCATTAACTTTCCTCTTTCCCAAACCGATTCCTAAGACTCAAAACATAAAAGTAAAGACAATAAGAAAACAAGAAGAAAACGATGAAAACCAATAACAACACGACACCACAACAAAGTGGCAAGGCCTTGCACCAAACTTAAAAAAATACTGCAAATCAAGCTCAAAAATTCACAAAAGACCAAAAGCATAAGACTGGCAACAAACACATGAATCAATCCCCATGGTTCCTAAGGAAATCTCAACCAGATCCTTCTTCAAGATTTCATGGCAACCTCTCTTGCCATGCAACTCCCTGCATCATACTGTCATAAGAACATAACTATCAGTGCATAAATAAACATAACAATACATCAGTTACCTTACCTTGCTATGCCAAGCACGTTGCTTGCAACTGAACACATCCACACCATCTCTCAAGGGACTCCAATTCCCTTGATAGATCCACCTGTAATTAGAGACTAGCTAATATACCTATCCAATACATGTTCATGAATCTAACACATATCCACATAATGTCAGACAAGATTAAGGTTAAGAAGACTTTTGTATGCAAAGCACCCATTCGTTTGGAATTAGGGGTTCCAAACATAGCCAAAGGAATTCTTTCCCACTTCCTTTCTTTTACCTTTTTACCTTGTTGCAATCAAGGCTTACTATGTATTGTCACATCACCCAACTATTATAAATACATCAATTGTTACCTTGTCATGCTAATACCAAGCATGTTACCCTGCAACTACTCACACATGTCAACCACATGTTCCAAATATCAAGAAAATCCTTTCTATCAATTTGAAATCAACCTTTACCAAGACTAACAATCATGCCATAATCCATAATCAACTCATAGTCATTAGACATAATGCTACAACTGCTACCTATTACACTCAAGTACATATCAACTATCTCAACACGTATGTGTGAGTAAAAACAACTTAAAAAAAGATCATTCCTTGATGCATTCTTATAGCCACATACTCATATCATGCGAGTAATAAAAAATCCAGACAACAAATATGAGTCATAATAGACACCAATACTCAAACACCAATTAAATGACATAATCCAACATTCAAGCACAAAGTAGACAACATAAGCAAGCTCATACCTTAATGTATCTCAAGGGAGGCTATCTTGTCTGCACAATCAAGCTATATTAGCGTGATATAACTTCACAGCATATCAATTCAACCATAAATAAGGTCATGATATCCATAATAGTCACTAGCTAACATGTTCACGTCATAACTCATAAATATTTATTGTTCATGCATAACAATCACTTATGTATGATCAACCTAGATTAGTACAACATAATGTCACAATAAGTTGACTCATACTTGAATGTCATAACCCTAACCATATGAATAGACCAATCCATTTTAGCATAATACATATAACATCAATACCTTAATGTAGTAACCCTAATCATCAAGTTACTAGCATAAAACCACAAGAAGTTATATATCATACTCATTAACAACATATAACCTAATCATTAAGCTAACTATCATATAACAACAACAAATCAACCTATAACATACTCAATAACAACATATAACATATAACATGATCATAACAAGTTAACCTATAACATACTTATCACAACATATAACATAATGATCAAGTTATCTAACATAAAACAACAATAGCAATGCAGACAACCATAGGTTACTATCATTCATGACTATCCAACACGTGCATATGACTACATTAATCAACTAGCATCTATCATGTATGTAACCATAACATGAATAGACATGTACATAAACCTAATGTATA
Source organism: Pinus tabuliformis (assembly GCA_031772625.1). Taxonomy (NCBI): domain Eukaryota; kingdom Viridiplantae; phylum Streptophyta; class Pinopsida; order Pinales; family Pinaceae; genus Pinus; species Pinus tabuliformis. The sequence continues at coordinate 683,869,924 of CM062814.1, read as the reverse complement.
TAACCCTAATTCATATAACAAACCATTAACTAACATACCTGCATGCCAAACATACAATACCTGTATGACAATCTTCTCTTACCCCAAAGTCTAGTGCTGCAACCTCACTCTAATGATTTGCATCTCTTGCTTTATCTCATCAAACACATTAGCGTAATAACATAACAATAACATCATGATGACCTAATTGCATACAATGAACTTATGCACAACAACCTTCACCATGACAATGCATGTATAACAACATATAAACACCAACATGCATAACAAATTCATATACACCCATACACTCATGACGACACATCCCACAACAACACCATCAACCTTCACATGGCAACATCACTACAACCATGATCAACACCATGAAAATGCACAAGCACATGGAATAAAAGCATAAGAAACACATATGCAACCAAAATGAATGCATGACAAACACATTCACCCAAGGAGAGCACAACCATGCTATGATACCAATCTGTAACAACCCTCCTCCTATATCTACCCAAGTAATTGGCCAACCAGGTAAACATGAGATGAGAGGCTACTATGATATGATTCAACCTCCTTAGTGACCTTAAGGAAATGGATCAGTGGAAACCCATCAACCATACCTTCCACATCAACAACAACACCCCAAAGAGACATCCCAACCACTCATGCAACCTGCCCTTGGGTCCCACTGATCTTTTAGACCTCTCGATGCTCTCATGCTATGGGAATGCCATCATCCAGGTACCTATGGATCCTCTCACAAGCCTGCAAGCAAATGTCCAGTGACTTTTCTTAGCAGACGTGTGCCAACTTCTACATAATTCAAGGCACTTTTCTAGCCTAGAATTCCGACCACTGCCCAGAAATTGTTATAACTTTCAGAACCCATCAAAGAAATTATGCTGAGACTAATAAACCAAAAATCAACTCTAGGACTAGGCCTGACCATCTCCAACCAGGATTGACATTCTGTCAAACACTTGGCATCAATGCAATCTGATGGGCCTCTAAATTAGACATAAATTAAGGCCCATGCCTCTAAATTAAATAATAACTTAAGGCCTACGACCATCCTTCATCACATTAAACCTCTCTTTTTGCTTTAGATAAATTATTTTTAACTTTAATATATTCATTAGGAAGGTTTATGAATAATTTAATATTTGTGCCTAATATTATTGATTTTTTGTGGAATATTATGAGAGTATTGGGCAGATTATGAAGAGTTGGAGGAGGAGATAATTTAGGGACTTGTTCCCTACTACTGGAGGATCAATAATAAATAATAAGTCAACAAGATATTATGGAATTATGGCACAAATTGTGGAACTCCAATGATTGAGAAAATCTAGGAATGTGTTCCACCAATCAAGGGGACTAGATCCAATAATCAAGGGATTTTGGTGGGGAAAGCTTCCTCCATTCATGGGGAATTATTCTTAATAATTTTGTATAAGTACCAAGTCAAATTTGCCTCTAGGGGATTATTTTTTTAGTGTTAGTGTGGAGAGAGACTGTATTTTTGCAGCTCCATTGTATTTTCTTGCAGGGATGTAATTCTATTGATGAAAATAATGAAGATTGGTGTCATGTTCTTCTTCTAAATCTTGTTCTCCTCTATAGGTCTCTGAGTTTCCCTGGGCGTGGCCATCCCAGGAGCCTCAGAGCCCTTTTGTATCATTTTCTTTCCTTCTTTTCTTTGCTTATTCAGATGCATCTCTTGTTTTTATTTCTTTATATTTCTACATTTAGAACTAATGATTTCTTGTTGTAGGATTGAGTTAAATGGTTGATGTAAGTTGTTTTGTAGGATCACAAGCATTATTTCATCCTTGGAAAAGATTTGGAAGTTCATAGTAATCATTGAGTTGCTTGGATTAGTCTTCTTATTCCCAAATCTAGATTGTTGGATCTCTAGAATTTATCTTTGCTTTAATTATTATAATAATTAGATCACTTTATTATTTTTAGACTAAGAGATGAGTGTTAGTATAGATGTGTATCAGATCTTGAGAATAGGGATTTAATGTTTGAGTGATAAAAATAGAGATTGAGTTGTCAATTCAGTTAAGATAGTATTTGCTTCATAAAAGAGGAAAGAATGTAATGACAGAGAGATTATTGAGAATAGAGTGAGTATGCGAGAGGTCTGATAGAGATAGGGTTTGAGATTGAAACAGAGGTCAGAGAAAAAGTTGTAATCGAGCCGAGAGGGCCAAGACTCTGTAATTTCCTTTTTGTTGAATAATTAATTGAAGTGTGGTGTGGACGCACTGTTCTGGTGCAAAAACTCTCTTATGACTGTGTATCTGTGTTCTGGACCCTAATTATGTATTTTTCTCTATTCATACATTTTATTTATAAATGACAGTCAATTAGTGTTAAGCATTAATACTGAGTTTAAGTGCTAAACCTTTCATTAAGCGCCTTTATTAAAAGTATGAATTAAGCATATGGGTGGTATTGATAAGTGGGAAGCGGTATCTCGCATGCCCTAAAGGCTATAAACGGTATTCCTAAAATTCATGCAATTAACCTTAGCGAGCGACACGTAGCATGGGAAAACCACTTTTCTTGCATGCTCTCGACCTGGTCTCAGTCGTGCAAGATTTCGATGAGATTGTGTGACAACCGTTCGATTAGATGGGTTACATCGACAGTGGAAATCATCTGGGTTAGTTGGTGAGCGGACAACGCGATATCTGTTGGATCTAGAGAAGTGAGATCAACAACGTGGATTGAAGCGCTTGATAAAAGGAGAAGTCAATGAGGGACCGACAGTCATTGGTCAGATAAGCGGGACCCTCAGGGTGAAAATCCACATACAGAATCTGTTTGTGTGCAACTGATTGGTTACAAAGTTAACCTGTAGTCAAATTACAGACTGCCACCTCATTTTCGTCAAGACAAAAAGACAAAAAGAAAAAAAAATTTATTTTATTCATTTACATGCACAACAGTAGAAGGTTTGATGGTTTGAATATGCATGCTTAGGACAGTAGGACTGCTTACATGTTAACTTAGCATTCCTTTTAGGAGATAATTAGAAAATGGTGTGCTTTAGCGTTTGATTTCATTCTCTTTCCTTGTACTTTCTTTCTTGAAATAGGTTAAGGTTCCATTTCAAGCATTTCATTTTATGCAATTAGTTTAGGATTTGACTTCAGGACCTGCACTCCATTACATCATGACAACAAAGAAAGGACGCATTGTATGTTGCACACATAGTGCCGATACCTCTTAAGTTTGTACGAACCCTGGGTTGATAATTAAAGTCGGTAGCCTTGGGAGTTGCAACATTCTTGTTGCAATATCGAGGCTCATCACTTTTTGGAGTCGTTGCTGGGGAGGTGTCAAGGTATGCATTGTTTTCTTCCTTAGTTGATTCATTTCTTTTTAATTTTTGCAAAAACAAAAAAGAAATATTTTCATTAGGCATATTTAATTTCAAAAGTATAAAATTGCATTGCATTATAGTTTTCATTCAATCATAAAAACAAAAAAAAAATCTCCAACATCAACCCACCCCCCCATTTGAGCACATGGTGCAGTAAGAGCCATATCACCATTCACTTTTGCAAGTAGAAGAAGAATATGGTAAAGAATGTAGAATAAATTGATGGCGATGATGACAATGAGGAAGATCCTATCAGATTTCCCATTCAAGATACTGATGGAAGTGTGCACATGAAGAACATCCTTCCATCTTTTCTTCCAAAATTTCATGGTTTAAGGTCAGATGACCCGGAAACCTTTCTCTTTGAATTTGAAATTGTTTGTAGATCTTATGGTTACTTATCAAAAACTCAAAACCTGAGATTTTTTCCCGCAACATCGAAGGATAGAGCTCTTAAATGGTTCATGAGTTTAGGGACTAATTCAATAAGATCATGGAATGAAATGCAAAGGATATTTCTAGAAAAATATATTTAGATCATGAACTTAAGGAAGAAATATTTAGAATGAATCAGAGAGAAGATGAGAGTCTCAAGGATCTAACAAAGAGGTTCATGTATAATGTTAAGAGGGAAAAACTACATCATTTAGGATCCAACACACTAAAAACCCTCTTACTTAGAACAATTAGGGATGAATGGATTGATCTCCTTAATCTCATGAGTAGAGGTGATGTATATCAATTATCATTTGAGGAAATTTGTGAAACATGCAAACACATATCAAGAGGAAAAGCAAGAGTAGGTAAATCAGCATCAAGATCGATAAGTCAAGCTAAACTTGGAAAGTTGTTTGATGATTTTAAAATAGAAATTCTTAGCAATCTAACAAAACAAGTACAAATGTTAAGAATGCAAGATTAAGGAAAAGAAAATGCTGATATTTGTTTTGTAGAATCACATGATGTTAAACATTGTCCATCATTACCAAGGTTGAAGAAATTTCACCAAGAGGACAATGGAGCAAGTCAATTGCCAATGCAACGATGTTTTGTAGCTCCAAGAGGACCATGGCAGCCTATTCAACCTCATATGATGCAAGAGCCTAATTCACAATTTCAAGCTTATGCACATCCACCTCAAAGTAATTAGAACACACTCTTTCCTTGGCAACATTGGCCATCTCAACCCTAAAACCAATCTTGGCAACAAGGTTAGCAAGGAACTTATGGGAGCCATCCACAATATCCTTAGTATTTTCCTCAATATTCTCCATACCCAACTCCATGTTATCCTTACCATTCACCTCCACCACAACCACAACCCCATCCACATCCATCTCAAATATACACTCCCACTCAACTACCTCTACCACCATTTCCAAACCCACACATTGAAGTAGCTCAACCCACTTACAATGCTGAGGTACAACCCTTCCAAACATCTCCTCTTGAGCTCAATGGTATTCACCATAGCTTAGGAAGAGTATTTCAAAAAAGAGATTCTCTTGATATCATTGAAGGACTACATCCAGAAGAAGAAGATTCGAAAGAGAAGATCAAAGAACCATGGGCTGCAATTGATGAAGAAGAAACATAAAAATTAGAGATTGAGAAATCTCCCTCATGGTTACCATCAAATCCTCCATGTATTCAAGAGAACAATCAGCAAAAAGAGGAAGATTTGAATGTCATGGTAGAAGAAGACATGAAGAATGATCCAGATCAGAAAAAGGGCCAAGGACATCACAACTATATTGAAATATGGTTCCAGACAGTGACTAAGTTGCAGCATCACTCTCTTCCTCAACTATGCTTGTTCCTTTCAAAGTCAAATAATTTGGTCTCTGCAATCTAGGTACATGTCAACGCATACATTTCAAGCCTACACATCATTTTTTCTGTCATCTTGATGTGCACATGGCTCCATTGGAAGTATTCGTATACTTTAAAGTGATTTCATTTTTCAAGTGGGGTAGGGTAGATTTTTTTTTGAAAAAAAAAATAAATAAATAAAAATATCAGGTGAAAACCTCCTTGGAGGCACCTTAGATTGGCTCATTGATTGAAAACCTCCGTGAGGCGGTCAATGGGTTAGGAAAAAAGAAAAATAAGAAAAAAAAAAGAAAAAGAAAAAAAATGAAAAAAAGATAAAATCCTAGGTGAAAACCTCCTTTGAGGCACCTAAGTAGACCTACTAGTTGAAAACCTCCTCGAGGCGGCTAGTAGGCCTAGAAGAAAAAAATAAAAAAATAAAAAATATTTGCTCCATGTATATCTCTGATGAATGCATGTACTCTCCAACATCTGCAAGCAACAAGAAAAAGTTGGTACCCATCATTTTCAAGCTTCTACCATTCAATTTCTTTGTTGTCCTCAAAAACTACAGGATGCTTTGCTTTACTACAAGATACAAAAATACATAGAGCAGAAATTTATTTTTTCGATAACTTGAAAACCATGCATCCATTTGCCAAGATGTTTTAGGGGGGAGATGCATATGGATGATGGTAACATGCTCAAGCAGTTTCAACAAATTCCAATGCACGGGTTCCAAGAAATCGACCTCCATCACCTTCAGCCATTTTTATTTTTTCTCGAGATCCGTGCATCCATTGACCAAAACATAATGATGATGGAAACATGCTAAAAAAGTTTCAACTCAATCCAGTCTATCGTTTGGGATATATGGACAAAAAGTCACTGTCCTATAAACCTACATGATACAGAGCAACACCTACAGGATTGGCAGTGAGCAATTTTAAAGGAGATCCAGAGGTCAAAGAAGCTCATCCAGAGCTTAGCAGCAGCATCAGGATCATCAAAATCACCATCCAACACCTACACATCAACATCAACTTAGCAGCAGCATGCATGTCACTCCAACAACCATCAGGTAGGTACAGGTATGCAATATTCTTGACCTCTTCTCTTGAGCATATTATAGTTACAAATTCATTGTCAATGCATGAGAGATGAGGTTTTATAAGCTAAGGATGGGTCAGCAATCTCAGCTGCCTTCAACTAGTTGATTGCATCTCACTCCTTCACTCATGCAATGATGAAAAGTCAAATTATGAAGGGTGATGATTTCAAGGAATGAGGACAACAGTTAAAATAAGAAATCTTTGCAAAGGCCAAGTCACCACAGCACTCCAAGCCCTCCATCCACTTCATATTCACTATCTATTCATCATTCATTGATCCCATTTCATTCTTGAGAAAAAACAAGAAGAGCATCCTCTCCATTTTCACAAACCTACACTACTCCCTTTAAGCCCTAGCATCATCATCCAATCCCTTTTCATCATTTCTCATCACTCCCATACAGTTAGAAGACTCTGAAGGAAGAAGGAATGACTACTACAGGAAGGAAGAATGCTACTACAAGAAGGAAGAAAAGAAAAAAATGTGCTAAAACCAAAAATGACAGTGCCTAAGAGAGACCTAATCAAAACAGAAAACTCTAAGGCCATTAAGCAATCATATAGGCCACAAGGGGGAAGAAGAAGGCAACAAAAATAAATAAGGCATTCACCATCAAAATATAAATCAAACTGCAGTGATGAAACAAGGTGTTCCAAAAGGTCACCAATGTCTTTCTAGCTTTTGTCCAAGGCCTAAAAATGGGAGAAATGCATGAGAGTCAAGTTGAGGGCCTACCCTAACCCCAGTTTATCATTTATACTCAAAACTAGTTTCCTGTAGTTTTGACAGGAATTCCTACATGATGTCCTAGTTCTCATATAAATGCATTTTGAGGGTGTTAGAGGTGTTCAAATGGCGGAACAAGGTAGCAGAAGGTTGATAAGGGTGTGAATGACCTTGCCAAATTAAAAAAATATTTAAGAACCAATCTTGAATAAGGGGAAGAAGGCAAGCTAATGGTCTCAAGAAAAAATTAATTTTCTTTGCATAAATATGTTTTTGGTCTTGTCCTTGCAGAACTTGCATCCAATATTCATAATGCATAAGAGAGAGGCCACCAGGGCCATGGATGAGGCACAATGAGGACACTAAGTTGCTCAGACGATGAGCAACACTTTCAAAAGGGGGTATGCTAGGCCTCTAAATTAGAAATAAATTAAGGCCCATGCCTCTAAATTAAACAATAACTTAAGGCCTATGACCATCCTTCAGCACATTAAACATCTCTTTTTGCACTAGATAATTTATTTTTAACTTTAATATATCATTAGGAAGGTTTATGAATAATTGAATATTTGTGCCTAGTATTATTTATTTTTTGTGGAATATTATGAGAATATTGGGTAGATTATGAAGAGTTGGAGGAGGAGATAATTTAGGGACTTGTTCCCTACTACTGGAGGATCAATAATAAATAATAAGTCAACAAGATATTATGGAATTATGGCACAAATTGTGGAACTCCAATGATTGAGAAAATCTAGGAATGTGTTCCACCAATCAAGGGGACTAGATCCACTAATCAAGGGATTTTGGTGGGGAAAGATTCCTCCATTCATGGGGAATGATTCCTAATCATTTTTTATAAGTACCAAGTTGAATTTGCCTCTAGGGGATTATTTTTTTAGTGTTAATGTGGAGAGAACTTGTATTTTTGCAGCTCCATTGTATTTTCTTGCAGGGATGTAATTCTATTGATGAAAATAATGAAGATTGGTGTCATGTTCAACTTCTAAATCTTGTTCTCCTCTATAGGTCTCTGAGTTTCCTTGGGCTTGGCCATCCCAGGAGCCTCAGAGCCCTTTTGTATCATTTTCTTTCCTTATTTTCATTTCTTATTCACATGCATCTCTTGTTTTTATTTCTTTCTATTTCTGCATTTAGAATTAATGATTTCTTGTTGTAGGATTGAGTTAAATGGTTGATGTAAGTTCTTTTGTAGGATCACAAGCATTATTTCATCCTTGGAAAAGATTTGGAAGTTCATAATAATCATTGAGTTGCTTGGATTAGTCTTCTTATTCCCAAATCTAGATTGTTGGATCTCTCGAATTTATCTTTGCTTTAATTATTGTAATAATTATATCACTGTATTATTTTTAGACTAAGAGATGAGTGTTAGTATAGATGTGTATCAAAGCTTGAGAATAGGGATTTAATGGTTGAGTGATAAAAATAGAGATTGAGTTGTCAATGCAGTTAGGATAGGATTTGATTCATAAAAGAGGAAAGAATGTAATGGCAGAGAGATTATCGAGAATAGAGTGAGCAAGAGAGAGGTGTGATAGAGATAGGGTTTGAGATTGAAACAGAGGTTAGAAAAACTATTGTAATCAAGCCGAGAGGGCCAAGACTTCATAATTTCCATTTTTTTGAATAATTGATTGAAGTGTGGTGTGGACACACTATTTTGGTGCAGAAATTCTCTTATGAATATGTATCAATGTTCTGGACCCTAATCAGGTATTTTTCTCTATTCATACATTTTATTTATAAATCACAGTCAATTAGTGTTCAACGTTAACACTGAGTTTAAGTGATAAAACTTTCCTTAAGTGCCTTTATTAAAAGTATGAATTAAGCACGTGCGTGGTATTGATAAGTGGGAAGTGGTATCTCGCGTGCCCTAAAGGTTGTAAATGGTATTCCTAAAATTCACGCGATTAACCTTAGTGGGTGACAAATAGCATGGGAAAACCACTTTTCTCGCATGCTTTCAACCTAATATTGGTCATGCAAGATTTCATGCAAGATTGCATGACGACTGTTCAATTGGACGAGTCACATTGACGGTGGAAATCGTCCGGGTTAGTTGGTGAGTGGATGACGTGATATCTGTTGGATCTGGAGAAGTGAGATCAATGACGCGAATTGAAGCACTTGATAAAAAGAGAAATCAACTAGGGACCAACAGTGATTGGTCAGATAAGCGGGACCCTTAGGGTGAAAATCCACGTACAAAATCTGTTTGTGCATAGCTGATTGGTTACAAAGTTAACTCGTAACCAAATTATAGACTGCCACCTCATTTTCGTCAAGACAAAAGGAAAAAAAGAAAAACAAATATATTTTATTCATTTACATGCACAACAGTAGAAGCTTTGATGGTTTGAATTTGCATGCTTAGAAAAATAGGACTGCATACATGTTAACTTAGCATTCTTTTTATGAGATAGTTAGAAAATTGTGTGTTTTAGCATTTGATTTCATTCTCTTTCCTTGTAATTTCTTTCTTGCAATAGGTTAAGGTTCCATTTCGAGCATTTCATTTTATGTAGTTAGTTTAGGATTTGACTTCAACACCTACACTCCATTACATTATGACAATGAAGGAAGGACACACTGTATGCTGCACACATAGTGCCGATATGTCTTAAGTTTGTACGAACCCCGAGTTGATAATTAAAGTTGGTAGCCTTGGGAGTTGCAGCATTCTTGTTGCAATACCAAGGCTCATCACAATCTATAGGTATAGGATACAAGATAGATCATGAATGATTGAAAACTCTTATGAAACATGACAAGAAGGATGACCATATTCTCCCTTGAACTATTATAACATTATTTAGTTCTTGCATCCATCATTTTAACATTTACAAGTAAATACATGAAATAACCATGACATGAACCAATCAATTAACCATGCTTATAATGAGCATAAAACCATGTAAATAATAAAGATACAACAACCATTAAATCCACATATAAAAAATGCAAAAGGAATAAAAATTAGCTTTCATTAATCATAAGCAAATCCGACTAGGTTTGGGACTTCCATGTACCACCTGATCATAGATATGGTTGAACCAAATCTTTCTTTCAGCCAGTCACCCCCATGCCATATTCCAAGCAAGAATGTGGGATCTCATGGATAAACCAATCCAAAAACAATCGAAGGAATCCAGAGGTTAAACCACCTCCACCCTCACCAAACCGTCATCACTCGAAAACTGGTTCTCTGATCACAACCGTACTGAACTTGGAATGCCATCCTAAATCCATCACTATCCTTGAGGAATTTTTCATCTCCTTATCTCTCAAGCTTTACCAAAATCCAATCTAGAATCACTAGACCCTAAACTGAGACTAGTCTCTCAGGGTTTACTACAATCCAAACCCGGATCACTAGGCCCTAAGTTGAGATTCCTCCCTCAGGCTTTACTGCGTATCCTACCAAAACTGGTCAAGGGATTCCTAGGCCTTTGGGAATGAACCTTGAGACCACCTCCACCCCAGATTCCGAAATCCATTTGACAAACCAAAGCTCAAAGCTGAGATAAACATCCCAACATACCATGGCATCCAGAAAAAGGCAAGGCTAAGATGAAAACCACTATCATAACCCGACAAAAATATGCCACTGACAACAAGAGAACCATACACCAACATGCAAAGCCATGCATGTCAAAACTAGCTAGGAAATCACAGATGTAATATGTTGCCTGAAAGTATTCCCGCTGAAGCTGCTTGATCCTGCTCTTCCTTTCTTGATATTTCCTTTCCTTTCCTTTACTTTCTTTTCCTTTCCTTTCTCCAAAGCAAAACCCAAGCAAAAAATTAAGCCAAGAGCTTGCCAATTGATCCTCATAAGCCTTTTTATTAATGAGGCCTCTATTTTCTTCATTCTCCATTATTTTCCTTCATTTTCCTTAATTTTCCTCCTCACATGCAACTTGTGACTTTTTACCCTACTTTTCTCCCAATTTCCTTTATTTTCATAAATAAATGTGCCAAAAATGCCTTTTTTCCTTTTAATGCCTTTTACATTGCCTTTTCCAATCTCCTTAGCCATAATAAACCAAAATGAATACCCACACCAGGATTTCCTACTCAACATTTAGCTTGGAATATGTGTCCCTTACCCATGGTCTTATTTTTCCTTTGTTAACTTTTATTACATGGAATTTTCACGAGGGCTGTTACAATAGAAAATTTGATAAATCAAGTGCTTTCTGTCACGGAAAGAGTGCAGTGGGAAGACCTCAAATGTTCATGTATGCACCACATATATCCTTGAATTTATGAGATAGTGTGAAAATTATGGTTGAAGATGGTTTTAATGTCATAATGGTTTGGGACAAATTAATCTCTGATGTGGAGAACCAATCTGGCGAGTTATTCACAGGGGTGGGTCGAGACACTTTAATGACAAGGATGGATATTTCTAAAATTTATAATAATATTAAACAAAAATAATATATGATGGATGATAATGATCCAACAAGTATCGAATTTTGGTATAATCTATTTCCAGCCAATTTCTATTTTTATCAAAAACAGGATATTGTGCAAAACATACCATTCATTATAGGCATAAAAACACATTGGATGCGTTCCATGATGGTGACACATTCACACAACAATGTTATGCCAATGGATTCTAAATTTAGTACAAATATGTATGGGGTGTGTATTATCAATCCTTTCATTCCTATAGTGATCGAAATGACACATTTTTTGTTGAACATAATACTTATAATAATGTGTTTTGAATGTAGTATCAACTATATACATTAATGGTATTCGACAAACATTGTAATGGTGTCCCAGTGGCTTGGGTGATTTTTTCAAGCAACACCACAAAGGATATTAAAAAATGGTTGGCATCTTTATTTGCAATGGGGATGAAAGAGCGTCCAAATTGGAATGTAAAATCATTTATCACAGATGATGTTGTTGTTGAGATTCAAGCATTAAGGTACCATATTTGTTTTTACAAAAGAAATATGAAAAGTATATTTCATTCATAATTTACTCTATTCTAATGTTGTACCATTTAGATGTCTAACAAATTCCTCCATCCTATTATGTGTATGACACATCCATCGAGCATGGGTGAAAAATGTTGGAAACAAAGTTAAAGAAAAAGAAAACAAAGTCTGCATTTTATATGCTTTAGGGAAAATAATGCACTCTTGCAAGGATGATGAGTTAGTATGAAAATATGTTGTAGGAATATTTTATGAATTTAGTGAAGAGGAACATTATTTGAAATATTTTGACACCAGTTGGCTATGTAATGATAAAATATTGATGCAGGAGCATCTGGACTTAGCCAGCAATGTGAAAGTTTGTTCACATGTTGTGGCTAAACAAGTTGAATTTCATTGACCTGATTGGTCAAAAGGAAATTTTACTGAGAGGGTTTGATCTCTCAAGAAATGAGTTGTATTTCATTATTGTAATAAGTTAGAAATTGTCTTATTTTAGGCTCAAAGATGAGTTTTTAGCATAGGTGTAAGGTAGAGCTAGGAATTAGAAGATTTGCTGTTAGATTTATTAAAAATAGGGATTGATTTGTTAGACACAGTTAGAGTGATATCCGATTGATAAAAGGAAGGAAAAATGTAATGAAGAGAGAGAGGATTGAGTGGAGCAAGAGTAGGAATAGTGTGTGGATTGGGTTTTGAGACAGAGGTCTTTCTTTTTTGTAATCAGGCCCAAGGCCGAGACTTTGTAAGTATTTTATTATGAATGAATAATATTGTTTGTATGATTGATTATTAGTTTGTGGAAACCCTTGTACACTGTCAGATCCTTTGTATTTGGCAGAGTGTTATTTCCTTTGTTATTCTGTGCTTCATGTCGAAATCGCGGGTTTTATAGAAGTCCGAGGCCTTTTCTCTAAATTTCATTGTTTGATCTGCTTAAATCCAGACCGTCAGATCACCTTTATCGGGTCGACGGAGTTTATTATGTAGTTTCTAGCTCACAAGTGTAAAACCCAGTTTACACTAAAAATGAGCGCAAAACATAGTTGTATTTAGAATCTAGACTTGAAACATTTATAGGCAAGGATCTATACCATATCAGGTCCATAAGGCTGATATCAGATCGACGCTTTGAAGCATAAGGAGACTGGAAATTGGACATTGCGACTTATGCCGGCCGATTAAATTGCAACCGTTGGATCATGATCAACCGTGACCATTGGATCACTAAGCGACCTCTCTACAGTGAATGGTTATCAGGCGCGTTAAAAGTTGTAAGTGGTTTTGAAGGTCCGACATCTAATCCCATTGAAACGTTGACACGTAGTAAAGGAGGAGGGGGAGAAAATCGTTTATTGGGCAGTTAAACCCTGGTCTATTGTCCTGCCCGAAATCTCCGAAAACCATAAGATCTCACAAATCCAGATCAATGGTCACCAAAGATCGATGCGTTGACTTTTGGCATATGATGAGCACGCCGATTAAAAAAAGGTAAAATCCCATTGTTTTGACTTGTTTTTCAAGCATTTCAGTTTAAAAGAAAAATATTCAGGTTATAATTAAAAGGGGATCCGCGAGGTGATTTGGGGTTTTCTTGAGTTCTGCTTCCGCACTGCGTCATTTGTGGTATCAGAGCAGAAGCTAAAGTTGATTGCAGCAAAAATGCTGCCAAGGAGAGGAGCTGACATTGGTCGAGGAAGACCTGAAGCAAATGCAATTCTATTGGAAGAGGTCTGGAGTCTGCGTGTGAGAATGGAGATAATTGAGACTGCCCGGAGAAGAGCACTTGATGAAGGAGATGATAGTTCTTTAGAAGAATCTCCTAAGGAGGAAGTAGACGAAGACAATGAAACTACCAAAGTCATCATGATGTTGGCAAAAGCAGGAGGAAAACCTAAGGTGGAAATCCCTATGTATGATGGGAGTCTGAATGCAAAAGAGCTAATGGATTGGATCATATCCTTAGACAAGTACTTTGACTATGAAGAGGTTGATGATAAGAAGATGGTGAAGTTTGCAGTTACTAGATTGAGGGGTCATGCAACTATCTGGTGGGATGAGGTACAGACATCAAGAACGAGGAAAGGGAAGTCCAAGATCAAGTAATGGGACAAAATGGTAAGTAAAATGAAAGCCAAGTTTTTACCTAAAGATTATTAGTTAAATCTTTTTAAGAAATTGCAAAATTTAAGGCAAAAAGGAATGTCTATTAAAGAATATACAAAAGAGTTTTATAGATTGAGTATTAGGGTAGGACATGTAGAGGATGATATGGAAAAGGTAGCTAGATATATAAATGGTTTAAGGTATGATATACAAGATGAGATTAGCTTGTTAAGTCTGAAAACTATTGAGGATGCCTATCAAGCAAGTTTGAAGGCAGAAGAGAAGATATTGAGGAAACAAAGTTAAAAGAATAGAGGAAGAAGCTTCATAAGGGGTAGAGGAACTACTAGACCAAGGGGACAACAATGTCAGCATGAAGCAAGAAGCTCAAGTAGCAGACCACCACAGAGGGGAGAATTTAATAGAGGAAGATTTGTGCCTAGAGGAATAGGGCGAGGAAGAGATGTTCAGTGTTATACATGTGGAGAATAGGGACACATGTCATGGGACTGTCCTCATAATAAACCAGCACGTTAAAGGAATGCGAATGTGGCTGAGGCAAAGCGAGAACCACCTCAACTTTTGGAAAAGGAAGAACCCCTTGAAGTAGGTGAATCACTGTTATTGAGAAGGACTTTTCTTAGGGCAGAGCCGGAGATTAGAGAACCAACACAGAGGAAGAATTTGTTTAGAACTACTTGTAAATCAAAAGGTAAGTGTTTTAAAGTAATAATTGATAGTGGAAGCACTGACAATCTTGTTTCTATAGAGATGGTGGACAAGATCAGACTAGCCAAGACCATGCACCCTACTCCTTACAAGGTATCATGGTTACAGAAGGGACATCATATTATTCTGACTGAACAATGTAAGGTGGAGATACAAATTGGTACGTATAAAGAAGTGATATTATGTGATGTAATGCCCATGGATGTATGCCATGTATTGTTGGGAAGACCATGGAAATTTGATGGAAAAGTTATTCATGATGGAAGGAGAAACACTTATACTCTAGAGAAGGATGGAACTAAACACACATTGCTGCCATTGAAGGATGATGCTGACAAAGGAACACCTGGAAGTAGTATTATGCTGATAAGTGGAAAAGAAGTAGTGAAGAATGAGGAGTTGCATTTTGATATTGTGGGAAGACCAAAGGTAATTTTTACTTCCACAAACTTGGATGATTTTCCTGAAGAAGTTAAAATTCTGTTAGATGATTTTGCTGATATTATTGTGGATGAGTTGCCAAATGCATTGCCACCGATAAGGAGTACTAGTCATCATATTGATCTAATACCAGAAGCAAGTTTACCAAATAAAGCAGCATACAGATTAACTCCTCAAGAGAACGAAGAAGTTGGAAGGCAAGTGCAGGAGATGATGGATAAGGGGCTAATTAGAGAAAGTCTTAGCCCATGTGCTATACCAACAGTACTCAGTCCAAAGAAAGGAGGAGAATGGCGTATGTGCACAAATTCCAGAACCAGCAACAAGATCATAATTAGGTATATATTTCCTTTGCCATGCATGGATGATTTAATGGACTGTTTGAGTGGATCAAAATACTTTACTTAAATAGATTTGAAGAGTGGATATCATCAAATAAGAATACGAGAAGGTGATGAGTGGAAGACTGCATTTAAAACAAACAGTGGGTTGTATGAGTGGTTAGTGATGCCTTTTGGACTCACTAATGCACCTAGCACATTCATGACATTAATGAATGAAGTCTTGAAGGAATATGTAGGCAAGTTTCTTAGTTTTTATCTTGATGATATTTTATTTTTTAGTAAAAATAAGGAAGAACATTTAGAACATCTTAAGTTGGTTATAAGAACTCCGTAGAAAGAGAAACTACTGATAAATCTAAAGAAATGTAGTTTCATGAAGTAAGAATTGGTTTACTTGGGATTTGTAATTTATAAAGAAGGTTTGAAGATGGATCTAGGGAAATTCCAAGCAATTTGGAACTGGCCTATTCCTAGAAATATATTTGAGGTAAGAAGCTTCCATGGTCTTGCAAGTTTTTACCAAAAGTTTATCAAAGGCTTTAGTCAGATTTGTGCACCCATTCTTGAAACAATTAAGGATATCAATCAGCCATTCAAGTGGACAGAAGCAGTAGATAGAAATTTTAATTTGCTGAAGAAGAAAATCACAAAGAAACCAATTTTGGCTTTACCTGATTTTGAAAAGGTATTTCAAGTTGAAACATATGCTAGTGGAGTTGCAGTTGGCTTAGTTTTGAGTTAGGAACAAAGACCAATAGCATACTTTAGTGAGAAATTGAATGAAGCTAAGAAAAAGTATTCTTCTTATGATAAAGATTTTTATGCTATTGTGCAGGCCTTGAAAAAATGGAGACATTATTTGCTACCAAAAGAATTCATATTATATTCAGACAATCATGCCTTACAGTTCATCAATAACCAGCCGAAGCTGAATCAAAAACATGCCAAGTGGGTAGAATTTCTGCAAAGCTTTACTTTTGTAATAAAGCACAAGAGTGGTAAGTTAAATAAAGTAGCAGATGCATTGAGCAGGGTAAGTTTTATTGTGCAAGAATTCAAAGTGGGTGTTGTAGGATTTGAGGAAATGATTGAAATGTACAAGGATGATGCAGATTTCAAAGATATCTATACAACAGTTTAGAATCCAATGAGTCATAACAGTAGTCATTGGTTGGTCTACCTCATTCAAGGAGGCCTGTTGTTTAAAAGCAACAAGTTGTGTATTCCCAAATGTTCCATGAGGGAAAACATAATAAAGGAGAAACATAGTGGAGGATTATCTGGTCACTTTGGACAAGATAAAACCTTTGCTCAGGTGAATGCTTTTTATTATTGGCCAAAAATGCAGACTGATGTTAAGAAATTTGTTGAGAAGTGCAGGATATGTCAGCATGCAAAAGGAAGGAGTCAGAATGCAGGATTGTACCAACCATTGCCAATACTAGACCGACCGTGGGATGCAGTTAGCATGGATTTTGTTCTGGGATTACCAAAAACCCAGAGAGGGAATGATTCCATTTATGTTGTAGTAGATAGATTTTCCAAAATGGCACATTTCATTGCATGTAGGAAAAATAGTGATGCAACACATATAGCTAATTTATTCTTTTCAAAGATTGTAAGATTACATGGGTTACCTGTAAGTATTGTGTCTGATTGAGATACCAAGTTTGTAAGGCATTTCTAGAGAACTCTTTGGAAAAAACTGGGTGCTAACCTTAGTTTTAGTTCAGCATACCATCCTCAAACAGATGGATAGATCGGAGTAGTAAACAGGAGCTTGGGAAATATATTGAGAAGTTTAGTGTATCAAAATCCTAAGCAGTGGGATTTAGCACTAGCTCAAGCTGAGTTTGCTTATAATGATACTCCAAACTAAAGTACTAGAATGAGTCCATTTCAAATTGTTTTTGGAATGAATCCAAGAGGTGTGTATGAGCTCAAGGATTTGGCAAAGTAGGAGACCAAAAGTGCAAAAGCTGAAGAGTTTGAAGAACAGATGTAGAGACTACAGGAAGATCTCAAAGGAAAATTGTAGGAAAGAAGCCAAAAATACAAACAGAGGATAGATATGAAAAGAAGAGAGAAAGAATTCCATGTGGGAGATTTAGTGATGGTGTATTTGAGAAAATAAAGATTTCCTACTACGACTTACAATAAACTGAAAATGAAAAAGATAGGACCATGTAGAATTGAAAGAAAGTTTTCAAGTAATGCATATGAAATTGAGTTGCCAGAAGGGATTGGAATATCACCTATCTTCAATGTTGCATATTTGTATCCATACAAAGAGGCAGAGACAGTGCTATAGGAGGAAACTACAGGAGAAGTTCAAATTGTGAACTAGTAAGAACAAATGCCAAAGACAACTAAGAAAGAAGTGGAAGCTGTTTTGGAGAAAAGAGTATCCAAAAGAACCAAAGGACAAACTTATTTCCAAGATCTAGTCAAATGGAAAGGACAACAAGTGGAGGATGCTAGCCAGTTGACAACAACAGAATTGCAGAGGTATGGAGCAAGTCTTGAAAGTTTGAAGGATGATTCTTTTCTTCCCCGGGAGTCTGATTCAAGAGCATCCAGACTTAGCTAGCAATGTAAAAGTTTGTTCACATGTTGTGGCTAAAACAAGTTGAATTTCATTGACCTGATTGGTCAAAAGGAAGTTTTACTGAGAGGGCTTGATCTCTCAATAAATGAGTTGTATTTCATTATTGTAATAAGTTAGAAATTGTCTTATTTTAGGCTCAAAGATGAGTTGTTAGCATAGGTGTAAGGTATAGC
This sequence comes from Pinus tabuliformis, assembly GCA_031772625.1. Classification (NCBI taxonomy): domain Eukaryota; kingdom Viridiplantae; phylum Streptophyta; class Pinopsida; order Pinales; family Pinaceae; genus Pinus; species Pinus tabuliformis. The sequence goes on along the minus strand of CM062814.1, from coordinate 683,851,499 downwards.
CAAGAATTAGAAAATTTGCTGTTAGATTTATTGAAAATAGGGATTGATTTGTTAGACACAGTTAGAGTGATATCCGATTGATAAAAGGAAGGAAAAATGTAATGAAGAGAGAGAGGATCGAGGAGAGGATTGAATGGAGCAAGAGCAGGAATAGTGTGTGGATTGGGTTTTGAGGCAGAGTTATTTCCTTTTTGTAATCAGGCCCAAGGTCAAGACTCTGTAAGTATTTTATTATGAATGAATAATATTGTGTGTATGATTGATTATCAGTTTGTGGAAACCCTTGTACACTGTCAGATCCTTTGTATTCGGCAGAGTGTTATTTCCTTTGCTATTCTGTGTTTCATGTCGAAATCACGGGTTTTATAGAAGTCCGAGGCCTTTTCTCTAAATCTCATTGTTTGATCCGCTTAAATCCTGACCGTCGGATCACCTTTATCGGGTCGGCAGAGTTTATTATGTAGTTTCAGGCCCACAAGTGTAAAACCCAGTTTACACTAAAAATGAGTGCAAAACATAGTCAGATTTGGAATCTGGACTTGAAACATTTATAGGTGAGGATCTATACCATATCGGGTCTGTAAGACCGATATTAGATCGGTGCTTTAAAGCATAAGGAGCCTGGTAATTAGACATTGCGACTTGCAATTGGGCAATTAAATTGTAACTGTTGGATCACAATCAACCACGATTGTTGGATTGCTAAGCGGTCTCGCTACAATGAATGGTTATCGGGTGCGTTAAAAGTTGTAAGTGGTTTTGAAGGTCTGGTATCTGATCCCATTGAAATGTTGACACGTAGCAAAGGAGGAGGGGGAGAAAACTGTTTATCGGGCGGTTAAACCCTGGTCTATTGTCTCACCTGAAATCTCTGACAACTATCAGATCTCACAGATCCAGATCAACGGTCACCAAAGATTGATGCATTGACTTTCGGTGTATGACGAGCGTGACGATTAAAAAAAGGTAAAATCCCATTGTTTCGACTTTTTTTCAAGCATTTCAGTTTAAAAGAAAAATAGTCGGGTTATAATTAAAAGGGGATCCGTGGGGTGATTTGGGGTTTTCTTGAGTTCTGCTTCCACGCTGCATCAAATATATGTGTTATGCAACATCATATCATGACTATTACTCTGTAATTGAATGTTTTTAGTCATTATCTTTTATTTGACAATGATTTTAAGTCATTACCTTTTCCAGATATGTGAGCAAAATCTTATTAGAAGTTTCCACATTCTAATCAAGACACGAACAACACAATTGAGTCCTACCATATGCATATAAAATATAGGTACTTATATGAGGCAAATAATGCCTGCCACAAACGTGTGGATTGGCTAATATTTGTGTTGTTGAAAAAAATTGAACTATATTATATTCAAAATCAATGTTTAAAATAAGTAGGAGTTATAAAGCCTAGAAAGTGTAAGAAACAAGATACTCTCTCAAAGTCTAGAGAAATTCAGATACGAGATGAAGGTTGTTTGCATGGCCCTAAGAGTATAAATGAATATATGGTTCATAGCCAAAATAAGAATACTCCTCATACCTGGTATAATGTCATATACATAGGGTTCGAGTTTAATTTTTGTAGGTTTGATTGGGAATTGAATGGAAATGTTTGTAAGCATAACTTGAAAGTTCAAATGTGGGCTAGTGAACATGTTTGGACTTTAACATTTTGCAATTTTTTCTAGTCCTTTTACTAAAAGTCCTATATTTTTAGTTGATTTAAATCAAGCAGGTACAATGAGTCCGCTGCCTCAACACCAATCAAGCATTCACCATTTTCCTATTTTATCAAAACCTATTGATTTTGCAACTATGACATTGAACAATTCAATATCTGAGATTGATAGATCAAAAGTTGTACGTGCATCAATCAACAAAAAGATAATGGATATATTAAATCACGTGCCTACAAAATTGGAGAGTTTTGAAGAAATTGATAATGACAATGATGAGATGTGTAGCAAATTTAGTAAAGAGACATTCAAATTTTGCCATTGTGATGTCTCCATCAAGAATCATGACTAATAGAAAACATAGTTTTTGAGCCTACAAAGTAAAAATATATGACATGGTCATGAAAGAAATTCAAGGAAGGAAAAACCACAATTTAAAAAGGTTGGGCAAGTTTGCTCAAAGTCAAGGAAGAGCATGGACAAGAAAATGAAAGTAATTTCTTCAAAAGAAGAAAGAAATGTTGATGGATCTACATCTCATAATGAACAAAGGCATGTTTGACAATTAATTTCAGATGATATTGTCAAGGGTCCAATAGGTACACATTTATTCTTTATTGTTTATATATATATATATATATATATATATATATATATATATATATATATATATATATATATATATATATATATATATATATATATATATATATATATATATATATATATATATATATATATATATATATATATATATATATATAATTGAATGAGTGCTTATCTAATTAAATATTTAGTGCTTTATGTCATGCAATCAACTCTAACTTTATTTTTTTAATGGTTTCTAATAAAAGCTCTATCAAATAATGTAGCAATTCAAGAAATTGGCACAAACATGCCGACAAGCCCATTGATTCCAGATTTGAACATGTGAAGTTTGATGAAAGGTAAACTTAATATCAAAGTTAATAATTTTAGTGTAGGGATAGAATAATCATGGACAAATGTCGGATTCCTCTAGCCACATTTACATAATGTTAGTTGGGAAAAACGTTACTCCTTTTGTTATCATTTTCTATAATATTTGAATTTAAATTAATAACATATCTTAAATTCATATATGCGTTTGACTGATCTTATACTCATAATATGTGGGAATGAATTTTTTCTTAGTAATATTCATATTTTTTTTGAACAATGCTAAATCTTTTTCTTTGTTAATGTTTTTATTGTCATGCAGTTCTAGACAATGAAGATGTGCCAAGGTTGATGTTTGTGATAGGGGAGTGGGAATAAACTTAGAAGAGAATAACTTCATAGGCCTATGAACCATTTTACAAAGTATTAGTGTCTTTATTTTTTAAACAAAATTTCCAATGCAATGTAATGAACTATTTTTTGAAATGAAATGAACTATTTTTTCCAATGAAATGTAATGAACTATTCTTAGAGGAGACTTAGTTCTAAAATTCAATTCTTATACTAAATATTGGTGTAATTTTAATGTCAACATTGATATCAAATGGTAATATATACACTGTTATGGTTTACTATGATTTTTTGAGAATAAGTGAAGTATTATATAAATGGTTTGTTATCTATTTAAGGCGAATAAGAAATTCATTTCATGTAATTTTATTATTATTAAGCAATTGTATGATGAAAATTACTAGTTCTTTTCAATAGATATGAAAGCTACCCCCCCTAAAAGATAAATATAAATAGAATCTATTTTACCTATACATTAACATGATTACTTTATATAGTAACTAAATATACAATTATAATAGAAAAATATTTAGTATTAATATTAATATTAATTATTGCTTTCGTCAAGTAACGTTATAGTAAGATAAATAAAATAATAACTACATAAAAATGTAATAATGGAAATTATTCAATATTAACCAGAAATATTAATAACAAAAAAAGTATTTCATTGTTAGCTATAAACAAAACACTTCAATGTCCATAGTAGATAACATAATTAAATAGATAATGTAATTGGCAGTAAATAATTTTAATTTTATCCATGTGTGCTGTTAGTGTTGGTATCTTTATCCCTCTGTTAGAGATCAAATTCTCTTGTTGTATTGCATGTTAGGTGTCTCACCCCATCAGCTACATTCCATTAGGGTCATGGATCATTTGACGGTAGTGGCTTATTATATATTTTCCCTCATGTGCTGGCCTATTTTCATTCATCTAGATCATCTGCAGTCAATTTTTGTCTTTAAATCTGTAAAAGTCATTTTTAGGGTTTTAGGTCTCATTAGGTCTAGGGTTTTTGTCAATAAAGTCTCAAAATGCTCAGTGATGGCCAATAGGCACATGGGGAGGTCAAATAAAGTTCCAGTAACAATAATTTCCATAAACACTCACTCAGTGATTGATTTTTCCTCAAAACCCTGTTTTGAGGAAAAACAGAGTATTTTATGTATAAATTTGATGTATTTTAGTTCTTTCATATGTAAACAACTTCAATGGCAACCCTGGTCACCTTGCCAAGCTTCAGCAACTCCATCTCCTACAAGGCAAACAAAAAATCAAGTCATTCAGTTCATCAAAGGTAAAAATGAAGTAAACTGCCCAAAAACAAGGTTTTAAAAGTAAGTCACAATGCAAACATTATAAAAGTGGGTTTCATGAGTGAAGAATCAAAATCTCTTGTATATAACTCATTGGTCATGTTCAAAGGGCTCATTTGCATTCAAAGAAGAATATTGAGCAAGAGAAAGGCTGTGCGGGAGAAAAATGCAAGATTGCAGCAAAAACTGTGCAAGTTCAGGGGCGCGACGCATTGGGTTGCTGGCGTAGTGCATAGGGCTGGCATGGCACATTAGGTTTCCCTCCACAGTGCAAAAAATACACTGGCACGACGCATAGAGCAGGTGCGGTGCGTTGGGTTTTTGGCACAGTGCATAGAGCTGTAAGCCCGATTTCACCCATAAACTCTCTCAAATTTCAAAATTTGCTCAATCCTATGGTGTGCAAGTAAGTCAAGCCTTATTCCCTTGCTAGTGAATGAGTTTCTCTTAAAATTTATGGTGGTTTAGTGAGATAAAACTCAAACCCTACCTCCTTGCAATTTTTGCTCAAAAACAATTGCCTAGGGTTTGCATTTGTGTTTTTGCTGCCAAGTCCACTCCATCACTCCCTCACTCTTTGACTCCATTTATTTTCTAGTTTCATCCACTCATTCCCTAATTCCCATATTCCTAAAATTCCCTAATTCCCATATCCCTAACTCCCACTATCCCAAACCCTAGTTACAAATTCCTAAACCCTAATTGTTATCCCTAAGCCTACATACTATTCCCTAAACCCCCTATTTCCAAAAAACTTGTCAATAACATTCCCAAAACCCCTCATACCCTCTCCCTCCATAGTCCCTCATACATTCTCATCCTTGGTAGCAGAAAACTAAAAACACCATAAATCTCTTCATACTCATCAAGAAAACTCACACATTAGCAAACATGGAGTTTGATCCCTCCTATGACCGAGATGAGGAGACACACAATGATTCTCCTAGAGAAATGCATGCACCAAGAAGACCTCACAAGGGTGGCAAACATATACAAGAGGAGCCTACTTCACTTGCCGAGCTGCAGGCCTGTCCTCTTGCTGTCACATGTTTTCAACACCAATCCTGTTATCAGTTCTGTGAGATGGTAGAGAGAGTCCAGTACCATCATGAGTTGGCCAGGTTGTTTGTGCTCCATCTTCAAAATGGCCAAGTCACTCTAGCAGGTGTGACATTCACCTTGACACCGGAGTCTATTTCTCTAGCAACTGGCATTCCCAATGTTGGTGAGCAGTGGAATAAGAGGCAGCAGATTGACAGAGAACATTATGAGCCTTACATCAAGGTTGGTTATTTAAGACATCTCAGCAGAGTTTTTCCCTTTCGGTATCTGAAAGACTCATATGCTCCCTTGATGAAACTCATAATTAAATATTTCAGCTGTGAGGGCCAGTTTTCTCACCTATATGCCTACCATATCAGATTGTTGATGCACTTCACTAGGGTGAGAATGATGAATCTCCCTTACTTTATTTGCTGGAACATTGAAAAGACGACCACCTTAGTGCACAAGAAGACTCCTCAGTAGTAGTATAACATCATATATCATTTTGCGCTAATCAAGATTGTGGTCATGCATCAACTTGGTTTACAGAACATCTCATGGGAGGATTTCATTTCACATGAGGTCTTCACCACTCCTCAAGTACCTCCAATAGATTTTCATGAGACAGGTGGACCTTCACATCAGCAGGAGCTTCATGAGACACAAACTACTAGTGTGCTAGTATATGTCACCTACCAAAAGGGCACTAGAAGGTTGTTTGTAGTAGCAAAGCGAGTATTATCTCCACCTGGGGTGGAAGAGGTCTCGCTTTCTCCATCAACAGAGAAGGTATAGGACAAGGGCAAGTGGCCATTATAGGATGAAGGGCCTTCAAGAGGGCAGGAAATAGATTGTATTCTTATTCAGGATGATGACACTGATTTGGGCTCACAAAGCTCAAAGCTTAGAGAGATCATCCAGGAGAAACAAGTTAACATTTAGCATTTGTCTCTCAACCTACAAAGAGACAAGTGGATAGTCAAATATCTACAGCAAAGAAACAAACAACTAGAGGATCAAAAAACCATAATGGAGCTAAGAAACATACGAGAAAACCGCCAATTTGCCAAAAGGAGGAAAGTCAAGTTCACAAAATTTGAACAAGAAATCAATGCCGATTGTGAGTCTTGGTTGGAGAGGAAAAATATCCACTTGGAGAGGATGCTGTAGAAGGCCATCAATGAGAAAAATATGTTTAGAAACATGGCATACCACTACTTGTCACGAAATATGGTGTGCCAAGCAAGAATCAGGAACTTGAAGGCCAAGTTGAAGAAGGTATCAAGGAGGCAAAAATAGAAAGATAAACTTATGATCTTGGCTGAGGCTTCCTTGGCCCAGCATAGCACTTAATGGAGGACACTCAACCCAAATTTCAAAAAATTTGGGACACTTTTTGTAATTTTTGAATTTTTGCCTTAAAAAACAGGCTTTTCTGCCCAATGCGCTGCGCCACCTGGTGTTGGCTTTTGATGGGGACCTCCTTTTGAGGAAAAATAAAAATATTTGGATTTTTCATGACAAAATATGCATGCTCACAAATGGCCAAGAAATTTTGACAGGATTTGAGCTTCCAAAAAGGTAAAAAACACCCCAAAAATGACCTTTCTGCCCCTTTTTTGACACACAGGAAGTAATCTTGGGAGAACTCAATTTTGGAGGGGCAAATGGAGGCCAAATTCAAAAATTCCACTTGTTCTGGAAAGTAGACAGGTAGACCTTTCCAAAAAGCCCACTTGGAGCAAATTTGGACACCAGGAAGGCCTCCAAAATCAGATGCAAAAAGTTGCTATGCATAGGAAAATCAACATGGCGCATTGGAGGAATTTTGTTCATTTTTGGTCAAAAACTCTGTTTTTCACCTAGTTTTTTCGCCGTTTGACTTTTTCCTTCTAAATTGTCAAACTCATGATGTAATTTAATATGAAATGATGGATTTTGATGTAATTATGCTAAATTTTCACTCATAAGGTAGATTCATCCATCAAAAGGTAGTTTGAAACTAAATGAATCAGTTTCCTAGTTTTTAGAGGCAAGCTGTTCCACTACCTACTTTTTAGTTCTTGGTTTAGATTTTGTTGGAACAACTCCTAATATTATGAGCTTGACCCCTAGAGGCTAGGATGAGTTGTTTGTTGCCTATATCTTGTAATTTTTCAGTCATTATCATGGTTGGACTTTTGGGAAAGCTTGGAGCTTCACTGTATACTCATTTCAGTAGTTTGGCTAAGGAATAGACCAGTGGTTTGCAGCACTTTATGGGATTCATGTGGCATCTTGCTTTGGTATTGTGTTTTCTTTTGTAATTGTAAGTCTACAGGTGTTTTATGTATGCCATATCTCTCTTTATTTCATCTTAACTAAATCAAACAAGGATAAATGTAGAATACATTGAAAGTGCAGTGCTCTACCTAGGGTTTGCTTAGTTGTCTATGTTTTCAGCTGTTTGAAAAGGATCCCTGAGTTTTTCATGCCCTTTTCAACTCCTCATCTGTCTAAAACCTCTCCATATCACTCAATTTGAAGTACTAAATCACTTGCCTACCTTGCCCCATAGAGATCTTTCCAAAACTGAGCCTCATTCCCCAGGCCCAAATTTGTTGTTCACATTTGAGCCAACAAAACATCATCAAATTCAATCAAACACCTTTGTACACATACCTAGCCTAAAATCAATCATCACATCAGTCATCTCAAGCTTTCATTGGCCATATTTTCTGAGATTGACAAGGAGAGAGCCCTCTCCCAATCTGCTAGGGCTAGCTACCAGGTTAAGCGTGGTTTGATGTTACCCTAGATCCTACCTTTCTCAGCCTGAGGTAGATTTAGGCCCTAACATGTGCCACTTCTACTTTTTAGTAGAAGAAAGATGTGTAACTCCACCACTCAACATAGAGATTATACAATATCAAAAATGTAATTTATGTTACAACAAACCATGGATGAGATGTGTAAAGCTTTGAAACTTTGATTATAATCAAGGAGTAAATAATATAGATGATCAATATTATAAGAATATTTTATATTCTAGAGATAAAAACCTTTTTCATGTATTAACATTTAGATTTAAATTAATAATTATTAATACTTTTTATATCAAACAAATGCATCAAACAAAATATACATCTTTAAATACATATATTATATACAATATTTCAAAAATAAAAACCGTGTCTATATATAAGCATTTTATTTAAATATGCACAAAGCTTAATTAAAATTCCACAATCATTATAATCAATAAATACTTAAGATGATTTTAGACACAAGTTGAGAAAAATGTTAAAAATTTTAAAGCATAAGTTACATAAAATTTCCCTATTTTATCTGTAAATTCAACGTTAACGACATATAATATTTATATTGAAATCAATAAATAATGGAACATGCATACTTTTGGAATATTCATTCTAATAAATAATATGGATAGTGAAACGGGTCGTTGGGTAGTTTCTAAAACACCATGGATGGAAAGGTTCTGACGTCTCTGTGAGAATGCGAACATCGAGGATGAAAATCACTTCCTCTTAGAGTGCCCCACGTACAACCACTTTATATCTCAGTTTCAAAATCTTTGTTGCAGTACTGGCCTTCCTAGCCTTTTACGTTGTCAAAATTACAATGAGCTTGAGAGGCTTCTCTCCAAGCTTTTTGAGCACATGAATAAAATCTTAAATCAAACTAAATAATTTGTTTCTTTAGGTCCGATAGACCAAAGTTTGGTCTCAATGGACGTAAACCATCATCATCATCATCACTATTTATATTAATATTATATAGGATTTAAAAAATACAAAAGTATATTTTATGTAGACTACATACAATTTTGGTTATATATAATATTTGAATTCAAATTAATAACATATCTTAAATTTTATAGAAGTTTGATTAAATGGTAAGTTATATATAAATTATATTTTGGGTATATATAATATTTGAATTCAAATTAATAAAAAATTTAAATTTTATATAAGTTTGATTTAATTCTAATTTATATATAGATTATATAAATTTGATTGCATAATCTTTATTTTATATTTATATATAAGTTTTATTACAAATTTTAGATATATAATATTAAATAGATGAAAATAAGTAATATATATATATATATATATATATATATATATATATATATATATATATATATATATATATATATAATAATTCCATAGAAATCTATATAAATTAAAATTAAAACTTTACAAATTAAATTATTAAAAGGTTGAAAATTTGGAAAAAAAGAAAGAAATAGTTTTATAATAATTTTTTATTTTAAATTTAAAAGAAAATTTTAAAATATAATATAGAAAAATTTAATAAAAACTTTGAAAATTGAGTATAGACAATAGTGTTATTTTTAAAATTTAATTAGAAATGAATCTCCATCCCACAATTTTTTATGAGACTTTCTAGATTTTATGGATGATGGAGTCAACCATTTGACAATGTGTAGATGTTTGTGATAGGGAAGCAGGCAACAAACTTAGGAGAGAATAGGTTCAAGGCCTACAAATAATTTTACAAAGTTAAAATGTCTTTTTTTAAAACATTTCCAATTGAATGGAATGATTTTCTTTTTTTGAAATTTCATTTTTGTTCTAAAAATTGTTTGACTTTCAATGTCAACATTGTTGTCAAATGGTAATATATGCACTACTATGGTTTGTTATGTGATCTACTATGATTTTTTAAGAATAAGTAAAGTCTTATATAAGTGTTTTGTTATAGCTATATGGTGAATGAGAAAATTCCTTTCCTATATCTTTTTCTTATTAAACATTTATATGATGAATATTTCGTGTTCTTTTGAATGGATTTGGAAGATATCCCCCCATCAAAAATTATATAAATAGAATGAATTTGAATAAATTTATTCAACATTCACATGATTCCTTTATATATTAACTTTATAGAGTAACATTATAATAAAAAATTATTTATATTTAATAATAAATAATAAAGTATTAATTATGCATACACATACTTTATATTAATAAAAATATTAATTATGCATACACATATTTTATATTAATAAAAATATTGATAATAGGGATGTAACTGTGCCATTCTTTAATGTTTTAAAAAATACTACCGTTATATAAAATTTATAAATTTATAGTATAATATTATACATTTATGTATTCATATTTATTTATCAATTTTGAATATGGTTTAATATTTAAGTATTTATATTAAAAAACAAGTCAGGTTTACTTGGTTGTATTTAGTTGGAGTGGTAAAGATAAACTACCAAAATTATTTTAAAATGATTCATGTCAATCTATATGAAATTTCTAAAGATGATAATTCATTTTATTTATAACACTTTTGAAAACAATGACAATCATTTTTTATGTATAAAGTTTACATTCAAATCAATAAAAAAAGGGATACATTTTTTTCTTTATAATCATAATTATAAGAATATTTTATAATTTGAAGATAAAAACATTTTTCATCAATTAACATTTAATTTTAAATGAACAATTATTAACACTTTTTATGTAAACAAATGAATTCAAACAAAATATGCATCTTCAAATACATATATTTTATATAATATTTCGTAAATAAAAGCCATACATTTTTTTTGCATTTTTATCACTAGCTCTTCAATGACTCAAATGCTATCTTGAATATCATAGATTTCTACCCATCCATAGTGCAGAGAAATACCAACAAAACATGTGACTAAACTATATATAATATTCTAAAGATTGATACCCTTTGGAACAACATTTGTTATGAACCAAATTTCACTTTTAAACACACTAATCACATTCAAACCAGCATCAAACTTAACAAGTTTTCTTCAAAACTTTTGATGTTAAAAAATGATAAAGATATATGCCTAGTTGGAGGGAGCACATGTAATATTCCACAAACAAAATCTATTTATTCAAATACTTTATATATCTAAATAAAACTAGTTCTCATTAAACAAAATGTATCTTTCATGTTTTAGGTGCCAAAAGTATTGGTATTCAAAACATTTAGAAATAAAATAAAAGAAAGTTATTTTATTGAAACTACCCTTATAGACTCTTTAAAGACAAAACAATGGCTAAAGTTCTAATATTGTAGCCCAAGTTATTTGAATTTGCTGGATTGTTTAGACTTCAAAGTAGAAAATCTAGTGGGTTTAGTGAGAGCAATACTAGTTGAGCATATATGTTCTATGTATTGTTTGAGTGACTTGAAACCACGTGCTTTCAAGTCCTTTGGCGTGATTTTGGTCCTTTTAGCCATAACATCAACATTTATCATTTTTTTTTCTATCAAAATTACAACATTATCAATAAATATAAAAATCCACAAATATATAATGAAAATATGGGGACCATGTAATGAAAGCCAAAAGACAATGTATTAACTAGCTATGTAGTTTCAAATTATAAAAAATTATATCAATGTTATTATGAGCTAAGATATATGGTATATAACTTACCTCTCTTAAATTATCTTGAAGTCGAGATGAATGTCGCAATGGTTGAGGAAAATGTGATTTTTGTTGACTATCATGTCCACCATCATACATGTGCAAAGGCGTTTTGGGAGATGTATATTCATTACTCTGAACATTAGATTATACATAGATATAAGTATGTGACTCAAATAGAATAAAATGTAAAAACATGATAAAATTATAAGAGTATAAATGAATATAAACTTACTTTGCATTGTGACATTGGATGTGGAGATGGTTGTAGCATTTGAACTAGTTGATTTCCATTCTTCTTAAGACATTGACCATCTTCTGGGGTTGTCATTGATTGCACTAGTTCCAAAGGTAACACATGCACCATAAATAATAAAGAACACACACACACACACACAAAGATAACAATATAAAATAAAGAACATTCATTTCTCATCCCATCATTATGGTAAAACATAACAATTTATATATTAATGTTTTTGTGGAATAGGTTATATGGATTAAAAACTTACTGGCCCAATAACCCCTTGAAATCTAGGAGTGTCGTAATGGTTGGTAGCTTGAAGTTTTTTGTATATCCAAGTAGATGGATCTATATTTAGCAACCAAACTATGTGGAGATATCTCTGGGGAATATTGTTGATTAGGCTATGCATATCAATAACAATGGGAAACTAGTATACAATTATAATAAATATAAATATCATTTAATGTTAAAATGTCTAGAAAATTAATACATGAAAAAAATGGACTCAACTATGTTTTCATTGTTATTATTAGTTTCATCAAAGTTTAATATATGGGTGTGCCCATCTAATCCTTCTTCCCCTACATCATCAGGAACCTTAGTCCTTACTTTCCCTTTTAAAGAAATATCTATGCACTTCATTGTGTCCATACATCTATGAGGTAGACTCTGATCCCAATGATGATTTCTTTTCACAATTTTTTTGCTTTGAAGTATCATTGAGCTGATCAAATGTAGCAACTAACTATGAAAACAAGTTTCAATGAATTTAGTCACAACAATAAATTTATATTATTAAAAAACATATGCAAATAAATACTAATAAATACTTACAACTGAAACAATTTCTTCATTGACAAATATTTTATATGCTTGTTGTCGTGCACGACATAACCTTGCATCTAAATCATATTGTATTTTTGCATTTTTCCTTTTAACTGCACTTGTTGATTTGACAACCCATTTAACATTTTCATCTCTTACCCAAACTCTTTGACGTGGAGGAATTGGGGGGAGATTGTGCATGATAACACGATGGTGATTAAGTCCAAATAGTTTGAACATGTCAAATATATTTCTCAACTTTACGAGAGTGGAATCTAATTTTAGAAATCTACTCTTAAATTTTATGGCAATGAATCAAATATATTTCTTAAAACTACATCTCAAAAAATGAGACAACAAACTATGCTCCCAACTATCAAAAAATGTAGCAAACGTATATATTTAAATCAAATATATCTTTGAAAATTGAATTCAAATAAATAAGAAAGCAAACTATACTCCCAAGTTTAGAATTTTTTTCCAAAACTTCTTACGTATATATCTTAGTTATTCTTTATTAATGGCGATTACAAAATTAACAATTTAAAAATATACCCTTTTACCAGCCATAGTGCAATTTAAAAAGATACCCTTTTTGTCTAAAATTTCTTACGTATATATCTTAGTTATTCTTTATTAATGGCGATTACAAAATTAACAATTTAAAAATATACCCTTTTACTAGCCATAGTGCAATTTAAAAATATAACCTTGATGAGCTATAAAGTAATCAAATAGTTCTGTACCCTCTCTGACTCAAAAGTGTTTTAGTGACCCACAAAATAAAACTCGTGGATGCTTGGAACCATCTCTGTAAATGTGGATATTAAATTTTTCTATTTCTCTAGGAATAAACGAATGCAATAACCTGGGAGCTCGAAAATCATCCACTAAAGACAACACATAGAAACAAAATAGAGTTTGTAGAAACTTACCTATGAATTTGGAGAGGGTCCGTGTTGTGTTTTGGAGCCCAACCGTCTGATGCAGTCGCAACAACCTCTAGTTAAATGAAGAGACAAGTTTCTAGAGCAACCTCTAGGCACAATAATGAATTCGAATGGTCTGATGCAATGAATTCAAATGGTTTGTTGCAGTCTAACCCTCAACCTCAGTCCAGGTATATACACCAATCCCGTGGTCGAAGCGCACTGTATGGGATAATTTTGTGCACCTCACCCCGAAACAATAGACCTCAAATTCTAGCAGACAACTCAAGAAGCCAACAACCAGGTGAATTAACAGAACCCTATGAATTCACTTTGGTCACGAGTGTAATTTTGGTTGTGCTTATGGCTAGAAATAAGGAAACCAACCCGTCTCAGCTGCACCCATGAAAACAAAAAAATATAGTTGCATGAAGGTGCTCATAGACAACTGATTTGAAATGGAAATATGCAGACACGACACATGTAGCAATAGCCGTAGTTGAGTAGGTGGAAGATTTAAGATTTTCCTTAAATAAATGGTTGTTATGAGTGAGCTATTATGAGCTCGAATAAATGGAACCCATTAAGCTGAGTTATAGTGGAGCCATCAAACTATACCAACCGTCCTCGATTTAACATCAGTCATCGGCGTATGCTGCTTCCCAAAAAAGATGATTGTCGTTAGAGCCTTTGAGAGTAGTATCCATGCATGTATGATGGACATAGCCAGCCATCAGGAAATCATTGCCTTAGAGGCTAGTTGTTAAGATTTACCATACTGAGAGGGGGTGAATCAGTATAATGCATTCATAAACATTAGATTGTGTTTTTACTTTTCGTGTTAATATTTATCTGAAATATTAAATGACCAACATAAAATCATATGAATAACAGGTTTAATATATAAAAATCACAACATAAGAGATACACATCAAAACAATAGATGTGGAGACCAAATATAAATGGAAATCCAAAGGGGAAAACTATGACTTTGTTGTTGTTGTGATGCAAAGGCAAGCTCCTACGTCCTCCATTACATAAATTTTTGGAGACTCCAACCTCTCTACTATTTTGAAAGCTACAACTTGTTAGGAAGATCCTACTCCCGCTTATACATTAATTTTTTGCAGCCTTCTACCTACAAGAGCCTCCTACCTCAATTTATTAATGCAAGCTACTACTTCCGCTTCAACAGGCTCCAACATGTTGTTTTTTAGGCAACCACTTGAAATGAGAAAAAAATCTCCTGGTACATAAAAATCCTAACATGTTAGCTTACCTAGTCTCTAACTCTACATACCTCCATCTCTTTGTCTCTTCCATCTCTTCCTCAATTTTGCTTCACATCAAATCCTCTTCTTCTTTCTCTCTATGCTAAGTAACTCACAACAACTCTTTCATCTCTCTCACCCTCTCTAGCTAACCATTTTTTCCTTCCAAAAGCACATATTTTATAAACAAGGTTTGTTGACTATTAGTTTCTATGTATGAATTTGAAGTGAACAACTTGCCTCTTTGCAATCCACCTATTCGTTTCCAAATTCTTTCAACTTTTGAATATTAAAACACATAAAATGAATTTCAAAATATTCAAACAACATATATCATAATCCAACCTTCAATTATTACAAAATCCAAAGCTCAAGGTTTTCTTTATCCATGCTATACAACGCGAACGTTGGTTACCCATTACAAATCTAGGTTGTGGATGTTAGTAGTCCATTGTAAATGTGGGTTTTGGATGCTGGTAGTCGTAGTCTAATCTCCATTTTGCCCCTGAATTAGGGAAAAATAAAAATTCTTCATCCAGTCTTGAATCCTCTTATATAATAACTTCTTAAGGCATCTCTGCAACTTTGTCATCACCTCTGCAACATACCTTTGTCATCATCACTAACTCAAAAACATAACCCTCCATCTTTGAAATTAGCAATCCATTATCAACCTTAACATCACAAAATATGCAAGCAATGCATCACACCATCTTCCAACACATACTCAACAACATCAACATCAAACCATATTCATAGGGAAACCTTCAACAAGCATATCTTTAACATTGTTTGCCATCAATGACAAATTTTCCATTGATATATATATATATATATATACATATATACATATATATCTATATATCTATATATATATATATATCTATATATATATATATATATATATCTATATATCTATATATATTATATATATATATATAGATATATATATATATATATATATCTTGA